>CM065920.1:17454464-18133214 GCA_033439105.1 Magallana nippona | reverse complement strand
CAATGAGTTTATCGATCCCGCAGAGTTTACAGTTCATTACTCAACTTTTGATTCAGTGGTCCAAATGTTAGCAAAAGTGGGGAAGGGGGTTTGTATTGGCAAGATGGATATTAAATCAGCTTTCAGACTGTTACCTATTAATCCAGGTGATTTTGACTTATTAGGGATTAAAATTGGGTGAAAGTATTACCTAGACAAGAGTCTCCCCAAAGGTTGTTCTGTATCGTGCAAGGTTTTTGAAGAGTTTGCAATGGGTTGTAGAACAGACGGGTCTTTCAACTATTGACCATTATTTAGATGACTTCATCTTTGCGGGGAAGGACTTTGACACATGCTCAAAGCTGATGGAAACGTTCAAACAGGTAGCTCAAGAGTTAGGGGTTCCATTGCAGGAGATAAATCTGTTGGTCCAACAAATAACCTGGTATTCTTAGGCTTAGAAATTGATACTGTTGATATGATGGTTAGAGTTCCAATGCAAAAGCGTGTTGAGCAAGTTTCATTGCTTCAGAAGTTATAGACAGAGAGTCGATTACACTCAAACAACTACAGTCATTGTTGGGCAAGTTAAAGTTTGTTACCAAGGCTATTCACTGCCTGTACGAATTTTTGAGGTGTAATCCGCCTGAATTATAGGGGGATTCTGGCAGGAATCTGCAAATTCCGGGCCTATTTGGGGCGGAGACGGAATTTTGAAAAGTTACGCGTGAGTAGAAGAGGCTGTTTCCAGGCATCATTTCAAATTTCCAGGCGTCATTTGACAAGCCCAAAATTTCCAAAGAAATTGAAACAAAATTCCGCCTGGAAATTTAAGCAGGAGTAAAATCCTCTGATTGGTCAATATCAATTGATGTGTTAGGGTCATTTCAGTAAGGTTAAGTTTGAATTCAGCTAGGAAGGAGGGAAGTTGTTGTGGGTGAAATGATTAACACAGACAGGCTTCTTACTCTTATAATGTCCTTGCTGGATTATACATTATATGCTGGTATGTTAGATTAATACCTATTCTAGTAAATTTGAATGTACATGACATTGTATTGTTACTGAAATTTGTATTTCACTTAAAACTAGATTTACAGTTTACTCATGAGGCCCTGAGACTTAATGTAGAAAACATTGTATGGTATTTAGTTGTGTATGATTCAGAATGGGGTTTCAGAGTGATCAAACTTGAAGAGCATTTCAAAACTTTATCATGTTCTATGGAAATTAGTGTACACTCATGACAGTATTTGAAAATCCTAGATGAAAAAGAAATGGCTATTCGGGTCTGTAGGTCACTTGATATTGCATAATAAATAGGACTTTCCTGGCGTAAACATTTTCCAGGCGTCATTTCATTTCCCCGGCAAATTTTTTCCAGGCGTCATTTTAATTTCCGGCCGTAGCTCATTTACATTTTTTGCCCCATATTCCTGCCCAATTCCGTCCGGTTTCCGCTTGGTTTACGCCTGGAGCCTCTACATCACCATATACGTAGAGAGATAAACTGACGCCCGGATTCCTTCTTTATATTACGCCTCTATTCCCCCTATATTCCAGGCGGAACATTTCGTACAGGTGCACCAGACAGGGCATTTGTTGGAAGAATGCATAATGCCACCATTGGCATAATCAACCCACACCATTTTAAAGCAAGCAATGATTGATGATATGCAGCTATGGCTCAATTTTATTTTACAGAATTTGAATGATAAAGTTTATTTCAGTGAGACAGAATGGTCCTCTAACTTAATCTTTGATATTTTCATTGATAGTGCAGGGGCTCAGGATCTTGGTTTTGGGCAAACATGTACTTCCAAGGTGGATGGTGTTAATTTTTCTTGGCCCGCAGGTTGTGAAAAAAAACCAAACATTCTTTCAGATATGACTACTATGGAGTTGATTCCAGTTGTTTTGGCTTTATGACTGTGGGGTGTAAGACTGGCAAACAAAAAAGTTATGTTTCATATTGATAACCAGGCATTAATCACTATACTTAACAACCTCCAAATCACAAAGAGTTATGTTTTGTGTATATTTGTTTCGAAGCAGTACATATACCTACAAAACTTATATGATTGCTGATTCTATCTCTCGTCATCAGCGTTTCAGGCAGGCTGCACCTATGGCATAGATCAAACCCCCTCACTGGGTCAAGGTCATATATGCTGACATTGTATATGAGTTGAAATTTGACCTTGAGTCCTGCACTTCCCAGGAACAAGGTCACATTGCTGTCATATGTTCAACTTACAGTTGTTGTTGTTGTTGTTGTTGTTGGGAACTTTGGGCTTGACCACTGCACCTCCAAGGGTCATTGACTGTATTGACTTCCTTAAAAATGTTTTTGTGGATTTTGTGACACTTTGAAGTTCTTCAGAGAATTATGTTTAGGACGTAAAAAGTTTCTAGCATTTTGAACTTTACAATGCACATGATGCACCTAAGTATACTACAAAGTGATGCAGCGGCTCACCACTTTCTGAAGTACAGGTTCACTTTTTGAAACTCATATTTACTATTTAAAGTTCTTTCAATATTCTTAGTCTTCATTGTGATAGGAAATTGAATTCTCAGACTTAGATAACGCTTGTTTTAAACAAGGTTATTTCTGAATATATAACAAAGAAAAGGCGTTCAGAAGTTGGAGTTCTATTCGCTTTTCACTATTCACTATTCGGATGGCGAATAGAATTCTGTGGTCGGTTCGCTATTCAAATTACCCTAAACATGCTAATAAACGTAAATTCAAAAAACACATAAACTTCCTATTTTAATCGAAAGAAACAGTGACATAGTAAAAATAATTACTTGCTGAAATGACCCGAGAATTGACATAATTAGCTAGCCTGAACAGAAGGTAGGAAATGCATCATATTCTGTTGCAATGTGAAACATGGTAATACCCTATATCCCACATTTGGGTCTTCATATTTGAAGGGGGAGGGGCCCCAGGAATGTCCAGTAACAGACTTAGCTAGCCTGGTGAAAATCGGAAATTTCATATAATACAGTTATAATGGGAATGGCTTTTAAGGGGCTGGCTAACACCCTGTATCCCATATTCGGGCCTTCATATTTAGAGAGGGTGGGGCCCCAGGAATGTCCAATCGACCCTCAAAAGGAATTGGGCTTACACGGTCATTAACAGGCTTAGCTAGCCTGGTGAAAATCGGAAATTTTGTATAATAGTTATAATGGGAATGGCTTTCAAGGGGCTGGCTAACACCCTGTATCCCACATTTGGGCCTTCATATTTGGAGGGGGTGGGGCCCCGGCAATGTTCAGTCGACCCTCAAAAGGAATTGGGTTTACACAGCCATTAACAGGCTTAGCTAGCCTGGTGAAAATCGGAAATTTCGTATAATACAGTTATAATGGGAATGGCTTTCAAGGGGTTGGCTAACACTCTGTATCATATATTTGGGCCTTCATATTTTGAGGGGGTGAGGCCCCGGGAAAGTCCTGTCTTTTGTTGGTGTAGCGATTAATAATGAATTGAAAATAAATTATATGTACCTTATTTTACTTGTTGGTTTGTTATTTGAAATTCATTTCTTATGAATGAGTGATTATTTCTTCTGTCATTGCTGAAATACGAGATGTTCATTCATATTAAACCTTAAGCTGAAGAGGAGAGGGTTTTTTTTTTTATCTCTGGAGGAAATGTGAAGGAAATACTGGTCGTATTATTTCTGTTTTATTTTTCAGTGGATTTTTAAACTTGTTTACGGATAGGGGAGACACGGTCAGGACTCCTTCATCTTCATTTCAGACATTTCAGAATAAAACATGTACAACTTACATAAAACATTTATTAGAATAGCCAGAGGCGTTCTCAAAAGTTTTTGGAAAAATGCCCCTTTTCGCTCTTTCATACACGTAGGTCCCATTATACTCTCCAATCCCGGGCGACTCCATAAACTACGATAGGAGTTGTAGGTTGATATTTACCCATGCAAATATTCAATGCAACAATTGATTTGAAATCGATCACGTTCCTTTCGAATGAGATTTCATGTTCGGACCCCTCCCCCTTTTCTATTATAAAATCGAAAATAAAAATTTAAATTAGGCCACAGTTTCGGATTTTCATTCCATATCTGATCTGATAAAAAGGGCTGCTGGTACTAAAGTGTCATATATCAATGAAATAGACATGAACTCCTATATCCACAAAATAGATAAAATAAATATTGTAGCAATTTATACCCCTTAAATAACCACCGAAACCTCACATTTATCCCTTTTTGTAAAATTTGACGGGTCTTTCCTGCGAAACTGTCCAATGCCACCTACGCAAATGAACAAAACAAGAAAGTGTATCAGTTTGTTGACATAAAGGTCAAGGTGGCCTTCAATATTTAAATAAATAAATAAATATGCGCAAGACACAAATTTGACTATACTTGTTTGTTTCTTATTCAACACTATGTATCCAAATAGTTTATAATCAGCAATACCCCCCCTAACCCCCCCCCCCCCCCAACACATGAAATTGCCTTTGCTTCGACCAATTGCTCAATGTTTTACAACTTTCTTAAATAAAGGAGGCGGTGTGTATATGACATTAAGTCAATTGACATTATTTATATTTTTATGCAAACCAAAGAAAAAACCAGTGTACCTAGAGTGGGAAACTATATGCGTAGATCTAGAGGAAGGGGATCCGACACCCCCCCCCCCCCCCCCCCCCCCCCCGCAAACAAATTTTATTTTTCAGCGATAGTTTCTTGATCTCGAAGGCAGGATGCTCTCTCTCTCTCTCTCTCTCTCTCTCTCTCTCTCTCTCTCTCTCTCTCTCTCTCTCTGTTTACCGACATATTAACCATGGATACACAGGTGTGAAATGTCCACTTAGTTTACAGGACGATGCACGGATTCAGAAAATTTCCCGTGGAAGGGGGGGGGGGGGGGGGGGAGGTGGGGGTTTTAAAAGAAATGTCAGAAATGGGGTCGACTCCCCCCTCTAGATCAACGCATGGAAATGCCAATTCTAGGCAACGTAGATTTTTCCTTTGGAACATGTAACTAGAATATTTCGCGCTACGCCAGAATTTGAATACTCCTACTCTTTATCGACATGCAAAATTGTGATTGATTTGGAAAATTGAACTTGCATTCTGGAAGCAAAATATATATGTCAGATATTGCATAAATATCGATGACCAGTACATGTATGCATTTGTGTATATAACAATTTATCGTTTGCAGGAAAAAAAAACCAATACAGGAAAGGAGTGCCTTGATTCCCCCCCCCCCCCCCCCCCCCCCCCCCCCCCCCGTCTGAATTGTTTTTATAAATGTTTTTATAAACAATTCATTTATTTGTTCGAACATATAGCAAATTCATCAGAACATGATATATTTATATTTTTTCATTTGGTTCTTGGCTCTTTCACGCCGCCGTACATACCAAAGCATATTGTGTTTTAAAGAAACAAATGTTGTGTGCAAATATATATTTCATGATTTTATTTAATTTCCTTCGATGTTATAAATCTAAGTCTCTTGTACAACCACTACCACCACCTCGCTTGCGAATCCAAAGCATTTGCGTGTATTTGGGTCACTACTGGTGCGCTGTCCTAGATATATTCCTAGTCTGCATGTGTTTTAAATTGTATATATCATGCACGTAGCATCTGTTTTGAAAGTGGGTGCCAGAATTATCCGATATCTTGATAAGCAAATACTGTTTTATAAGTTATAAAAAGTCTTCAAAATCATAATCTATCATGAAAATTCAATTATAATTCTTTAAAGCTGTAAATTTCAATTCAAATTCTTTATTGATCATTAAGGGTCCTCAAAGGGGTAACAGGAAGAGTGTACAATTAACACTCATAATATATAATTAACACATCCACTAGAGGGAACAATCATACGATTGAAAGGTTACAGATATAAACATTAGCATAAATGTATATTAATATACTTAATACATGTATGTATATTTATATATACATGAATTAAACACCCATATATAGTTATGTCAAAATACATACAAACTTAAAATCATTTATCACATGATGAGAAATTAATAATTGACTCTGAAATACAAACTAAAGCAATGTCCATTTAATACATTCTATAAGAAGGGGAAGTTTTAGTCTTGACAACTATCAAGTTTAATTTTACATTCGTGCAAATTCCGTTTTTAAGCCTTATTTTTTATAGTTAATTTGTAAATAGTAAGTTTCAACTTGAAAATAAACATATTAGTTACATATGTTTAAGGGTCGTTATTTTATTCCTGGTTTTTGTGGTGCTAATCGGATGAAAATCATAGACTCCCTCTTGATGGGACACCAGTCCATCGCAAATTAACTTCCAGCCTGACCCGGGACCCACTATCATCTTTGTGGACTACGACAAATGTAGATAAAGTAACTTGTCCAAGGACACAACACACATCCACACCGGGGCTTGAACCGCCGACCTTTTCATATTTTCATATAACAATCACATAATTTATAATACATCATATGGCATATGAATTGTTATGAAGTAACACACCATGTGAACTCCGGTATATGTATTGATAGATTACACAAGTCGACCAAAGACCCATATTGATTTAAATATTCGTTTAACTTTGGTCACATGATTAAAGAACATTTTACATGACCTCTTGTTTCGTTATCGATTTTATACACTATAAAAATCAAAAACGTACTACATACATGCAAATGTTATTACATGTAATACCTCTGCTCACTTTCAGAGTAATAGTGTTGACGTTTAATATTTAATTTAAAAAAAGTTATGTTGACTGTTCAGATAATTGTATTATATGAATGTCCTTATATATTCACATTAATAACCCCTTCTTAAATGCATGTCAATTGATTTAACAAAGTACCACATTTTGACAAAAGAAAATATGAATATGTAAGTCACTTCATATTATAGAATTCCGTTTATAACCATTTTACATGAAATTTACTATTTCAAATAGCAATCTACATATATGTCTGTTAGTAGTCGTGTGAACCCAATTCCTTTTAAGAGTCAACTGCTCTCTCCCGTGGCCCTATCCCCACCGAATGAAAGCACAAAAATAGATACAGGGTGTTAACCAGCCCCTTGAAATATATTCCCACTACAACTGTTTTGTACCAAATTTCCTGTTTTCGCCAGGCTAGCTAAGCCTGTTAATGGTCGTGTAAACCCAATTCCTTTTGAGGGTCAACTGGACATTCCCGGCGCCCTATCCTCACCAAATATGAAGGCCCAAATATGGGATACGGTTTGTAAGCCAGCCCCATGAAAGATATTCCAATTGTAACTGTATTATACGAAATTTCATATTTTCGCCAGGCTAGTTAAGCCTGTTAATGGTTGTGTTAACCCATTTCCTTTTGAGGGTCGACTGGACATTCCAGTGGCCCTATCCTCACCATATATGAAGGCCAAAATATTGATTACAGGGTGTAAGCCAGCCCCTCGAAAGATATTCCCATTATAACTGTATGTAACAATCACAGATATCAGGTTAGCATTACGGCCCTGTATTTTAAACCCGGCTGGGTATTACCCACAATTCTGTTATTTAACACATGATCGTGTGTGACGTAGTAGAATCGAGCCATTTTCCCGGGTGTGCGGTCGTGTTGCAAGAGGGGCGCACAATTAATCTACCACGATTAATATACCAGCATATAGCTGCTTGACTAACTTCATAACACGGGCACGGAAAACAGACCGTGATGAGTAAAGTACAGTGTATTCTATATGTATTCTTGTTATGTTTCCATATAAAGTAAAACTTTGTCGTTTAACCTATTTCTAAATACTTACTCAAAACTTACCTCTGTTGTTCACTCAGGTGTGACAGTGGGGAGAAAGTTTAAATACCCCATTCTTATTTCTACCGATAACTTTAAACGCCTTTTGTATTTGTATTTTTCTTTTCCTTTTAAACGTATTTTTCTACTGAAAAGATATTTTTTGGTAAAGTGAATTAAATGGCTTGGGCGGAAGTGAGTTTCCGGAAGTGGAAGCCATATTGGTTTAAACTTTGTTTACATGTTACCATGCATATGTATTTTAATCAATATAGACAACTATAAGATATTATATACTATATTAATATAATAATATTGCCTATGGTTGTTGCATACATAGATTTATATATTGTTCGTATTGATACACTTGATTTATTAGTGTTGACTTTTTAGCGTTGTGACAGTGGTCGATGAGCATGAGGTAGCACACGATTGGATCCGATAGGACTTTGTTTTACTACCACGCCACACCACAATCAGTTCTAGGACTACAGCCCAGAAATAGTGACGAGGGTGGACTTGTGAATGTCATTATTGAACCATCAGCGCAGGTGTCCGTATCTAGATGTCGATGGTTGAGCTAAATGGAACCCTATAGTGATAGGACTAGTGGACAAGAAGTTTCTTGTGAACGTTTGGCAACATAGATAATATAAACGTTACTGTATAAGTGTGTTTGAAAACTGAACATTAATAGTAAGATCATTTAGCTATCTATATATACAGCTAGTAATTGACAAGAAGCGAATATAATTTTGGGGGTTTAGATTTAAGCATTTAGTTTTTTTTTAACGAGAGTATGTGAGTAACGGTGAAAGTGAGTGAGAGTTAATAAATATTATCTATTGATTTATTTTCTTGTAAATAAATTTATTATTTGAAACTACTTTGAGTGTTATTTGGAGATCGCCTGGCTCAACCACGTTACATTGTATTATATGAAATGTCCTACTTATGCTAGACTATCTAAGCCTGTCAATGGTCGTTTAAACCCAATTCCTTGCGAGGGTCGACTGGATATTCGAGGGGCCTCATCCTCACCAAATATGAAGGCCCGAATATGGGATACAGGGTGTTAGCCAATCCCTTGAAAGATATTCCCATTTCAACTGTATTGTACCAAATTTCTTGTTTTCGACAGGCTAGCTAAGCATTTTAATGGCCGTGTAAACCCAATTCCTTTTGAGGGTCGACTTGACATTCCCGGGGTCCTATCCTCACGAAATATGAAGGCCCAAATGTGGAAAACAGGGTTTAAGCCAGCCCCTCGAAGATATTCCCATTATAACTGTTTTATACGAAATTTCCTATTTTCGCCAGGCTATCTAAGCCTGTTAATGGTCGTGTAAACCTAATTCCTTTTAAGGGTCGACTGGACATTCCAGGGGCCCTATCCTCAAAAAATATGAAAGCCCAAATATTGGATACAGGGTGTTAGCCAGCCCCTCGAACGATATTTCTATTATAACTGTATAATACGAAATTTCCTATTTTCGCCAGGCTAGCTTAGCCTGTTAATGGTCGTGTAAACCCAATTCCTTTTAAGGGTCGACTGGATATTCCCGGGGCCCCATCCTCACCAAATATGAAGGCCCGAATGTGGGATACAGAATGTAAGCCAGCCCCTTGAAAGATATTTCCATTATAACTGTATAATACGAAATTTTCTATTTAGCCAGCCTACATGTAGCTTAGCCTGTTGATGGTCATGTAAACCCACTTCCTTTTAAGGGTCGACTGGACATTCCAGGGGCCCTATCCTCAAAAAATATGAAAGCCCAAATATTGGATACAGAGTGTTAGCCAGCCCCTCGAAAGATATTTCCATTATAACTGTATAATACGAAATTTCAAATTTTTGTCAGGCTAGCTTAGCCTGTTAATGGTCGTGTAAACCCAATTCCTTTTAAGGGTCGACTGGATATTCTCGGGGCCCTATCATCACGAAATATGAAGGCCCAAATGTGGGATTCAGGGTGTTAGCCAGCTCCTTGAATACTATTCTCAATGCAACAGTATTTGATGATTTTCTTACCTTCTCGCCATGCTAGCTAATCACGTCAATGTCATGTCAGCAAGTTATAATTTTTACTATATTACTCTTTCGCTTAAAAAATGAAGTTTAAGTGGAATTTTAAATTTACGTTTATAAGCATGTATACGGTAATTTGAATCGCGAACCGACCACAGAATTCTATTCGCTATTCGAAAAGTGAATAGCGAAAAGCGAATAGAACTCCATCTTCTGAATGGTCAAAGAAACTTCCATCATAAGATCTCTCTTTTCATCATTTAGAAATAGCATTTGAAGAAATGGCCTAGATTGTATGCATAGTTTTTTAACTGAGAAAATAAATGGTCATCATAGAGTTTCTAATAGAAAGTTTGTTATATCTACTGTATCTTTTTTTTCAGGGGAGGTGACTCTCACAAAAAAAACGTAAATTTATTTGGTAGTATTTTTGAGAGAAGCACTGCTTACATTATTTTTATATCATATTAGAAAATTATGAAAATCATTATTATGCGTTTTTTGAATCAGAGGGTTTATAAACCATTACGTTCACAGATTCATTCTCTCCTCTAAATGTATATTCTTTTTTTCAAGTTTAATAACAGAACAAAAAGATTTCATTCAATTTCAATAGCAGAACAAAATATAGAAGATTTTTTAGCATTATGAACTCAATGTCCACCCCGCCCCTTTGCATCTAAAAACCCTGCCTTAGGTGACACGAAGGTGACATGATATGTCATCAGTTTCTATTGGTGTCAGTAGAAGTAAAGAAGAAGGATTTTAAATATTATATACATGAACACAATTAATATAACCATAACAATATAAGCCATGACATAGGGTCAGAACCCCTACCCTGGGGTTTATAAAATTTACAATTTTAGTAGAGAGCTCATGTTCGTTTTAGATATGCAGTCAGTTTCTATTCAGTGCCAGTAAAAGTAAACAAAGGAGATTCTCAAACATTATAAACAATGAACAATTTTGGCCCGCTTTAAAGTCTAAAACCCTACCCTTAGGTTCATGAAAGGACTATGTGCGGGATAAAGTGTTTTTATGCCCCAAAATTCAAAGTTATGAGTAGAGCTGCGTATAGAAAGATTAAAACATAAATACTTTGTTTGACAAGATAAACTGTCTGATTGAAGTCATAATAGTGATACATGTAAGATATAGAGATGATGATCTTATTTCACAAAAAAGTACGAATTTCAGCATAAATTGGGTATTTCCTATCAGTTTTTGAGAAGAAAACATCGAGCACATGCCTGCTCCAACACCATTTTTTAATATGATATGCAAAATAATATGAACCATAATATATGTTAAAATGGTTTTGGAGCAACGATGCGCTCTTTACTTCCTACTGTTGAATATGGAGAAAAAGTTTTGAATATTTCATGTTTTTTAGAAATGGCGGGAAATGGCCCTTTTACGTGACGTAATAGAGGCAGGAGGAATGAACGATGTTGTAAGACTAAAAATGTCTGTAACTAACATATTTAGTTTTATATACAATTAAAATATCAGTATGATATGATGGGTTTTTTTTTAATTTGTGAAAGGGGGGGGGGGGGGGCAGATATTGGACCTTATTGCATATTGTCCTTTACAATTTAGTAGAGGGTTTTATGGTCTTTCTAAATATGCAGTCAGTTTCAATTCAGTTTCATTAAAGGTAAGGAAGATATTATGCATTAACAATATTTGATCATTTTGGCCCCGCCCAAGAGTCTTAATCCTACCCCGGGGGACATTAAATTTACAATTTTGGCAGATAGCTATATGGTCTTTCTGAGTATGCAATTACTTTTAGCTCAATTTGTTAGCCAAAGTATGGAAGGCGATTTTTAAACATTATAAAAATTATGCTACATGACCATTTTTGACTTTTTCCTGAAGTCGGAGGCCATGTCCTCTGGGCCATAAAAGTAACAATTTAGTAGTCTATAACTATGAAATTGGTTTTTGTGTCAAACGTCCAGAAGTGGATAAGGCGATTTAAAAAAATGATAATGAAATTCAAAAGTTAATGTCCTCTCTCTCAAAAGATGCATTATATCACATCTGAAAAGAACTGGCCATGTAGATTTCATGAAGAGGTAATAATGTTCAATTTTTAACGCACGACAGACGATGATAAACAGATCATACGAATTGTAGTAAGTCACCTAGGTAATTCATGTGACCTAAAAAGTGAAACGAGAGTAAGATATTTTGCATGGTAAAATAGAGTAAAAAAGTTTTAAATTAAATCGATAGTTTGGAATTTGTAGTCTACATTTGCCATGGTCACACTTAGTACTGATTCAGAAGTAACTTCTACCCTAGAGTGCCGTTTGTTTTGATTGCCAATCATTCATTAGAAATGTGGGTTTTATTTTTTCTTCTTTTTTTTAAAAACTTTTATTGCAGTAAAATGTCGATATCCAGCAAATCTAGCATTAATCATTAGTTCTTAAAACACTTTCTTTCTTTAAGAGGACTGGATGGTCGTTGCCATTTTTAGACTATATCAATCTCCTGAAAACAAAGAGTTCTGTAAAGGGACATAGGAGAGAATTCAGCTTTAAAAGCTAAAATATTTGGATTCTTCTTTACTAAATGAACGTTTATGGCAATAAATACCATATTTTAAAGTGTAAGGTAGATCTGATGCAAGTATTGATTCGTTGACCATCTAGTCTTCTTAAGCCCCTATTTAACTTTTTACCCACAAATCTACGATGGCGATTTCTTCTATTTCGTTTCACCGATTGTTGTTGAAACCTTTTAATGTCGTCTACGTCTAGAATTCTCTATGCTGTATTTGATTTTTTTTAAAAACCCAATAGTACTGGTTTGTATAATATGAGTTTTATTTTAAAATGATGATATCTTTTTAACTCATTTGACATAAGACAAACTAAAAAAGATACTAGTTTGCGCAACGATGACAGCATTTTCTAAAATTCCCAGAGTTGTTTCGTTTACGCTCGCAAAAATTCAAACGAATAATTCCATAATACTTTATACTCTACATGACTTGAAATATCGCTCGGCGTACCTTTTAATTTTACTTTAAGTAAATCATTTATTAATGAATTTAAAATACATGCAAAACATTCATACTAGAGTTCTTAGGATGATGAGGGACATTTCAGAAAATTAACATAACCCACATAAGCGGGTTATGAATTTTCTTTTGTATTCTTCCCTATGCTGTCTTGCAAATTTCGTATAAAACGAATTAAAACTTATCTATTATAGTAACTTACGTATGTAGGTTATAGCTAACATTTAATTAGCTAAACAGTACATCTGAAAGCAGCTTTTAAAAGTAAAACGAATGCGTGTACTCATACGCGAACGTCGTTTTACTCGATAGCGTAGATTTCTGGCCTGTAAGTTCAAAACTATATGAACTATAATAGATTTTATAAAGAAATAGAGAAAAAACACATGGATATTTTCATAAATCTTTGTTTATAGCAATACTGCTTAAGTTCATGCATTGTTTTTTGTTTGTTTGTTTTTTTTTTTTTTTACATTTTCCACATGTTTACTCAGTGAAATAAACACCGGATGCTGTAAGGGAGTACTTTTTTCGATAAAATATCGATAGGAATTTTTCTATAAGAAAAATAATTGCAGTCCGTTGTACGATAATCTGTAAATATGCGATTTTTAAAGCATTTATTTGATATAATTATAGGGTTTCGATTATAGATGGGAAAATCACCTTTAAATAAGCAACAGAATTAAGCAATTTTTAAAGCATTTATTTAAAGTAATTATTATAGTATTTAGATTATCGATGGAAAAAATCGCCTTTGAATAAGCATTGAAAGATTTTTTAAAAAATCATATGTCCCAGAGAAAGGGAGGGGGTATGAATTCCGACCCCTGAATCCTCCCCCCTCCTGGATCCGCTAATGAAGTACATCATAGAAAAATGCATGATAAAAAGAACAATGAACATTGTAAGCATTGCTTATTAAAGCTACATATTATTCTTTAATTAATATTCATTTGATAATTACTGATTTTTACAATACATTTTAAAGTTAAAGTGTTACATATACATGTAGGTCGATTTACCGTATATTTATATTTAAATCGTTATGATTGCAACGATTTTCTTAGGGGGAAAATACAAAGTGGATGTGACTTTTATGGTCTCATGTGTTGTTATTTAAATTAAATGTTTATCGCCTTCTGTAATGCTATCTGGACGTCTTGAAAAAAGAATCTAGAACGCACCCAGGTGCAAGAAGTATGTGGTCTTGTCTACTTAAAACCGTGATAGCTGAGACAGATAACCCACACCACTGAGCACGAAGCCTTTTAATGGTGTTAAGTTGCAGCAATGACAATTAAAAAAAAGGAAATATTACTTCACTGTATACAAGTACTCGCTTAAATTTTACCTAAGTGAATTAATGCTACATATCAAGTTTAAAAAACAAATATCAAAGCATCACAAGATAATATGCAACCATTTTTTTCCAGATGAAATCTACACCCAACGTCTGACAAGAGGGTGACAGGACATACATTGTACCTTGCTACAAGTAATAATCTGGGTGTCTTAAGGTACACCTTTATGATTGTATAACAGCATAAAGTATTGCAATGGTAATGATTAAAATCTCTCCTTGTTAAACTTTATTTCAATTATGAAAATATCAACATCATATTTTTTCTATAAAGTTTTTTATATACGACACTGTGCCGGATAATTATGCCAGTGCCTAGGTGGCATTTTTACACCCGTCTAAGCTGCATATATCGAAAAATACATATATGCCATATGATAGACCATTGCTTAAAGAGTTTACAACTACCTTTGTTATCATTGTATCTCACCTGTCAGGTGTATTTACCTTTCAAAAATAAATTCCTACAGGAAAATATTTTTCCCGTAGGAAAAAAATATTCCTATTGGAAATTTGGAATTTCCTATCGGATTACAAGAACTTCCTATTGGAATTTCAATTCCGATAGGATTTGATAAAATCCGATACGAAATCTTAATTTCCTATAGGAAAACTACCTGTCTGAATCAAATTCCTACAGGAAATACCTTTCTACTGCAGGAAATATAATTCCGATAGGATTTTTAGAAAATCCTATAGGAAAGTCAATATTTCATGTAGGAGAATCATTTCTCCTATGGGAATCATCATTTTCCTATGGGATATTAATTTTCTAAGGTAAATATCTCACCTTTCAGGTGAAACACACTAAAAACGAAAGTGGTTATATACTCTCTAGACAATGCCCTATCATTTGGTATATATGGATTTTTCCGAAACTGCATCTTAAGCGGGTGCAAAAATGCCACCTTGGCACTGGCATAATTATCCGGCACAGTGGTATACCCTATATGCTCATAAAAAGATCTGGGTGTATTATCATATTAACTTTGCAACAACAAGCTCAAAAATAAGTGTCCGGCTTTCTAGGTTGACATTATACATAATCATTGAAAAAGGGAATAGACGAAAAGTCTTTCTATCGAAAAAGATGTGCCTTTACTTAAACATGTGACTCAGTACCCAACCCATGAACATCAAAATGCAAAGGGCGTGTAATATCAAAGGATTCTTGGTATTGCATTGTTAAAATCCCCATATTTGGATGTTCTTTAAAAAACAAGTTTCTCCCTTACGTTAGATACACTGTACAGGGGTCCCTCATGACTATTGGTTGCCAATTTGTTATTAGGTTGAATCCATATGTAGGTTAAATCAAATACATATTTTGATTTTTATGTAAATATATTTTAATATGATCAAGAACAGATAACTCAATTTCAGAATATTTTTTATTTAAATGTTTAATATTTTTATAGCCCCTCTGGTACCCCATTTGGTAAGCATTCAATAGAAAAAACACAGGAAATGAGATGTTCTTATTTTTAGACTAGAAGATACATTGAGAAAAAGTACGTTAAGACATTAGCGTCCTCGCACAACATTCTTGAGTCTTTAGAAAACAAGTGTGAATGAATTTGCATACCAAAGAGTGTCTTGTGATTTCTGGAACGCTTTAATCCATAAATTTGTACTAAACGAATGTAAGTAGACTATTTAATTTTTCATGCTTGGTAAATGCATTTCCCTATTTACTATAATTTTGTTTCATTGAAATTCAAACAGAAATGTCACGGGATTGTAGAAAGAACAGACTACACTGACTTCAATCCTGTCCATCCCTCAGTAAACCACACTGACTTCTTTTAAATCAAAAAATGTCTTCAAAAATCAAGACTAGTACAGCAATTGCATCTTCATTTATTGTCGTCCTAGTGTTGTTATATTGTTTGCTTAATCCATGCATATATAACTCTTAGGAGTCAACATTTATATAAATTATTGCAGAGGTTTCGTGATCTTTTTTAATTCTTTTCTCCTAATGGTATCGTCATTTATCCTTTCTAACGTTGTTGAATAACAAGTTTGGTCGAATGAATGACGCTTTTTTCTGAAGCCCATGCCATCTTTTTGAACTTTACTCGGTTTCATAAAAAATCACTTATACATGTGAACACACAAAAACTTAGTAGCTAACTCTAGATGAAAAATGACAATAACAAACTGTCAACCATCTCAAAACTCCATAAAGAGAAATACAAATTTATAGTAGAGCGACACGGATCCGGACCTCTAAAAGATAGAGGTGGAATCAGGTGCCCAGGAGGAGGTAGCATCTCCTGCCGACCGGTCGCACACGCCGTGTGCTCATTGTCAAGATCATGAAAAATGGAAGAAACCGTAGTCAGTCCAGTGTATAAATAATGTATGAAAAACGTCAGTCAGCATGTGTCTTAATGAAACATTGTACTTGCTGACATAGTCATTGTATCGACCATAGAACTTGCTTAAAAATGATTTTAATCGAGGTTCTTGATATTCTTGTTCAAAAACTTGTTTGTTAGTAGCTTACCTCGCGTATGTAGAGCATGCTCTAAGCTGAGAGACATAAACCCTATAAGCAGGTGATGATGGTATATTGCTACATAAGTAAGGGAAATTGACGATGGAAAAATTAAAATCATCACGTTTATCATAGAATTTTGTTGTTAGGTTACCATTAACGTCTTTTTCTAGTAAAAATATCCAACTATGAAACAGAATGTTTCAGAATCTGTGGTATCTTTTATTTCAAGCTCACTGGGATATATAGATGTTGCAAAACAGTTAATCACTGTTAATCGCAAAATAAAAACGTCAGAAATACAGGGGGGGGGGGGGGACAACAAACACAACTTTTTTGGTACTATACCGAACTTTAAAAAAGTAGATATGATTGTTTTTATTTTTAAGCAAAGTCAAAAACATGTCTATATTTTGATGTGCTTTATAGTTAAGTCTTAAAAAATTAATTACACTTCCATATTTGTTTATGTTTCGTTTAGGTTTGAATATCTATAAATTTATATATGAAATTTTGACGAAATTGTCATTTGTACAAGATATTTATAAAAAAAACTTTGATTAATATCAATCTTACAGATTTATATATAAAAGAGACGCGTTGAAGTAGATTGAGGAACAGGACACATCTCTGTTTCATCATATTTATTTACGGCTGTAAACAATCAAACAAATAATTGATTTTTAATTTAAACTATCGTTCTCCTATTTTAAGGTATGCTGGGGGGGGGGGGGGGTATTAATGTTATACCTTGAAATATCTTTGAACATAAAATGTAATTTATTCAGTTTATTTTCTCAAACCATTAACATGCAATGGTACATAAGGTACATATAACATATTTACGTTAAATAGTAATGTCAAGGGTCTAATAAATTATATATAATATTATAATACAACATAGTAATACATGTGTCAATAAGTATAAATAAGAGAAAAAAAAGGAATAATACAAAAAGTGGTAGAAAAAGTGAATAATCATGTAGAATACAGAGTTTAATTATTATTCAATACGCAAAGAGTAATAATAAATACTAAAATAGTTTAGGCTGGACAGCAGACTTTCTCCTGGATGTTCAAAATAAAAGTGCTTAATTTTTTCAATGTTTTTATGTTTGATGTTGTAAACAGTTCCCTAAAATTGAATGTATTTGGTTTGTGACAATACCTGGTTGGTAGAAATTGTTTACGTAAAGTTGTGAGGGATTTGCACTCGAGAATAAAATGAAATTCGTCCGCTAATTTACCAATATTACAGAGTGTGCAACTCCTGTCATTTAAAGGAATTCAATACCATCTACCAGTTTCAATCGGTAAACGGTGGTTTGATGTTCTGAATTTAATAAGTGGTTTCCAAAATGTTTTTGTAAGAATGCTAAAGTATTTTTCAAATCCAAAATTTTGTTTATAAAGGATGATTGCATTTAACGCCGTATTTGGGCCCTTTTTCGGTCACTATTGTTACGTTTATTCATCGCTCAATTTTACTTCAAGTCATATGTTATATAGTTTGGTCAATTTCCAATCGAAATTTATTGTCTTAATGGTTTTAAACTGCGTTGCAATAAAATAATTCGTTGTTTACTTTCCCTTACTTCTCTGCAAATATCTTGAATTTAGACTTATCTGCCCTTGATTGATGATAAGACTTATAAATATGCATGGAAGGTTGATCTAATATTGTAATGAGTATTAGAATAGCGGTACTATAATTTAACATCCTCTCTCTTTCTCTCTCTCTCTCTCTCTCTCTCTCTCTCTCTCTCTCTCTCTGTTGCCATTTTTGAGGAAAAAATATAACATATAATACCGGCCAGCACAAATAAATAGCCATTGAGGATCGTAAACGAGTCACTGATGTCAACAATTTACGTGTTCGAAAAGATTTAACAAGTAGATTAATCAGTAATGCACAGAACCGATAATCTCTTAAAGATATCTCAGAGAAATGAAGTAAATATCACTCGATTAGAATGAATGGAAGTAGGTATGGACAAATAATACCGCCTACCAGAATGCGTGCTACCTTACACGTCACGTGACGGGCGTCTTGTATTCACAAAGTTACCTGGGGTTAGAAGTCACGTGGTGAATTATAATATTCAACAGGTCAAAGTATTAATACCGTTTACAACAGAGAACGCGATCGCAAGAAGAAACAGTTTTTTGTCTGTTTAACCACGAGCGCATTTTTGTCTATTGATCTCCTTTGATCATAAGCTTATATTTATTAATATAAAACTACCATTTAAAGGAAAACAATAGGCAAACATGCGCCGCTGACTATGTTTTAAGTCAGTAAAAAAGTGGGCGTCCTCATTATCCTATGGAGATTCAAGAAAATGTAATGACCCCTATCTATGAAAACGACTTCATTTTTTGTAAATATGAATTTTATATTGATGTAATTACATAAATGCAGTTAAGACATTGTCAATTCCTAAAATTTAAAGAAATATGTACATGTTAAACATTTATTTTGTCGCAATTTTTAAATGTCCTTAAGTGTAGTCATCCTTTTATATATTTTTTATATTCATAATCCAACGCACGGCCTAGCTGTCGGCGTAATATACGCGTTCTTTTAACTTCTGAAACTGTATTAGGTGCATTGTTAATTTCTTTTAACTGTCAATTTTAAATTTGAGTACAGCTATAATTATAACTGCTCATAGTTCAATGATGTTTTCCAATAGGCCTTAAGGATTACAGCAAGCACATTTTTGGTCTGTAGATAGCACAATGTCAATTACAGAAGACATAAATATGCTTAGTATACATGTCTTACCCACCCACCCCAACCCCGGGACCAGACTTACTTTACTTAGACTTCCTACTAGGGATTTGAAATGGTAAAACAATTGAAGACCTTATTTTCTCGCTTAAATTGCATCCAATCTCCATTCAATGTCAACATTTTTAACGAATAGAATCCAGTTCATGGTAATCCCACTACCTGAGACTGAACTATTACTACAAGGGATATTATGATATCCTAACTTTGATAAAAAGCACACGGCGGGCGTGACCGGTCAGCAGAGGATGCTCACTCCTCCTAGGCACCTGATCCTACCTCTATCTTTTTTGAGGTCCGTGTTGCTCTGCTTTGAGTTTATATTTCGTTTAATGGATTTTTGAGATGGTTGACGGTTTGTTATTGTCATTTTTTCATAGATTCATTCTCCCCTTTAGATGTGTATTCATCTTCCATTCAATTTAGATAACAGAACAAAAAAGATTTTTATACATTATTTACTCTATGACCCATTTGATCAAGAATCCCTTTTTATGTGTCATGAAGTACATGTATTCAGTTTTATGGTTTTTCTTAATATGCAGGCAGTTTCTATTAACTAGTGTCAGCTGTTGACGTACAGGAAGTTTTTTAAACATGTTATACAACACATTATGATCATATGGATCCTGATCTGTAGTCAGAACCTCTACCATGGGGATCACGTTTTTGTTTTTTTCTCTCTTAATATGCAGTCAGGTTCTATTCAGTGTCAGCAGACGTGAAGATGATTTTTTAACGTCAAATACCTTAACCATTAACGCCATATAATCATTTTGATCATGACCTAATGTCGAAACCCTATCCTAAGATATGCAGTTTGTTTCTATTACTGTCATTATAAGTAAAGAGGACAATTTTATAAACATTATATGCACAATATGACTATTTTAACAATGACACGGGGTCAGAACACCGACTATGGGGATAATGAAATTTACAATTTTGGTAGATAATTGTATGGTCTTTCTAAATTTGCAATCAGTTTTAGCTCAGTGTGTCAGCAGAAGTAAAGAAGATAGTCAAACATTATAGACAATTATACTATATGGCAATAAAATTAACTATATTTGGCTCTGCCCTGGAGTCAGAAACCCTTCCATGGATTACGATTTTCAAAAAAAAAAACATTCTTATCTTCTTCGGGACATTTGAAAGAAAAACTGAATGTATAGTTATGTAGACCAGGAGGCACTCTACTACACCGTTTATGTTAACCCTGCCCCTATGTCCCTCTTTTGTTTTGTTGCAGCAGTTATTGTTTACCTATTTAAACTTTGTTAACTTATACAATCCTCTTGGTTGTAGTTATTAAAAAAAACATCATACCAATTTTCTGTACAATCGGAGCTTTATTGCAAAATGTAAGTACTAATTTGTTTCAAATAAGGAAGAAAATGCACACGTTTTTCACAAAGACAAAGTTTTAAACATAATGGAGTTACCATCTACCAATACTTTATTAGAAAAACAGTTAAAGGAATTTTAAGATTTTGGAAAGTTTAATCATCTTTCTGTGATATCATACATTTATACTATTATAGCGACATAAGATCGTTTTCTCTTAGTTTTCGAATATAGAGTAATTGAACAGGAACTTAGCAAACATTTGCTACTAAATATCTATGAAATGTGCTTCTAATGTTGTTATTTATTGCAATTTATATAAAACGTATATCGTCTGTAAAACCATCTTCACTTCTGAAAAGAAAGGAAACAAAACAAACCCAAGAACAACTCTTGTTTAAAACCTTGAGATGGATTAATCAACACCACTAAGCATTCAACATGTGGTGTTAAGCTGCAGCTATGCATTCTAATTTAAAAATGATATGATGCTCCGCTGTTCACAAGTACTCACTAACATTTTACTATCAAACGTTCTAAACAGACACACCAAACATAAGCCTGCATACGTTTTCATGACCATTAGTTGCACATTTCTGGGCACATTATTGTACATTATTTACAAGACGGCGGTTTTTGAAACTCGTTTATCCTCCATTCTCGTACTAAGCAAACGTTTAAGTACATTTTTTTTCTATGCATGGTAAACATTTCCGTAATAACTGTTTATTTCATTAGAATTCAGTACCGATCAGACACAACCAATGAGAAACACCATCAAAACCCCGGGTCTGCTTTTTGTGTCCTCTCGGGTCTGCTTCGGATCTGCTAGAGCGAACCCAGAGCTGACCCAGATAAACTCCAGGCTGACTCAGAACAGACTAGAGCAGGCACAGAAAGCAGACTTCGATTTCAGAAGCAGATCCCGATAGTAAATGCGGGATCTGGTCTTACCAATAGACCTGTTGAGCAAGATAATCGATTAAATGTGTTAACCAGTCAAAACGCCCTTCAATCATACCTCTAGTTGAAAAATCATTTTTAATCGAATCACCGTGTCGTTTACGTTAAATATTGAGCAATGTATAAATGTATCCCTACAAATATAAATATAAATACAAATATAAATATATGGGTTTTTCTTAAATCAATAATTATTTATTTGCCTTTTTTTATTCCCTGAATTGCTTGTAAATTAATTTTAGGTTTAGATAAATCTAATGAAATTATTTTTTAAAGACTTGTCTCTTCAAATAAAATAAAATGTGTACTGGGATACAAAAATAAGGAATGATAATTATGACCACGGTACTTTTCATTTTATTGCATTATGTTCAAATACATGATAACCGTTAGGTTATTTATACGCTTTTTGTACGTTTATACCTACTAGTATGTAATTGTCGTACGTGTGAAATCAATTAAATAGTTGTTGATAATAATATATTATAAAAAGGCGAGAAGTCCTTGTCGTCATTTTTTACATTGATTACCTGTTGGTAATATATTTTGGTTGCAATGGGTATTAGAGAATCCATTGGTTTTTGAGGGGGTTGTCCTCTTTTATAGTTTTTACGGATTTTAGAATCGTTGTTTTCGTTTTCATTTAAAGCGTCATTTCTTAGTTGTATATATATGATGCGATTTTTTATTTTGTGGTAACATTTATTGCATGTACTAACTGTACAAATGCTACTAAAAAAGTGACAAAACTTTCTGTGTAAGTGTATTTTTAAAATATATGGGGCGGGCCTTTCTTAGTTTCATTTTTGATCGATCAAGAAATATAATTTGCCACGTAAAGCCAACATCAAACGCCAAAAGAAACATCATAGACAAAGACATGATAAAGACAAATGAACGTTGTAAACATATCTTATTATAGCTACATATCGACTTCAATTATCATTGATATTTATTGAGCTTTACAATACATGTTAAAGAGTTGCAAATACATGTAGGTCGATACTGGAACGCGCAGATTACAGCTTTGTTTTTTAAAAAGCTTGTATAAATCCCAATGACCACTGTCTTGACTTGACATTTATGACTTGACGCCGAAAATACTGACTTGACAAATGCACTTTGTCCATAAAAGTACACCTTTATAACAGCAAAATGTATTTGTAATGATAATAATTTGATCATATTATCTCTCTTTTTTTGGCTTATAAGTGCCAAATTCGCAATATGAAACAAGAAAAAAATGATGCAAGCGTCAAAAGAAAGGCCGCAAAACATTTGTTTTGCTTAACAATACTATTTCAGATAAAAAAAAAAAAAAATAAAGTGTTTACTAAATAAAAAAATTCCACTCAGATATAAGGGCAACGTATTGTATTTTTTTTTTAATGAACTAGATGATATCCTGCGCAAGTGTGGGAATTAACACTTTACACATTAATGGCACAATGCTAAACTGTTGAACCATAATTTTTTTTCATTTCCGTATACGCTGTGTCCGCTTTTTTTATACCCGCACTTTCTTAAGAAAGTTCGGGTATGTTGTTGTTACCCTGTTCCGTCTGCCTGTCCGTCCGTCTGTCACGTATACTTTCTCAAACTGCTCTTACATCTTATAAACCAGCAAACTGAACTCTTGGAGTATGATTTGGGGTGTCATGTTGTTTTGTAAACAGGTTTCAAAAATTCTCTGGTTGTCCTGGGGGTCAAATAATTGGTAAAAAATGACATTTTGACAAAAAAACTTCTTCCGCGAACCCCTTTTACATTTTCAACAGTAGACAAATCATCTCTTGGAATATGTTTTGGGTGCCTTATAGATGCGCAATAAGGTTTCGGAAATTTCAATTTTGTCCTTTGGGTCATTAAATGGCTGAAAAATGACGTTTTCTTAAACAAAAAGTCTGGTTTCAAAAAACGTCAATTTCTTTTTGCAGTAGCCAAATGATCTTCTAGAATATGATTCGGGGTGTCATGTTGATGTGTAATCATGTTTCAGAATTTTTGTTTTTATCACGTGGGTCTGTGGTCATAAAAAAATCACGTTTTTCTTTGCCAAAAAAATATGGTTCTCAGAACTCATCTTACAATTTATGCAGTAGCTATGTCATCTCTTGAGATATAATAGGGGCTGTCCTAAAGGTGTGCAATAATGTTTTAAACATTTAAATTTCATCCAGGGAGTCAAATAGTTTATCACTCCTAAAAAAACTACTTTCCAGAACTCCTCTCATGATTTAATGAATAGCCATATCATATCTTGGGGTATGATAGGAGCTGTCCTTTAGTTGTGCAATAAGGTTTTAAAAATTTAAATTTCATCCAGGGAGTCAAATAGTAGCTGAAAATTGACGTTTATCTCTACTAAAAAAACCTACTTCCCAGAACTCCTCTCATGATTTAATGAATAGACACATCATCTATAGGGATATAGCAGGGGCTGAGCCATAGATATGCAATAAGGTTTTAGAAATATAAATTTGATTCTGAGGGTCAAACTATCTGCAAAATGATGTTCCGTCCCATTCTTATTCCTGGACCTCCTCTTATATCTTGTGATTGAAATAACATACCATAATATGCATAAGGGGAAGAATATATCAAATTATGCTTTAGGGGTGGGGATCACAAGCATTTTTTTCAAGTTATTTGATCATTTCTGATATTGGGAGGGTGGGGTGGGGTTAAGGTGACCCCCAGAGGCCATGACCTACTCATACCACAAAAAGATTTGCCTGGTATCTTTCTGTATGATGTCAGATGTACATAAAGAGATTTTGGAAATTGCTTTTTAATCTTAAAGATAAACAAAATGTTATATGTAATTGTAGAAATTGTAAAGTCAGTCAACAAAAACCTAAAGCTTGCTGTAAAAAACAAAGCAGGGTTAACATTGGGCTAGGCTAGGAATAACACTACATATGAATAAGATAGATTACTTGATTATTTCTAACTCTGGAAAGTCTCTGGGCATCTCAAAGGGGGCATAACCTATATACATGTACCAATTGATGTGCAATGACACAAGGAGGAAGAATAAATATGGTTCTAGGAGTGGGGATCTCAACAGTTATTCAAATGTATTATCATTTCCTATTTCAGAGGAGGGGGGGGGGGTGGTTGTTTAAAAACAACTCCGGGGTGGGGGGATAACCCAAGGGGCAGGGGCCAATTTGTCTTAAATGTATCTTGACTTGATCAGCAGAATTGGACAGAATGATCACTATAAGGCATCTGCAGAGTGGGGCCCTAAATAGTTAAGATGTTAATATGTATAATATGTTATACATGTATTTAGAAATGTCTTTATTTTCAAACTGATTAACAAATTAATCAGTCAAAATGAGTTATAAATAAACGATTGGCAATTCTGCAATTGAGTGCATGATCCCTAGTATAATATCACATGTATTACTTTTTATATATATAATTATACATGTATGTTAACAATCAGGACTATAAAATGCACAATTTTTCATGAGTCATAAATCTTGAGATACCACATATCTCTTGACAAAAACGAATAAGCAATTTAAAATAAAAGAAAATTAGGCATTAACTCTTTTTCTATTACTGGTGTATGATGATGGGGTAGGGGGTATAATGGAAAAAAAGCTGCAGCATGCCTTCATTCTCACTAGAAATGTATATCTAATCCACACATCCTGGCGATGGGGAACGGTTAAGGCCCCTTCCCCTTCCTCCCTATTATAACTCATATAAACATGATATTTAACACCCAAATGTAATACAAAATAGGGTCAATATGAAGTCAACTCAATAGTGTAGGTCTGACAAATGAAAAAATAAAAACAAATCTACAATTAAAATGACAGAAACTGTAGATAAGCTTATTTGAATAAAGATGATGATACAGTATGATGGCAAAGGGAGATACCATTTTAGTGAAACCCATCTAACCAAAGAGCTGGGTAAAAGTAGTACCCGCTAATGCAACCTGTACACCTGTGTTGTGTACATAACTTTAGACAAAGATCATTTAATTGTAACATATTGCATGTATTTTCATAACTTTATTCTTTAAAACCCCTTGAAGAATTTTATTAGGTAATTAACCATGTAAAGCACAATTTTCAGCTTTAAGGTGGTATGAGACACCCACATATTGTGATGCACTCCTTATTGAACAAAACAAAGTATAAAATATAATATTTCCCCCAAAATAATGTTACCTTACAGCATAGTGCAATGGGTTAGAGTTTTACTACATAAATGATTTTGGGGGGGGGGGGGGGTTCTGGATTTCTCACCCCCACCCTTTCTCTAAATCCACGCACACAATGATGTTGGCACACGAAAGCATATATAAAGTAGGCAACCGCCGGGGGGGGGGGGGGGGGGGGGGGGGTTGGCATAATTTAATTTTGTTTGTAATAATTATATAGACCATACTTTCTATGACATGAAAGGTTTAGATTATTGATTAATTTAAAATTCACCTGCAAACAGTTCATCCCCAAATTGTACATAAAGGCAATATGTGTATTATGGGATGTGAACTCAGCATTTAGGAAAATTATAATTTTTAAAAAGTACCGGAAATTGCATTTGGCCTTCTTTTTGACTAAAACTGGTACAAGAGAGTGTTATTTAGAGGCAAACACTTGGTATGGGTATTACTGTCTAATGACAGCATCTAGTCTTAATTGCTTTCCTAACATATTCTTTAAAATCAAAATAAGAAAAAAAAAACAACTGCATGGCTGGATATTTAGATGACAGACGAAAATTCTAAACTGAATTGGATAATATATATGAACGTGGCCTTAATTCCTTTTGATGCAGTTGAGTGGAAATGATAACAATGATTTTCGTTTAAACTAGTGAGTGAGTATTTAGGACGTCTCTAAATGTTGTTCTTTGGATGAAATTTTAATGATTTTTATTATAACTGTCCCAAACGAGAATTTCATATAAAGACTTTTGGAAAAAAAAGCCATGTTGGTGAAGGTGGTAAACAACCACCCCCCCCCCCCCCCAATTTAATTTCCCCTTTTAATGCATACATCATTTATTCATATAGGCATCCTTATTTATTTGCATATTTTAAACCAAAGTTGTAAGATCCAAAGTATCTGCCCGATGGTTAAATCGCTATACACTTTCTGCCATTATGTAAATTAGTCAAACCGCGTTCTTGAGCACCCCATTCTGGATAAAAAATCTTTTTATTAAAACTGAATTCGAATCAAATTTTATTTTATTTATTAACTTTTTGAAATTAACCAAAGAGTCCCATCCAAGGTATGGCTATCTGCCCACGATGCATGATGAACCCGTCCCACACTTTTCGCCATGACGTTAATTAGTTAATTAGAACCGCGTTGTTGGTTACACCCTTCTGGAAAGTTCTATTCTATCTCGCGAGTGGTCGCACTTCGCTTGCTTCTATCTATCATAACTAAACTCGCGCATTCCAGGAACGAATTGCCTTGTCTTATTTATTCAACTTTTGTCAACTCTTTACTTCTATGTATAACCCAAGTTAGTTCCTTATAACTTTATTCATTGTTTACGTAATCATTCAATATTATTTCATTGCAAGAGTTTATTTTTATGCTATCTCCTACTGACTTGGATCCGCCAAAGCGTTTCCACCACCTTACTCTCATTTTTGCTATATCGAGCTTGTTTATCGAAAATGAAAGTAGGTTTTTCATTCATTGTACAATAATTACTTATCAGGTAAATTTCAACTATAGCTTACGGACTTAATATAACACTTATGAAATATCAAAGGTGTAAGCAGTTACTCTGGTGCAGGCATTTTATAGTTTTTTGGCAAAAGGTCTTAATTTATAAGTATAGATACTAGTAAAATGCAAAAAACCCACAATATCATATTTAACAAAGGCATTGTTTCTAAAAATAACATTTTTATCATAAATCTCGTTTAACCCCCCCCCTCTCTCTCTCTCTCTCTCTCTCTCTCTCTCTCTCTCTCTCTCTCTCTCTCAAAGACAACCGTTCGTTGAACTTTGATCTAAACGTGCATAATAGCTCCGCAGAAAACGCACATCTATCTTTTACTTTCATATTATATAATCCAGCATTCTGGCGGCCCTTAATAATAGTAAGGTAATAGCTAGGAATGGTGCTCTTACTAATCTTCGCTCTTGTCATTTTTTTTCGAAATTGACGAAGAGCTTCTTTTCAATCACGCAACTCTGTAATCAAACCCAAATCCGTATAAATACCAAAGGCGTCCTCTATCAGATAATTCTTCGTATTGTATTGTTAAAAATTCTCCATATTTGGATGGTTTTTAAATCACTAGTTTCTTTTTAAAGCTAGATGCAGGGGCCTTTTGGGATCGTTGATTACTTGTATGTTATTCCGTGGACTCTCATAGTGTAAAATCAATTTTGATATGTTGAATATATTCTATTTCATATAAGTACATGTACTCTTCATTGGGTCTTGAATATTTTACTCATGTTGCGAGTGTGATTAAGTTAATCTTTAATATATAGATAACCTTTTAGTGCCCCAATAAGTGTTCACATGTATAGAAAAGACCAGAAAAAACGTTTAAAACCTGAGATGTTTTTATTTCTAGGTCGAGAACAGTTTTGTTGGCTTGACGCCTTGTACAGCATTATTTCAGAGTCTTCGCACACACTTAAAAACGTATTTTAGGTGCGATTTTTGAAACTCATGTATCCTCCATTCTCGTACTAAGCGAACGTGTAAGTACAATTTTTATATCTATTCATGGTAAACGCTTTTCCTTAATAGCTGTGTAATTCATAAGAAATCAGTACCGATAAGACACTACCTTAGGTAGCAAGGGGCAATTTTGGATAAAGAAAAATATTTTTGTAAAATTGAGAGTTGCTGTACTTGAAGGCTTATGAGTGTTGCAAAAATTCATGAAATGATTTTTAATGATTATAATTAGTTACATGTAGATGGATGTCTCTTGTTGAAATTGGTACGCAATATGTAGGTCCCTTATGTTAAGTACATGAGAATCAGAAGCAAAATGCGAAACTTGCAGCTACGACTGTTGTGTTTACTTTGCACAGTGAAATTGCAAGTTACAGACGGGAGGTAAAATAACACGAAAAGTAGGTGGATGGGGCATAGTAAATTCTACATTGGTAAGTTCCTGACATGTGATGGTACATGCACACGGTACGGAATTACATCCCTTTGCAGGGAATTAGCTGGGGGAGGTCTAAAAAGCTTAAAAATCATGAAAAATGGGCGAAATATGAGAGGATCGAAATCTCAGAAAAACGAGTATGTAGAAAATTTACATGTTCTGACTAGTAATTTTCCTCAGAAATTGGTGATTGGCCTTATAAGGAGTGAATTAAAGGTACTTGTGCTGAATGGGAACTGAGGAAATTCTAGTTTCACAGTTCCAAAGACACACATCCCCAGGCTACAGTGAATTGTATAAAAAAAAAAAACTTTCTCCTGCCAACTTACTGAACCCCATTAAAATCCTGGGTCTGCTTTCTGTGTCCGCTAGGGTCTGCTTTGGGTCTGCTAGGGCGAACCCACAGCTGACCCCGGATAAACTCCAGGCTGACGCAGCGCAGACCAGAGCAGGCTCAGAGAGTAGACTCTGATTTAAGAAGAGGACTGGAAACACATGCTGGGTCCGGTAAAACTAATATACTTGTCGAATAAAATTATCGACAAAATGCGATATTAAGTTATAAAATTTAAAAAACCCACAAAATTGATCATTCTTACGGACAATATTTTGATGATAATTATTAAAAGCCGGTCTTGTAGATTAATTGTAATTTCAGATAAATCTAATAAAAACCGATTTCTTAAAACATTTATTGGATAGGTTTTCAAAAATAAATCAAATTGCACCTAGATATAAAAGTAAAAAATGATAGTTATGACCACTGTAATTAATTTCCAGACTTACAATAACCGATTCGTTAATAATGGATTACTCTCAACCTTTCTTCCTTTTTTTAATTGTCCTGCAAATAAAAACAATTCAATATTTGTTGAAGATAATACAGTGTAAAATTGACAGAAGCTGTTGTTGTCAATTTCCATTGATTATAGGAAATCATCCACCTTTTGGTAACATATTTAGGTTGCAAGGGGTATTAGATATCTTTTTTGGATTTTTTCGGGTCCGATGGTGAGTAAAGGCTGCATATGGAAAATTTCACGGAATGAACTACTTCTTAAAATCCCTTTTTTGTGTTCATTCAAAGAGGCATTTCTTCGATTCACATAGAGCAGACGCAAATGTTTAAAAATCAAACCCCTACCAGACCCTGAGCAGACGTTAAACGAACCCGAGGTCAGCTTTTAGGTTAGTGTCTGATTGGTACTACATGGCACAGAAAATATGATCAGTTTTATATAACATATCTATAGATAGAAAACTTATCCTTTTACTTTGCTGATTGCAGAGTCATTTTTAATTCTTCTTGCCGCTGATATAATACTTTATTTGTGAAATCGTCATTGAGCATTTTTATTGTTGATCAATAACAAATGGGACCTCATGAGGAAGCTTATCCTCGGAAACTTACCGTCAGCCAACTTTGTTCTTGCTATTTTGTTATTGGTTTCATAAATATGTATTTCAAAATACACAATTAAATGGTCATAGAAATAAGTTGTCGTGAGACAGTTTATCGCTGTTTAATTGCGAAATAAAATTATCACAAATAAAAGTTAACTCACATTTAGAATACGAGTTACAACATAGAGTATCGAATTAAGTTTATTTTGTTATAAAGTTTTCTCTTTTTTCCCCTAAATTATTTTTATTTAGAAGCAAAGAAAAAAAAATATATTGCAATATTTTGTCGGGTTAAATAACTACTTTGTTATTTTTCTAATATACTTTAGCCGCTTGTTGACGACATTAGCAAGGGGCATTGAAATTATTTTAATTACTGTGGAATCATCATTGTTCGTGTGGGACCAATGTTCGTCGCTTTCCTGGGTAACCCCTTGCCCGCGAATTTACATCCCACGCACGTATATTCAATTATTTGTTTAATATTTTTATTAAAATTACCCTGATTACACTGCCACTACATCCCCACAAACCAGGAAAATTTTAGCTACCCACGAACAATGACCCCCACGAATAAAAATGATTCTAAATGAAAACCATTAACGTAAGTAGTATGTTATAGATAACAACAGCTCGATATTCCTTTTATAATATCATCTACAGTATGACAGAAGATTGTTTCATAACGTTTGAAAATCATCGAACCAGGCAAGAAGCGTGTTAAGAGTGTTGTTTACTAAGGGTTTGAGTTGCCAAATTAAGTTGATTAAAAAGTTAAATATCTTAAGTAAAATTTTGTCTTAACATACTTAATATCTATAAAGTGAAAAAATATTGACTTAACAACTGATCTTGGTAGTAATTTAAGGTTTAAAGTAAATAGACCTATTAGGAAACAGAGGAAATTCTGACTACATTCCGACTACAATTCTGAAATAATATAAAATATGAATAATAAATGATAATAAATAATAAATATAAATAATATCAAACAAGAACAAATTGACGCTAGCATCAAAAGAAAGGCCGCAAAACATTTGTTTTGCTTAACAATACTATTTCAGATAAAAAAAAAATAAATCAAGTGTTAACTAAATAAAAAAATCCACTCAGATATAAGGGCAACGTATTGTGTTTTTTAAATGAACTAGATGATATCCTGCGCAAGTGCGGGAATTAACACTTTACACATTAATGGCACAATGCTAAACTGTTGAATCATATTTTTTTCATTTCCGTATACGCTGTGTCCGATTTTTTGTTAATTGCTTTCCTAACATATTCTTTAAAATCAAAATTAAAAAAAAACAACTGCATGGCTGGATATGTAGATGACAGATAAAAATTCTAAACTGAATTGGATGATATACATATACGTGGCCTTAATTCTTTTTGTTGCAGTTGAGTGGAAAATGATAACAATGATTTTCTTTTAAACTAGTGAGTGATGTCTCACTAGTTAGGACGTCTCTAAATTTTGTTCTTTAGCTGAAATTTCACAATGATTTTCATTATAACTGTCCCAAATGAGAATTTCATATAAAGACTGTTTTGGAAAAAAAATCCATTTTGGTGAAGGTGGTAAACAACCAACCCCAAACCCCCCAAATTAAATTTCCCCGTTTAATGCATACATCATTTATTCATATAGGCATCCTTATTTATTTGCATATTTTAAACCAAAGTTGTAAGATCCAAAGTATCTGCCCGATGGTTAACTCGCCATACACTTTCTGCCATTATGTACATTAGTCAAACCGCGTTACTGAGCCCCTTATTAACTTTTTGAAATTAACCAAAGAGTCCCATCCAAGGTATGGCTTTTTGCCAACGATGCATGATGAACCCGTCCCACACTTTTCGCCATGACGTTAATTAGTTAATTAGAACCGCGTTCTTGGTCACACCCTTCTGGAAAGTTCTATTCTATCTCGCGAGTGGTCGCACTTCGCTTGCTTCTATCTATCATAACTAAAATCGCGCATTCCAGAAACGAATTGCCTTATCTTATTCATTCAGTTCTTTACTTCTATGTATAATCCAAGTTAGTTCCTTATGACTTAATTCATTGTTTACGTAATCATTCAATATTATTTCATTGCAAGAGTTTATTTTGATGCTATCAAATACATTGTTTCTAAAAATCACATTTTTATAATAGATCTCGTTTAATCTCTCTCTCTCTCTCTCTCTCTCTCTCTCTCTCTCTCTCTCTCTCTCAAAGACAAACCGTTGGTTGAACTTTGATCTAAACGTGCATAATAGCTCCACAGAAAACGCACATCTATCTTTTACTTTCATATTATATAATCGACAGCATTCTGGCGGCCCGTAATAGTAGTAAGGTAATAGCTAGGGATGGTGCTCTTACTAATCTTCGCTCTTATACAATGATATACAGGCTGCTTTATATCAACTATAAATCTACATTGAAAAAAATTGTCATTTTTTTTTTAAATTGATGAAGAGCTTCGTGTTCAATCACGCAACTTTGTAATCAAACCCAAATCCGTATAAATACCAAAGGCGTCCTCTATCAGATAATTCTTCGTATTGTATTGTTAAAATATCTCCATATTTGGATGGTTTTTAAATCACTAGTTTCTTTTTAAAGCTAGATGCAGGGGCCTTTTGGGATCGTTGATTACTTGTATGTTATTCCGTGGACTCTCATAGTGTAAAATCAATTTTGATATGTTGAATATATTCTATTTCATATAAGTACATGTACTCTTCATTGGGTCTTGAATATTTTACTCATGTTGCGAGTGTGATTAAGTTAATCTTTAATATATAGATAACCTTTTAGTGCCCCAATAAGTATACACAGGTATAGATAAGACCAGAAAAACGTTAAAAACCTGAGATGTTTTTATTTTTAGGTCGAGAACAGTTTTGTTGGCTTGGCGCCTTGTACAGCATTATTTCAGAGTCTTCGCACACACTTAAAAACGTATTTTAAGTGCGATTTTTGAAACTCATGTATCCTCCATTCTCGTACTAAGCGAACGTGTAAGTACAATTTTTATTTCTATTCATGGTAACAAAAATTCTTAAAATGATTTTTAATGATGATCATTTTACATGTAGAGGGATGTCTCTTGTTGAAATTGGTATGCAATATGTAGGCCCCTTATGTAAGTACATGAGAATCAGAAGCAAAATGCGAAACTTGCAGCTATGCCTGTTGTGTTTACTTTGCACAGTGAAATTGCAAGTTACAGACGGGAGGTAAAATAACACGAAAAGTAGGTGGATGGGACATAGTAAACTCTACATTGGTAAGTTCCTGACATGTGATGGAGCAACATGCACACGATACGGAATTACATCTCTTTGCAGGGAATTAGCTGGGGGAGGTCTAAAAAGCTTAAAAATCATGAAAAATGGGCGAAATATGAGAGGATCGAAATCTCAGAAAAACGAGTATGTAGAAAATTTACATGTTCTGACTAGTAATTTTCCTCAGAAATTGGTGATTGGCCTTATAAGGAGTGAATTAAACTGTGTCCGCTAGGGTCTGCTTCGGGTCTGCTAGGGCGAATCCACAGCTGCCCCGGATAAACTCCAGGCTGACGCAGCGCAGACCAGAGCAGACTCAGAGAGTAGACTTTGATTTAAAATGCAGACTGAAAACACATGCAGGGTCCGGTAAAACTAATATACAGTCAAACCTGTTTTGAAAGGCCACCTTGGGGAAATTTGAAAGGTGGCCGCATACGACAGGTGGTCTTTAATTCCAGTTTGCACACAGAATCATGTAAATCAATGTATAAACACAAATGCATCAAAAGACATGTTTTATCATAATTACAGATTTATTTACGTGTAATTTCACATGTACATTATTTATTTTACATCTTCGTTTAAATAAAAAGTTTTAGGGCTTTCCTTGTAATATTGGTCCTGTGACATTTATTCTACGAGATGTCGCGTCATTGAACTGTTGAACCACCCCAACAAAATTCGTTTATATTCTCGTTTCCGGGACGTTACATTAGATGGTGCTTCAGGACTTTCAGGGTTTTATAATTTTTTCGATACGTGTACCTAATGTTGTTAATTTGAGTTTTTCGAACTTGAAACGTTTCTGTTGTCTTTCAATATGACATATCCTTTCTATCTAAATCAAGAACTTTCGGTTTTTTTTTTCACCTATATTCCTCATTACGTTCGGAGTACTAGAAGCCATGTTTTCAAATGAATAAAATACAAAGAAGGTAAACATATTTCAGCGTACTTGATTTAAACACATATAAGGTACACTAATTCTTTTATTACCCAAGCGACTCCATGTTTTCATAACGATCAAAATGATCGGGATCTGTAATCAACTAACGCGGGTGAAATATCACGTGACAAATTAGTGGACAAAATGGCCGCTAAATACAGTGCAATTACGTGGTCGGTTAGTAGATTGGGTGGTCGCTGGTCGCGTTACGCGAGTGGCCGCTTATTTCAGGGCGAATATATAAGGAAACACGTCGGGGGAACAAAAAGTGGCCGCCGATTGGAGGTGGCAGTTGATTTCAAGTGGCCACTAAGACAGTTTTGACTGTACCTGTCGAATAAAATTATCGATAAAATGCGTTTGAGAATCAGAGCGCCGACCAATGAGCTCTCTACATGTATTTGAAAAACTCATTATTTGTAATCGAATCAATGTGCAAAGAAAATGGTCGTTACTGTTCAATATTTTATGAAGTTCAATGTATACTGCATATATAAATATATGTTTTTATTACCATATATTTAGTTGGCTTTTTCATTCTGTTGAGTTCAATTACGGCGCATGAGTAAAGTAAGAATAAAGTTATGTGTACTTACGATATTAAGTTATAAAATTTAAAAAACCCACAAAATTGATGATTCTTACGGACAATATTTTGATGATAATTATTAAAAGCCGGGCTTGTAGATTAATTGTAATTTCAGATAAATCTAATAAAAACCGATTTCTTAAAACATTTATTGGATAGATTTTCAAAAGTAAATCAAATTGCACCTAGATATAAAAGTAAAAAATGATAGTAATGACCACTGTAATTAATTTCCAGACTTACAATAACCGATTCGTTAATAATGGATTACTCTCAACCTTTCCTCCATTTTTCATTGTCTTGCAAATAAAAACAATTCAATATTTGTTGAAGATAATACAGTGTAAAATTGACAGAAGCTGTTGTTGTCAATTTCCATTGATTATAGGAAATCATCCACCTGTTGGTAACATATTTAGGTTGCAAGGGGTATTAGATATCTTTTTTGGATTTTTTCGGGTCCGATGGTGAGTAAAGGCTGCATATGGAAAATTTCACGGAATGAACTACTTCTTAAAATCCCTTTTTTGTGTTCATTCAAAGAGGCATTTCTTCGATTCACAAAGAGCAGACGCAAATGTTTAAAAACCAGACCCCTACCAGACCCTGAGCAAACGTTAAACGAACCCGAGGTCAGCTTTTAGGTTAGTGTCTGATTGGTACTACATGGCACAGAAAATATGATCAGTTTTATATAACATATCTATAGATAGAAAACTTATCCTTTTACTTTGCTGATTGCAGAGTCATTTTTAATTCTTCTTGCCGCTGAAATTATACTTTATTTGTGAAATCGTCATTGAGCATTTTTATTGTTGATCAATAACAAATGGGACCTCATGAGGAAGCTTATCCTCGGAAACTTACCGTCAGCCAACTTTGTTCTTGCTATTTTGTTCTTGGTTTCATAAATATGTATTTCAAAATACACAATTAAATGGTCATAGAAATAAGTTATCGTGAGACAGTTTATCGCTGTTTAATTGCGAAATAAAATTATCACAAATAAAAGTTAACTCACATTTAGAATACGAGTTACAACATAGAGTATCGAATTAAGTTTATTTTGTTATAAAGTTTTCTCTTTTTTCCCCTAAATTATTTTTATTTAGAAGCAAAGAAAAAAAAATATATTGCAATATTTTGTCGGGTTAAATAACTACTTTGTTATTTTTCTAATATACCTTAGCCGCTTGTTGACGACATTAGCAAGGGGCATTGAAATTATTTTAATTACTGTGGAATCATCATTGTTCGTGTGGGACCAATGTTCGTCGCTTTCCTGGGTAACCCCTTGCCCGCGAATTTACATCCCACGCACGTATATTCAATTATTTGTTTAATATTTTTATTAAAATTACCCTGATTACACTGCCACTACATCCCCACAAACCAGGAAAAATTTAGCTACCCACGAACAATGACCCCCACGAATAAAAATGATTCACCAGTATTGTAATTACACTTTCATATAATATGTATGATGCAAATATCAATAGTGCTTAGAAAAAGAGGTGCGTGATATGAAATTTAGTATTTCTTATTTGGCAAGGTGCACTATTTTACAACAAGGCTGATCTACCACGGTCTAATAATCAATTGTTATGTGTACATTAAATACTTCCTTGCAAATCGCAAAAGTATTTTATACGTCACACACAAATGATTTTTTTTCGGCAAGACTTTACAATGATTACATGTAAAGTCGTTATCAGCAGTACTTGTCAATTCTTATACGATGTTTGAAAATTTGATTGACACCCGTTCTATAATTTTATCTTTTTAAATTTTATTTTAGATATCACAATGGGAGGCACTTATTTACCTTGAGAATAGCATGTAACGTAAAATATATTTTTTTAATTCATTTAAGTTATTCAGTTTAGAGATCTAAGGATTATAATGATAGTTTTGTTATCTATCTGTACAGTCAATTAGAACGAATGTTCTATGATTATTGTATACACTTACACAATCAAAAGAACCTAGCTATTTACTAGAAAAAGAAAAGTCATAAGAGTGTAGCAAATAAAAAGATTTAAATAGGGAGGATTATATGGTATCAGTAATTATTTAATTTATAATATTACATGTAATCAAATCGAAGGAAAAAATCTAAATGAAACCCATTAACGTAAGTAGTATGTTATAGATAAAAATAGCTCGATATTCCTTTTATAATATCATCTACAGTATGACAGAAGATCGTTTCATAACGTTTGAAAATCATCGAACCAGGCAAGAAGCGTGTTAAGAGTGTTGTTTACTAAGGGTTTGAGTTGCCAAATTAAGTTGATTAAAAAGTTAAATATCTTAAAATTTTGTCCTAACATACTTAATATTTATAAAGTGAAATAATATTGACTTAACAACTGATCTTAGTAGTAATTAAAGGTTTAAGGTAAATAGACCTATTAGAAAACAGAGGAAATTCTGCCTGCATTATTATGATTTAAATTTCCACTGAACTATTTTTGGCATTATTAAAACAAAACATCACTTTTTGTATGTTAGTGAATATAATTTTGCCAATTTTTATGGTTTTATCTAGTTTGTACCCTCAGGTAATATTATGGCACGCGCTGCTAAAGAATTAAAAATGCTCAAATGTTTTTAAGACAGCATATCTTAAAACTTTGATTATTGGTCTTAAATAGTTTTTATATCAGCAGAATAGAGTTATTACATGTATAGGTAATGTTTACGCTTCAAACTTTTTGTGTTATCATACTTCTATTGCTTGTGATATGATTCTAAAATGGGGAGAGTTTAGAAAATTCACAGTCGAAACTCGGACTAAAATATTAATAAATTATATTGCTAAAAACCTAATTATTTATTCTCTCTTGCAACATGTCCCTTCCTAAACTGTTTTTTTTTTTTTTAAATTTTATTGTTTTTTAAATAAGGAAAAATTACACAGTGGAAAAAAATTCAACCCTAATGTAAAATTTTGAGGGATATGTTTTAATTACTTAAGGAATAAAGAATCATTCTTTGAGTATTATGAGGTGATTTAATATAGTTGGGAGTGATCAAATCCAATAAATCCCGAAGAGCTTTACGATAGATTTGATCACGCCCGACCGTATTTAATCATCTCATTATATTCAAATAATGATTCCTTATTCCTTTTATTTACATATTTCTCAGCAATTGTACGATTAAATATTAATATTGATAGTCATTTATGAACTGTATTACATTACAAAATCGATTCGTAGTTTATATCAGACGAAGACACTGAAAAATATAAATATTTAAAAATATTCAAAGGCCAAGAATAATTGATCTTATTTTTTTAGATTGAAAAATAATGTAACATTAAAATTTTGTAGCATACAAAAGATGGATTTTTATTATCATCAGTGGAAATGTTTTTTAATCTGGGTAATTTGTTTTTCGAGTATTTTACTATTTTCGTCGATCTGTATATTAAACAGATGACGCATTCAATTTCTTATATATGCGAATGTTAAAACGGTAGCTACATTATCAAGATAACGCAACTCACATTCATATGAATGTATTTATAAACAACATTTTTCATTCAACTTATCAGTCTCTGTTGCACATCAAAAACGTCAGAAAATGGATATTCGTAAATCCTGCGCTGACAATAATTTGTTTGCAAAAAGGTTCAAAGCAGATATACATGTATTCATCAGTTAATTCCCACTTAGCCAACATTCTGAAATTCTCGTGTATACATGTACTATCTCGGTGAATGTGCAGGATCTGATGATTTTAAGACGGATCATCCACACCACTAAGCATACAAACATTTTATTGGTGTTAGGTTGCAGCAATGACTTTTAAAAACGAAATGATGCTTCACTGTATACAAGTTCTCGCTTACATTTTGCCTACCTGAAATAATTCTACATATCAAATTTTATACACGAATCTCTAAAATATCATAGATTACATACAACCAGATTTAAAAAAATCAACATAAATTCTCTAACCAGAGGGTTATCTTTTAACGTTATGAAACCGATAATTGGCTTTTAAATACTTTTAAATACTTTTAAAAACAAATGTGATAGTAAATCAACATTAAGAAGAAAGAATCAATTGTTGTTGTTGTTTCACATACTTATGGTATGTATCAAACAAGAAAAGATGTTGCGTGACTTCAAATTTAATGTTTCTTATTTTGCACGGTGCGCGTATTTAGCTGGTAACAAATTATCAAGTGGTGTCTGTAAATATTACTTTACTTTGTGAATCGCAAATGTGTAATTTTCATACGTAATACATGAATGAAATTGATCAGCTGTAAATATAATAATTGCGGTAAGACTGCATAACTGGGCATTACTTTGTCATTTGTACGAGATAGTTTTAAAAATTTGATTAATATCAGTCTTGCAGATATTAAATAGAAGAGACAAGAAAAACAGATTGAGTAACAGAACACATTTCTTCTTTGATCATATTGTTTACAGCTGTAACCATTCAAAATTGATTCTTAAGTGAAACTATCTTTCTGCGTATTTTGAATTCTATTTTGAATTCTATTTTGAATTCTATTTTTAGTTACGAGGTATTTCAGGGGTGGGGTTGTGGGTGGTGGTGGTGGAGTAAGACAAGTAATACTTTAAAATACCTTTGAACGCAAACTGTAAAATATACCCCTAAAACAAAGATTGGGATTTATTGATTATACTGTTATTTATGAATTCATTCGAAGGAAGGTATAACGTATCACTTATATCGAAGTTCTTGAAAGTAAAATGTAAGATAAGTTTATTATTTACCTGTAGAGTCAGAAACGAATAGAATTAGTTTATAATATATATATATTTATGAACTATTTATGCAAGAAATAAGGAAGCAGACCTAAATCTTAAAAGAAAAGGATTCAGGCAATTGGTATTTGTTTAATACAAACCAAAGGAATTCAAATAGCTTCCACAAACATACAAAGAAAAATTATATGAATAGCAAAGCAAATTAAAATTCTATTAATGAAACAGAATTGATTCCAAATTACTAGTCCAGGGTCTCAGTTTACTTTTGCTTATTTTGCAAATACCAGACACATCTCCTCTGGTATTTGCAAAACATTTGCCATAACCCGCTCACGCAATCACTTTATAACTTATAAAGTGATTTCGTGAGCGGGTTATGGCAAATATTCTGCATTTATTACTTACCTTTCAGAACTGCCAAAGAATACATCATATTGTTTAAGTTTATACCTCTATTCTTTTCATGTATCAAGTGAACATCAAGTGTTACATATAAGGTATAGTCATGTTTTCCATTCAGGGCGGTAACAAAAATTTTCAATAGTTTGGGCAGTGATGTTCTGGTTAAGACCGATTGATAATTGATCATAGATAATTGATAATTGATTCACACTGGTTTGAGGTTTAGCTATTCAGTAGAGGTATAAAAACTAACCAATTGTCATAATCAACAGGGGGAAAAATACACCATAGGTGTAAGTATTATTAAATAATGATTAAACAAATCTTCTCCAGACCGATTTGGAACATTTTTTCCCATCTGTATAAGTTATGATTGTGCTTCTGGTTGGATGATTGAAAAGAATTTCACGAATGCTATTCAAATGTTAAATTTTCATACGATGAAATTTGTACAGATCGTATATCATCTGGTGTAATAATATCTACACCTCATACAAGAAAACTCTAGAACACACCAGGACGCGTGCAAGTTTGAGGTCATGTCTATTTTCATACCATAATACTATACTATACTACTAAGCAAGCAATCTTATTTTGGTGTAAAGTTACAGCTATGCAATTAAGATATGAAATAGTTACACAATTTTAATTAGAATGTTTTATTTCCTATCAACTATATTCAAAAACCAGAGTATCCCATTATCAGAGATAACACTTGAATTGCGCATACAGATTCAATAAAACCCCTAAACGTATTTTATATGACCAAGGGCGGATACTTTTTTCGGATTGTTTAACTTTAGAAGAAAATTTGAAACATTGTTAAAACTTATTTCAGAGTCATCGTATACACTTTCAAAGACGTCGAAATGAGTCTGCATACCAACGTGTGTCTTGTTGTAGTGGGGACTTTCATAGCCTCCCTTCTCGTTCAAAACGAATGTGTAAGTATATTATTTTCTTTATTTATAACATAAACTCCCCTACGGCTTTTTATTACTATTAAAATTTTTAAGGAATTGACTGTTCATAGTTACATGAAATAGAACAGTTACATTTGATTAATATATATAAATAGTATGGTTTCAAAGAAGAACAATAGTTAATTATCTTTTATCATTGTTTTGCCTTTCTATTGTCAACAATTTCTTTGTCAGTAACATTATGTTACTTACGGCTACAATCACTCACATGGAAATGCCAATCGTTAACCATTGCAATTTTTTTTTCAACAAGAACATTAATGAAAATCATTTTATTGTCATTTTTATACCCGCACTTTCTAAAGAAAGTTCGGGTATATTGTTGTTACCCTGTTCCGTCTGTCCGTCCGTCCGTCCGTCCGTCCGTCTGTCTGTCACGTTTTACTTTCTCAAACTGCTCTTACATCTTATAAACCAGCAAACTGAACTCTTGGAGTATGATTTGGGGTGTCATGTTGTTTTGTAAAAAGGTTTCATAAATTCTCTGGTAGTCCTGGGGGTCAAATAATTGGTAAAAAATGATGTTTTTTGACAAAAAACCTTCTTCCTCGAACTCCTTTTACATTTTCAACAGTAGACAAATCATCTCTTGGAATATGTTTTGGGGTTATCTATAGATGCGCAATAAGGTTTCGGAAATTTCAATTTTGTCCTGGGGGTCATTAAATGGCTGAAAAATGACATTTTTTTACAAAAAGTCTGGTTTCAAAAAACGTCAATTTCTTTTTGCAGTAGCCTAATGATCTAATAGGATATGCTTTGGGGTGTCATGTTGACGTGTAATCATGTTTCAGAATTTTTGTTTTTATCACAGGGGTCTGTGGGCATCAAAAAATGACGTTTTTTTGCCAATAAAATATGGTTCCCAGATCTCCTCTTACAATTTATGCAGTAGCTATGTCATCTCTTGAGATATAATAGGAACTGTCTTATAGATGTGCAATAAGGTTTTAAAATTTAGATTTCATCCAGGGAGTCAAATAGTAGCTGAAAATTGACGTTTATCACTCCTAAAAAAACCTACTTCCCAAAACTCCTCTCATGATTTAATGAATAGCCACATCATATCTTGGGGTATGATAGGGGCTGTCATATAGTCATGCAATAAGGTTTTAAAAATTTAAATTTCATCCAGGGAGTCAAATAGAAGCTGAAAATTGACGTTTATCACTCCTGAAAAAACCTACTTCCCAGAACTCCTCTCATGATTTAATGAATAGCCACATCATTTATAGGGATATAACAGAGGCTGAGCTATAGATTTGCAATAAGGTTTTAGAAATATAAATTTGATTCTGAGGGTCAATGCTATCTGCAAAATGATGTTCCGTCCCATAAAAAACCTAATTCCTGGACCTCCTCTTATCTCTTGTGATTGAAATAACGTACCATAAGATGCATAAGGAGGAAGAATATATATGCTTTAGGGGTGGAGATCACAAGCATTTTTTTCAAGTTTTTTGATCATTTTTGATTTTGAGAGGGTGGGGTGGGGTTAGGGTGACCCCCAGATGCCATGACCTACTAATACCTCAAAAAGATTTGCCTTGACATGGTCATGGTTCAAGAAACAAAAATATATATGGTTTAGGAGTGGGGATTTCGATGATTTTGAGGATATTTTAAAAATATTCAACTATTCATGTTTTCTATTTAAGAGGGGGGGGGGGTGTTTAAAAACAACTCCGGGGGGTGGGGGAATGACCCAAGGGGCAGGGGCCAATTTGTCTTAAATGTATCTTGACATGATCAGCAGAATTGGACAGAATTATCACTAAAGGGCATCTGCAGAGTGGGGCCCTAAATAGTTACAAAATCAATCTACAAAAAATATTGATAATATGTTATACATGTATTTAGAAATGTCTTTATTTTCAAAATGATTAACAAATTAATCAGTCAAAATGAGTTATAAATAACCGATTGGCAATTCTGCAATTGATTGCAAGATCCCTAGTATAATATCACATGTATTTTTTTTTTATATATATAATTATACATGTATGTTAACAATCAGGATTAAAATGCACAAATTTTCATGAGTCATAAATCTTGACATACCACATATCTCTTGACAAAAAAGAATAAGCAATTTAAAATAAAAAGAAAATTAGTCATTAACTCTTTTTCTATTACTGGTGTATGATGATGGGGTAGGGGGTATAATGGGAAAAAAAGCTGCAGCATGCCTTCATTCTCACAAAAAATGTACATCTAATCCACACATCCTGGGAATGGGGAACGGTTAAGGCCCCTTCCCCTTCCTCCCTATTATAACTCATATAAACATGATATTTAACACCCAAATTTAATACAAAATAGGGTCAATATGGAGTCAACTCAATAGTGTAAGTCTGACAAATGAAAAAATAAAAAAAATTCTGCAATTAAAATGACAGAAACTGTAGATAAGCTTATTTAAATACAGATGATGATACAGTATGCTGGCAAATGGAGATCACATTTTAGAAAGTGAAAGTAAAACTTAACTGTTTTGTATACCGGTGTCTCATAATATTGCGCTACTTCATGTATTATACTTACCTATATTGGTCAACATCATAATGATAATCCAATTAGCACAATACGAATTCCTTTAGCTGATCACCACAAAAGAAACGTTTATTCATGTTAATTAATCCTATTCTGCATATCAAGAAAACATATGCATGTACACCACGTGAAACCCATCTAACCAAAGAGCTGGGTAAAACTAGTACCCGATGCAACCTGTAGACCTGTGTTGTGTACGTAACTTCCGACAAAAATCATTTAATTGTAACATATTGCATGTGGCCTTCTTTTTGACTAAAACTAGTACAAGAGAGTGTTATTTAGAGGCAAACACTTGGTGCGGGTATTACTGTCTAATGACAGCATCTAGTTAATTATTATTTCAGTAATATGATATTTCATCAGCCTTGAATCTAATCAGCACATGAAAGTGCCAAACCATTGCAATTTATAACTAGAACTTTATTGAAATGTAAAACATAACACTTAGATCTATATGTATATATATGAATACTTCCATACGTTCAATTATTCAATATTCTTCTTTTTGAGAGCCTTTTTAAGTTCAGTATAGGTATATAGTATACGCTTAGTATATGTCTAATGTTCGTGATTGCATGAATGATAAGTGGAACATTTTGAATTACACTACCTGTTTGGAAAAAATTTAATTAAATCAAAATTGATGACCAAACACTTAATTCAACACAGTCAAAGCTATTGATGTAAAAATATGTAAACTAGCTTGTAAATTAATCAATTATATGCAGAACTAATTACAAAGTTTTCCTGAATACTAATGAAATTTTGAACATAAAATGATTTCAAGTGTGATTGAATAGGATTGAAATACAATTTGTTCACGGTACATATACATTAGTGTACAGACATATCTTTAAAGGATAAAGCAAATTCTTGTTACATGTATCATCCTATACATATATAATCCTTGCTGGCCAATGATACAGTTGAAAGACTTTGTAATATAAGTCTTTGTTTTCAGTTGCATTTTTCAAATCCTTCGTCAAAAGCATATAAATGGCCCCTGTACCATTTGATATCCCGAAATATATTAAATAGCGGACTTAAATACATTGCACATGTTCTCATTTTTATATACATTTCATATATTGTATTTACATTTACAATAAATAAAAGAAAAAAATAAACTCAAGCACATAAAAAAAAAATTCTTAAAATACTCACTGAATTCTCTCAATTCCGCACAATTATTTTATCGTGCCAGCACCTACCGCATACATGTAATATTGTAACACGGAACTTTGATTTGATTTGTAAACTGCCTTGAACGCTTGAAGAATGTTTGATTTTTACTATGTAAACCCTGCTAGATTTTTGTACAACTCTTAAGAAAACTTCTTAGTATATATACATATATGACTGGTTGACCAGGCAAAGTTTGAATATTGTCTTAAAAGTGTTGAAGTCTGTAAAAAGTCTATTAATTAATGAAAATGATCATGGGTAACTACAGTATATTAATCTTAAGTTAAACAGATGTCAATTTTACACATGCCGGGTAATATATCGGTTTTATTATATCTAATCGTTTAAATATACAAATTGGGCTTGCATATTTAGATTCGGAGTGATAGATTACTTTTATTCAATGGATGGCACCTGGGTTTCTAGCTGATTTTTAGCACTAACGTTTACGTCAATGCTAAATAAACTGTAAAGTAAGATAAATTTATCTTTTTATCTTAAACCAATATAAATGAAAATAAAATAAACAAATAGTATAGTTGTGTTCGTACAAAATATCGATAAACATGCATGTGTGATAAGGTACATGTAGAAGAACACGAAGCTACCGCGGATCACTTTATCAATTTTCATAACGACTTCTTAATTTATATTCTAATATTTAATTTAAAAAAATTTAAGATGAACATTCTTTAATAACATAAAATTTAAACAGTTCTTGTACTTGCGGCTATATAAACTCAAACAAGTACATGTTGTGTATTAGATAACCACTGATCGCTTGGTAGTGCCACCCGCGGGCGAGGAATAGATTACATAAAGGTACAACGCACACACAGCCCAAACAATGTTTGCAGTATAATGACTAAAATATATCAAATAGAAGTTATGTTTTGTTTTGTTTTTACTTAAAACTCACAATTGATCTATGTCTAATATTACTTCAGATTGAGAATGACATCCGTTAGAAACGGAAGACCTTAATTAACTTATAAAATATGTTTATTGGTAATACAGGCCTCGGCTGCTTACAATAAAGGCACCAGGCATCAATTCATACCCTGTTGGGCATCTCCAAATAATACAAGGAAGATTGGTGAGCCTTGAGCACCGATGCTCACCTGCTTGATCACCAAATATAAGCTTAAATACAAATACTAAGTCAAATAATGAACAGGCTTGACTTATATCCCAAGGCCAAATAGTTTGGACAACTCAAAGCCCGCGATACACCCATTATTATTTCATCTTTTGATAAATGGATTTAATCATAAGTGGTTGTTAGTAAATTCTGATAAATTAAACTGATTAGACTGCTTTTAAATATCACAATTATACTAAATTTTAGACTAGAAATGTTTAAATAAAAGAGAACATACTAAATTCAAATCTCATCAGTTGTGCAATGTAACAACATTTATCGATTCTCTTCTCCTTAAGATTTTTTTCTTCATTTTATAACATATATAGACGTTCTAAACTTTCAGAGAAAGCTTGACGGATACAAGTTTCCAGTGTATACAACGGCTTTTTGTCCCAGAATTCAAACAGAATGGATTGAAAGGTCATCAGCTCTCAAATGTAACACAAGTAATGGCTACATGTGTTTACCAAACGAAAACATCGATCAGCTCTTAGAGTTCTGTTACAGAGAACCTGTTGAGAGAATTCAGAAAGGTTAGCATTTCCTTCTAGAATTCAAAGTTAATACACACCTCTGAATTTGCATTTGTCCAGTTTTTTATGTGTGAGAAAAGCATATTTTTTTGGTAAAACATTGATTGTGTGCAATGATTTTGAAAGACTTACCTGTATAAATATTTTGACAAGGTACGGTATACATATATTTGGAATGAGTCGGGCCTAGGACAGGCGTCTCGGCCCGCGCCCGGTTCACCCGAATTTTATAGAGAATGCAACATAGGAGTAAAAGGGGCACATGCCAAGTTCCTCGACAACATCAGAACAAGTTTTTATTTAAAATATACAGATATTCCACCTTGCTGGTTGTTTTTTTTTTTTTTTTTGGTGTAATTTGTCCTAGCAACTTTGCAAGCCAACTTTTTATATAATTACTTGGTGGCTAATCTTCCTGGTTTTGTCACTTGATTTAGCAACTTTATCAAACAACTTGACACTTGACCACTTGTATGCAACTTGCAATTGTTACAGCACATTATTGTACGTCTATACTACCGATTCTAATGTAATCAATTGCTACAGAATACATCACTGTGATACTCTCTTTCTGCATTACTGGTGCATTAGTTATTCGCTCTAAGGATTATTAGACCAAGAAAGCTTCTCAACCCTTGGAACTACTACGCACTGTATTTCCTTCGTGGAAATACTGTTTCACGAGAGTTTGAACAAAAAACTATCCTATATCCATAAATCATTCAACACACGTCAGTGTTTAAGTTAATCCATTATAACTATATTATTAACAATTCAAGCTAACAATTAATAACTACAAAATTTTTTTAAGTTGCTTTAGTTTCTAAGATTAAAATGCTTGTATAACTTTTTTTAATCATTAATTACCTCTGAAGATGGAATGGTACAACAAAATTTTATTTTATGGGTCGTTGGAGTATCATTTCTGAAGCATGATTGCGTTGTTCAAAGAAGGATACATGCCCTTTATTTTTTATACATTTTTTGTATTTTTCATCAAAAAGTGAAAAATCTCTTTTCGTTCAAAGTAACACACTGTAGAGTTTAAAATTTGACGTGATTAAATGCATAATACAACTAGATACGATCTCGTTACGAGTAACGAGTAGGTCTTCCTTGCGATTTCTGTTTTAAATGATACCATGAATAATCGATACAATTTCAGAATTAACCCCCCCCCCCCTTTCTACTTTCAGATAATGTAAAAAAAAAAAATCCCTTATTACGTAATAAATAGGTGTGGCAATGAGTTGTACAAACAGATATTCTTACGATCAACAACTTTGCTTCAATAATGCATTAAAAAATATTTGTAATAAACTTTTAATTACGATGATTTTGGCCCCTAATTAAAGGGGCCAGCCCCTTATTCTTGATTTTGTTGAGAAGAACTTTTAATACTCTACCACTTTTGTTATATCTGTCTTAACAAATTATCAACCGATAAAAAGATACAGATCAAAACGTGTGAAAATTTTGCTTCAATATTCGTACCCAATTTTCGAGCAAAAGCGAGCTCTAAAGAATGGCGCCATTGGAATAAACAAAAACAGTAGGAAGGCACAACTTCAGACCATGGTCTACCTATCCTGAAAATTTCATGTTCATATCTCTAATAGTTTTTGAGATCAAGTATGCACAAAATGGGTCATAAAAGTTTACAAAATCAGCGATAAATCGGTACCGGCAAAAATGTTAAAAACGAAATAAATTCAGATTACTTTCAATCATCTGTGAAAAAATGGTTGAAATCGGTTTGATAGTTTTCGAGAAATCGCGTGCACAAAATTTGTGGGAAAAAAATAAGAAGAAGAAACAGTACGAAAACTATAAGGTTTTCCGCTGGAAACGGAATACCTTAAATATCTAATAATTCATATTCAGTAATGTCAATAAGACGTTTTACTTTTTTTAAAAATTATTTATGAAAATAAAAAAAAACTTATTTTGTTCATATTTTTCAAACCTATGGATAAAATCTTTTAAAGAGACGTGTCTTTTAGATAAGAAATATAAGTAATGTATTTTAAAAAGAAATTGGATCAAATTAGCTAATTTTAAAAATGTTGCTAATTATCAACATTGGCCGATCCCAATTAAAAACAAACTGATCCTGATATAAATTGCAAAATAAATAAAAATCAACCAATATTTTTTTTTTCATTTGCAACCAATAAATCAATTTATTTAATAATTCACTTAATTTACAAACCGTATTTCAACCAAACATCTTGGTGTTCGGGTTAAATTTCTATAAATTTAAATTTTCTATCATTCGAGTCTGGATCAGTTTAATTTCGACCGCGTGCGGTTCAATTTTGAAAATTTGCAATATCTCTCAAATTTTGCCATTTTGATTCATTTTTTTTAAAGAAATGATTGCCTTACTTTCGTTCTTTCTCTCTAAAAGATGTTATCCATAGGTTTGAAAAATGTGAAAAGAAGTTTTTTTAGTTTCATAAATAATTTTTTATCAAAAAAATAAAACGCCTTATAGACAATACTAGACACGATTTATCAAATGTTTATATAACACATTTATTTGCATCAAATATTAAACTCTACAAAAATTTGTATAAAAAAATTAAGGACATATGTCCTTCTTGAACAACAGATTCTTGCTTCAAAAATGATGCTCTAACGATCCATAAAATTGAAGCATTCCACCTTTATTAAATCATTATTAATGATGACTACTTTTTATATATAAAAAAGAAAAACGGAGATGAATCCATTAACAGTTTCATATATATATATATATATATATATATATAGAGAGAGAGAGAGAGAGAGAGAGAGAGAGAGAGAGAGAGAGGTTTTCAGATTCATTGAGAATTTAAGTTACGTTTTGATTTATTTTCTATTTTCAGGTATTTGTTTATATTTAGTAAAAAGCGTTTCACTAGTTCAGTCATACAACTGCAGCCGTTTTACACAAGGATGTCCTAATCACCCTTTCTTCAGCAATGAAATTTTTAAATGTAAGTACAAACACTGTAAAAAAAAATTGAGATTCTGTGATTAATATTACATGCTTACGCCTACTTACTTAATATATAGTTGGATATAAGTAATTTTATTATCTACTGAGACAACAACAGCATGATGTTGTATTTATCAAATTTTTTGACAATTTCGTGAGATATATACATGTAATTTTATTGAAGACCTACCTTACTTTTGACAGACCCGGCTTGCATTTCAATTGGAAATAGATGTTTTCTTGCTGAACTATCTTGTAAAAGGTAATTTTTACAGTTGGTAAAATCGGTCTGAAAATTCGATCACGACATCAAACACATGTAGCAGTTTTTTATTTTTACACTTGAAGAACCCGTTTTGAAATAATATATTATGTGGAATTATGTATTGCTATGTCTTTAGCCCAATTCATTTGTTTTTTACAAATAGGAAATCAAACAATCTTTTTAAGTGTTGATTTGAAACATTTTCATTACACAGTATAACGCCATCTCATATTCAAAGTACTACACAGCAATTTCAAAGTGTCTTGACCAACAAATGGAATGACAGTACAACAACTTATCCTCAGCAATCGTCAGAACATCCTCGACTAGACAATGCGTCGATCAACGACAATGACGACGCTCTATTTGTTCCAATACTTTTAGGAATATCCATTCCTTTCTGTTTATTCTCTTTGCTGTGCGCATACTACATAAAAAGAAGTAAGAGAGTTATTTTGTCTACATTCCAAAAAAAAAAATCATCGTTTTTTTTAATTACTTCCGGTAATAACTACAGCCAAAATTATTTTGCTGTTTTTGCCGGGGTTGTTTTTAAATGCTATTTTTGATTTAAAAAAAAAAAGACATACTAGTAGTTAGTTCAACAAGTTTCAGTATTGACGTTGCTTTTAAAGTACGAACTTTAAAAATAAAGTTTACACTTAAAAAGTTAAAGTATGTTCGAATTACCCCTTAATTCAAAAGGGATGGGTGGTCAGCAGGTTACTCACCTAATTTACCTGAACATTTTAGTCATTTTTTAACCACATGCATAAACTGTTATTTATAGTCTGTCCCAAGATATTTATGCTGCACATTTGGACGATTTTTAATAAAAATACACATACACAACATGTACCTATGAAAAAAGTGCAATTGAAATTGATGAAAGGGAAAATTCCAAGATACCTTCATTCACACATTATCATTTTCCCCTCGTAAAAATTCACAGGAACAAAAACAGATTTCCTATGGAGATTTATAATGGGAAATGTTGACATCTTTTCTCCATTCGGAAGTCACTCGGAATACCTCGCACAATTTTTCAATGTTATCATCCGGGTACCTTCATTTCTTTCGCAATGGAAAATCCCTGTAGACTTTTTATTTTTAGCCGTGTATTGAAACCTGAAAAGCTAGAGAGGGCGTTTCAAAGAGGAAATCTTGGGATTTCTTCATACTATTGAATGAACATCGTCTGAACCAAGAGGTATATATAAATATCGAAAAATTTAAGAAAATATGCGACAAAATATCTTGGGACAGAGTATGATAAAGAAAAAACATCAAATATTTAGCTTTAAAATCATATTTTTCTACAGAGCTCTTTTCATCAAGAAAATAAATATTGATTAACGATCAAACTGGTCACGATCTCTATACTTTTTATATTCGCTTTCTTATATCAAATCTTGACTTCTGTTTATGATAGCTATATAATTTAATTCATATGGCCAGATTTCATTTAATGTATTCATTAATAGTAATTGTTTGCCGTATATGACTATTGTTTTCAATATTCAAACCCTGCATTTAACTTCTCATTAAACCGGCCCCTATTTAACATCACGATAATCATGATCAAGCTCTGTATCTCAAGCTACCTCTATTTATACATCCATAGTTATATTAACCGTAATAAGTAAGATATAGTGACTGTCATTAAAGGACACCTATTCCCAAAACTTTTAACCTGCTCAAAAACCTTAACGTCATACAGCATCCGGCACCAATGGCTTAGATTCAGCATTCAAGCCTGTCAAATGTATAAGTATCATTAGAAGCATCATCCATGCAAGTTCCATGTAAGTTTGCTGAAGATACAATTATAGTCCGTCCCAAGTTATTTCTTCCATCGCTTTTTGATGATTTTTTATAAAAATACTAATACCTGTGAAAGAAATACAGTTGAAATCGATGAAAGAGAAAATATCCAAAATATCTTCATTGTCACATTATCATTTTTCAATCATAAAGTTCACAGGATAGGAGACAAATTTCTTACGGAGATTTATAATGGGAAATGTTTACATCTTTATACCTTTCAGAACTCACTCTGAATGCCTCGCACAATTTTTTAACGTTAGCATCATGCTATTTCATGGCTGGTGCAATGCAAAATCCCCGTATACTTTCTGTTTTGGGTTTTGTATTGAAACGTGCAGCGGTAGAGGGGCGTTTCAAAACCGATAATCTGGACATTTTCCATGTTAGTGGATTAACTTAGTTTGAGCACAGAGGTATTCATAATTATTGAAATATCAAGCGAAAAGTGGTAGAAGCAAAAACTCCGGCAGAGTATTGTAGTAAATTAGATACATGTATAATCATCAAAGTGAACCTGCTTCAAAAAACTTTAACCTGCTCAAAAAACCAGCATCCGAAACAAATGGATCAGATTAAGCATTTAAATCTGCCAAACGCATACGTATCTTAAGACGCACTATTCATGCATGCAAGTTTGGTGACGATAGGACCAGTAGTAACTTAGATATGGCTATCAAAGGGCACCTCCGAAAAAAAATTAACCTGTTCAAAAAACCTTGACCTCCTCTAGCATCTGAAGTTCATAGCCCAGATTCAGCAACGAAGTCTTTTTTTAAGACCATAAGTAGGTACAGATGCACCATCCTTGCAGATTTGGTGAAGATATGACAAGTTATAACTTATATACAGGACCTGCTCCTAACACTTTAACCAAATTCGGACGCCGATGCTGGGGAATAGCATAAATTCCCTCTAAGTTTCCTCCCCCCACTTTGTCTCGATAAGAGAAAAAGGATACGTTCTAATGCTATTTTTACTTGTTTCCCTTACACTGAAATGTCGCACGTTCATTAATTTAAACATGTAAGTGATTGCAGGATACATTTTTATATCCAGCTGGTTGGATTTATATTCGGCAATGTGGCCGACGCTTCGCCTACTTTTCTCGAATTTTTTCCAATTTAATACAAAAACTGTGTCCCGTAGGCTCATAAAAAATGCGGAGTAGCTGCCCTTTGAAATTAATTTTCAAAGAAAGAAGTTGCCTTTGGAATTACGTTACTTTGTTGTGTCTAGAGAAGAATAAAATGGAAGCGCGGCGTCGAGATTTTCTCAAACCTCTGCGGACGAAAGAGCGAAAATGGTTAAGATTGAATATCAACAACACATTGAAGTACATTTGCATACCTTGAAAAAGAGGCAGAAAGTAGTAGGTAATAAGTAATTATTAAGATAGTGCAATCAAGTAAGTGACATAGCCAACTCTTGTCCCTCGTAAAAATTTAGGTTTTAAAAATTAAATAACCAATATAATTTATTAAAATTGAGTATGTTTAGAAAAAACATCATGTAGAAGACGGATAAACGCGTGATAATAATTCACACTAGGTAAGAAATTAAACTTTTTGCTAAAGGGGCTCAACTTGAGGAAATAAAAGTCTCATATGGAACGCCTCAACTGCTTTACGCAGATAATCTTCATAAAATGATGATACTTCAAAATTATATGATGATACATTAACATTTGCATGCTGATACTTTAACATTACATGCTGATATTTTAACATTACGTCCTGATACTTCAACATTACATTCTGATACTTCAACATTACATGATGATACTTTAACATTTCATGCTGATACTTTAACATTATATGCTGATACTTCTTCATTATATGATATTTTATCATTACATGCTGATAGTTTAACATTGCATGCTGATATTTCTTCATTATATGATGATACTTTGTCATTATATGATGATACTTTGTCATTATATGAAGATACTTCTTCATTATATGCTGTTATTTAACATTACATGCTGATATTTCATAAAATAATGGTTTTTCAGTATGCCGTGGATTTAAACTAGCTATAAGCAGCGGGATTGTGATTCCGTAAAACTCGGGGATATTACGAAGAAGAGAGTATAAGACCAAATCAAGCTATTCAACAATTCAAACAAGTTTCACTTACGTTTATTTCCTTATTTAAAAATGGACACTCTTTAAACCCGATTGGTTATTGTTAAAATAAACTAGGGCTTGTGCCACTCAGACGAAACTGTTGATTAAAAAGAAAGTTAGTAAAATCATTTTGGCTTCTTGAAGCATTTATAGAGCTTATATATTGCCTAACTTCAGTAACTAAGCGCATATGAAGTACACAGTACAGCTCATAAGGGAGGATCTCTACTGAAAAAAAATTAATGTCGGAACATACAATATGTTTGGGTGTAATGTGTTAAGGCATTTAACAACCATACATGCTGGTTATAAGATCAGGGCCTCATTTATGCAAAGGATAAATTGCGTCTTCTGGATTGCAATATCTTGCATAAAGCCGGATGTTAGAGACTATGTGTGCTACTTAAACTGATTTTAGCATTAATGAACTGTTGAAAAATCAGTGCTTACATTGCCCACTTTCCAGGGAAAGCCCATCACTCTCAATAGTCTTTGTTTAGGTTCTATTAATATTTTTAGCGGTCCACTCTGACCAAGCGCCTCTGTGGGATTTTTCGTACCCCCTGATTTTTATGCCCTGATGGCTAGCGACAATGGTCTCACCAAACAGGCATTCATTAAATTTAAAATGACCCTTTTAAAATACAACACGTAATCAAATAGTAGTATTTGTTGAGTATCTTGATCTAAACTAGTCTCAGTGGACCTTAGTCCTATCTGATCAATCTCCGAAACAGAGAAACAGCCCATACAGTGTTAAAAGCTTCAGGCATCCACGTGTTATGAGTTTTAGTGTATTTTGATCCCGAGGCGACGCTTCCCTATTTTTAGAACCACCGCATAGTGAAGTACCAACATATAATAAAGAAGTATCAACATGTAATGTTGAAGTATCAGCATGTAATGTTGAAGTATCAGCATGTAATGTTAAAGTATCAACATGTATTGTTGAAGTATCAGCACGTAATGTTGAAGAATCAGCATGTAATGTTAAAGTATCATCATGTAATGTTGAAGTATCAACATGTAATGTTGAAGTATCAGCATGTAATGCTGAAGAATCAGCATGTAATGTTGAAGTATCAGCATGCAATGTTAAAGTATCAGCATGCAGTGTTGAAGTATCAGCATGTAATGTTGAAGTATCAGCATGTAATGTTTAAGTATCAGCATGTAATGTTACATGTAAAGTATCAGCATGTAATGTTAAAGTATAAAGTATCATCATGTAATGTTGAAGTATCATCATATAATGTTGAAGTATCAGCATTTAATGTTAAAGTATCATCATGTAATGTTGAAGTATCAGCATGTAATGTTGAAGAATCATCAGAAGATTATCCACATGAGGCAGTTGAGGCGTTACATAGTCTCAGGTATGACACCTATTGTTTTGGACAGTAAATTGGCTAACACAGATTGAATTACAAAGAAATTTAGACAATTTCACACAATTTTCTAAATTAAAGAAAATCTAGAGTTATTAAATCCTCTTTATGTTCTTTTGAAATCTTGAAATAAACGCTTTATATATGACTGAATGAAAATATGTAAAAATACGTAAACCGTGGAAATATAAGTGTGACAATAGGTAGCAAGTTGACGATGCATCAAGCTGCTAATATTTTGTTAGATATAAGCTAACCGCTTGAAAAATAATTATAAACTGGCCATATGTTTGTTTATTAACATTATGTATCCTAATAATAGATATTTGCTTCTTTTATCACAATGCTCTTTGTTCACGATTACCAAAGTGTTGCTTAAATCATCTTTTATGTAAATATATAGCTATTTTGGTTTTTAGCTCACCTGAACCGAAAGTTCAAGTGAGCTCTTCTGATCACATTTTGTCCGTAGTTTTTTTTTTTACTTCTTTCTTAGAATCAGTGGGCCAATTTTAACCAAACTTGGTACAAATTATCCTTATAAAAAGGAAATTCTAAATTGATAAAATAAAGGACGAAGCCAAAGCCGTTTTCAAAAAGGAGATAATAATGAAACAGTGAAAATAGGGAGTGTTCTCACAACAAACACTGCACCAAAAATGCCAATATTTACACCAAAGCTTGTATATATATTAAAAAAAATTTAAATTCTTAAAATCGTGACCCCCGGACCACTACTGAAGCCCCAAGAGGGGCTGAAAGTTAAACATAGAAATATATAGGGAAAACTCTTTTCTCAAGATCTACAATACTACAATATGTGAGATTACTATGCAAGCATCCTCAAATAGTGTACATTCTAAATTATTCAAACAGTGACCCCCGGACCAATAATGGTGCACAAAGTGGGGTTCAAAGTTTCATGCTGAAATATTTGTATAAAAAAATCTTCTCATGAACTACAATGCTGCAATTTTAGAAATAACTATGCAAGCATCCTCAGACAGTGTAGATTTTATATTGTAAAAACTGTGACTCGAGACTAATACTGGGGCCCCGAGGGGATTCAAAGTTCAACATAGAAACATATATAGGGAAAATGTATTTTGAAAAATTCTCAAAACTACAAATCTTCAATTTATGACATTACAAAAAAATTCTCAGATATGGTGATTCTAAATTGTACAAACCATGACCCCTGGACAAATATGGGAGCCCTTAGAAGGGTTAAAATTACCATATATAGATATACAGGGAAAATGTTTAAAAGAATCTTCTTCTCAAGAACTACTATGCTAAAATTTACGAGAATACTATGCAAGCATCCTAAGATAGTGTAGATTATAGATTGTACAAACCTCCGAACTAATACTGAGACTCCAAGAGAAGTTCAAAGTTCAACATCGAATTATAATTAAAAGAATGTTTAAAAACCTTTTTTGAAGAGATAAATGCTACGTTTTCTGATTTTAGTTGAAACAAGCATCCCCACGCCTTCATATCCTCATATCAAGGACACAGTGACCTTCTTTGACTTTTTATAAGTAGTTATAGTTCATTTTCCAATTTTGTTATCTTTTAATATTTTGAAGCTTTGGATAATAAAATTGGTCAATTGATGCATCTTATAATTAGATCTTAGGATATGAAGTCAAAAATATAGGCATTTTTATGAATTGTTTTTATGTATTGTCAAATCCTGTATATATATATCATTTTAGAGCTTTACAATAATTTAAAAGACTTAAATATTTTTTAAAAAATTTGAAAAGAGAATGTTACAAGAACGATTGCTCAGGTGAGCGATGTGGCCCATGGGCCTCTTGTTAAGGAATTTAAAAGTTTTGTTTCAGAATTGAAGTAAAATTAGGTCATTAATTGCCAGAAAACCCGAATGCAAAATTCACTTTGATAAAGAGATGACACCACAATTTAACCATTTAAACCCTAAAGTATTTGTTACTAAATTTAATCATTATCTTAAAAGGGCTTGATGACCGTGTCAATTTTTAGAGTCATTAAAAAAGGAGATCTGTATAAATGTATAGAGACACGTTTAAATTTTAAAGTTACGTTGTATCAGTTTTTCCTCAACATGATATACTGTGTAGCTTAAAATCAAATCTAAACTACGAGTAAAAATGGTGATGCTATAATAGTAACAGCCGATGTAATTGTTGTGGGCGTGCTAAGATAAATATTTATTTGTTATCATATGTCTCAGATTACTGTTTTCGTCACTTTTGACGAATTTTAACAAAATACCTTAATCTGTCAACTATATTAAATACATTGACCTGTACTATTGAAATCGATAAATGGGGAAAACTACTTCTTTCTTTTGTTGACACATTACTTGTTTTCATCCAGAGAGATTAACAAGAACAAAACAAATCCTTACGTAGATTTATAATAGGAAATGTTTACATCTTTTCTCCATATGGAAGTACAACGGGTACCTCGCTCAAATAGTCATTGTTAACATCCGGGTACTTTCATGTCTGCTGTACTGCAAAATCTCCGTAGACTTTTTAAAAAAATTTTTTAGCTGTGTATTTAAAAGGTATGACAGCTTGAGAAGGGGCGTTTGAAAGGGTAAATCTTGGCAATTATAAACATCGAATGATTAAGAAAAATGTGATTCGATGACATCTTAGAGTAAAGTTAGTTTATATTTTGGCGCGACTTCGGATAATATAACACCTGTCAATCTTCAATTTTGCCAAGTTATTGTTGAGTAAAACACTAACACTACAACGAGAGTTATTTTCTCTTTCACCAGAAAATCACATATGCAGAACTAATATTGATGTAGAAAGATCAAGGTGGGAAAAACGTCCAAAATCAAAAAATGAAGCTATGAATAATTTTCAAAACAAAAAAGGTATGTACTTCATATTACACTCATTACGTTTTGTAAAACTAGATTCATGTAGTTTTCTTGTACTAAACCAGTAAATCCTATCTGTTTTAGAAATACATGAAGAGGAAGAAATTGAACCATTACTCGTTGATGAAAAAAATGATGGTAAAGGTGCAGATAGTCATGAAAAGGAGGAAATTAAAGCAATAATTAATGCTGATCAAAAAATCATAAGGAGTTCAGAAAATCATGAAGGTAAATTACCTACACCATCTAGTAAATGATACGAGGATATAGCAGTCCAAGGTGTAGATGCAAAGCACAAACACAAAATCTAACTAATAAACTATTATTTAAATATTTAATAGTATTTACATATGTAACACAATACACTAATAAATGAACTGATGAAATCGCTGATTAAAGGAAATGTCATTCTTCCACAACATCAGTAACATGTAAAGCTGTTTCATGATACGTTGATCTCCTCAGATTACATTTAGAAATACAAATACTAGTAAACATGTACCTCTTAGTTATAAAAAAGATACAAATCAACAATCGACAACAGATTCACCTTCCCACATTAATTAAACTATGGTTACATCATCCTCTGTAAAATGTGTATCTTGTAAAAAAAAAAAAAAAAGATACTTTACTATAATAAATCGACTTGTTTCTGTTTCAAAAAGTTAAAACGTTCCTTTTCTTTACCATGAAGACCTCTTTAGTTAAATCATAAAAAGACAAGCTTATAATAATAAACGATTAGCATTATCCCGAACACTTAGAGTAAAAATATGTATGCACATAACACTGTGCCGGATATTATGCCAGTGCCAAGGTAACATTTTTGCCCCCGCTTAAGATGCAGATTCGTACAAGTCAATATATATATGATGATAAAATGATTAAATATTCCATAGAAAATTAATAAGTCCAATACCAGAAACAAGAGATAATTTTATATTGGATTTGCTCAGAATTATACAAGAGAATTTGAAAAAAAAATCTAGCAGATTAAATACATGTAATTTAAACTTTCTATTCTTAACATGGTTTAAGTGAAAAGAAAAAAAATAACTTTGCTTGAATTTCTGATAGACAAGTTCGAATCTCTTTCAACAATCAGTAGGAATTCCCATGGGCACAAATTGTGCTCCTCTATTGGATGACTTATCTTTATATTTTAATGAAGAAGAATTTATTTAGAAAATTGTGCAAGAAGAGAATAATGGTCTTGCTGTGGCCTTCAAATCGACATTAAGATATATTGATGACGTTTAATCCATTAACAACAGTTACTTTAACTTTAATGTTAACTCAGTATATCCAAGAGAGCTTGAAATAAAAGATACCACAGATTCTGAGGCATCTGTTTCATATTTGGATATTTGACTAGATAAAGACGTTAATGGTAACCTAACAACAAAACTATATGATAAACGTGATGATTTTAATTTTTCCATCGTCGACTTCCCTTACTTATGTAGCAATATACCATTTTCACCTGCTTATGGGGTTTATGTCTCTCAGCTTATTCGTTATGCAAGAGCATGCTCTACATACGCAAACTTTCTTAAACGAGGCAAGCTACTAACAAACAAGAATATCAAGAATCTCGATTAAAATCATCTTTACGCAAGTTCTATGGTCGATACAATGACCTTGTCAGCAAGTACAATGTTTAATTAAGACACATGCTGACTGACGTTTTTCATACTTGTTAGACCATTATTTATACACCGGACTGACTATTTCTTTCTTTTTTCATGATCTTGACAAGAAGCACACGGCGGGTGCGACCGGTCGGCAAGGGATGCTTACTCCTCCTTGACACCTAATCCCACCTCTATCTTTTTAGAGGTCTGTGTTGCTCTGCTTTGAATTTGTTTTTCGCTAGATGGATTTTTGAAATGATTGACAGTTTGTTATTATCATTTTTCATTACTACTTAGTGGAATCGATCCAGTGACCAAAAAATCTAAAATTACTACGCGGTACCAATAGGCCACGTACACAACACATTTATAGGCTGTCTTTTCAATGAATATGTATTCATGAATGTTTTAGAGAAGTCATTAATTGAAATATATGTATTTCCTATAATAATATTATTATACTTTAAGTAAAGTAAGATAAACACTTTACCTGCAAATTTCATCAAAATGTTAACAATATTTGGTTAACGTTTATTTAGACAGTAAATGTTATGAACCTTTCGTCCCATTAAATTGTGTGGAACCCATACCCACACGACCTCTTTCTCCCAAAAATTTCGAATGAAAAAATAATAATTAAAATAACGTGTTCCTGTATAAAATCATAACCATTCTCTTAGCTGGTAGATTCTTGACATTGTTTTATACGGAAGCCCATTTAGGACCTATCATAAAATATTTTTGAATTTAATATAACGAATTCTTGAATTCTTGAATTTGTTAAAACGAATTTTAATCAGTTTACCGATAACTAGGGTCTCAATATCTATCACAAGGATCAGTGTACGCATCACCAGGGTCTGTGTGCCCATCACCAGGGTCAGTAGACCCATCAACAGGGTCTCAATACATATGACCAGGGTCAGTGTACGTATCACCAGGGTCTGTGTGCCCATCACCAGGGTCTCAATGCATATCATTAAGACAGTATTCATATCACCAGGGTCTGGGTGTCCATCACCAGTGTCTTATTACAATCTTGTTATAGGTATTGAGACCCAGGTGATGGGTATACTCACTCTAGTTATGCGTATAAAAACGCTGGTGATACGTACACTGATCCTGGTTATAGGTAAACTGATCATGGAGATGGGTATACTGATTCTGGTTATGGGTGTACAGACCTCGTGATGTGCACTCTGACTCTGGTGATGGGTACTAGTATACATACCCTGGTGATAGGCATATAGACCCTGGTGATACGTACACTGACCCTGGTTATAGGTAAATGACCCTGGAGATTGGTATACTGATTCTGGTTATGGGTATACAGAAAGTGGTGATACGTACACTCACCCAGGTTATGGGTATACATATCCAGGTGATGGGTACACAGACCTTGGTGATACGTTTTCTTACTCTGGTGATAGGTATTGAGACTCTGGTGATGGGCACCCAGACCCTGGTGATACGTACCTATACATCCAGACCCTGGTGATGGGATGGCCAAACAGACCCAATTGATACGTCCACTGACCCTTTTGATAGGTATTACCCTGATTATGTGTATACAGACCTTGGTAGTGGGCATACAGACTCTGGTGATGGGTCATGGATAGATCTACAAAGGGTCGGAGTCCTGTCCACCCCTACCCTCCCCCAATTACCCCTGAAAAAAAGAAAAAACAAATGAATTATCCGACTCACCCTCCTAAACTTGAATTTAAAATTGAATCCGAGCTTAGGTGTTTATAGAACCTGGTGAACGGCACAAAATACAAGAGATAATATTGGTTTTTTAATATAAACCCAAGTCTTTATCACTGGTATACGGTTCGTAATGAAACCATGATATTTTGTTTAGGCACGTAGCATTGTAGCAAAGTGGGGATGGGGGCCAGACTCATCCAAAAATATTTGACATACTTTGAAAAAATTTGAAAATTCTAATCTGTGGGGGTAGGGGGACTAAGTTTACCTTTCACTACAATTTCAATTGTTAATTTCATCCCTTCCACTTCAATTTTGATATGCTCCCAAAACATTTGGGGGCAACTCCATGTAAATTCACTCTTTTATATGTTAATTTAAGAAAAATGTTTGCTGCAAGAAAAATTGGATGAAAATACGTTTTAACAGATTTTAAAAAACCGGAAATACGAATTAAGATTCAAGAATTTGTTATTTCAAATTTAATTTGTTCAAAAAGATGTATAAGTTTGTAAAAACGAATTCAGCAAATTTATTTTAATAGATTAAATTCGTGATAGCGAATCCTAAAATTTGTTATACAAATTTAGTTCGTTATAACGGAGTCAACATTTTGTTAAAACTCAAATTTAAGAATTCGTTATATCAAATTCAAAAATATTTTTAATAGGTTTTAAATGGGCTTCCATAGATTTATATCTTTCGTTATCAAAAAAACAATTGAGAGAGAGAGAGAGAGAGAGAGAGAGAGAGAGAGAGAGAGAGAGAGAGAGAGAGAGAGAGAGAGAGAGAGAGAGAGGAGAGAGAGAGAGAAAGTGATTTTACCCCCAATTATTAAGATTCCTCTAGGAATCTAGGAATGAAGTATAGATCCTCTCATGACCTAATAAAAGCATTAACAAGTTGCTGTCTTTAAAAAATAGGACTGCAATACGTGGACCATATGCATGTGTTTCTAACAAAAATGTAAACGTTAACCTTAAGGTTAAACGATATTCCAACGACTCTAAACCCACACTTTTATATTATGACAGTGCAGGGGAGACCTCCAATATATAGCAAAAGTGTTATGATGAATAATAGAAGGAAGCCTTGATATTGCTCTTAACCACTTTTGTACGTTGTATCACGTATATCTTTGACTCTTTTACCTCAGAAGATAAAGAGTCGATACCTTTAACATAATTATATCCGCACTTTCTAAAGAAAGTTCGGGTATATTGTTGTTATCCTGTTCCGTCCGTCCGTCCATCCGTCCGTCAGTCACGTTTTACTTTCTCAAACTGCTCTTACATCTTATAAACCAGCAAACTGAACTCTTGGAATTTGATTTGGGGGGGGGGGGGGGGGTATGTTGTTTTATAAAAAGGTTTCAAAAATTCTTTGGTACTCCTGGGGGTCAAATAATAGATAAAAATGACGATTTTTCACAAAAAACCTGCTTCCTCAAACTCTTTTTACATTTTCAACAGTAGACAAATCATCTCTTGGAATATTTTTTGGGGTGTTCTATAGATGCGCAATAAGGTTTCGGAAATTTCAATTTTGTAAATGGCTGAAAAATGAAAATTTTTTTTTTTTTTTTTTTTTTTTTTTTTTACAAAAATCCGGTTTCAAAAAACGTCAATTTTTTTTCAGTAGCCTAATAATCTACTAGACTAAGGATCAGGTGTCATGTTGATTGTAATCATGTTTCAGAATTTTTATTTTTATCACCGGGGTTTGTGGGCATCAAAAATATTGCAAAAAATATGGTTCCCAGAACTCCTCTTACAATTTATGCAGTAGCTATGTCATCTCTTGAGATATGACAGGGGCTGTCCTATAGTTGTGCAATAAGGTTTTAGAAATTTAAATTTCATCCAGGGAGTCAAATAGTAGCTGAAAATTGACGTTTATCACTCTTAAAAAACCTACTTCCCAGAACTCCTCTCATGATTTAATGAATAGACACATCATCTATAGGGATATAGCAGGGGCTGAGCCATAGATATGCAATAAGGTTTTAGAAATATAAATTTGATTCTGAGGGTCAAACTATCTGCAAAATGATGTTCCGTCCCATAAAAAAAACCTTATTCCTGGACCTCCTCCTATATCTTGTGATTGAAATAACATACCATAAGATGCATAAGGGGAAGAATATATTAAATGATGCTTTAGGGGTGGGGATCACAAGCATTTTTTTCAAGTTATTTGATCATTTCTGATATTGGGAGGGTGGGGAGGGGTTAAGGTGACCCCCAGAGGCCATGATCTACTAACACCACAATAAGATTTGCCTTGACATGGTCATGGTTCAAGACACAAAAATATATATGGTTTAGGAGTGGGGATTTCGATGATTTTGAGGATATTTTAAAAATATTCGACTACTTATGTTTTCGGGGGGCAGGTGGGTGGGGAGATTCAGAGTCTCTTCTCACATTTTTACAGTAGCAAAATCATTTCTTGATTGTTTTTTTCTGTATGTACATAAAGAGATTTTGGAAATTGCTTTTTAATCTTAAAGATAAACGAAATGTTATAATTATATAATTGTGGAAATTATAAAGTCAGTCAACAAAAACCTTGCTGTAAAAAACAAAGCAGGGTCATCATTGGGCTAGGGCTAGGAATTACACTACATATGAATAAGATAGGTTACTTGATTAGTTCCAACTCTGGAAAGTCTCTAGGCGTCTCAAAGGGGGCATAACCTATATACATGTACCAATTGATGTGCAATGATACAAGGAGCAAGAATGAATATGGTTTAGGGGTGGGGATCTCAACAATTATTAAAATGTATCATCATTCCCTATCTTAGAGGAGGGTGGTGTTGATTTAAAAGCAACTCTGGGGGTGGGGGAATGACCCAAGGGGCAGGGGCCAATTTGTCATAAATGTATCTTGACATGATCAGTGGAATTGGACAGAATTATCACTATAGGGCATATGTAGAATGGGGCCTTAGATAAGTTGTTAATAGTTACAAAATCAATCTTCAAAAAATATTGTTAATATGTTATACATGTATTTAGAAATGTCTATATTTTCAAAATGATTAACAAATTAATCAGTCAAAATGAGTTATGAATAACCGATTGGCAATTCTGCTATTGATTGTCATCCCTAGTATAATATCACATGTATTTTATTTAATATATAATTATACATATATATTTGTTAACAATCAGGATTAAAATGCACAAATTTTCATTAGTCACAAATCTTGACATACCACATATCTCGAGACAAAAGAGAATAAGCAAAATAAGAGAAAATTACAGTCATTAACTCTTTTTCTCTTACTGGTGTATGATGATGGGGTAGGGGGTTTAATCAGGGAAAAAAGCTGCAGCATGCCTTCATTCTCACTAGAAATATATATCTAATCCACACATCCTGGGAATGGGGAACAGTTAAGGCCCCTTCCCCTTCCTCCCTATTATAACTCATATAAACATGATATTAAATACCCAAATTTAATACAAAATATTACAGTATGACACAGTATGCTGGCAAAGGGAGATCACATTTTAGAAAGTAAAAGTAAAACTTAACTGTTTTATATACCGGCGTCTCATAATATTGCGCTACTACATGTATTATACTTACCTATATTGGTCAACATCATACATGTCATAATGATAATCCAATTAGAGCACACTATGAATTTCTTTAGCTGATCACCACAAAAGAAACGTTTATTCATGATAATTAATCCTATTCTGCATATCGAAAACACATAAGCATGTACACCACGTGAAACCCATCTAACCAAAGAGCTGGGTAAAACTAGTACCCTCTAATGCAACCTGTAGACCTGTGTTGTGTACGTAACTTCGGACAAAGATCATTTACTTGTAACGTATTGTATTATAATCACAACTTTATTCTTTAAAACCCCTTGCACAAATTTATTAGATAATTAATCATGTAAAGCAAACGTTTCAGCTTTAAGGTGTTGTGGGACACCTACATATTGTGATGTAGTCCTTATAGAAACAAACAAAGTATAAAATATAATTTTCCCCCAAAAATAATTTTACCTAACAGCATAATGCAATGGGTTAGAGCGTTAACAATGTGTCTGTAAGTAGAGAGTTTGACTCCTGCTGGGGCTTATCTTATTTTTACCTGAAGTTTCCAAAATTTTTAAAACTTATTTTTTTGGCCAAATATTCTTTGCAAAAAATTTTAATTCTAAAACGGTGAAAGTAATTTAATTAGAATATAACTACATATAACATTAATAACCCACCTTTATCCACATAGATATCGACATGTGTTTGATACCACCTTTTAAATTCGTTAAACCAGTCCTGCAGTGAAAAGCATTGCGTGCAAAATGACATTCATTTTGCACTGTTTACAATATTCTTTATTGCAATTACATGACCAGGCTTTCATTGTTATCAAAATATTCTGATTTTTATTTATCCATGGGTAGTTGGGGGGGGGGGGGGGGGGGGGGTCAGAGTAATAATTGTTTTTGCAAGAGGGGGGGTTGTAGTCCGAGGTTTACTTTTAGTAATTTTACTACATAAATGATTTTTTTTGGGGGGGTGGGGGGCTGGATTCTCATTTCTCAGTCCCACCCTTTCTCTAAATCCACGCACACGATGATGTTGGCACACAAAAGCATATATAAAGCAGGCAATCGCCGAGGAGGGAGGGACATAATTTAATTTTGTTTGTAATAATTATATAGACCATACTTTCTATGACATGAAATTTTATATTACTGATTAATTTAAAATTCACATGCAAACAGATCGACCCCAAATCGGACATAAACGCAATATGTGTATTATGGGATATGAACTCATCATTTATGAAAATTATAATTTTTAAAAAGTACCGGAAATTGCATGTGGTCTTCTTTTGACTAAAACTGGTACAAGAGAGTGTTATTTAGAGGCAAACACTTGGTGCGGGTATTACTGTCTAATGACAGCATCTAGTTTCATATTTATTAACGATACAATGTGTAAATCTGAAGTTATTCACACATGTGTTTTCAGCTGCACTGTATCTTTAAACTCTTATACAGTAACATACTTATTCAATCATGTATACAGTCAAATATTTATTAAATCATGTTTTGCTTTAGATGCTTAAAAATTTTATTTGGCAGTACATTAGTATGATGGCATATTTCTGCCCCCTACATGCAAGATAGATTATGTCAACCTGCAAGAAAATATGTCAATATGCAAGATATTTATGTCTACATGCAAGTTACAAATCTTTTAAGAGAATCTAACTTTTAGATAGGTAAAATTACTAACTTACGCCCGTATCTGATATTTCGGAAGTCTGGTGGTATTGTAGTTTATATTAGAGATTCTTTATCCAAATTCTGTAGCATTATTAATAACGAAAGTGACAATATATTATGGATCAGAATAGAAGGTAAAACATTTAGTATTAACAAACATATAAATGCATTCGGTAAAAAGCCAGTTTTTACAAATACAAGTGAAACATTCAATTCCAAATATAAGAAACCATGGTTTACTCGTGACTGTAAAATTGCTCGACAGAATTATAGAAAAGCGAAAAGGTTGTACAAAAAATTTGGTGGAGATATTTTAAAAATGACTTGTATGAAAAAGAAAAATTGTATAAAAAAAGGTTGAAAAATGCGAATGTAACGCATAGAGTAGAAATGAAAAAAAAACTTTCTAGTTTAAGAACAAACAAAACCCTAAAGAATACTGGAAAATTTTGAATACAAATATAGATAAGAAAAGATGTAATGCAGATTTATATGACCTTTTTACATTTTACAATGAATGTTGTAACAAGAATTATAATGAAGAAGAAGAATCAAATAATAATGTATTTTCTCTTGATGAACTCAATATGTTAGCTGTTGTTGATCTTAATAATGGTATTAATCAACCAATAACACATGAAGAAATATTTAAAGGTATCAATATGTTGAAAAATAACAAAGCTTGTGTTGATGATAGAATTTTTAATGAATATATCAAAAGTACCAAAGATTGTATGTTGAATCTATATACTGTATTGTTTAACAAAATATTTGATTCTGGTGTGATACCCACACAGTGGGTTAGTGGTAACATTATACCTGTTTATAAAAATAAAGGGGACAGTACAGAACCCCAAAATTATAGACCAATTACACTTCTGAGTTGTCTGGGAAAATTGTTCACTGCTATCATTAATGAAAGGTTGAACAAATATGCTGATAATGTTCAACTCATTTTAGAGAACCAAGCAGGTTTTCGTAGAGGTCATAGTACTATAGATCATATTTTTTCATTGTATTCTCTTATCGAGCTCTTCAAATTGCATAAGATGAAATTATATTGTGCTTTTATCGATTTTGAGAAAGCATTTGACTCTGTTTGGCATATTGGCTTATGGAATAAGGTATTATTGAACAATATTGATGGAAAATGTTTTAAAATTATCACTAATATGTATAAAGGTATTAAGTCAAAAGTTTTGGTCAATGGATCAAGTTCTGAATTTTTCGAATGTACAGTTGGAGTAAGACAAGGGGAAAATTTATCACCTTTTTTATTTTCACTGTATTTAAATGATCTTGAGGAGTACCTGTATGCAAACAATGTAAGAGGTTTGTCACGCCTGTCTGAGAACATTAAGAAAGATCTTAATCTTTATTTAAATCTTTTTGTTTTATTGTATGCAGGTGATACCATCTTATTGTCAGAAAATCCAGAAGATTTTCAACATTTACTCAATGTTTTTTCTAGATATTGTAAAGAGTGGCGTCTTAAGGTTAACAGTAAAAAAACTAAAGTTATAATATTTGGTAGAGGTAAACAAACCAGCTGTTTTACTTTTGAAGATTCCCAATTAGAAATAGTTAACAACTTTAAATACCTAGGTGTTACATTTTGTAAAAGCAATTCTTTTAATCTTAATGTTAAAGAACTGTTTGACAAAGCTACAAAAGCAATGTACGGTGTTATTGGGAAGTGCAGAATCCATAATTTAGCATTTGACTGTAAAATAGACATGTTCGATAAAATTATCAAACCAATATTATTATATGGATGCGAAGTTTAGGGTTTTCATAACTCTAATCTCCTTGAGAAATTACATTTAAAATTTTGTAAACATATATTGAACTTGAGAACCTCAACACCAAACTTTATGGTATATGGGGAACTTGGAAGATACCCCTTAACAATTAATGTCAAAGTAAGAATGATTTCCTTCTGGGGTAAATTACTTAATTACCAGAACTCAAAATTGTCAGCAAAAATTTTTAATGTATTAAAGAATTTTAATAACCCATGGTGCGAAGCTATTAATAAAATCTTAAATCAATGTGGATTGACATATATATGGTATGAAAACACAATAAACATACCCTGGTTAAAATCTAAAGTATATAATATTTTATTAGACCAATTTAAGCAATCATGGTATAGTGAGGTACAAAATTCTCCAAAAGGTTTAAATTATAGGATTTTTAAAAAATCACTGGATTTTGAAAAATATTTTTTGATTTTGCCAACAAAACTATGTAAGAAATATTGTTATTTTAGAACGGGTAATGCTAAATTACCTATTGAGACAGGTAGATGGTTAAATATTCCTAGAGAAAACAGAATTTGTAAATTATGTGCTTGCAATGAAATTGGGGATGAATTTCACTATCTTTTCAAATGTACTGATGTATATATATCCAATTCAAGGGTTATATGTTTACCAACATTTTTTATAAAAAATCCAAATGTTGTAAAATTTGAAACATTGTTCAATGTCACAAACATAAACCAACTTACCAATATTTGTAAACTATTAGATACTATATTTAAGAGAGTTAGCTCTCTTGGTTAACTTGAACCAATTATCTGTTATCCCTTCATCACGCATGTACCAATAATTTTCGTTTATTATATTGTAGTTTGTACATACTGTACATAAGTATTTTCTCTACACTGTAAATTCAGTTATGAGAATAAAGTTCATTGTCATTGTCATTGTCATTGATATCATAGATGCTAGATGCAACATAATTATGACAACATGCGACTTATGTATGTTGACATGCGACTTAATTATGTGAACATGCAAGTTAATTATGTTAACATGCAAGGTACTTATGTCAACATGCAAGACATTTATGTCAACATGCTAGATAATTATGTTGACATAGAATTTATTTATGTCAACATGCGAGTTAATTATATTAACGTGCAAGATATTTATGTCAACTTCCGAGATAATTTTGGTTATATGCAAGTTTATAGCAACATGAGAGATAACTTGCATGTTGAGATAAATATTTTTCATGTTAACATGATTAACTTACATGTTGACATACTAAGTCGCATGTCGACATTAATGTGTTGCATGTCTACTTAATTTTCTCTCATGTTAACATGAATGTTGCATGTTTTCATAATTTTGTTGCATTTTGCATCTATGATGTCAGATATCGGTCGGCATTAGTAAGTGATTTATTCAAATTAAAATCTCTAAAAAGATTTGAAACTTGTATGTCAACATAATTATCTTGCATGTAGATCTAGACATAAAGATCTTGCATGTAGATATAATTATCTTGCATGTTGACATAAATTTCTTGTATGTTGACATAATTTGTCTTGCATGTAGGGGCAGAAATTTGCCACCATACATTATCCTCGTCTAAAAGTAAAGATAAGCTATTTTGGAAAACAACAAAACATCGCGATTTATGCTATGTGCATGTATTTGAAGCAAGTTTTAGTTTCGGCATACATTATATATATATATATATATATATATATATATATATATATATATATATATATATATATATATATATATACACACAGGTAAATCCAGAAAAAGTCACAGTGGTCGGATAAAATATAGAAAAATTAAATGAATAAAAACACAAAGTCAGAGTAAAACATAAGCGCTTACATTTTCATCTTCAGATGTTTTACAACTAACCAAGGTAACGACGTCATTATGACGTCATTATAACGTAAACAAAGTCTCTGGTGTTGACGTCACAATTTGCCGTATTTTTCAAGCATTACAGATATTAAATATGAAAAACAATGTAAATTAACACAAACTCACATTAAAATGGTGCATGGATGTTAGAATAAACTGTTCAATTTCGGTTTAAATGTTCTTATAAAATGTTTTTCTTTTTCTCGTCTTTCAATAGTACTCGCACATTTTATAAAAGGGGGAAAACAGTAAAAGATTTCTTTCCACATACGTCCAGATGTTCACTGAGTTTTATTTTACGATATTCCGGTGCATTAATATGCTGTTTATGTATCCGGATTCGTTCCCGTAACGCATTTCCTGTTTCCCCAATATAAAGTTCTCCACAACCAGAGCATGTTATTGCATAAATTAAATTTCTGGTATGGCATGACATGTCATTGTTGATTGTAAACTCTTTTCCACCAAAGTTGATTTTCTGTCCTGCTTTGATATACGGGCAGGTACCACACCGTGGATCCTGGCATTTGGTTACTTTGTAATCTGTTTTTTCTGTAAAATTTGACTTAGTGAGAATTCTTCTTAGATTCTTTGGTTGTCTTTTACTGTTAATAAATTTCTGTTTTCCAAATATTTTAGAAAAGGTTTCATCCGTCTTCAAGACTTCGTTAAGATGTTTAACTGTAGGAGTTACGTTTGGATTTCTCGGGTTATATGTTGCTACTAACGGGATTATGGATTGGGTTTTGTTCCGTTGAATGGGGTTAAGTAAATCTTTTCTATCTAACTTCTTACATTTCTCAATGGCGTCATCTATAATTTTTTCTGGATAATTTCGTTTCCTCAGGAACTGTTTCAGTTGATGTAATCTCTGTATTTTTACAGGCTCACTGTTAACGATGGTACATATCTTTCTTGTTAAATTATAAGGTATTGCTCTTTTCGTATGCCGTGGATGGCACGAGTTAAAATGTGAATACGGATGTGTATCAGTGGGTCTGTAATATCCTTTAAGAGTATACTAGAAAACTGAGAGTGGTTGAGTATTTTTATGAGGAAGATGGCGGTGACACTGAATTGGAAGAGCATCTTGTACGCAACAAATCTTACTTTAATCCTAAAAAGGGTAAAAATGAAATTTTAGATACTATTTGTGATACTCTTAACAATTTACCCCTGAATAGTAACACCAGAAACGAGAACACAAAATGCAACTTAAATAACGAGGAAAGGGCAGCCTTAAAATCACTGTCAAACGATGAATCAATTGTAATTAAAGAGGCGGACAAAGGAAGTGCAGTTGTCATAATGGATTCTAATTTTTATAAAGAGCATTTAATGAACATGCTGTCAAACACTGTCTATTACAAAGAAATAGATGACAATAACGACAAGAAAACTATGCAAAATATCAAAAATATGTTAAAACGACATAAAACAACATCAAATTTAACAGATAAGGAAGAAGACTACTTAACAAATTTTGAATTTAGAGAAAGCAACTTTTACGGTCTTCCAAAGGTACACAAATCAGTACAAATCAAGGACGCAATAAAAACCCAGTGTTCGGAGTACATTCATTGTCCGAATCCATGTGATATCTCTTTCCGACCAATAGTAGGCGGACCTTCAGCACCAACTCAAAGACTCAGTAGTCTATTAGACATTCTTTTAAAACCATTTTGTAGTGAAGTCAAAAGCTACGTTCAAGATGACCTGGATTTCCTCCGTCATTTACCAGAAAAAATTGAGGAAAACACCAAATTTGTTACACTGGATGTTATCAATTTGTATAGTAACATATCAAACTCTCTGGGACTTGAAGCAATAAAATATTGGATGAATAAGAATCCCGAGAAAATAAACAACCGCTTTCTAAAAGATTTTATTTTAGAAGCCATGGAAATCGTTCTTGCAAACAATACTTTTACTTTCAATGATAAACACTTTAGACAAATCAAGGGAACCGCCATGGGGACCAAAATGGCTCCAACATATGCGACGTTAGCCCTAGGATATTTAGAAGAAATGATGTACAAAAAAGTTAACCAGACATTTGAGGAGGACACTGGAAAATATATCTTAACAAACTGGAAAAGATACCTCGACGATTGCTTTATAGTCTGGAACTCAGGGGATAGCAACTTCAAAACTTTTAAAGAAATATTAAATGAACTTAATCCGGACATTAAATTTACAGCAGAAGAAAGTCTTGATCGTATTTCGTACTTAGATATTCTATTAACCAAACAGGACGAAGTCATCATGACTGATATATATTATAAACCCACTGATACACATCAGTATTTACATTTTAACTCGTGCCATCCACGGCATACGAAAAGAGCAATACCTTATAATTTAACAAGAAAGATATGTAACATCGTTAACAGTGAGCCTGTAAAAATACAGAGATTACATCAACTGAAACAGTTCCTGAGGAAACGAAATTATCCAGAAAAAATTATAGATGACGCCATTGAGAAATGTAAGAAGTTAGATAGAAAAGATTTACTTAACCCCATTCAACGGAACAAAACCCAATCCATAATCCCGTTAGTAGCAACATATAACCCGAGAAATCCAAACGTAACTCCTACAGTTAAACATCTTAACGAAGTCTTGAAGACGGATGAAACCTTTTCTAAAATATTTGAAAAACAGAAATTTATTAACAGTAAAAGACAACCAAAAAATCTAAGAAGAATTCTCACTAAGTCAAATTTTACAGAAAAAACATATTACAAAGTAACCAAATGCCAGGATCCACGGTGTGGTACCTGCCCGTATATCAAAGCAGGACAGAAAATCAACTTTGGTGGAAAAGAGTTTACAATCAACAATGACGTGTCATGCCATACCAGAAATTTAATTTATGTAATAATATGCTCTGGTTGTGGAGAACTTTACATTGGGGAAACAGGAAATGCGTTACGGGAACGAATCCGGATACATAAACAGCATATTAATGCACCGGAATATCGTAAAATAAAACTCAGTGAACATCTGGACGTATGTGGAAAGAAATCTTTTACTGTTTTCCCCTTTTATAAAATGTGCGAGTACTATTGAAAGACGAGAAAAAGAAAAACATTTTATAAGAACATTTAAACCGAAATTGAACAGTTTATTCTAACATCCATGCACCATTTTAATGTGAGTTTGTGTTAAATTACATTGTTTTTCATATTCAATATCTGTAATGCTTGAAAAATACGGCAAATTGTGACGTCAACACCAGAGACTTTGTTTACGTTATTATGACGTCATAATGACGTCGTTACCTTGGTTAGTTGTAAAACATCTGAAGATGAAAATGAAAGCGCTTATGTTTTACTCTGACTTTGTGTTTTTATTCATTAAAGTTTTCTATATATATATATATATATATATATATATATATATATATATATATATATATATATATATTATTTATTTGCTTGAATATATGTCATTGGATGTTTTAATCTACTTAAAAATTAGACATGAAACACTGTTTGGTTATAAAGTTGTTTAGAAACAATTAATTTTAGTAAATAGGTAAAGCATTCTAGAAAAACGTTATGTCTTTGGATAAAACGTGTCACGTGGTTGCAACCCTTTATTTCTTAAGACGGCAACAAGGCAGTCTTAACACCTTAATAAGTATTTTTTTTTTCAACTTTTTAGTGCATAACATGAAATTATCACACGGTAAAGTTTAAAATATTCCCTATATTCCGCGAATTTAACATTCAGTTTCATGTCAATTATGTGGAACATAACCTATATGGTAGTGAAGAATTTTCTTGAAACTATCGAATGAATCATAATAAACTTTGAGTTTTCTTTTTAGACAGGAAAAAAAACCAATTTTATGAAATTTCAATATACTTTTCTTTTTATTGTACGTTTTTCATTGCGCAAGTTTATAACATTTAATAGGTTTGGAACACATTATATAGGTTTAATTTGACATTTACAAAATTAAATCTTGAGAGTGTGATTTTCTTTTAGCATAAATTCATGCAAATATATACATGTAGAATTGTCTAAATTTTTTAAATTACATTTTACAAGAATTTTTCCTTTAACGCCCTCTATCAAAAATTTGACATCACTGACCACCATATTTTCTTATGTCAAAATAATATTGAATACATTTCTAGGTAAACTGAATCAATCTGATAAAATTCTTGATACTCAAAAAGTTTTTATTTCAAATCAAATTCAAACCATTGAAGATATTGTCTATTTTAAGTTCAAAAAGGTCACGAACAAATTTATGCAGCGTCCTTAAGAAACTTTTCGTAAAAATGGTAATATGTCTATTCAGTCGTATCATTGTGCATAATTGAAAAACGATATTTGATGAACAAATTTTGCTTGATTAAAAGCTGCAACAATTTATAATCTAGCTGAAATTGCATTTAAGGTGCAAAAAATCAAATCAAAAGAGGGATGAAAATTGACCTCTCTTTTTCTTAGTATTTTTCATATGCTTTGACTACAGATTTCAATAATATACTTCACAAGAAATTCAACACATTGAGGACTGGTATACCTTAAGTACTATTATATTAAATATATTGACCCGAATATTGTGCTTAAGTACCGGTAAATCGGTTTTTGTTTTAGAATCTCATAAACACTGCACCTAAATTAATTTCTTAAATAGAAAAATAGTATTTTTCTATTGGCATTAATTATTTAATTGTCAGAGAAACAAGTCCAAAAATCTGAAATCCGGAATAAATCTTAGCTTCTATAATTGCCAAAAACTGAGTTTCTGCTTCACATAGATTTAGTGAATGGATGGAGCGGATCCACATTTTATGGTTTCAAATTGTTACAAAGAATTTTGGTGTACAAAAGAGATTTTTCATAGAACACACGAAGACTCAAAATATAGTTAGGACAGCGCATCAGCGATGTCTTTATAAACGTGCATAAGCTTTGGATTTGCACGGGGAGTGAATTACTAAAGAGTAAATACATGGAATGTTTTTTGACTAGAACAAAATAAGGAAATATGTATTTAAAACACGAAAATCAATTACTGCGAACCGCATTCTTTTCTCTAAAATATATAGTAATTGTAGTGGCGAATCAATCACAAACATGAAAAATATTTAATTTTTGTGGAGGGGGAAGGGGCACACCTGACAAAATAAAGTTGTGTTATGAAATGTGAAAAAAAGAGGTCGAAAAAGGAGAGAACATTCAACATTCACACCATGAAACCATTTAAAATTATTTTACAAGAATCTTGGATGGGTGTCAAAACCATCCAACCAGAAGAAAGGCACTGTCTTCATCTAATCTCCATCCGCAAAGTCTAATGGAGAAGTATTTTGGAGAGAAAGGGTGGTGTAATGGGCATCATTTTGAAAATAGTTTTATAAATGCTTTTTTAAATTTTTTCATTTTACTCGATTGGCCTTAGAACCTGTATCTGTAACTGTTTAGGTAGCCTTGAATATTATGGATCTACTTTTTTTTAAATGTCTAAACTCAAGAATTGTGTCTGTTTTAAACTCAAACTGTTTATATTTTTCATTATAGAATCACGAATTGAAAAGGACATATTTGATCAATGGAAACAAGACGACGCCTGTTTTATTTCAACAAAATCGTGTGAAGAAGTAGAAAAAAATATAAAAATCAGGAACCTGGTTATTGTGGCTGGTCACTCAGGATCCGGAAAGTCAGCCATCATTCAACATATTGCGCTTAAATACAGAGAACAGGGCTGGACCGTAAAACGAGTAAAAGAAGTAAAAGATATTGTGGATGAATATGATACAAGTCGATTTCAAAAGAATAAAACCATGTGTGTGTTCAATGATCCATTGGGAAAAGAATCATTTGATGAAATATTGAATACTTCATGGCAAACACATGAAGAGGAAATAAAGTTGTACTCAAAAACAGCAAAACTTGTGATGTCGAGTAGAAATCACATTATTTCCGATACGAGATTGACACGCTATCTCGGGAATCAATCACATATCGTAAACATCGATGATAACAAATATAAATTATCTGTTGAAGAAAAACGGCAGATTTTGAACAAATATACGTCCGATATGAAATTATCCGACAAAGATCGTGATAAGATCGTCGAAGTTGAAAGGTATTTCCCGTTATTGTGTAAATTGTATTCTAGCAAAGAGGAATACAAAAATAAGGGTATAGCATTTTTTACAAAACCCGTAACAGTGCTAAAAGAGGAAATACTAGGGTTCAGAAAAAAAGACAAGGGTAAATATTGTGCGTTGGCTCTTCTTGTTCTTTTTAACGATGATCTTTGCGTAAATGATCTTTTAAAAAATAAACACAACGAAAAAAAATTTAAACACATGTTAAAACTTTGTGGATTACAAAAGAGAACACCACCTTCAGCTATTGGGGACAATTTGTCTTCCATGAAAGATTGTTTTGTCAAAGAAGTTGGCGATACGTATCATTTTTATCATGACTTTGTGATGGAAGTTACCACTCTTGTGTTTGGAACAGATTGTCCCGCTGAAACAATACAATACGCCGATATCGGCTTCCTCAGAAGAAGAGTAAAGTTTAAGAAATGTGAAGAACAGGACGACTCGTTCACTATTTATTTAAGTGACAGATACATTGACAAACTTGGGGAAAGGCTTTTTTCTGAACTGTTTGGAGAACGCTTGGTAGATGCCGTACTCAATCCTTGTTTAAGGAATGAAAACGTAATTAAAGTAATAGAAAAAAAGATGGCAGATCATCCCGAAAATATACATATGTTACTAGAAGCAAAGAAATTTAAGATTGATGAAAAGGAATTGGATCGAACATCTAAAGATTTAGTTTTGTCTAAACTTTACTTTTTGAAACTAGATAATAGTTTAGAAAATGAAGTATCGCCACTTTTTGCTTTGATTGTATTTTGTCATACACAACTATCACAATGCTGTGTAAATATTCTACAACAAAAGCAAATCAATTTAACCAAATTTAACCTGATTTCTGCAATGTGTTGCAATGGGTCATTAGAGTTATTTAATAATTTAAAAGACCATGCAGAAGAATCTTTTAGAATGACATGGGGAGATTTATGCCCTATACACATTTTATCTGTGTTCCATAATTATAAATTACTTGATGAACTGATTAAGAGAGGTTTAGAAGTCAATCAAAAGACTGGCGGTCACGATGGTTGGACATCCCTTATGTTAGCTGCTGGTAACGATACCCAGGAATATGGATATTACAAACATGGAGAAACAGGTTCAATCCGAAGAGATAAAACTGTGCAACTTTTACTGAGTAATGGAGCAGACATTAAATTATGCAAGGGAAACGGAGCCAGTCCTCTCTATATAGCTTGTCAGAACGGACATGATAGCACTGTACAACTTTTACTGAGTAATGGAGCAGACATTAATTTATGCATGGAAGACGGATCCAGTCCTCTCTATATAGCTTGTTTTGACGGACATGATAGCACTGTACAACTTTTGCTGAGTAATGGAGCAGACATTAATTTATGCATTGAAGACGGAGCCAGTCCTCTCTATATAGCTTGTTTTGACGGACATGATAGCACTGTACAACTTTTACTGAGTAATGGAGCAGACATTAATTTATGCATGGAAGACGGAGCCAGTCCTCTCTATATAGCTTGTTTTGACGGACATGATAGCACTGTACAACTTTTACTGAGTAATGGAGCAGACATTAAATTATGCAAGGGAAACGGAGCCAGTCCTCTCTATATAGCTTGTCAGAACGGACATGATAGCACTGTACAACTTTTACTGAGTAATGGAGCAGACATTAATTTATGCATGGAAGACGGATCCAGTCCTCTCTATATAGCTTGTTTTGACGGACATGATAGCACTGTACAACTTTTACTGAGTAATGGAGCAGACATTAATTTATGCATGGAAGACGGATCCAGTCCTCTCTATATAGCTTGTTTTGACGGACATGATAGCACTGTACAACTTTTACTGAGTAATGGAGCAGACATTAAATTATGCAAGGGAAACGGAGCCAGTCCTCTCTATATAGCTTGTCAGAACGGACATGATAGCACTGTACAACTTTTACTGAGTAATGGAGCAGACATTAATTTATGCATGGAAGACGGATCCAGTCCTCTCTATATAGCTTGTTTTGACGGACATGATAGCACTGTACAACTTTTACTGAGTAATGGAGCAGACATTAATTTATGCATGGAAGACGGAGCCAGTCCTCTCTATATAGCTTGTTTTGACGGACATGATAGCACTGTACAACTTTTACTGAGTAATGGAGCAGACATTAAATTATGCAAGGGAAACGGAGCCAGTCCTCTCTATGTAGCTTGTCAGAACGGACATGATAGCACTGTACAACTTTTGCTGAGTAATGGCGCAGACATTAATTCATGTATGAATCATGGAGTCAGTATTTTATTTATTGCTTTTGTTTGGAGACGTCACATAATTGTAAATATTTTACTAAACAATGGCGTAGACACTAGTCTGTCTTGTGGTTTGGAAGTCAATCCAGCCTTAGTAGATTGCTTTGATAAATGTGAAAGTACCGTTGAATTTTTAATGCATAAAGAAAACATTCAAAATAATTTGTACGACCCGGATTCCTATTTTTCTCTTTTTGTATCATGTCAGGTGGATAGAGTGACAAGAATTATATTTAAAAACTAGTGTAAATGGTTTCATAATTATATTATATTTAAATATTTTGATAAAACTGACAAATACGTATATATGCGATTTAGGATATCACTGCAGATTTCACGCTGAAAAACAACATTTCAAAGGCATCGGATTCCGCGTTTAAAAGCTTTCAAATACAATATTGAAGTGATTTTTGACAAAAAAAAAATAAAATTCGAAATATATTTTCATTCCAGTTGACTGTTTATTTCTCATAAAGAACGAGTGAGATGTCTCTGATGAATATATATATATAGAATATATATATATATATATATATATATATATATATATATATATATATATATATATATATATATATATATTCAATAAATCCTTTTTCTTGGTACCAGGGATGAATAAATTATACACTGTATAATGTTTTGACGTCACTATGTTTTGACGTCATAATCACGTCTTCAACACTGTGATTGTATAACGTTGCCTTCCTAACGTCACGAGATTGACGTCATAATGTTCTTGTTTACTTTGTTTAAATCTACTGAAGAGCCCAGTAGGGCGAAAGCGCTATAGGTAAAAGTTGTTTGAGCATTGGACTTTTTTTTTGTGTTTATATATATATATATATATATATACATATATATATATATATATATATATATATATATATATATATATATATATATATATATATATATATATATATATTGTAATGATTGCAACATGCCAGGAAATAGAAAACATTTGATCTTTAACTGAATAATGCCACTTTGGCGGAAAATTTCATTAATAATAGAAATTCATGTAACATGGAAATTGATTGTTATTGGCTTTATTTTAACCAGTAACAAATATACTCCTGTCTTAGATAACACTAGGTCATTTATTACATGTAGAATTTATAAATATAAAATGAAATATAGAGTCATAAATGAACATGTTTCAATTCAAATAAAGGTATGCGCTGTTTAAAAAAAAATGCGCTAATGCAATTGTATCTTACTCTAAAAAAGACAAAATGTATAAATTTAAACTTTAGCATTCTTGAAAAGTTGTCGAATAATATATGATAACTGAAATATTGTAAATTTTATTTTAAGTACCATGTAATGTATTAGAAGGGGACCTGTCCCTGTGGACATCTATGCGGTAGGCAATTAAGGACTGTGAATGTTGAAGCTAGTACAGTCGCATATTTACTAAATGTTTCGATTACGTTGTTCTACAAACATATGAATATTGATTACTAAAAACATTTTAAGTATAAAATTTATTTGAGGGAGACCTGCCCCTCTGCACATCTTACAAATAGGACTGTAAATGTTGAAACTACATGCAGTCCTGCCGCATAATTGCTAAATGTTTTGATTACATTGAACATGTATGCTCTACAAATATATGTATATTTATCACATGTTTATCTCAATATGCGGTGGATATCACTAATGGGATAAATTTTTGATATTCCACTGTGTGTTCTTACGCCAAATGACGTCATAATTAAACATTACGTAGCTTCAGGTGGATGATTGACGTAGAATGAAAAAGTAACAAAACAATTCAGTTGAAAAGAGTTGAGTTGAAAATGTGAAGCATTTAATGCTGTTTTAATTTTTTCTTTCATGAATTGATAAAAATATGCTCGAATATGAAATGTTTGTTTGTTAATCTTTAAGGTACTTTTTTCCGTGCGAAAAGTTGTTAACGTCTTGTAGTATATGTGTTGTGCGGTTCACAATTGTAATTTTTATAGAAAGATTGAGATTTAACAAAATACGTGGTAAAACATGTGATAAAAAGAATCTCTCATGATTTGCGATGGTATATGATTTTTATCCAACTCGTTGTGTGTTTTCTATCACCTCGCCAAGGCTCGGGGATAGAAAACGCACAACTCGTTGGATAAAAATCATATACCATCGCAAATCATGAGAGATCCTATATTTATTACCAAAAATATTTTGCTATCAACAACTTAATTTGAAGTTTTTGCATAATTACCAAGAACAAAGTACGGTAGGTACCTATATCGGCCTAGTAAATTTGCAAAAAATAAACGCCGACATCATCAGCTCTATAATGCTTACTTATTCTCTACACCTTTGGATCTATCAAAGTAGGGTATTAAAATGGCGCCAAAATTAACGTCACACATATACTACGTAGATTCGAAACCCTTACCATGTACCAATATTTTCTCGAAATATCGCAGTTTTTCAGAATTTGTTCAAAGTTTTTACTATAGCCGCAACGAACGCGATTCATGAAACTTATAAATGTTTTTCATAAAACTATAATGTTTTGATTTATAACTATCCTGTCAATCGCGTTTGCTGCGGCCAACATTAAAAATCAAGTTTCGGTTATTCCGGATTCCCAGATTCAATCAGGAAGCGTATGTTGTTCTTATTTCGCAAGTTTTATCGTCCTTAAAGTTTTAAAATTTAATCAATATACAAATAATTTGTAAAATTTTGATTTATCAACATACATTCTATTACAACAAGAACCTCGTTGCTCTTGAAAATTTAATTCCTTTTACGGGTTTTTCAATTACACCAGTTTGGTTCAATTTGCTATATACAAAGAGCGTCCGAGGTATATTATTAGACATAGAACGTCCTAAAACGGAATGCATAAAACAGTGACGTACTATGCTCGGGCATGCGCAGAAGTGCAGACATTTCAAAATGGCGGATGAATCAAATTCAACCTCTTCAAAGGTAAATAAAATTATTTTAAATTAATCATTAAGTAACTCACGAATAAAGAAAAATAGATTGTTACAACTTATAGGTACCAAACCTTTACAATACAAGGTTTAATATCTTTATTTTTGACTCTATAACCCCAGGGACCTATATACTAACTTAGTATATAGGTCCCTGATAGTGATAACCCTTGAATTATAAAACCCATGTTTGAGGCCATCTTACTATATAATATTACATGAGATGTTTGTATTGGCTACATGAAGACTATACCACTGTCTCCTGTTACATTCGTCAACTAGATGCTGTCATTAGACAGTAATACCCGCACCAAGTATTAGCCTCTAAATAACACTCTCTTGTACCAGATTTAGTCAAAAAGGCCACATGCAATTTCGGTACTTTTTAAAAATGATAATTTTCATAAATGATGAGTTCACATCCAATAATACACATATTGCCTTTATGTACAATTTGGGGTTGAACTGTTTGCATCTGTTTGTGATCTTCATATTATTTCCATTAAAACCCCGTTTTTAGATATGACACAACAAACATTCTTAGGATTTTATATTTGTATTTGTGCCCTCATGCAGAAAAAAAATATGATAAAATAAAAAAAAAACCCTACCTACCTAACCTAATTTTTTCATCATTGTTACCCTAAACACACAATTTTTTTCTTAGGCCTAACTGTTAGGTAACATTATTTTGGGGGGAAATATTATATTTTATACACTTTATTTAATGTTTCGTTCAATAAGGAGTACATCACAATATGTGGGTGTCCCATACCACCTTAAAGCTGAAAATTGTGCTTTACATGGTTAATTACCTAATAAAATTGAGCAAGGGGTTTTAAAGAATAAAGTTATGAAAATACATGCAATATGTTACAATTAAATGATCTTTGTCTGAAGTTACGTACACAACACAGGTCTACAGGTTGCATTAGCGGGTACTAGTTTTACCCAGCTCTTTGGTTTGATGAGTATCACATGGTGTACATGCATGTGTGTTTTCGATATGCAAAATAGGATTAATTAACACGAATAAACGTTTCTTTTGTGGTGATCAGCTAAAGGAATTCATATTGTGCTAATTGGATTATCATTATGATGTTGACCATTATAGGTAAGTATAATACATGTAGTAGCGCAATATTATGAGACACCGGTATACAAAACAGTTAAGTTTTACTTTCACTTTCTAAAATGTGATCTCCCTTTGCCAGCATACTGTATCATCATCTTTATTTAAATAAGCTTATCTACAGTTTCTGTCATTTTAATTGCAGAATTTTTTTATTTTTTCATTTGTCAGACTTACACTATTGAGTTGACTCCATATTGACCCTATTTTGTATTAAATTTGGGTATTAAATATCATGTTTATATGAGTTATAATAGGGAGTAAGGGGAAGGGGCCTTAACCGTTCCCCATCCCCAGGATGTGTGGATTAGATATACATTTCTAGTGAGAATGAAAGCATGCTGCAGCTTTTTTTTTCCCCATTATACCCCCTACCCCATCATCATACACCAGTAATAGAAAGAGTTAATGACTAATTGTCTTTTATTTTAAATTGCTTATTCTTTTTTGTCAAGAGATATGTGGTATGTCAAGATTTATGACTCATGAAAATTTGTGCATTTAAATCCTGATTGTTAACTACATGTATAATTATACATAAAAAAAAATACATGTGATATTTTACTAGGGATCATGCAATAAATTGCAGAATTGCCAATCGGTTATTTATAACTCATTTTGACTGATTAATTTGTTAATCATTTTGAAAATAAAGACATTTCTAAATACATGTATAACATATTATCAATAGATTGCTGTTGTAACTATTTAGGGCCCCACTCTGCAGATGCCCTATAGTGATCATTCTGTCCAATTCTGTTGATCATGTCAAGATACATTAGATACATTTAAGACAAATTGGCCCCTGCCCCTTGTGTTATTCCCCCCACCCCCTGGAGTTGTTTTTAAACAACCACCCTCCCCCTCCTCTGAAATAGGAAATTATAATACATTTTAAAAACTGTTGAGATCCCTACCCTAGACTATATTTATTCTTCATACTTGTGTCATTGCACATCAATTGGTACATGTATATAGGTTATGCCCCCTTTGAGATGCCCAGTGACTTTCCAGAGTTGGAACTAATCAAGTATTAATCTATCTTATTCATATGTAGTGTAATTTCTAGCCCTAGTCCAATGTTGACCCTCCTTTGTTTTTTACAGCAAGCTCTAGTTTTTTTGTTTTTTTTTGACTGACTTTACAATTTCTACAATTACATATAACATTTTGTTTATCTTTAAGATTAAAAAGCAATTTCCAAAATCTCTTTATGTACATCTGACATCATACAGAAAAATACCAATCAAGAAATGATTTTGCTACTGTAAAAATGTGAGAAGAGACTCTGAATCTCCCCACCCCCCGAAAACATGAATAGTTAAATATTTTTAAAATATCCTCAAAATCATCAAAATCTTCACTCCTAAACCATATATATTTTTGTTTTTTCAACCATGACCATGTCAAGGCAAATCTTTTCGTGGTATTAGTAGGTCATGGCCTCTGGGGGTCACCTTAACCCCACCCCACCCTCCCAAAATCAGAAATGATCAAATAACTTGAAAAAAATGCTTGTGATCCCCACCCCTAAAGCATATATATTCTTCCTCCTTATGCATCTTATGGTACGTTATTTCAATCACAAGAGATAAGAGGAGGTCCAGGAATTAGGTTTTTTATGGGACGGAACATCATTTTGCAGATAGCATTGACCCTCAGAATCAAATTTATATTTCTAAAACCTTATTGCATATCTATAGCTCAGCCCCTATTATATCCCTATAAATGATGTGGCTATTCATTAAATCATGAGAGGAGTTCTGGGAAGTGGGTTTTTTCAGGAGTGATAAACGTCAATTTTCAGCTACTATTTGACTCCCTGGATGAAATTTAAATTTTTAAAACCTTATTGCATGACTATATGACAGCCCCTATCATATCCCAAGATATGATGTGGCTATTCATTAAATCATGAGAGGAGTTCTGGGAAGTAGGTTTTTTTAGGAGTGATAAACGTCAATTTTCTGCTACTATTTGACTCCCTGAATGAAATTTAAATTTTTAAAACCTTATTGCACATCTATAGGACAGTCCCTATCATATCTCAAGAGATGACATAGCTACTGCATAAATTGTAAGAGGAGTTCTGGGAACCATATTTTTTTGGCAAAAAAGCGTCATTTTTTGATACCAACAGACCCCCGTGATAAAAACAAAAATTCTGAAACATGATTACACGTCAACATGACACCCCGAAGCATATCCTATTAGATCATTAGGCTACTGCAAAAAGAAATTGACGTTTTTTGAAACCAGACTTTTTGTAAAAAAAAAACGTCATTTTTCAGCCATTTAATGAACCTCAGGACAATATTGAAATTTCCGAAACCTTATTGCGCATCTATAGGACACCCAAAAACATATTCCAAGATATGATTTGTCTACTGTTGAAAATGTAAAAGGAGTTCGAAGAAGAAGGTTTTTTGTCAAAAAACATCATTTTTTACCCATTATTTGACCCCCAGGACTACCAGAGAATTTTTGAAACCTGTTTACAAAACAACATGACACCCCAAATCATACTCCAAGAGTTCAGTTTGCTTGTTTATAAGATGTAAGAGCAGTTTGAGAAAGTAAAACGTGACAGACAGACGGACGAACGGACGGACGGACAGACGGACGGACAGACGGAATAGGGTAACAACAATATACCCGAACTTTCTTTAGAAAGTGCGGGTATAATAATAATATCTTTCACTGCGAGCTCTAACGACAACGCCTGGGCAAAGAGAAAATTCGGACTGTGCACATTCATCCAAACAAATTTTTTTCCACAGTAACCTCTGGACCCACAATGCAACTCTTATTGCATCTCGCCGCAAACTACGTTCTCACAGTAACAACAAAAGTTCACATAAACTCGCCTTTGATTTAAAGAATATTGCATACAGATACAGAAGTAGAGTAAATGTCCTTTGTTAAAATTTTGCACTTTTCAAACTTCGATTATGTAAATTCAGCTAACATACGACCTCATGTGATGTCACAGTCAAGAGGTTCCAAATCCCTCGTGCGGTTTGAAGAGGCGGATCTTGAACAACTGCGCTCGCCCCAACAGTCGCACCGTCAACATATTATGTTATAAAAGAACATCATCTGATATCTGTTATATAGGGCATGAGATGTCTGAACTGAACAGGAGTATTGTCATTCATTACTGATATCTGTTATATAAGACAGGATATGTCTGTACTGAACTGTTTATCATGTCATTACTGATATCTGTTATATGGGACATGAGATGTCTGAACCGAACAGGAGTATTGTCATTCAATACTGATTTCTGTTATATGAGACATGATATGTCTGTACTGAACTGTTTATCATATCATTACTGATATCTGTTATACAGGACATGAGATGTCTGAACCGAACAGGAGTATTGTCATTCATTACTGATATCTGTTTTATAGGACATGAAATGTCTGTAATGAACTGTTTATCATGTCATTACTGATATCTGTTATACAGGACATGAGATGTCTGAACCGAACAGGAGTATTGTCATTCATTGCTAATATCTGTTTTATAGGACATGATATGTCTGTAATGAACTGTTTTATAATGTCATTACTGATATCTGTTGTATAGGACATGAGATGTCTGTTCTGAACAGGAATATTGTCATTCATTACAGATATCTGTTATATGAGACATATGTCTGTATTACAGACATATCATGTCTCATATAACAAAAATGAACTGTTAATCATGTCATTACTGATATCTGTTATATGGGACATGAGATGTCTGAACCGAATAGGAATATTGTCATTCAATACTGATATCTGTTATATAAGACATGATATGTCTGTACTGAACTGTTTTTCATGTCATTACTGATATCTGTTATATGGGACATGAGATGTCTGAACCGAATAGGAGTATTGTCATTCAATACTGATATCTGTTAAATGAGACATGATATGTCTGTACTGAACTGTTTATCATAGGGATGCAGAGCTCACACTGGCTTAAAATTTTGTGTCGCAGCCTTTCGCGTAATAAATCATTTTTTTCTATCATAGTGTTTATCACCATACTAGAATACTAGTTTTAGATCCTACATGTACATATTATATGCTTACCCAAAACTACCATTTTATTATTAAATTATTATAAATATTTATAGAAATGTAATTAATTATGGCTCTATATGGTTGTGAATATTGACATCTTGTGACAAGTACAAAGCTTTTTAGATCTTTTTAGAAAATTTTTAATATTATACAGTACAGAATTTATCTTTTAATTTGTTTTCCTGTGATTAAATTTATTTTAATAAAATAGAGCAAAAGAAGAGGTCAAATTTGCCATATTGTAATATTATTCAATTCAAAAACATGATTGTTATTGCATCTACTTGGCTTGTTGATTGGCGTATGAACATCATATCTAAGTAGATAGATGTAGTTTGTGTTAATTTCGGGAACAGAGAATATTCTGGCTGAAGATGGCTATAGGTATTAAATGTAAAGATTGTGATTTACAGTCAAGATTATAATTCCAAATCATACTTCTTTTGTTTCAAATAATTAGTAATTGAACTGTGACATTTTAGCTACATGATTCTATTTATAGACTACCCTTACGATTCAGAATTTTAAGTCTAAACACCTTGTCAAAAAAACTTACATAACAATTCAAATTAAGTAATTTTGATCAACCATATATCATATCTTAAACCAGTTACACTTTTTCAAAATATTTATTTTATTTTATGCAGTTTTTTGCTGTCCGCATCCACATTCTTTGTGAAATGACGATCACATTGTAAGCTCAGTTGATGAAAGCATTAGATCTGTTAGATATGTCCGTGGTTAATTACAAATCCATTTAAAAAAATCACCTATCATTTTTTAAAGACAGTTGTGTATACCCCGCTTACAGATGGCTTCCACCGTTTACCTGTACTGTCATTGTCTCGAGTCAGTCAAGCGTAAAGTCCAGCTACAGACTGTCGCTTGGAAGAAATTATGCAATCAAAACAAAAGGCTAGGTGATTTTCAATGAAATCTGTGTGTCGCATTTTACAAAAAACTGTCGCATTTAATTTTAAAAAATCGCAAAAAGCGACAAATGCGATGGGCAGCGTGAGCCCTGGGGATGGGACGATATACCGATACATCGATACATACCAATATTTTCTGCTAAGATACGGTTTACGATACATGCATTTAAATATCGGTACGAAACGATACACGAACAATCTATCCAAAAATTGAAAATGAAAAAACTTGTGTTTGGAAAATGGCGGCTGGTATGAAATGAAGAGATGATATTGATATTGACAACACGCTTTAGAACTTGTAAGTCGGAGATAAGGGGTAAAACATTTTCACTTATAAGCATCTTCGGAAGAGTTGACAAGAAAAGTTCCGCTAAAGCGTGTGATATACAGAAAGTATCGTTTCCACAACAGTTGACATTATTAATTGTTAGTCCATCAGGCAGTAACAGCTCATAACAAAGCATGGATTCTCTAATTTCAAGAATTTGAAATTTTGAAACAAATTGTGGATTAATGTTTTGGTTTTTTTTTTGTAAACTCAACTTGGTTACAGACTTTCAGCAATTAATAATAATGTACATGTGATGATTTTTTAAATGAATTTTTAGTCAGTGTTCTTGATGAACTACACGACTATTTGTAACCAACTTGTTTATAGATATTTGGCAATAGGTACAAGTAATATTGTTTTTGTAAATATTTAGTCAGTGAAATTGATGAACTTCAAGTATTAATTTCAAATATCACACATGATTTGATATAGAATAATTTGTTGATTTATTGTCAAAACAAGAAATGAAAACAAATACTAAGTTTTTATAAATAGTTTTAACATTTATCATAATATCGAAATAAGTATCATATCGTGCTATATGTATCAACATACGTATCGTATCGCAAGATCTGTGTATCGTCCCACCCCTAGTTTATCATATCATTACTGATATCTGTTATATTATAGGACACGATATGTCTGAACTGATCACGAGTATTGTCATTCAAAACTGATATCTGTTATATGAGACATGATCACTGGATGAAATATCTGGTTTCAGCGCTGCGGAAACCATTTGGAAACTTTGCAGAAACTTAAGGTTACTTTAAGTTTCCGACAGGTTTCAGCACGGAAACTTCAAGTTTCATTAAGTTTCCGCAGTGCTGAAACTTATGCTGTTCACGAATCCAAATGGTTTCCGCAACGGAAACTTACTGAAACTTGAAGTTTCTGCATAGTTTCAACCTCCATATACGATTGGGATACATATTGTATACAAATGGTTTCCGCAACGGAAACTTACTGAAACTTGAAGTTTCTGCGTAGTTTTTACCTCCATACACTGTTTGAATACATATTGTTTACAAATGGTTTCCGCAACTGAAACTTAATTTTTTTTTGCTTTAAAAAAACTCAGCATGGTTTCTAATACTTGTAAAAACAACACAATTTCGAACAGTTCCAAATTTATTTTGATCACAAAACTTAAAATGTTTTCAATAATAAATAAAATACAGCCAAGATACAATAATGGAAAAACATTCCTATGGAAATTCCCTTATCAGGAACATTTATTTAAAAAATGATAAAATTGCACATCAAAAAAACTTCCCATAAAAATTTATACTTTTGTACTCATACTTGTTTTCTTCTTGATCATATGCATACCAAACCTCCCTGAGTAATGAATGCAATTTACAAAATAACTACATGAATTAACAAAAAAAACCTTCTCTGTTACATGAACATGGTACACTTGTCTCAATTTGTCTTGAACTACAATGAATATGAACACCATAAAATATTTTTCTAGAGGCTAAAGTGTCCATCTTTTGTGAAAAACATACACTAAAAGATAGTAATTGACTATAGAGGTATGACCCAGATATGATTTGAATATGTATGTCCATAAATTCCAAAATGAGGCTAGAGTGACCTACTTTCGAGTTGGAACAAATCTTTTCTTTGTTATTTATATACTCTAATGTCTTACATTAGAACAGGATTTGACAGCATATTATTAGATATTCCAGAAAGTCCAAAGTAAACTTCTCATTTTTCCCATGATGTACCAACTGATCAGATTTGATTGTCATAAGCTTATCAGTATTTAAGAGATGACCCAGATTGAGATATGAAAAGCTTGCGGACCAATGGAAAGCTATTAAACAATGGAGCAAGTCCGTCATATCATGTGCAAAAATATGATATACACATTTAATATAATTATGCAACACTCTTCATTCCTGATGAATATTGTTCTTTACACACAGTTTACCTTCCTACAATTCACTATTTTACCTACATTGGTATTTTTAAGTCCAAGTAAAAAATACATTGTTTATATATGTCTAATGTTACTACATGTACTTGTTTATTGTAGCCTGAAGATATAAAATACAAACTGTCACACGGATCATTCACTATACGCTTCTCATCAATACCAGTATTTTACTTATGATATAAAAGCTAATTCCAATATTAGTTACATAACACATAAAAAAAACCCACATGGAAATGCTATTGTTAACAACTTTCAGTGCAAGTAATTTTGTTAAATAAAAATTGTAATAAATGGGGTACATGTTATCTTTATATATTTTCATATTCAACATAAATTAATATTGTTTGGTGTATTTTTGATACATACATTTCTCTCCTAATACAGTGTTTTTACATGTATTAAGATGGTTTCTGAATTATTTATATATTGCTGCAAATAAGAACTTAATTATCAATAAATGTAAACACAGAAAATAAAAAAACCCACAATGTACTAAATATCTAGATATATATATATCTGATTCAGGATTTATATTATGATTTTTCAGACAACGGTTGGTTAGTATAAGTAAATATGCCTTTTCAGTTCTCTATTTAAAAAGTACTCATCATACCGGTAAAATAAAAATTAACATTCGGGGTTGTGTTTGGATTGTGAACATGTATATGAATCAACTACTAGGTATCAACAACATCATTAACACTGCATGTATATTATCAACTGGGAGATGGGTGGATACATGTTACCTGATTGACTGATTAATTTGTTAATCATTTTGAAAATAAAGACATTTCTAAATACATGTATAACATATTATCAATAGGTTGCTGTTGTAACTATTTAGGGCCCCACTCTGCAGATGCCCTATAGTGATCATTCTGTCCAATTCTGTTGATCATGTCAAGATACATTAGATACATTTAAGACAAATTGGCCCCTGCCCCTTGGGTTATTCCCCCCACCCCCTGGAGTTGTTTTTAAACAACCACCCTCCCCCTCCTCTGAAATAGGAAATTATAATACATTTTAAAAACTGTTGAGATCCCTACCCTAGACTATATTTATTCTTCATACTTGTGTCATTGCACATCAATTGGTACATGTATATAGGTTATGCCCCCTTTGAGATGCCCAGTGACTTTCCAGAGTTGAAACTAATCAAGTATTAATCTATCTTATTCATATGTAGTGTAATTTCTAGCCCTAGCCCAATGTTGACCCTCCTTTGTTTTTTACAGCAAGCTCTAGTTTTTTGGTTTTTTTTGACTGACTTTACAATTTCTACAAATACATATAACATTTTGTTTATCTTTAAGATTAAAAAGCAATTTCCAAAATCTCTTTATGTACATCTGACATCATACAGAAAAATACCAATCAAGAAATGATTTTGCTACTGTAAAAATGTGAGAAGAGACTCTGAATCTCCCCACCCCCCGAAAACATGAATAGTTAAATATTTTTAAAATATCCTCAAAATCATCAAAATCTTCACTCCTAAACCATATATATTTTTGTTTTTTCAACCATGACCATGTCAAGGCAAATCTTTTCGTGGTATTAGTAGGTCATGGCCTCTGGGGGTCACCTTAACCCCACCCCACCCTCCCAAAATCAGAAATGATCAAATAACTTGAAAAAAATGCTTGTGATCCCCACCCCTAAAGCATATATATTCTTCCTCCTTATGCATCTTATGGTACGTTATTTCAATCACAAGAGATAAGAGGAGGTCCAGGAATTAGGTTTTTTATAGGACGGAACATCATTTTGCAGATAGCATTGACCCTCAGAATCAAATTTATATTTCTAAAACCTTATTGCATATCTATAGCTCAGCCCCTGTTATATCCCTATAAATGATGTGGCTATTCATTAAATCATGAGAGGAGTTCTGGGAAGTGGGTTTTTTCAGGAGTGATAAACGTCAATTTTCAGCTACTATTTGACTCCCTGGATGAAATTTAAATTTTTAAAACCTTATTGCATGACTATATGACAGCCCTTATCATATCCCAAGATATGATGTGGCTATTCATTAAATCATGAGAGGAGTTCTGGGAAGTAGGTTTTTTTAGGAGTGATAAACGTCAATTTTCTGCTACTATTTGACTCCCTGAATGAAATTTAAATTTTTAAAATCTTATTGCACATCTATAGGACAGTCCCTATCATATCTCAAGAGATGACATAGCTACTGCATAAATTGTAAGAGGAGTTCTGGGAACCATATTTTTTTGGCAAAAAAGCGTCATTTTTTAATACCCACAGACAACCCGTGATAAAAACAAAAATTCTGAAACATGATTACACGTCAACATGACACCCCGAAGCATATCCTATTAGATCATTAGGCTACTGCAAAAAGAAATTGACGTTTTTTGAAACCAGACTTTTTGTAAAAAAAAAAAAACGTCATTTTTCAGCCATTTAATGAACCCCAGGACAATATTGAAATTTCCGAAACCTTATTGCGCATCTATAGGACACCCAAAAACATATTCCAAGATATGATTTGTCTACTGTTGAAAATGTAAAAGGAGTTCGAGGAAGAAGGTTTTTTGTCAAAAAACATCATTTTTTACCCATTATTTGACCCCCAGGACTACCAGAGAATTTTTGAAACCTGTTTACAAAACAACATGACACCCCAAATCATACTCCAAGAGTTCAGTTTGCTTGTTTATAAGATGTAAGAGCAGTTTGAGAAAGTAAAACGTGACAGACAGACGGACGAACGGACGGACGGACAGACGGACGGACAGACGGAATAGGGTAACAACAATATACCCGAACTTTCTTTAGAAAGTGCGGGTATAATAATAATATCTTTCACTGCGAGCTCTAACGACAACGCCTGGGCAAAGAGAAAATTCGGACTGTGCACATTCATCCAAACGAATTTTTTTCCACAGTAACCTCTGGACCCACAATGCAACTCTTATTGCATCTCGCCGCAAACTACGTTCTCACAGTAACAACAAAAGTTCACATAAACTCGCCTTTGATTTAAAGAATATTGCATACAGATACAGAAGTAGAGTAAATGTCCTTTGTTAAAATTTTGCACTTTTCAAACTTCGATTATGTAAATTCAGCTAACATACGACCTCATGTGATGTCACAGTCAAGAGGTTCCAAATCCCTCGTGCGGTTTGAAGAGGCGGATCTTGAACAACTGCGCTCGCCCCAACAGTCGCACCGTCAACATATTATGTTATAAAAGAACATCATCTGATATCTGTTATATAGGGCATGAGATGTCTGAACTGAACAGGAGTATTGTCATTCATTACTGATATCTGTTATATAAGACAGGATATGTCTGTACTGAACTGTTTATCATGTCATTACTGATATCTGTTATATGGGACATGAGATGTCTGAACCGAATAGGAGTATTGTCATTCAATACTGATTTCTGTTATATGAGACATGATATGTCTGTACTGAACTGTTAATCATGTCATTACTGATATCTGTTATATGGGACATGAGATGTCTGAACCGAACAGGAGTATTGTCATTCATTGCTGATATCTGTTTTATAGGACATGATATGTCTGTAATGAACTGTTTTATAATGTCATTACTGATATCTGTTGTATAGGAAATGAGATGTCTGTTCTGAACAGGAATATTGTCATTCATTACTGATATCTGTTATATGAGACATGATATGTCTGTATTACAGACATATCATGTCTCATATAACAAAAATGAAGTGTTAATCATGTCATTACTGATATCTGTTATATGGGACATGAGATGTCTGAACCGAATAGGAATATTGTCATTCAATACTGATATCTGTTATATAAGACATGATATGTCTGTACTGAACTGTTTATCATGTCATTACTGATATCTGTTATATGGGACATGAGATGTCTGTTCTGAACAGTAGTATTGACATGGAAAACTGATATCTGTTATATAGGACAGGATATGTCTGTACTCAACTGTTTTTCATGTCATTACTGATATCTGTTATATGGGACATGAGATGTCTGAACCGAATAGGAGTATTGTCATTCAATACTGATATCTGTTAAATGAGACATGATATGTCTGTACTGAACTGTTTATCATAGGGATGCAGAGCTCACACTGGCTTAAAATTTTGTGTCGCAGCCTTTCGCGTAATAAATCATTTTTTTTCTATCATAGTGTTTATCACCATACTAGAATACTAGTTTTAGATCCTACATGTACATATTATATGCTTACCCAAAACTACCATTTTATTATTAAATTATTATAAATATTTATAGAAATGTAATTAATTATGGTTCTATATGGTTGTGAATATTGACATCTTGTGACAAGTACAAAGCTTTTTAGATCTTTTTAGAAAATTAATATTATACAGTACAGAATTTATCTTTTAATTTGTTTTCCTGTGATTAAATTTATTTTAATAAAATAGAGCAAAAGAAGAGGTCAAATTTGCCATATTGTAATATTATTCAATTCAAAAACATGATTGTTATTGCATCTACTTGGCTTGTTGATTGGCGTATGAACATCATATCTAAGTAGATATATGTAGTTTGTGTTAATTTCGGGAACAGAGAATATTCTGGCTGAAGATGGCTATAGGTATTAAATGTAAAGATTGTGATTTACAGTCAAGATTATAATTCCAAATCATACTTCTTTTGTTTCAAATAATTAGTAATTGAACTGTGACATTTTAGCTAAATTTAAATGTAAAAATTCAAAGTTTGCTACATGATTCTATTTATAGACTACCCTTACGATTCAGAATTTTAAGTCTAAACACCTTGTCAAAAAAACTTACATAACAATTCAAATTAAGTAATTTTGATCAACCATATATCATATCTTAAACCAGTTACACTTTTTCAAAATATTTATTTTATTTTATGCAGTTTTTTGCTGTCCGCATCCACATTCTTTGTGAAATGACGATCACATTGTAAGCTCAGTTGATGAAAGCATTAGATCTGTTAGATATGTCCGTGGTTAATTACAAATCCATTTAAAAAATCACCTATCATTTTTTAAAGACAGTTGTGTATACCCCGCTTACAGATGGCTTCCACCGTTTACCTGTACTGTCATTGTCTCGAGTCAGTCAAGCGTAAAGTCCAGCTACAGACTGTCGCTTGGAAGAAATTATGCAATCAAAACAAAAGGCTAGGTGATTTTCAATGAAATCTGTGTGTCGCATTTTACAAAAAACTGTCGCATTTAATTTTAAAAAATCGCAAAAGGCGACAATTGCGATGGGCAGCGTGAGCCCTGGGGATGGGACGATATACCGATACATCGATACATACCAATATTTTCTGCTAAGATACGGTTTACGATACATGCATTTAAATATCGGTACGAAACGATACACGAACAATCTATCCAAGAATTGAAAATGAAAAAACTTGTGTTTGGAAAATGGCGGCTGGTATGAAATGAAGAGATGATATTGATATTGACAACACGCTTTAGAACTTGTAAGTCGGAGATAAGGGGTAAAACATTTTCACTTATAAGCATCTTCGGAAGAGTTGACAAGAAAAGTTCCGCTAAAGCGTGTGATATACAGAAAGTATCGTTTCCACAACAGTTGACATTATTAATTGTTAGTCCATCAGGCAGTAACAGCTCATAACAAAGCATGGATTCTCTAATTTCAAGAATTTGAAATTTTGAAACAAATTGTGGATTAATGTTTTGGTTTTTTTTTTGTAAACTCAACTTGGTTACAGACTTTCAGCAATTAATAATAATGTACATGTGATGATTTTTTAAATGAATTTTTAGTCAGTGTTCTTGATGAACTACACAACTATTTGTAACCAACTTGTTTATAGATATTTGGCAATAGGTACAAGTAATATTGTTTTTGTAAATATTTAGTCAGTGAAATTGATGAACTTCAAGTATTAATTTCAAATACCACACATGATTTGATATAGAATAATTTGTTGATTTATTGTCAAAACAAGAAATGAAAACAAATACTAAGTTTTTATAAATAGTTTTAACATTTATCATAATATCGAAATAAGTATCATATCGTGCTATATGTATCAACATACGTATCGTATCGCAAGATCTGTGTATCGTCCCACCCCTAGTTTATCATATCATTACTGATATCTGTTATATTATAGGACACGATATGTCTGAACTGATCACGAGTATTGTCATTCAAAACTGATATCTGTTATATGAGACATGATCACTGGATGAAATATCTGGTTTCAGCACTGCGGAAACCCTTTGGAAACTTTGCAGAAACTTAAGGTTACTTTAAGTTTCCGACAGGTTTCAGCACGGAAACTTCAAGTTTCATTAAGTTTCTGCAGTGCTGAAACTTAGGCTGTTCACGAAACCAAATGGTTTCCGCAACGGAAACTTACTGAAACTTGAAGTTTCTGCATAGTTTCAACCTCCATATACGATTGGGATACATATTGTATACAAATGGCTTCCGCAACGGAAACTTACTGAAACTTGAAGTTTCTGCGTAGTTTTTACCTCCATAAACTGTTTGAATACATATTGTTTACAAATGGTTTCCGCAACTGAAACTTAATTTTTTTTTGCTTTAAAAAAAACTCAGCATGGTTTCTAATACATGTAAAAACAACACAATTTCAAACAGTTCCAAATTTATTTTGATCACAAAACTTAAAATGTTTTCAATAATAAATAAAATACAGCCAAGATACAATAATGGAAAAACATTCGTATGGAAATTCCCTTATCAGGAACATTTATTTAAAAAATGATAAAATTGCACATCAAAAAAACTTCCCATAAAAATTTATACTTTTGTACTCATACTTGTTTTCTTCTTGATCATATGCATACCAAACCTCCCTGAGTAATGCAAAAGATGTTAGTTTTTTAAAAATATGAATGCAATTTACAAAATAACTACATGAATAAACAAAAAAAACCTTCACTGTTACATGAACATGGTACACTTGTCTCAATTTGTCTTGAACTACAATGAATATGTACACCATAAAATATTTTTCTAGAGGCTAAAGTGTCCATCTTTTGTGAAAAACATACACTAAAAGATAGTAATTGACTATAGAGGTATGACCCAGATATGATTTGAATATGTATGTCCATAAATTCCAAAATGAGGCTAGAGTGACCTACTTTCGAGTTGGAACAAATCTTTTCTTTGTTATTTATATACTCTAATGTCTTACATTAGAACAGGATTTGACAGCATATTATTAGATATTCCAGAAAGTCCAAAGTAAACTTCTCATTTTTCCCATGATGTACCAACTGATCAGATTTGATTGTCATAAGCTTATCAGTATTTAAGAGATGACCCAGATTGGGATATGAAAAGCTTGCTGACCAATGGAAAGCTATTAAACAATGGAGCAAGTCCGTCATATCATGTGCAAAAATATGATATACACATTTAATATAATTATGCAACACTCTTCATTCCTGATGAATATTGTTCTTTACACACAGTTTACCTTCCTACAATTCACTATTTTACCTACATTGGTATTTTTAAGTCCAAGTAAAAAATACATTGTTTATATATGTCAAATGTTACTACATGTACTTGTTTATTGTAGCCTGAAGATATAAAATACAAACTGTCACACGGATCATTCACTATACGCTTCTCATCAATACCAGTATTTTACTTATGATATAAAAGCTAATTCCAATATTAGTTACATAACACATAAAAAAAACCCACATGGAAATGCTATTGTTAACAACTTTCAGTGCAAGTAATTTTGTTAAATAAAAATTGTAATAAATGGGGTACATGTTATCTTTATATATTTTCATATTCAACATAAATTAATATTGTTTGGTGTATTTTTGATACATACATTTCTCTCCTAATACAGTGTTTTTACATGTATTAAGATGGTTTCTGAATTATTTATATATTGCTGCAAATAAGAACTTAATTATCAATAAATGTAAACACAGAAAATAAAGAAACCCACAATATACTAAATATCTAGATATATATATATCTGATTCAGGATTTATATTATGATTTTTCAGACAACGGTTGGTTAGTATAAGTAAATATGCCTTTTCAGTTCTCTATTTAAAAAGTACTCATCATACCGGTAAAATAAAAATTAACATTCGGGGTTGTGTTTGGATTGTGAACATGTATATGAATCAACTACTAGGTATCAACAACATCATTAACACTGCATGTATATTATCAACTGGGAGATGGGTGGATACATGTTACCTGGAGTCTAATATTTTATGGAATATTTGCAAACATAACATTTTTTTTTCAGAAAATGAAAGTTCATATCAAGGTCTAATCAATCATTTGATAATATAAGTCAAGACCATGTGATTTTCTTAGATTTTACCTTACAGACATTGCAATTTACTGGTATTTGATTATATAAAAAGTTCTTTTATAGTTAATAGGTTCTTTGAAATGGGAATACTTTACAGCCACCAAGTCTTTGTTCTGCATAGGTTTAATCAGGTCGTAGAGATGTGTCCATTAGAACGAATAAGGAGTATTCTTGGCTGTTGATGATGTAACCTGAGTCGTAGTTTATGGAAATAGGCCTTTCTGGGGGATTTTCGAGCATTCTCCAGGATTGTGAAGCACTCACATAAGATTACACTTGGTATTCTGGACAGTGGTAGCATTAAATTTCTTCTTGTGATGAACTCGTTTCTTTCACTGGTCTGTACTTTATGTCTGTTCTTTTTATCTTAAACAAGTTTAATAAAGTTTCATTTAAATGATTAAACGATGAACATTCAGTCTTACGTATATAGGTAGATGTAATAAAAGCATAAAATTCATTCTGAATATAGTTCTCTAAGAAGCTACTTCACAGTTGCCAGTTGCTGATTAAATCATGTCATACAATGACTTCAGTAGTATCTGATCTAAAATGTTTCATTTTATGTTTAAAACTAGGTTATTTTCATTTTGATTCAATAATTGTTTGTTGAACAATGGAAGAAGAATGTGTGTTTCATCCCCCCCCCCCCCACCCTCCCATCTTCCTTTCCCAGAACTTCGACCTTAATTTCTCCCGAATTACTACAATAAAATTATAAAAATCTAACACGTGTATAAATTAAGGGGTGATACTAAAACAAGTCCCACGGAGAAAACAAGTCCCACGTAAGTCCCACGGCAAATACGGCTGTATATCGATACAATAATTATTGGTTATGATTAATTCTGATAAAATAATCATAATTCACAAAACAAAATATTTTTAAACGCTTTTATTACGGATTTATCGACGAAAAATCAAGATGTTGGTAAAGATAGATAACTCTTACGTAGAATTCATACAGCAGCAGAAGAATCTATATTCCCGCCGTTTAATTGTTTAACGGTTTAATTTTCTCTAACAAAATAAATTCTAATAGCAATAAAAAGTTGACTTTATATTCATTAATTAACACAAAATTAGTAAAAATCGGATAGGTAGACAACTTTTACGCAGAATGCATACGCCCCCCGAGAAAAGTACACACCTGATGGGTGATTTTAATGTTTTTTTTTTTATATTTTCTAACTTAAAAAATGATCACATTGATAAAAAATTACCATATTTATTGAATAACACTAAATTAGTAAAAATCATGTAAGTAAAAAAACTCTTACGCAGAATCCATAATCTAAACGCCTGCCGTTTACCTGATGGCTAATTTTTTTTTTATTTTATTTTTTGTACGTTAGTCTTTTACTTCACTGTACTAAAAAAATGCATATATAAAAATATTCATTTCTATACGCAAATTTATAAAAGAAAAATGCGCGAATGACTTAAAAATAAAGGGAAAACTCTAACGCAGAATTCTTACGACTGTCCATTTAAAATGCACGCCTGCAATTAGTAATGTCACTTTTATTTGTATAAACTAATTTATAAATTATTTCAGATGGCTATAGAGTTAACATTTTGCCTTATAATTATGTTCAGAACTCTACTTATTGCTGTTTATTATTTTATCATATTACAAGAAGTCGGGTGATACGAGTTTTATATAATCCGTATATCACACCTTTTAAGTTTGACCCAGTTTTGTTTTTTATTTAAATAAACATAATATTTTGATTATTATGCCTATCACTGGGGCTTTTATGATAAATTATAATACAGTGAAAGATTTATTAACTAGTCTATACGAAACATCCAAAGAATATACATGTGTACGCTTTTACCCTTGTCGAATACCTATATTAATGGATGAAATGATTTTTTCATTAATTTTTTTTTCAATCAACTGTACGAGGGTTGTTAGAAAAGTTCGCGGAGAAAGCGATTTACGGCAAAATTACTGTGTACTTTGTAGGATGGCGTATGTTTTATTAAATGACTACCAATTGAAAATAAGTATGCAAAAAATCATATGAATTTGAATTTTTTTTCAAAAGAGACAGCGATTTTTACTTTGCACGAATTAGATTTAGGGAGCACCATTTCATATTTCCACGACGTCAGGTGATGTCAAACAACTGAATGTCAAACATGTTACTCTTTTTCAAAGTAAACACCTTTCAGTTCCACACATTTTTTATGACATTTAACCGATTTATAAAATGCACGTTCATACCATTATTTGTCAAGTTTTTGTATAATGTATTTTGTGGCATATCTTAGATCATTAAGGTCCAAGAATCTCTCTGTCTACGCAGTTTCGATTTTAGATAAAGAAAAAAAAACGAAATCCATGGGTGCAAGATCCCGGCTGAATGGGGGTTGGGGTGCTGCAAGGGCTAAAAAAAAATCAGTTTTTCATCTTTAAACCGTTGTAAACCTTTTTCCTATAAAAATAGCAGCAACTAAGAACCCTTTGGTCTCCATCGGAGATTTTCCTGCGTGCACACAAAATTAAATGAAGGCCCGGTGCTCCAAGATGTCCATTGACGTCAACGTTTTTGACTCATTTTTCAAGCGTTGTTCGTCCAAATTCGGCAATAAAACGGTAAGGAATTCATCAATTTAATTGAAACTTTCACAAAATGACCTTCATAAGTTATTGTGATGTCATATGAAATATCGTTTATTTTAATGCACTTAAACGGTACATTTTCTTAATAAGGAAAAATGCGTACAATATATAAAAAAAGAAAAAATTAAAAAGCTGACATGCTCCGTATAGCATATCTTATCAAAATAATTAAACTGTATATTTTTTATGGTGCATATAAAACAAAGAAATCTTTACATATTTCTTAGAAAATACGTCAAGATTAAATCTGAAAAGTTTCGCTGGTATCATTTGAATAGTCCGCTCACAATCAACTTGTCTGCGAACTTTTCTAACAACCCTCGTATACATGAAAAAGAATTCAATAAGAATTATTGTGTTTTAAAGAAGTATACTATTAAATATTATCATAACTTTTTCGCCTGACGCGAAAATGGGTGTTCTTGATTTCATTTAACTTAACCAAGTAAACGATTCAACAAATAACCATTAGATGATTAATAATATTAAAACGTAATAAGAACCATGCGTTCGTCCAGAATATTTTTTGAGGGGGGATATTCAGGTTTGTCGGGGTTTTATAAAATCTGGAATGCTTACACAAGTACGTTAGCCTGTTCTTTTTCATATCTAGATCTAAGACTTTCACTGCCTAGCTCACCAAACTATATGTAAATCTTCAAGTCCTGATTCTGTTTTTGAAACACGATTTTTCATCCATTTTGCAGAAAAAACATTTAAAACAGGGTTGATCTATAAACCCAAAGATCGTGGAACAGTCTCGTGAACAGTAAGCTACCGTAGACTAGAATGTTCTCGCTGACAATAACAATTTAATACTTTGTAGAAGATATTCACTCACATACTTTTCATGAGCTGATCTAGATGGAATTCGGAGGAGGGCCCCTCCCCCCTGGAAAAGAATCAAATTTCTTAAATTTTCATTGTAAAATTACCAAACATATGCCTCGACCCCTTCCCCCCGACAAACCTGAATATCCCCCCTCAAAAATACTCTGGATGAACGCATGGTTCTTATTACGTTTTAATATTATTAAAAATCTAATGGTTATTAGTTTTACCTTTATTTTAAAGTCATTTGCGCGTTCTTTCTAAATTTGCGTAAAGAAGTGAATAATTTTATCTACGCATTTTTTTAGTACAGTGAAATAAAAGACTAACATACAAAAAAAAATTAATTAAAATTAGCCATCAGGTAAACGGCAGGCGTTTAGATTATGGATTCTGCGTAAGAATTTTTTTACTTACATGAATTTTACTAATTTAGTGTTAATCAATAAATATGGTAATATTTTATTATTAATGTTATCATTTTTTAAGTTAGAAAATATAAGATATAAAAGAAAAAAACATTAAAATCACCCATCAGGCAAGCGGCAGGTGTGTACTTTTCTCGGCGGGCGTATGCATTCTGCGTAAGAGTTGTCACTTACCCGATTTTTACTAATTTTGTGTAAATTAATGAATATAAAGTCAACTCTTTATTGCTATTAGAATTTATTTTGTTAGAGAAAATTAAAATTATCCATCAATTAAACGGCGGGCATATAGATTTCTTCTGCTAGCGTATGAAATCTACGTAAGAGTTATCTGTCTTTACCAACATCTTGATTTTTCGTCGATAAATCCGTAAAAAAAAGCTTTTAAAAATATTTTGTTTTGTGAATTATGATTATTTTATCATATTTAATCATAATCAATAATTATTGTATCGATATACTGCCGCATTTGCCGTGGGACTTACGTGGGACTTACGTGGGACTTGTTTTCTCCATGGGACTTGTTTTAGTATCAGCGCCTGTGTTGGTAGACAACATGGCGGCATCGAATATGAAAATTGGCGGCTAGCAATTGATCGACCAATCAGCGCGCGCGGAATTTAACATTGAAACAAAAGTAAAAGAAACAAACAGCTTGCGAAAAATCTCAACATCAAGCGATTTAAATACTCATATCTAAATAGTAAGTAGACTGATAATTGAATTTAGGGGAAAAAAGAATGAAACGTTAGAGAAAAAAAAAATCAGACAGGTTGGTGTTCACAAAAAAAAAAAACCGGGATTGGGGTGGGGGGTGTCTAAATGTCTTTTATAATAAAACATCATAATAATGTGATTGAAGTTACACGTAAATGTTGGAACATTTAATTGAGACTTTCTTAGAATAAGACTTTAATTATGAATTATTTTCGATTTTTTTTTTCGATTTTTTTCTCTTTGAAAAATATAACAAATTTATAAATTAAGGCAATTCGATTTTAATTGACAGAAGTAAACTTGTGCTGAATGTGTAAAATTTTATAAGTCTAATTTTCTGGTAAAGCTTTGGCAAGCTTAGAAAGTAATAAAACAGAGAAAAAGAAGAAAAGTGCAATTTATCAATGAAGTAACTAAGTCCAATTTCCTCATGTGAGCAATCGAATTGCTCACGTGAGGAAAAAGGACTTTGTATTTTTTTCGTTTTGATTTTACTTTGATACGTACTGCATATACTGACTAAGTCCAATTTCCTAACCTCCTGCTCACGTGAGAAAGTTGAACTTTGAAAAATTAATCTACCATCAATGTATCTGTATATAGCCTGTTGCTTGTGTGAGCAATTCGAATAGAATTTTGCTCATGAGCATCAGGTGAGCATAATTTTGCACATGTGCATTTTGGTTAGTATTTTCCTCCCTAACAGAGACTAACAATTTGCACGTGAGCAAAATGAATTCCTACCTAATTTGCATACATTTCTTACTAGATTCTCATGTGTTTCTCATGAGCTGCTTATGAGCATTTGTTAGAATGTTTGGTACAGGTTGTTTAAGTGAATACTTATCTTCATTATTAATGGTAGTTCCATTGATTTTATATTTTACAGGTTATGCAAGAAGAGAGCAGGAAAAGGAGATTAAGAAGGCAGTGGGATCTGCTCAGTCAGAGAGTAATTATCTTAATTGTTTTTAATAAATTAATAGTAAATGTTTATAAATTTCTATTTTTATTACTTAAAGGTTATTGTAAAGGAACATGTCAAAATAATTGTCTGAGTGTGAAGAGACATATTTTAGTACATCTTCGCTAGCCAAGGGTTTCTGATACGGTTCTCTTCTCATAATCATTTGTAAGGAGAGTAGCGGATCAGAAACACTTGGCTAGCGAAGATGATTTTAGTAGGACTGGGTATTGCCTAGAGATTTTGCATAAACATTGTTACGTCACAATTTTTATACTTTATGGTCAACCAATTTCTTCATTTACCCAATCAAGAAAGGGCACCCTATATTTCACAGTTAATGCAAAATGGGAACACCCCTTTCACAGGGGGTCAGTGTTTGCTCTGGTCACAAATGGCTTTTTAAGCAATATTACTTTTTTATTTAAAGTATATTTTGTGATTATAATTTTTATATTATTTTTAGGCTGAACAGTGGTTCAATGATGCACCTCAGGCTCCAAGCCTGGTTTTATTGTACCTAAAGGGTGATCAGATAATGTACTAAGGTACTTGTAATGTAATATGTATTAGAAGGAGAGAAAGAGTGAGTTGTTACGTTAGACATATTATGCTATATTATGTTTAGTGTTAAATACATATATCATTTGGTTTACTGTTATACTGTTATATTGATGTGTAATACTTGCAAATACAATTTTTTAAAGATTTCTACTATTTTTTAGCTCCCAGACACATGGAAGGATTTTGCGAAAATCCAGAAGTATTAAATGCTTTCAAAACTGCTGCACTGGGGCGGCCAGTAAATTTGCAGTCAAGTACCGGTATGTATATCTATAAATTTGATTATAAATTAATCCCTTATGTAAAATAAGGTACATTGATAATATGTATTTTTTAAAAGGTTTTCCTGATATTCTGTTTGTTTATTGTCATTCATTTTTAGCTCACCTCAACAAAGTTGGGGGGACCTTATCTGATACCCTTGGTGTCGGTGTTGGCGTCAGCATCGGTGTCCCAGGTTAAAGTTTTTGGAGCAGTTTCCTTTTAAACTAATTCTCTGCCCTTCATTAATGCCTGTGTGCTTTACTGTTCCAGTCAAGGTTTCATGCTGCAATTTCAGTTAAGGAATGACCATGTTAAAGTTTTTGGAGCAAGTTAAATTTTTCATGGGCATGTCTCATTTCCAAGTAACTATAAGACCTATGCTGACCAAACTTGCATGGATAATACATCTAAGGATGCATGGAACCAGGCTTGCTTTGTATTCTGGATCTGACCTACATTTTCCGGCTGAGTGACCAGGGTAAAGTTTTCGGAGCTGGTTCATTTTAAAGTAGCTTTAAGCTCTATGTAGACCGAACTTGCATGGTTGATACACCTAAGGATGCACACTACCAGGCTTGCTGCGATGCTGTATCTGACCTTTATTTCCCAGATGAGTGACCAGGTTAAAGTTTTTAGAGCAGGTATCATTCCCAAGTAAAAATAAGCCCTATGATGACTAATCTTGCATGGATTATGTACATCTAGGGAAACACACTACTAGACTTGCTTCAGATGCTGAATCTGACCTATATTTTCTGGATGAGTGACAGGTTAAACTTTTTGGAGCAGATCTCATTTCCAAGTAACTATAAATTCTATGTTAACCAAACTTCCTAAAGAAGAACACTACCAGGCTAGCTTCAGATGCTGGATCTGACCTACATTTTCCTTATGAGTTCCCAGGTTAAAGTTTTTTGGAGCACTTTCATTAACAAGAAACTATAAGGCCTATCTGAACCAAACTTGCAAGGATGATGCCTCAAGGCATGAACACTCTCAGACTGGCTTCAGATCCTGGATTTGAATTACATTTTCCTGATGAGTGACTAGTTTGATATTTGTTTGATGAGTCTATTCTCAAGTAACTGCAAGCCCTCTCAGATCAAAATTGTTGCATCTTGGGATGTACAATACTTAATAATTAGTTTAATGTGGGACTTTACCTATCTTAAAGACAACATTCGTTGAGGTGTTCTCTGATTACGTATGTTTACTTTAGAGGAAGTAGAAAACCCTTCAGAAAAGATAGAATTACCGTACAAGGATGCCAATGAATACACATGGGATATCCTTGTTTTTCTCATACCCGAGATTCTTCAGAAGTGAAAGATTCTTTGAATAGGATCACTCAGAGTACATCGTTAGAGGTGTTAAATAGATGTCTACTGACTCGGTTGAATTCAGAAGAGATGGTGGACTTTCAGATGCGGACGGTGAGTGCCATGACAACGCTGCCGGAGTATATTCCTGCAGACATAGCATCACTTCAAGACCATGACCAGAAGTTGAGTCGAGTTTGTTACTGGATGGAAGATGATCGTAAACCCTCAGTGAATGATTTGAAAAACGAGCACAAAGATGTGAGAAAACTTCTTAATCAGAAGGATAAACTTTTCATTGAAAATTGTGTCTTGTACAGGAAGATTACAGATGAGACCGGTGAACAGAGACAACTACTACTTCCTGAAGTCCTAAAGAAGACAGTTCTGGAAAGTATTCACAACAACGCAGGTCATCAAGGTGTCGAGCGAACTTATTCGTTACTGAAGAAAAGATGTTTTTGGCCAAGGATGTTACAAGATGTCCAGAAATGGTGTAAATCTTGTGAAAGGTGTTTAATAGGAAAAGCCCCTGTTCCAGCCATAAATCCTACTATGAGCAACTTAATTGCTTGTAAACCTCAAAAAATTCTTGTTAAACACTGGTTTGTAAATTTAGGAATCCCTAAACGTATCCATAGTGACCAGGGACGCAATTTTGAGAGTTTTATTGTTCAAGAACTGTGTAATTATTACAACATTGAAAAATCCCGCACAACACCTTATCATCCCGAAGGGAATGGACAATGTGAGAGATTCAATAGAACCATGCATGATAGACTGAGGACATTACCACCAGAGAAGAAGAAGAAGTGGCCTGAATATCTTCCATATTTGGTGTACATTTACAACGCCACCGTTCACTCATCGACCGGCTATTCTCCATATTACTTTTTTTTCGGACGAGAACCTATTCTTCCCATTGACTTGACGCTTGGATTACACAAGTCTACAGATGATGAAAACTTACCTGTGGATGACTGGATTCAAGAACACAAGAAGAAGATGTCAGAAGCATCAAAGCTAGCCTTGTCCAATACAGAGAAATCTGCAAGACAACGGAATCAACAGAAAAACAAGAAAACCAGTGAATCACTCATTCCCATTGGAACAAGAGTTCTTACGAGAAACCGCATTCCTGGGAGAAACAAAATTCAGGATACATGGTGTTCCACTCCGTACAAAGTTGTGAAATATCTTGGTGATAATGTGTATTCTATTCAACTGGCGGACGGATCCGGTCCGATCAAAAATGTGACAAGAAAGGAGATCCTAGACACTGGAGAAAAAGTTGATTCGAGCGACGAATATTCCAGTTCTGATGAATTGAACCTTGAGTATATTCCAGAACAGACTGTACAAATTCAAGATGAAGATGAACATTCCGCAATCGCTGAGGATTTAGAAGAAGATGTGAATCGTGCAGGAGAAGAACCCCCTTCTACAAGCAATGAGGATTTAGAAGACGAGACGATAGAAGCGACACAGCCTCGACGAAGTAAGAGAACGACGGCAGGAAAACATTCCAACCCGTTTAATTTACCCAAAAGTACTGTACCGTGCAATCAAATTTCTGTTCAACAGTCGAATTTCAAGGAACTCAGTGATGCGATTGTGAATCTAGGTGCTACATTAAGTGCTACTTTGAGTGATTCATGGGCAAAACAAAATCAGATGTGATGATGTAGTTTCCAGAATAAATGTGGATACATAGTTTCATTAAATTGTATATATACAGTGTACATGTATCAAATTTTTGATGGTCAAAGTTTTTACTATGTTTTTTTTTTATTATGCAACTTTTTCATTGCTGTAGAAAGCAATGACAAAAAGGGGGAAATATGTAAGAGGGCAAAAGTTTGATTAATAACATCGGGCTTGAGATTCAGAGATTCTAGAAATTATTTACATTTTTTATAAAGTTTGTGAATTAAGTAAAAGAAATTTATCTTTATACTTGTATCTATATTTAATAGTTACAATAATGTTAGATTTTGGCAACAAGTAATTTTTATATTTAATTCTTCACACTTGTGATTCTGATTACTGATTGGTTGTTTTACGGAAGTGGGCAGTAAGCCATACTTTGGCGGCATTTTCCGTTGGTATGTTGAAGAGGTCAGTTGCAACTTGCACCTTTGTCTGATATTTGTAAGTATTGATATTTTTGTCTTGCATACATATTAGATTAGGTATTTATATCACAAGTAAATGTTTATTTTCATATGTCTTGAAACATACAATATTGTAAAGTACCTATTGAAAGTTATTATTTCTATTCAGACAATATTGGTGTCATGATGTTGACATCTAATCGTATGTTTATAAATGTAATAGACGCCCTGATGTTACAAATGATTTTAAAGATTGTTTGATGCAAAACATTATTATAGATATATAGTGGATCCTAATCAAGTGTGTATAGTTTTTATGAATAGAAGAGTAAGACCATATATATTTTTATAGTGCACAATACAGCAGCTGTGAGGCCAGCACTGAGAGATATACATGTAGTATACAGTACATTCCTTACTTAGGTTTGTAAATTGTGTATATTATTATTAGTTTAATTTATTTATACTTCATATTCTATCTATTAGATGATATGTTGTATGATAAAATGCATTACCGTAAATAACAGTCATGTTTGTAATGGATAGTCACAAATATTGTTATGCGCTATAACTTACTATAATTATTGTAATAATCTTTCTGAATATTGAAAAGAGTATGTTTATACATGTATTGTTATGACCATCACCTTCAATTATGTATTTTTATTTTAGGACCACTGTCAAAATTGTCACTTATCATATAAATAAAGATCAACTACCACAAAGAAAATCACTGTGTTACAGGTGGCTAAATCACCGTATTGTCTTCAAAAATTGCAATGATTCAATGATAAAGTGATATAAAGTTATTAAGCAATAAATGCCATCTTACTTGTTTACATTTGCTGAGCTCCTAGCCAAATGTATTAGAGGAGTGGGTTAAAATTAGCATAAAAGTTGTATTAATTTAGAATTTAAAAAAAATTCAAGGTGCAAGTTAGAAATAATAAATGTGAACCTGGCATGTGCATAGAGTTGATTTTTACAAAGGAGGAAGGGGATATTATAAGGATAAGAATGACACTGTACCTCGAAAAAAAAACTTTAACTACCCCCCCCCCCTTCCACCCCCCCCCCCCCCAAAAAAAGAGATTTCTCCCAACTCCAGATTTTATTTTTGGGTGGTGATGGAATGGGGTTAAGGTCCACTAAGGGGGGGCCAGCCTTGCACTGAACAATTTTTTATACTTAATTGAAAAATGTATTTACCTCCCAAAAAAAAAAAGTGTGGGGATGGGGACAAGCCCACTAAATCCCTCCCCACGGGGACAAGCCCACTAAATCCCTCCCCACCATACAACACCCCACCCACCCCAGATTTTATGTCTGTGAATGTTATGTTCACCTGAGTGGAAGTTGGCTGTAAGCGAAATAACTTTCCAAAGCTCTTTGTATCATTTTTGATATTCTAGATCTATTATTAGTCAATTATAGGAAAAAAAAACCCTGTATGTTCACCAACAGTGTTGGATCTATGCCAATCAGTAAGACAGGAATTATTCAATCATCTAATCATTTTATTCATTTGTATATTAAATAAATAAACTTTTTTATTAGGTAAGAACGGACACAACACTGCCAATAAGCCAGCCTGGTGGCCTGAGGGGTTGAGGTTCTGCTCCCCCAATAGCAGTAAAGAGGGTAAGATGTTCAAGTCATGTTTGTCAATCATAATTAGTACTGTAGAAGATTTCTTTTCTCTGATTTTTTTTCCTCTCAAAGTCTCCTTTAAGCTGTGTATTGTTATAACTGTGACAGCATCTGTGGGAGACACAAGATTTTATTCCAAATCATATAATGTTTTTATATAAAGAATGTATAAATTTATAATAGGTCTTTTAAAATACCTTCTAGGTCCATCTGCTTCATCAGGCTCCTTGGCCATAAAACTTAGACAAGCTCACTTTTTATCTCAGTCTAGGAAACTCATCTTAGTTTTATGTTCTCAGAGTTAGAGTTAATGAACATTTCCATACTGAATGATGACATGTTGTATCTTTTACCACTTTTGTTTTATACTGCTGGATTTTTTTTTATTGCTAAGAAGTTTAGGAATTTTACCTTTGATGAAATAAATTTTAACAGACAAACTCAATTCGTAAAAATTTTAGGCGTAAAAATTTAAATCACCCCGTTTGAACAAAAATTCATAAAAATAACCCGTTATACAGTATTTTGAAGCAAGACTGAAACAAGTGAACATCAACAATAATATAAATAATATTATATTAATATAATTATATATTGTGTCTATTAATTAGAATTCAAGTATAGTTTTATCTTGTGTGCTTGTTTGAATCCATTTTTGTCCCGTAATGTAGACCAAATATAAGCAAAGTTTTGTTTATAGGGTTCCTGATCCTGTTAAAATTGTCAAAGGCTTAAGGTATTTCCATCCTCTTATGAGATCATAGGTTTTTGCAAAAACTGTTATTAATTTAAGTTCATACCCAATAGAACAATATCTTTTAGAAGAATAGATAAATATTGTTAAGTAAAAGAATTTAAAAGATGTATATTTTTCTTTATTTAATCAATTATTAAATCTTTAAAAAAATGTTGACAAGGGCAATATATTCTTCACGGGTATCTTCATTCAGGTATTTTCTTTATCGACCTTCTAACGTAAAATAGTTTCCCTGATATTCACAATTCAAAAGTTTCTGATAAGTAGCAAGTATTTCGGAACTTTCAGCATCAGAATTATGCATTTGAACCATTTTTTAAATAATTTTTGTTACACTCTTTACAAAAAATGTACGTTTTTATGTTGACATATATTTATGTTTAATAATGTCTCCCATCTTAAATAATATGGCAACCTTAACATTTTTTGGTAAATTTAAACTATATCATATGAAAATTAATGCAGTTTTTGTACTTTGAACCATTAAAATTGTGAGGGTGGAAAGACCTTAAGTAGAATGTCATGTGGAGAAATATGTATATACCCATAATGATAAGAATGCTGTTATTGCCTGGACTATGATACAAAATATTTATCTTTTGTTCTATACCTTGATGCTTTTACCTGTAGGTTTTAAAAGGCTGAATGTGACAGAGATGCGGAATGTGGTTGCATCTTTCTTACAAAATTGCAACCATATGTACACGATGAGTGTTTTTTGATCTTCAAGTTGCATTTTTCTTGTTTCATTTGTTTATGTTATAATTTCAATATTTAGTTCTCCTCATGAGGTTTTTTTTTTATTTCCCTACTTCAGAATTTAGGAAGCAAATTTTACAAAGATTAAAAATATTTTTAGGCCATGGATTGCATGATGGATGCATATAATGATGTTTTTGCAAAGTCAAAACTGGGATGCATGAAGCAATTACATGTATGTAAGTTATCTTCATTTCATGCTGCATATGATACATGTATACTGGATATGTTTCCAGATGATATACTTTATTTCTGGATCATGATCTGCAAGTCTTTGCGACATAAGATTCATATGACCATACTTGCATTATTAACGAAATCTTTCTTCATATTACCCAAGTTCTGAAGCTTCATTTGTTGTGTTTATTGGTTCATTAAGGTAAGGTTTGCGGTTACAGGGAGATAACTCACACATTTTCATTGTGATGTAACACCAATTACCCTTTATTTCAGTTATGACGTCAAAATTTATATGATGTCATAATTGATTTCAGTTTTTTTTTTTATTTCGCGGGGTTTTTTAGTTTCAATGAAAAAATAAGAGGACACAAGCATTTTATCAATTTCCACGAAAACGAAATCCGCATCATATGGTTTTGAATAGTGTTTTAGAAACATCAGATTACACATATTCTAAGATACGTTTTTCCTGAAATCGGTGGACTTGGAAAGGTTTCAAATAAGATGTTTTCGTTTACATAATAGTAGTCCAAAATTAAGACTTTTGTTGCATTTTATTCTATTTTTAGATAGTTCATCAGAAATTAATAAAAGTGAATCATGATATTAATAGTGATATTATTTTCGAACATTTTAAGCATAAATAACCCCCATAATAGTCACATATAAAATGTACATATTTTCACGAAATTGTTTACATTTCATCAAAATGAAAATTGGAAATCATGAACTTTGACCTTTTGTAGTTATAAAACGGGACGGGCAAAATTCATTTGAATTTCATGAGAAAAAAGACTTTAGTATAGTGAACAAAATGGTATGTAACTTTGGTACAACCTCTAAAAAATGCAAGCCGCAAACCTTACCTTAATGCCATATGTTGTCATTATCATCAAAGTAATAATTTTTAAAAATTTTTACTTTTGATCTTAACAGGTGTATTTTTAAGAAACTTTCAGATATTTTAGGGTATTAGATATTGAAGTGGGATACCACATTCATAACAGTTGGTATTGGGAACACCGTCTCACTGTGTTAAAAAGAACATAGTTTTAGAAGCACATACCAGTGTTTCATCACTGTACCAAATAAACTATAAAAATGGAAATGGCAAATCTCTTCCCTATTCTCTATTGAGAACTTGACAGCTTGTTAATACTCCCCCTATCAAAAATATATCTTTGATAATGCAGCAGATTTCAGACTGTGATCAAAGATGGACCTGGTTTGGCTCTAAATTTAGTTAATTTTTGATCAGTTTTTATTAGGCTTCTCGAAGAGGGGGGGGGGGATTTTCAAGCCGTCAACTTCTCAATATAGAACAGTTTTTTCCCAGTTTCCAGGAGCACTAATTAAGAGTTCATTTGTTTGTTTGTTTCTTTGTTTGGTATTTTTTTTAATGTCCCTTTGAGAACTTTTATGGAGGGCTGCAAATTTAGACCTGTACTTGGCACTTATAGCCTTTAATCAAGTAGGGATCTTTTTTGTGCCAGTGTCTACTTCAACAAAGGATCTCAGTGTATATGATCTCATCCCAAGGACCATTATTTCATGTCGCACGGTGGATTTGAACCAGCAACTTAAAGATCAACTCCTTATTCCGTGTCTCTAGAGCAAACACATTAAGCACTTTGCCACGTGGATGACAATTTTAGAAATACATAATACTTAATTTTTTTTATTTCATCACTACTAGTGACATTTTTTCCTGAATATTGAACCTTTGAAAAGGTTTGGTTCTAACCTATATTAATGTTTGAAATGCAATATGTTACAGAAATCCCTTATATTAGGATATGCTTTGAATATGCAGTTGAACTTTAGTATTTCGGACACCGATATCTTGAATACCATGAAAAAGTTATTTTGAAGTCCTTACCACTTTTTCTTTCAAAAAGTATTTTACCTTCAAATATCAGATTATCTGAAATTCTTAGATATCTCTTAGTGTTTTTCTTGCTCATATCAAGTTCCAGATAATAGGGTTTGACTGAACATGTCCTAATCAAACTTTCCCATAAATAATTAAAATAAAGATAAAATATAATACATGTATATATAAAATATGATAGATATATGATAAAATATATATAATAAAAATAATATTTAAAAGAAAATAAAGATAAAGATCTTTCTTGCATCAACATTGTATTAACATTGTAAGATAACTGTATGATATTGTATACATGTCATACATCAAAGAGAAAAAAACTTAGAGTATTGGGAGGCTTCTGTTTGTTTTCTTTTTCCACATTATATTTCAATTTCTTATTTTGACACTGCATATTTATAATTTTGATATGAATTTGATAAAATTAAATAAACTTATGTTAAGTTACAAATAGAACAAGAGTTTGGACTTTCGGTGGGATGTTACTATCTAGTTTGCTCATCAAAACAAGCTTTCAAATAGTTGACCTCCTTTCTTCTAATTCGCTAAGAGAAGCTCATTAATATTCATAGACTGTCAAAACCGGAAAGTTGTTTGCCAAGATCTGCTCTGCTGTGTGAAATTGACGCTGTTTCAGCGAAATATACATCCCTGGATGAAGTCGGACGAGTGTCAATGCTTTCAATGTATTCTATCTATTAGCCAATGACTGGACAGTTAACCATGAATAGACTCCGCCTTCATCAAATCGGAGTTTGTCACGTACTACCCAAAGTCCAAGCTCTTGTTAAAACGGTTCTATTTTCTTTCATTAATAAGTAATATATGATTACACTCTATTGTGAATACAATGTATTTTATATGAAGAAAAATTTCTTCCTTAGTTACACAAAACATTGGATTAAAATGAAACTTCAATTTAGTTTATTTTTTTCACCATGAAGTATCCTAAAAACATCATGAGATATTGCTTTGAACATTTTATTATACCCGCACTTTCTAAAGAAAGTTCGGGTATATTGTTGTTACCCTGTTCCGTCTGTCCATCCGTCCGTCCGTCTGTCACGTTTTACTTTCTCAAACTGCTCTTACATCTTATAAACCAGCAAACTGAACCCTTGGAGTATGATTTGGGGTATCATGTTGTTTTGTAAACAGGTTTCAAAAATTCTCTGGTAGTCCTGGGGGTCAAATAATTGGTAAAAAAAATGACGTTTTTTGACAAAAATCCTTCTTCCTCGAACTCCTTTTACATTTTCAACAGCAGACAAATCATCTCTTGGAATATGTTTTGGGGTGTCCTATAGATGCCCAATAAGGTTTCGGAAATTTCAATTTTGTTCTGGGGGTCATTAAATGGCTGAAAAATGACGTTTTTTACAAAAAGTCTGGTTTCAAAAAACATCAATTTCTTTTTGCAGTAGCCTAATGATCTTATAGGATATGCTTCGGGGTGTCATGTTGACGTGTAATCATGTTTCAGAATTTTTGTTTTTATCACGGGGGGTCTGTGGGCATCAAAAACTGACGTTTTTTTGCCAAAAAAATATGGTTCCCAGAACTCCTCTTACAATTTATGCAGTAGCTATGTCATCTCTTGAGATATGATAGGGACTGTCCTATAGATGTGCAATAAGGTTTTAAAAATTGAAATTTCATCCAGGGAGTCAAACAGTAGCTGAAAATTGACGTTTATCACTCCTAAAAAACCCTACTTCCCAGAACTCCTCTCATGATTTAATGAATAGCCACATCATATCTTGGGGTATGATAGGGGCTGTCATATAGTCATGCAATAAGGTTTAAAAACTTTAAATTTCATCCAGGGAGTCAAATAGTAGCTGAAAATTGACGTTTATCACTCCTGAAAAAAACCTACTTCCCAGAACTCCTTTCATGATTTAATGAATAGCCACATCATTTATAGGGATATAATAGGGGCTGAGCTATAGATATGCAATAAGGTTTTAGAAATATAAATTTGATTCTGAGGGTCAATGCTATCTGCAAAATGATGTTCCGTCCCATAAAAAACCTAATTCCTGGACCTCCTCTTATCTCTTGTGATTGAAATAACGTACCATAAGATGCATAAGGAGGAAGAATATATATGCTTTAGGGGTGGGGATCATAAGCATTTTTTTCAAGTTATTTGATCATTTTTGATTTTGGGAGGGTGGGGTGCGGTTAGGGTGACCCCCAGATGCCATGACCTACTAATACCACAAAAAAGATTTGCCTTGACATGTTCATGGTTCAAGAAGCAAAAATATATATGGATAAGGAGCGGGGATTTCGATGATTTTGAGGATATTTTAAAAATATTCGACTATTCATGTTTTCGGGGGGCAGGTGGGTGGGGAGATTCAGAGTCTCTTCTCACATTTTTACAGTAGCAAAATCATTTCTTGATTGGTTTTTTCTGTATGATGTCAGATGTACATAAAGAGATTTTGGGAATTGCATTTTAATCTTAAAGATAAACAAAATGTTATATATAATTGTGGAAATTATAAAGTCAGTCAACAAAAACCTTGCTGTAAAGAACAAAGCACTGGGGTCATCATTGGGCTAGGGCTAGGAATTACACTACATATGAATAAGATAGATTACTTGATTAGTTCTAACTCTGGAAAGTCACTGGGCATCTCAAAGGGGGTATAACCTATATACATGTACCAATTGATGTGCAATGACACAAGGAGCAAGAATGAATATGGTTTAGGGGTGGGGGTCTTAACAATTATTAAAATGTATTATCATTCCCTATTTCAGAGGAGGGGGGTGGTGGTGGTTTAAAAGCAACTCTTGGGGGGGGGGGGGGGGAATGACCCAACGGGCAAAGGCCAATTTGTCTTAAATATATCTTGACATGATCAGCAGAATTGGACAGAATGGTAACTATAGGGCATCTGCAGAGTGGAGCCCTAAATAAGTTGTTAATAGTTACAAAATCAATCTTTAGAAATGTTTTCATGAGTCATAAATCTTGACATACCACATATCTCTTGACAAAAAAGAATAATCAAAATAAAAGAAAATTACAGTCATTAACTCTTTTTTTCTATTACTGTTGTATGATTATGGGGAAGGGGGTTTAATGGGGGGGGGGGGGGGGGAAGCTGCAGCATGCCTTCATTCTCACTAGAAATGTATACCTAATCCACACATCCTGACTCCCTTTGCCAGCATACTGTTATCTAAATAAAGATTATGATACAGTATGCTGGCAAAGGGAGATCACATTTTAGAAAGTGAAAGTAAAACTTAACTGTACGTTTTGTATACCGGTGTCTCATAATATTGCGCTACTACATGTATATACTTACCTATATTGGTCAACATCATAATGATAATCCAATTAGAGCACAATATGAATTCCTTTAGCTGATCACCACAAAAGAAACATTTATTCATGATAATTAATCCTATTCTGCATATCGAAAACACAGATGCATGTACACCACGTGAAACCCATCTAACCAAAAAGCTGGGTAAAACTAGTACCTGCTAATGCAACCTGTAGACCTGTGTAGACCCATGGGCATGGGCATGATTTAATTTTGTTTGTAATAATTATATAGACCATACTTTCTATGACATGAAATGTTTAGATTTTTTATTAATTTAAAATTCATATGCAAACAGTTCAAACCCAAATTGTACATAAAAGTAATATATTTATTATGGGATGTGATCTCATCATTTATGAAAATCATGATTTTTAAAAAGTACCGGAAATTGCATGTGGCCTTCTTTTTGACTAAAACCGGTACAGGAGAATGTTATTTAGAGGCAAACACTTGGTGCGGGTATTACTGTCTAATGACAGCATCTAGTTTATTTTAGAGTCGAGGGTGGCATAGAAGATGTTGAGGATGAGAGGTAAGAAATGTTATAACAATATGTTGCATTGTGTATTGATAAGAAAAATGTCCATTACATGAATTGGAGACCTTTTTTTGTCCTTGTTTAGGAGGTCTGGAGAGCCTGAAACAGAGGAACAAGACATGTAAGAAATGTTCCAACAGTATGTTGCATTGTGTATTGATAAGAAAAATGTCCATTACATGAATTGGAGACCTTTTTTTTGTCCTTGTTTAGGGGGTCTAAATGTTGCAGTAATGATTTATAATATCCAATCATCTTTAAAAATGTAGGTCAGATCCAGCACTTGAAGCAAGCCTGGTAGTGTGCATCCTTATATGCATCATTTATGCAAGTTTGGTCAACATAGGGCTAATAGTTTCTTGGAAATGAGACCTGCTTCAAAAACTTTGACCTGGTCACTCATCCAGAGAATGTAGGTCAGATCCAGCACCCGAAGCAAGTCCAGTAGTGTGCATCCTTAGATGTATCATCCATGCAAGTTTAGTCAATATAGGTCTTATAGTTACTTGGAATTAGACATGCTTAGAAAAATTTAACCTGTTTCAAAAAAATTAACGGGTCATTCTTCAGCTGAAATTGCAGCATCTGAAACTTTAACTGGTACAAGAAGACATACTAGAAGCATCTTCCATGCATCTCTCATTAATGTAGGGCTTAGAAGTACTTGAAATGAAATCTGCTTTAAAAACTTTAGCCTGGGTTGCTCACAGTATCACATAAGCTCCCCCCAATTCCATTGAGGTGAGCTATAAAATCATAACAATTAAAAATAGTCAATAAACAACTGTAATCAGATAAGCCCACTTAAGCCTTTGACTTGGATAAGCTAAAACAAGCTAGCAAAATATAATACTTAACCCTCCCCCCTTTAAAAAAACATAGATAATCAAAGATTACGAAGCTCACCTCGACGAAGGTTGTCTATAAGTAAGGCAAATTTCACATCATATTTTTTCTAGTTAGTGTTCATCCCAAGATCAATATCCATACAAGTTTGGTTTAAGAAGGACTTATAGTTACTTGGAAATAGACCTGCTCAAAAAACCTTTAACCTGTTTACTAATCAAGAAAAGTTTGGTCAGCATGGAAGTTTTCATCCTAAGATGGTGGCACCATCCATGCAAGTTTGATCATAACATGCCATAATATTATATAGCTACTCCAAAAACATTACCCTGGTCACTCATGTGGAAAATGTAGGTCAGATTCAGAATCCAAAACAAGTCTGAAAGTGTCCATCCTAAGATACATCATCCATGCTAATTTGATTAAAATATGGCTAAAATTCACTCATCTGGAAAATCTAGGTCAAATTCAGCATCCGAAGCAAGTGTGGTAGTGTCCATCCCTGGATGCATCATCCATGCAAGTTTGGTTCAGGTACGGTTTATAGTTACTTGGGAATGGACTGCTCCAAAAACCTTAATCTGGTTACTCATCTGGAAAATCTAGGTCAGATCCAGCATCCGAAGCAAGTGTGGTAGTTTCCATCCCTAGATGCATCATCCATGCAATAAATGTTTCTTCCCATGTTCAAAACACACAAAGACAGGCCATCAAAATAAAAGTGCTTCTCACAATGTGGACACTTCTTTGAGTACACTGAAAATAAAGAATAAGAAAAAATGTGAAGTTGCATATTGCACTCTGAGTACTCTAAGAAGAAAGAAGAGACTCAGAGGTCTTATTGATCATCTGAATTTTATAAATCTCTCAGGTTAGGGGTATGGCATGCCAAATTCACAAAAATGAACTAAACATAGTTTGACACCTGATAAACTTACCGATTGTTGACATCGGATTCATACAAAAATGAATCCCACCACTTGTCATGCTCAAACAAAGACTGTGCTAAAATTTTAAGTATCTGCAATGAGTAGTTGCTGAGAAAACTGCAACAGAAATTTGGTAGGGACAGACGCATGTATAAACAGGAAGTTGACATTGGATTCATACAAAAATGAATTCCACTATATGGGACACCTTATAAAAAAGAGTACTGTAAAATTTCAAGCATCTCAATTAGTAGGAGTGGAGAAAACTGCGACAAAAAATTATGGACAGACAGACTGAAAGACACACACAGACACACAAGGTTAATACAGTATATCCCCCTTTCCTTCGGAGCAGGGGTATAATGAATCGTTTACTCTAGTTTATTTTTCATAAACTACAGTTTACAATCAAAAAGCTAGTTTACCAAATGTCTAATTTCTTTTAATTTGGCATGCCACATAGGAGCCTATGATTAAGTAAGCACCACCTGATATGGAACTTTTTTTCTCATAAAGTAAACTCTGTAACCAATACAACTGGCTTAGTGATTAGTATATTCATGGGAAGAGTTTGGCTTTCAGTTGAAAAAAATAATCAAAGATTAAAGCATTCTAAATTTATGACAAGTTGAACCACATCCTAAGTCTTCAGCCTTAAAGGGGGGGGGGGGTCCAAATTTTAGCAGATGTTAAGAAAATGTATTGTTTTAGTCATGTAAACATATGCATGATAAGAAAAGAAGAATTAATGTGGTATCTCATTTAAGAAAACATTACAGAAGATTTAATGAGGTATCTAACCAACATACCCCTATATACTCTGAAGCATAGGTAAAGATTTTTACATTTTTGGTAAAGGGCTCACTGCTTATAATAATCATTTCAGCAGTTGACTGCTAAAATTAAAAGCTGACACAATTTAATACATGTTGTTACTTTTTACATGCAAATTACTTTAAATTTAATGACTGTTGGCTCTCTGTAGCTGTCAGTCTCATTAGATTTTTAGGTACCTTTAGCCTCCAATACTTGGTTTACTACATAAATATTGGATTTCAGTCCAGAAAACGTCTCATCCAAAGGGTGGTTACAGACATCACAAACATCAGCTTCTGGGTGTAGCTCAACGGCATTATTGATATCCCTCAATGGAAATCTTTCACGTAATGGACTACGGTACTTATCCTGCATTTGATGATTTGAACTAAATGGTATTCTTCTTGTAGAGAAACACGTGCGTTGGTAGGAACTTTGCTTAGATTTTTGGTTTTCTTCCTCTCTTTGCAAAGTGAAAAAGATGTTAAGATGAATACAGCGACAAAGAGTTAAATTGCATGTAATACATTTATGTCCATCTAGAGTCTGCTGTATTTAACCATAGCCTTTGCTTGAATGTATCAGGAACAGACCTTCTTTCAATTTTACGAGGACCTAAAAATTAAGAAAGCAGGTCCATGAGCCACATCACTCAGCGGAGGACTTTGGCTAGGAAAGAGACGGAAATCAGTCATTATAATTTGAACAACTAGAATCTACACTACATGAGGATGCTTCCATATTTTTATAACTAATTATGGCTTTCATGGATTTCTCAAGAATTTTCAATATGTGTTTATCTTTTATTAAAGATTAAAGTAATAAATATTTTATATAAAAGATTTTAAACTTTGTCTATGGATTATCAATTAATTTTGTTTATCTTGGTATCTGAACTAAGAAATAATTGAAGTAATGAGCATTTTTAAAAATTGTATATCAACTATTTGATCATATTTCTTTTCCAGGTTTAGAAAAACAATAGAATACTCACTTCTTGCAAACTCAATGACTGATCACTTTCATTTTGGTCCAAGAAAGAAACTTCATTCTCATCTAAATAAGTACATAAATAATAAAGTCTAAAAAATTCTTTTTCTCGTCACTTTTATTTCCAAACTTATAGTTGTATGCAGAGCTTGATATGACAAGTCTATTTAGTCTATTCTAAATTTCCTCTTCTTCGAAACCATGGTAACACTGTTCACCAATCAAAAATGATAAAAAGAATTGTGTATCTTAGTGTAGTCTACTTGTGTTATAAGTTATATTGAAATTGAACTAAAACTGTAGGAGGGGAGCATTTTGAAAGAATTTCACAGAAATTTCTATTTTTACTAACCATGGAAACAACTTTCATCAAATTCAAAAAACAAACTATACAAAATTCTATTGTTAGTGACCATGGCAACACTGTTCATTGAAATCAAAAATGGATATACAGAATTATGTATCTTAGTGTATCTTACTTGTGTATCAAGTCATATTGAAATCTGACTAAAACTGTAAGAGGAGTAGTTTTGACAAATTGATTACAGACAAACAGAATGACAGACGGGCGATAGGCACCTTACTCTGGCATATGCTCTTCTGGTCTCTGACCAGTAGAGCTAAATATGAAACAAATTAATGTTTAATCAGTTCAATGTTAACTTACCACTTACTACTATGTCAGGAATTATCTCATTCTGTACATCAAATGGCTCCAACATTCTTGAAAGTGTCCTTATATGAAGACATTCAACTATCCTTGTTCTAAACTCTGATAGAATAGAAACCATATATATATATATATATATATATATATATATATATATATATATATATATATATATATATATTCGAGGAAGAAATGTCACCATGAATAATGCTTCATTATTGATACATTGCCATTTAAAATATTATTAAACATTATAATTTACATTATTTTTATATGAATTATTCAGAAGTTATTCTTAATACACAATATAATGTATGCAAACATGGAATGGAACTTCCATCTTGTCTACACAGCAATCAATGAGGGCACTTGTAGCTGCATCACAAGAACATTTATAAACCCAGTGAATGTCATCGTCCATAAATGATATTCCTCTTCTTGTCACAATATGAAACTTAGAGGCCTGTGAATGATATAGAATGAGGAAGAAGATGAAGCACAGAAAAACGTCTTTCTTCGCTTTAACAATTTCTTTCTTAAAAAGCTGTAAGTGTGTATCAAATAATGTAAAGTGCATTTCTCACTCACAAATTAATATGGATTGCACGTTTACAATTTCTGAGAACATGTGGGATGCAAAATCTTCAATAAGGCAATAAATCCTGGTGCTTTGGCCACACTTTTCACAATTTTGAAAGATGCACCCTTTATCATCATAAATATGCATTTAGTTTGTTTCTTTAATGTCAATTAGCAGAGGAAAAGATTTCCAAGCATTAATCCATTTTCGCTATGTAACCAAAAGAGCCCCATCCACTGAACCCTGACCCTGGGTTCATACATTTTCACAATTTTGAAAGACACCCTTGTTCATTTTAAACAGGCACTTAGTTCATTTCCTTAATACCCAGGAGCAGAGGAGAACACTTTCATAGATTCAATGCATTTACACTATAAAATCAATAGAGCACTACCCTCACACCAGAACTCCTGAAACAGGGGTCATGAAATTCACAATTTTGGAAGAAACACCCTTGCTCCTCAAAACTATGCATTTAGTTTGTTTGCTTAATACCCTGAATCAGTGGAGATGATTTTTAAAAAAAATAATGCATTTTCACTATCTATTCAACACAGCCCATCCCAACCTGTGGCCATGAATTTCACAAGTTTGGTAGAGGGCTCAAAGCTTATTACAATCATGCCAATAGTTTGACTGCTTGATGTCCAGGAGTAAAGAAGAAGATTTTTAAAGATTACATTGGTTTTGATGCTTTTAGCCCCACCCCTCTAGGCTCAGGGGAAGGGAAAGTAAGGATCATGAAACTCAAAATTTTTGTTCCCCTTCACTCTGTGATACTAAATTGCCAAAATTGCTTGAAATTCGTTGAGTGTTTCCTGAGTAGAAGATGAAAATGTTCAAATGTTAAAGCACAATGAACGATGCACCACAACAAACGATGCACCATGGAAAACAAAAGCAGATAGCAAAACATCAACTGAGTGACTCATATAATGTTTGTTTGCCTTCTTCTGACTCAGCATGAAAATTTCGGGTTGGTAGGTAGCTGAGAATTTCTTTTTCCTACACAAACTTCAACACCAATTCTGAATTTTCAAAATTCATTATCTGGAATGCATAAAAAAGCTAAATTTAACTGTTTTCTGGTGGTTAAAAAAGATTTGAGTCGAGCCATTTAAGGCCAGTTTGTCAGAAGAGGACAACCAAGCATTTTTTGTAAAAATGACCTAACTTCAATGATTTTTAAAATGTTTAACCTTCAACTGAACTCTGTCACTGTCATAGCCTTGCAGTACATATACCAAAAGTTGGTCATCAACGGAATAAATTGCCCCCATTTCTTTTAGAAGATGACAGTAGGTCTCTTCTTCTGTTAAATGAGTGGAATTTCTTTCACATAGGTCTTTTTCAATCAAGGCATTTTCCTCTGTATCCTTTAATTTCAAAAGAAAATAGTTTTCTGTTTAATGTGAAAGCTCTGATGAAACTTTATAGCTCTCCTGATCTAATATTCCCTAAAAAATTACAACTTTCATATAGAAATTAGAAATATATTTAATTTTTTTTGGTATCTTAAATATACATCATCATGACCATACATTTATATGTAAATATGTAATACGAGGGTTGTTCGGAAAGTTCGTGGACTTCTGTCATATCTGTTTTATTTATTGTCATATGTTATCCAAATTTGGTAAAAATATTTTAACAATAAATTCAAATGATTTGTATTAAAAATGTAATATCATGATTTATTTCAAACTTATTAGGAGTTAAAAACTGCGAAAATTGGTTCGCGGAGCAGGTAAAAATTTAGTAATTTACAAATAATACCCTAAATAATGTCTGTAGTCACAGCCTTTGTAAAATGGCTCAAAACCAACAAAATCTTGACGATCGAATATAGAATTGTTACATCATTTAATATTCCAGATTATGGATTAATAGTTTGCTTCGTGGAAAAGAAATCAATCTCTGAAGATAGATAGTCCTCAATGAAAACGACAAAAAAGGTGACGTCGTAGAAAGTTTACAATACAGTTTTCTGCTGTACCCTGGAAAACGTCAGAATGTTGTAAGAAGCATGAAATATCTAAAAAGCGAGTCATGCATGCGTGTATGAAAATGGCACAGGCGGTATTTGAATGATATAGACTCCGTTTCAAACGAGGACGATCTCTGACGAAACGGATTATCTGTAAAAATCTAACCTAAAATGTTCAGTTAGAAAGATCTTGGAAAGAGAAAGGCACTTCACAGTTGCTGATCTTGTGAAAGCATAGTTAAGAGGTAAAAAAAAAAAATACTGACAAACAAAAATATGCTTCTGAAACAGTTTTTAGCAAAATAAATTTCAGTTGATGGTGACACGTTTTTAATGAGCAGATATTGGACCAGACTGTGTGAAATGTATAGGGAGAATATTTTGAGAACCTCATGACGCTATATTTTTTACGTTGTAAATTGTTAATTGTGCTCCGGGGTTATCAAACATGTTGATTTTAAAATGAAGTAATTTGATTTCTATTAAATCAAATAACGTGAAACTTCACACACGAACAAAACATATTTTTTCACATGAAATTGCGCTTATTTTAAATTTCTTGAAAGTAGTATATAACGAAGATTGACATCGTCTACAAACTTTTCGAACAACCCTCGTACAATTGATGCAGAATACATTTATCATGTTTATTCAAATGCAATAAGATAACAATATGAAATAATTCAGAGACAATTCTGTCATTTGGACCATGACCTTTGTTAAAGTGAGTCCAAAATAAATCAGCGACTTCCTTTAGCCATCCTTTTAATATGTACACATCATATTATTGATAATAGGAATTAAAGACATTGCATACTCTAAAGTGTTGAAATCTTTATCTTCTGTACTTGACATTTGTTTAAAGGGCTTTCTAATAAATAGATAATGCCTAACTAAACATCCTCTGAGTATTGAATTAAAGATATTAGGTGGAGAAGCACATAACATATGTATCAAAGATGGATATATATACAAGCAGTAATTAAGGGTATTAAGTATGTTTTACAATAAAAATAAATGCAAAAAATACATACAACAAGGACTTCCAAGCTTGAAGTTGGTAAATTATTAACATGTATCTCAGATGCCAAATGTGAAGATGGTGCTTTTGATGATACAATCCGTGGTGGTCTGCCTTTCTTTCGGGAATCTCTACTACCATCTCCTTTTAATTCTAACACTCTTTATACCCGCACTTTCTAAAGAAAGTTCGGGTATATTGTTGTTACCCTGTTCCGTCCGTCCGTCCGTCTATATGTCACGTTTTACTTTCTCAAACTGCTCTTACATCTTATAAACCAGCAAATTGAACTCTTGGAGTATGATTTGGGGTGTCATGTTGTTTTATAAAAAGGTTTCAATAATTCTCTGGTAGTCCTGGGGGTCAAATAATTGGTAAAAAATGACGTTTTTTGACAAAAAACCTTCTTCCTCGAACTCCTTTTACATTTTCAACAGTAGACAAATCATCTCTTGGAATATGTTTTGGGGTGTCCTATAGATGCGCAATAAGGTTTCAGAAATTCCAATTTTGTCCTGGGGGTCATTAAATGGCTGAAAAATGACGCTTTTTTACAAAAAGTCTGGTTTCAAAAAACGTCAATTTCTTTTTGCAGTAGCCTAATGATCTAATAGGAAATGCTTCGGGGTGTCATGTTGACGTGTAATCATGTTTCAGAATTTTTGTTTTTATCACGGGTGGTCTGTGGGCATCAAAAAATGACGTTTTTTTTGCAAAAAAAATATGGTTCCCAGAACTCCTCTGACAATTTATGCAGTAGCTATGTCATCTCTTGAGATATGATAGGGACTGTCCTATAGATGTGCAATAAGGTTTTAGAAATTTAAATTTCATCCAGGGAGTCAAATAGTAGCTGAAAATTGACGTTTATCACTCCTAAAAAAACCTACTTCCCAGAACTCCTCTCATGATTTATTGAATAGCCACATCATATCTTGGGGTATGATAGGGGCTGTCATATAGTCATGCAATAAGGTTTTAAAAATTGAAATTTCATCCAGGGAGTCAAATAGAAGCTGAAAATTGACGTTTATCACTCCTGAAAAAACCTAGTTCCCAGAACTCCTCTCATGATTTAATGAATAGCCACATCATTTATAGGGATATAACAGAGGCTGAGCTATAGATTTGCAATAAGGTTTTAGAAATATAAATTTGATTCTGAGGGTCAATGCTATCTGCAAAATGATGTTCCGTCCCATAAAAAATCTAATTCCTGGACCTCCTCTTATCTCTTGTGATTGAAATAACGTACCATAAGATGCATAAGGAGGAAGAATATATATGCTTTAAGGGTGGGGATCACAAGCATTTTTTTTCAAGTTATTTGATCATTTTTGATTTTGGGAGGGTGGGGTGGGGTTAGGGTGACCCCCAGATGCCATGACCTACTAATACCACAAAAAGATTTACCTTGACATGGTCATGGTTCAAGAAACAAAAATATATATGGTTTAGAAGTGGGGATTTCGTTGATTTTGAGGATATTTTAAAAATATTCAACTATTCATGTTTTCTATTTAAGAGGAGGGGGTGGGGTGGTTGTTTAAAAACAACACCGGGGGGGGGGGGGGGGGGGATGACCCAAGGGGCAGGGGCCAATTTGTCTTAAATGTATCTTGACATGATCAGCAGAACTGGACAGAATGATCACTATAGGGCAACTGCAGAGTGGGGCCCTAAATAGTTACAAAATCAATCTACAAAAAATATTGATAATACGTTATACATGTATTTAGAAATGTCTTTATTTCCAAAATGATTAAAAAATTAATCATTCAAAATGAGTTATAAATAGCCGATTGGCAAATCTGCAATTGATTGCAAGATCCCTAGTATAATATCACATGTATTTTTTTTTATATATATATAATTATACATGTATGTTAACAATCAGGATTAAAATGCACAAATTTTCATGAGTCATAAATCTTGACATACCACATATCTCTTGACAAAAAAGAATAAGCAATTTAAAATAAAAGAAAATTAGTCATTAACTCTTTTTCTATTACTGGTGTATGATGATGGGGTAGGGGGTATAATGGGAAAAAAGCTGCAGCATGCCTTCATTTTCACTAAAAATGTATATCTAATCCACACATCCTGGGGATGGGGAACGGTTAAGGCCCCTTCCCCTTCCTCCCTATTATAACTCATATAAACATGATATTTAATACCCAAATTTAATACAAAATAGGGTCAATATGGAGTCAACTCAATAGTGTAAGTTGACAAATGAAAAAATTTAAAAAAATTCTGCAATTAAAATGACAGAAACTGTAGATAAGCTTATTTAAATACAGATGATGATACAGTATGCTGGCAAAGGGAGATCACATTTAAGAAAGTGAAAGTAAAACTTAACTGTTTTGTATACCGGTGTCTCATAATATTGCGCTACTACATGTATTATACTTACCTATATTGGTCAATATCATAATGATAATCCAATTAGCACAATACGAATTCCTTTAGCTGATCACCACAAAAGAAACGTTTATTCATATTAATTAATCCTATTCTGCACATCAAGAAAACATATGCATGTACACCACGTGAAACCCATCTAACCAAAGAGCTGGGTAAAACTAGTACCCGATGCAACATGTACACCTCTGTTGTGTAAGTAACTTCAGACAAAGATCATTTAATTGAAACATATTGCATGTGGCCTTCTTTTTGACTGAAACTAGTACAAGAGAGTGTTATTTAGAGGCAAACACTTGGTGCGGGTATTACTGTCTAATGACAGCATCTAGTTTGAAGTTATATTTGCTTTCACTTCCAGTTCGCATAGGCTTTTTTAAATCTAATGATCTAACTCTACCCTGAAATAAGAAATTGATGTTCATTTAATAACAGAAGAGGAAATTGTCCAGAATATATAAAATAAAATAATGCAATTTATTCAAAATATTGATATTCAAATAAAAATAGCAGATTTAAAGATTTCCCCAAAAAGGCCATGTGTCTGCCCTAGGCCCCAGAAGCTCTGGAGTAAATAGTGAAAAATTCTGCATTCTGAGCATTTCCTGGTACTTAGTTTTCAGTCTGAAATTATCTCTTTTATTCTGGAAAAAAATACAACTTTTACTTGTCACCTACTCTTTCTGGTACTCTTTTACATTTTCGGTAATCAATTCATATTACAAACTTTTCTCATCTGTTACATTTGTTGTTTCCAATACAAGAGGCCCACGGACCTTATAGGTCACTGAGTATCATGCAACAATTGAATTTGGTTCATGTTTTAAACCAGAGGCCATTAAATTCACAATTTTATCATTACTATGTACATATTTCATTGGTTTAATACCCAGGAGCAGAGGAGAAGATTTTCAAGAATTCATGCATTTTCAATATATAATAAACAGAGCCCCGCCCTAACAACAGAACCTCTGTTCCAGGGGCCTTGAAATTCACAATATTGGAAGAGGCATCCTTCCTTATCATAACTACTATATCATCTTAATGATTCAGGTCACCTAAAAAATTCCAAAACTTGTAAGATTTTCGCATCCATTACCACGAATTACACATCCAGTAAAACTTCGAACGATTGGCGGAATTAATACCTCTAAAATCCAAGAAACAATGAAACTGCATGATATATTTCATCAATAAAGTAGGTATGAAGTGAAGTCAACACAGATTCATCAGACAAAATGGTTTAATCAGAAAACATTTAAAGATTTAAAACATGATGCAAATTTCAAAATGGATTGAGCAAATTTTAAAAGTGGAATTTCGCTTAAAGCAGAGAAAAGACCCGTCTGTGATATACAAAAAATTAATGTGTTGTACAGGAAAAAATTATCACATCAAACAAAGATATCAAATAAAGAATTCAATTGTTGTACTGATAGAAATTATCCACATCAGAGATTGAACTCCTTGTTTGATATCATAGTTTATTGTGGACAATTTCTGTCTTGTATAATAGATTAAAATATCATTGGATATTACTGTTTCATGTGACAATATCTGTGCTGTACAACAGACTGAAATCGTTATTAGATATCTCTGTTTGATGTGGATAATTTCTGTCCTTGAACATGTATAAATCCATAATAAAGAGATTTTGCCTTATAAATAGAGCTTACAGGAAATAGGGCACCAAAAAAGAGTTGGAGATGGGAGTTGGGAAACATCTGTAACAACTCCGTTACAATTACAACTGTACAGGACAAACAATGTCCATAACAAACAGTGATTTCTATTAATGATTTCAAGTCTTCCCTTCCTTGCACAAATTTTTCTCTTATCCTTATGTCTGTTATTGTCTGAATTGAGTAATTCCAAATTTTCAATAATAGTTCATAATTTATACAGTGAAATTTATCACATTTATACCTTCTTCACTACTGGTTCGGACATTTTCTCATCCAGTCAAGCTCCTAGGTTATTTTTCAGCTTGAAATCACTCCTCAATCAATTTTCATCTTGAAATTAATTAGTCTTCAATATAAAAAAAAGGAGGGAGTAATGACATTTTGTACACGTTACTTGAAAACAGGTGAAAAGGCTTTAGTACAACAGTTCTGTCAATTGGCAATCCTCGACTAACTCCACTACGCTCCATACCTGTTAGTTGAAGAAGTCCGGCAATGAACATGCATGTATATACATAGACTTTACCAGTTAGACTCTGAAAAGCACAGAATTTAAAAGTGGTTTTTTTTTTACAGTACATACAATAAACAGAAAAAATAGTTGATACAAACAATTATATACCTGCTATAGGAGGTGGGACTTGATAGCTTCCATAAAAGAAAAGCAGCAATGAACATGCATGTATATGTACATGATTAGACTGTATACAATACCATCAAGGTGTATATAAGAAAACTCTACCACGCTCTGAAATAAAAAGTATTTTCAAAAATTTCTTTCCTACAATAAACACAATAAGTGGTACTTACAATCATATCAATAGGGTATCTCTAATAACTATACCTGCTCTAAAGGTTGAGACTCTGTTAGACACTAACATCCAAAAGAAAACCAGCTATGACCATACATTGCATATGTATATACATGGACTCCATATGTAGCCAACAACGTCAAAAATGAAACCTATACCAGCCTCTGAAATGGAAACATTTTTTCTAAGATTACTTCTCTTAAAAAAACAGACAAAAGGTGTAATACAATTATAATGATAGGATGTAACTAATAAGCATAGTTGCTATATGAAGAGAGACTTGTTAGCTTCTATTATCCATCAAAGAAGCTATGACCATATATGCTGAATATGCACATACATGGACTCTATATGTAGCCAACAACGTTTATAGAGAAACTTATACCAGCCAGACTAAAAAAGGATTTTTTTTTATTTTTGCTCTACAAGTAACAGACATAACCAGATATGATTGAGATGGTGGCAATCTCAAAGGGCCTCGCTTTCAGCAAGGAATATGAAATTGTAAAGTAGCTGAAAAGGGTTTATTTTGAAGAGGAACATTTGTGTACTATTAAGGGATGTGCTGTTTGAGTCTAAAGGGGACAAATAGTAACTACACTCTTTGGAAAAATAATAAAATACATTTTTGTTTTTAGAAATATATCCTCTACGATAATTGTTGCATATCCTCTATCAAAATATGGAAGGAAAATCACAAATGTTCTGTACTCTAAGTCAAGTGGTAAGGTTTGATGCTAAATGGACTTACGGGAAAGAAATTATGCACCGAACAATGATTTTAAGCATAGAGGCTATTCATGACCTTGACCATTGACCCAGAAACTTCGTTCAAGGTCACTGCACATCCATTGATCAGTGGCACTCTGTGAGTGAAGTATGAGCCACATTGGAGGAAGGGGAGAGAAGATATGCACCGGACAGGATTTTTCATAAAATTCTGCTTTGACCTTAACCTTAGACCTAGAAACATGGTTCAAGGTCACTGCACATCCTTTCCCCAAAGACACTCTGTGGGTGAAGTATGAGCCAGATTGGGCCAAGGAGAGAGAAGATATGCTTCAGACAAGAGATATTGGACGGACTGATCACTATAGGGCGCCCGCAGAACGGGGCCCTAATTAATAACACATATAACAATAATTATTTCAATTGGGGTGTCATTAAGAACATTATCTGCTATTACGCGAGACTGTGTGCCTGCGAAAATTTAATTCATGGTACATTAGTATTCCTTAAAGGGGCTTGGACACAGATTTGAAGTTAATATTTTCTCAAATTTTCTGTATAATTTCATGACTTATATGTTACTTTAACATTTCATACTAAAATATAATAAAAATCTTGTTTCATCTCGAAGTTATTAAAACTTCGAATTTCTGGATGCGTTGGATTGACACATCCTTGTGCTTTCACATACTTTAATTTTATTCTTAATTCTTAAGAAAAGTGGCAATTTTGTTGTGTATTAGTGAAAAATATTAAAACTATAACCCAGAAAATTCAGAGTAGAAATGTTCAAAAGCAAAACCCACTCACAGTATTGTAAGTCCGTGCTCAGTGATGTGTGCAGAGTTTAACAATTGAACACACCCAGTGAATCGTAAACATTAACAATAACAGAGTTCATGCCCTGTTTACAAAAACAGTTTACGTTTCACGGGTGTGTTCAATTTATTAATACATAACAAAATTGCTTCTTTTCTTAAATATTAAGGATAATGTCAAAATTTGTGTAAGTGCAAAGATGTGTTAATCAAACGCGTCCCGGAATTCGTAGTTCCAATAATTTCCAGATAAAATAAGTTTTTAATTATATTTTCGTGTGAAATGCTATTGCAATATATAAGTCGGGATATTATACAGAAAATTTGAGAAAATATTAAATTCAAATCTGTGTCTAAGCACCTTTAGGATTATACATAGCAATAACCACCATTTATGAAAATTTTGTCTCGCTAATAAAGATCAAAAAGCTATTTCACGAATTTAAGGTATCACGAAAATTTAGTGATCTACAGTACTAGAAAACTAAAATAATATACAGATATCAGTATTGAATGACAATACTCCTGTTCAGTACAGACATCTCATGTTCTATATAAGAAATATCAGTAATGACATGATACACAGTTCAGCACAGACATATCATGTCCTACAGTGATAGCAGCGTTATTGTTGACAAACGACACGCACGATTCTGATACACGAACGATCACGCACGATACACGAACGATTACGCATGATACACGGACGATCACTAACGTACTGAGTTTTCACGATACACGAACGATAACGATAAAAAACGCAAACGAACGATTCAACACTATTTAACACGCAAAATCAAAATTAATATTTAAGATTTGAATTACCAAAAAGTATTGCTTTAATTTGTATTACAATATGCCTGTGTTTTATTGAAAAGCGGCATGTACAGTAGCCATTCACTGGGTTTTTTTTTTTACGAGTAAACGATATGATAGGATTCATACACCAATTAAATTGTTTTGTCTCCACAACGAATAACTTCTATCATAAGTTAAAGAAAATTAAGTGAAAAAGAAATGAAGATAATGCATAAATTACATGAAATTATTTACATACGAGTTGATGTTTACGTAATCCGATTCCCTTACGTACGATTTAATTGTGCGAGATACAGGTTCAATTTGTTACCTGGTTCCAAAGAATTTCGATTTTACACATCCCATATTTCCATAATGTACGGTACATAATTGATTGACTTTTATTTCTAAATTTTAAAGCGTCTAAATAAATTTTATTTCTAATGAATGTTTATACAATGTAACAGAGAGGAACGCGTATCGTATTTTCATTTGAAAGAAAACTTAATGATTATTGATTAGCTTGAACGGGAAATTGTTAACCTTGACCGCTTTCATTCAACGTGTCTCTTTTGCTTGACGCTAAAATGATTAAAATTATGTTTCAAGACACGATGAATGCTTGATATAGACTGATTAAAAATTCATGCAAAACTAAATCGACCGATCAAAGGATTCAATGACTTGTTGAATTACTAGTTAACGACGAAAGAGAGAATATTTTAAAAAGATTAGCGCCGACATGATACATGTATGTAAACAATTGTTAATATTTTTCTATAAAATAGTTTAAAATCACATATTGTTACGTTGTTTTAAAAACTACTCGTCGTTGTTTTAGAATAAATCCTGGCATTCCGTAAAAAAAGTTACAAAACGAAAAAACCGCACGATCACTCACGATCACGCACGGTAAAAAACGCAAACCAATTATTCTGATACACGCACGATCCCGCACGTTACACGAACGATCACCCATGGTACACTAACTATTTAACACGATTAGCTTGTCAACAATGACGTTGTTTCCACTGTATATAACAGATATCATAAATGACATGATAAACATTTTAGTACAGACATATCATGTCTCATATAACAGATATCAGTATTGAATGTCAATACTACTGTTCAGAACAGACATCTCATGTCTTATATAACAGATATCAGTAATGACATGATAAACAGTTCAGTACAGACATATCATGTCCTATATAACAGGTATAAGTATTGAATGCATTACTCCAGTTGGGTTCAGACATTGTCCTATATAACAGATATCAGTAATGACATGATAAACATTTCAGTACAGACATATTATGTCCTATATATAACAGATATCAGTAAATGACAATACTCCTGTTCAGAACAGACATCCCATGTCCAATATAACAGGTATCAGTAATGTATGATACACAATTCAGTACAGACGTACCGTGTCTCATATAACAGATATCGGTATTAAATGACAAATCTCCTGTTCAGTCCATATCGCACAGACCTTTTTTGCAAATTGATAATCTGGTAATTATTTTAATAGGAAAAACACCGATAAATTCAGAACTAAGATAATTTATTGTTCACAGATTAATTTCTCCTTTTTTAACTTTAGAAGCTGAATTTCTTCTTTCAGTTTCTCCTTCTTCAATTCCATCACTTCCATTTCCATCTCCATCTTTTGCATCTCCTTCATCAACAGCTGTTTTTGTAGATCAACCAAACTTTGCTTTTTGTTAGATGTAGATTCTCCACCTTGATACACAATGGGGGTTTTGCAAACCGGAACGGTTGAACTGGCGATGCTCAGGGATGACGTTGACTGGTGGCACTCCACGCTCGATTCGAAGCCCATAACTTCTGAATAAAAAGCAATTTCATGCAATAGTACACTAACGTTATATGTTTTAGTTTTATTTACAGTTGACATGAATTCATAAGGCACTTGGTAAATCGCCATATTATTTCCGATCGCTCCTCAACTGCTACGCACTTGAGTATATTGTAGCAACATTAACATTTAATTAAAAAAAAACATTCACAAAAACAGGGTCGTACAGAACAATTAATTGCATATATTTATCGCTCAAAAGGAATATTCTTCATTCGTATCAATGTGGTAGGCAAATTGAAATTGTTGCGTAAAACTAACAAATGTAGAAATATTTAATGGCTTATTACTCATCATTAAAATTGAATTCCGTATCATTACAAGCAAATAGATGTTTCGTTATTCGGAGGTGTTTTTTTTTCAACATTCGAAATTTATTTATTTACATTGATATTATTGAAAAAAATTTAGAAATCATTCACAGAATTTGAAAACTGCAATGAAATCAAACAAATTTTTTTTTATATCGTATCAACTGCATAGAAAACATGTTACGTACATTAAACCAGAAAAAAAATGTTTCGCATAAAAAAAATACAGTTTGTATTACTTTTTTTTTTTTTTCTAAAATAAATCCAAAACATTGCATTGAAATGAATTAAATTTCAGACTCAATATACGCATAACGGCGTTTTTACCACAAACTGTTTAAAACTACATGTAGTTCCATACATAGTTTAGTAGATTTATGGAATGTGAACAGTATATTTTGCACTCTATTCTTCTTTAATTTTGTTCATTTCATTGTTTAACGTTATATTATCAAAATTGTGTCCTTATCAACCTATGATTCTGACAGCTTTAAAATTGCACCCATGTATACCTCCAGTATCAATGCCGGAGTCGAGACCCTGAAGTGAGGGTCGACCGTCCATCGAGTCGATGACGGCTCGTTCTTTGGGGGTTGGGGACTGGGGTTTCGGTCCTCCTCCGGTTTTAGGCCTCTTCATCTGGGAAATTTTATCCTTAGCTGTACATTAAAAAGGTATCAATTAGCTTATAGCCCCAAACTTTCTTTCATTTTTATGACATGAATCACACTTAACACGCAATAAACTGTTTTTTATTTGAATTACCTCTGCATTTCAAATTTGCATACTGTTTTCCAGCTTCTTTTCCTGTGCGGATATAAACACCAACTCTGGAATTATCATTTTATATCTGTTTAAAACTTAAGATTAACCATTGACATTTTTTGACTGTAATAAAAATCAAGCACAAAGAAAACAAATGATAGAATTCAGAAAACATTTGACGAGAAGTCAGTATTTAAGTTTTAATTACTAGTAACATAGCAAATTAATCTATCTTATGGCAGTATATAAAATGGAATAATATTCACTATACTATAGTTATTTATTCCTTTGTTTCTTATGAAAGCAAATTGTTTTTCATGCAATTGAAAATGACTAAACCGAAATCTACGCAATTTAAATTAACAAAAAAATCAAACATCAGCGGCTCATGTTATTCGGTACTTTGTTACCTTCAATGCTAGATACATGTACCTTTATACCCGCATTAAACGCCAAAAAGAACATTTTTTTGCGGTCATTTAAGCATTGAATTAATTGTTAATCTGTTAACACGTTTTATGTTTAAGAATTTCATGTCATTAATTTTTTGCTTGTAAAACAGGATTACCGCTTCTTAAAATAGAAAGTTATTCAATATATTGATTCTTTATTATTAAAAATTATTAAACCTACTGAGAAACTGCTTTTGCTACATCTTCCTATGCTGCCTCCCGTTCTTTTTTCCCTCTACCACATCCCTTGAATTTTCCAAATAGCGATTTCTCCTTTTTGGTAACTTCTTCTAAAAGAACACTCTGTTCGAGATCCGTCCATGTGGGTTTCCTTTTCGGGGTACTGGAGACCAGCGGCGGCGTTATCGTACACACGGAATAATCAGTTTCTTCTGTATTTATTGTACTTACATTCAGTATAAGAATATCGTACAGTACGTCGACTTCGTCCATTTTGACAATACAGGCGTCCCATGCAGACGATTTTTTGAACGTCATCAAAACATAAAAATGACGTCACAATCGATATATTTCATACATTGAAACAAAAATGAAAGCAAATAAGATATGAAATGATTTTATTATTCAGTTATAGATTTTTTTTCATGCATGACCGCTTATGTCATTAAAAATTACCTGAGTTCTATACAGAGTTTTGTCACTCAATTGAGTTGAGTTACCTTGATGTTCGTGGCACACTTTTTTGAGTCGAAACTCAGTAGAGTAGAATAAATTTTACTCTACTCAGATTTGAGTTGAGTAAAATTCAACGTTCGTGGCCCCGGGGCCTGATATTTCATGTGGTTTTTTTTTAAAAATCCACCGCAATCCATTTGAAATCAAAGTAAAAATTATGTAAAAAATATGAAGATATCATCAATAATTTTGGGGGGAAATAGTGATATGGGATACAACATTTTTGGCAATATCCATCCCTAATAATAATGATACATTCAATGCAGAATATGATGTTTTTTTTATAACATAAAAAGATATTATTATTGACATATGAAACTAAGGCTGGGACGATATATCAAGATATCGATTCTGTGTGAGGATGATACGCATATCGACACATATGAAGAAATATCGACCTATCGCACATTTGGGGTTTAATATATAAAATAAAAATGCTAAACATAGATATAAATATGAAATACTTGATAACACACTTCTGTGAAATAATTTAATTTAACAACAGATATTCTTTGAATAAATTATTCCTATTTGTGAAGAAACATTTTGTTCATTTCAATAGAAAAAGAAGATTTTATAACCAATTCAACATATCGTGATACATATCGTATCGTGGCTCAAATATCGTGATACATATCGATATAGAAAAAGTTGTATCGTCCCAGCCCTATATGTAACAGAAGATAGTGGTATAGTCTTCATGTAGCCAATACAAACATCTCATGTAATGATATAGTAAGATGGCCTCAAACATGGGTTTATAATTCAAGTATAATGGGTAATAGAGTCAAAAATAAAGATATTAAACCTTGTATTGTAAAGGTTTGGTACCTTTAGTTGTAACAATCTATTTTTCTTTATTCGTGAGTTACTAAATGATTAATTTTAAATAATTTTATTTACCTTCGAATAGGTTGAATTTGATTCATCCGCCATTTTGAAATGTCTGCACTTCTGCGCATGCCCGAGCATAGTACGTCACTGTTTTATGCATGCATTCCGTTTTAGGACGTTCTATGTCTATTAATATACCTCAGCGTCCGTAACAACAGATGATGGACTGTCTGCAAGCTGCACTTAGCCATAAATAAATTATCAGGTAACAATTTAATATATAATTACATAAATACATTTGAAGTCTCAATGATATAGCTTTTATTATGTTCATACTGATTAGATGTCTTTAGCAACATGTTTTTGTCGCCTGATAAGTCTCACAATGTTATCATATGACGTCATTGAATGTGAGGGTCACGTACGGAGAACAATGATATTCAAAGTAAGTAAAGCTAACATTGATTACCGTAACTCTATAATTTGTTCAAAGAAATTTTAAGAGAATTTATGTATATATAGTGAAATAAACTTAATTTCATTGCTCATCATTGCATTAAAATTCTAAGAATTTTCTTGAGAATATGCTTAATTTTTTAAAGATATTTTTAGTTAAGCAAGATGCCTTATTTCTGTTGCATAAAAATTCTTAACAACATACTGTACTTGGTAATATTTAGTAAAGCATATCGTAATCTACCTACACTGTACTGTATACCTTTTCATTTTGATGTAAACTTAGAATTGTATTAGCATAATACTATATAACTTTCATGATATTGAAAAGTGTTATTAACTTTATAACAGAGGAAGATCGGATTAAATTTACTCATCATGAAACTGAAAGTCCAAAACTAAATCAGTGTCATCAAACTGCCATCTCACATTTGATTATCTAATAGCATACAATAAAAACATCAAATCATTCGTCATTACCTTGATCGATCATTAGAAAGAGAAATCACTTTGCACAGTAACTCCAGAGTTAACAACAGGGATTTGAATAAGAATTATTTCCCCTTTTGTTTACAAAAAGGACAAGAGAGGTAACTCTAAAATCTACTCTGTAATACCCATTTTTATTTATTCAATTATTTTGATATATGCATGTGTACATTGTACTTTCTGATAAATAGGCCTAAGTGAAATAATGTAGTTTATGACTGATTCAGACACTTACAAAAATAACAGAACAAGTGACTCGATTTGGTAGAACTTACGAACTAATTGCAAACCTTATACATATAACTTTAGACAGCCTATAGCAGTCTTACAATATAAAACAATTTTTCAGTTTTCGTCATTTTTTTAATGTGAATTTGTGATCGTAATATTGTATCTTTAATATTAATATACGACATCCATACACATTTAATCATTTTTGTGTCAGTGCTCAATAGATTCAGAGAGACAGAAACAGTGGAGAGAGAGAGAGAGAGAGAGAGAGAGAGAGAGAGAGAGAGAGAGAGAGAGAGAGAGAGAGAGAGGGGGGGGTGTTCCGATAATAATTTTTTAAAAGGATTAAAAGCAACTTATTAAAATTGTTTAATGGGGAAAGGGGGGGGGGTAAACCATCTCTTATCTTACACATACATACAAATATTAACGCTGTATATACGGTGTACATGTGATTTAGTGAAACACTGTTTTCTGGTGGTGGTGGTGATCGGTCTTAAGTCATTTTGGTTACTGTAATATTTGACTTATTTTAAATATTTTCTTTTGGAAGTTACAAATATATGGCGTGGTAGAGTAATTTATTTTGTCTGATATATACAGGATGCCAGGAACAGGGCCAAAATCATACCCATGTATTCTATGTAACAAAAGGACAACACCAAATGACAGATACAAAATTATACGACAGCATGCTTCAATAATACAAAAAAAGATTTTACAGAAGAAAACAAATGATGATGTTCTATGCAGGAAATGCAGGCATATATGTGAAACTCAATCATTTGCAACACCAGAAAGTAAATCTGATACCTCAGGTCCAAGATAACCATGTAAGAGAATGAAAACATCTGGCTGTGCTTGTCCACCCTCTATTACACTAAGCAGTCCTAGTACATCGAACAGTCATGCAAACTGTGTTATATGCAAAAAACCTGGTCCAAAGCTCATTGTTGTGACTCAGTATGCCCGTGTTAGAACCTTCATACGGAAAGAAATGTTTGTTCCTGTCGGTTCGAGGTGTTGCCCAAAACATATTGAAGACATGTCGATGCTCTACAACAGATGCAGCAAACTAACCCTGACAGTAATATCAACAGAGAAGCCACTGTGGAATTGCTTCAACAAACCAGAGACTTTGCTCTACGGAGTGAAAATACTAGACTAAACTTTGACAACCCTAAGAGCATGGATAATGAAGATGATTAAAATCTTACTGGGTTGACAAAGGACCAATTTGAAGAATTGCTCTCATACCTGAAAGATGTTGACATCAGAGCATCGAAGACCAGAAGTGTAAGGACTTGTATCGCCATTCTCTTAACAAAACTGCGTTGTGGAATGAGTAATCATTTACTCGGAACTCTCTTTGGCATGCAGAAATGGCAGGTAAGTTCTTTTACATATAATTTCCATTGTTGTACATGGTAATTTAAAACTAAACTAAATATGTTTTGTAAAACCACAATATATTATTGTATTATCTTTCATAGGTAAGGCGTGCGGTACTGACAGCAAAACATGCTCTAACGTCGAACTTTGTTCCCCATCATTTGGGATTTCCCCACATTACTAGGGAAGATGTTAAAGAAAACCACACCTGTCCACTAGCTAAAGAACTACTCTGTAAGGCAGCTGAAAATCCAGTAATACTAGTACTTGATGGGACGTATATATACCTGCAGAAAAATGGCAAGAAGATCATTTAGTACTCATAAACACAGGCCGTTGGTTAAACCCATGATAGTGGTCACAACATCGGGGTACATTGTTTCCGTATTAGGTCCGTACCTGGCTGACTCTAAGAATTCAGATGCAAAGATTTTGACGCATATGATAGAAACGAATGTAGAAGAAATTAAGGACTGGATACAGGAAGACGACATATTCATAGTCGATAGAGGGTTTAGGGATGCGGAAACTCTACTGAGTGACTTTGGAATCCAAATTGAAATGCCTTCCTTCCTAACACGTGGATCAAAACAACACTCAACAGAGGAGTCTAATGCAACACGTCTAGTTACAAAAGTAAGATGACTGTTTAAAATAGGATTAGAAAACATATGTGTTATTCTGCCTGGTGCAGACAGATAGATAACCATGCACAACACGTTTAACAAAAGTCACACGGTTTCATACTTTATTGTGTGGTACACGTTGCCGTCGTGCAAAAGATTGGTAAAAACTACAACAAATAGAAATAACAATTTACAAAATAGGAAAATGTAAAACCATTACTTTATACCTTAGAAAAAATATGTAAATTATTTCAAAGACCATAATGGCGTGCCATACTTTTAAGAATGTTTTATCTGTATAATAAATTTCCATCTGTAATTATACTTCAAAAATATGATTCAATACTGACAAATTAAAGCAATTACTACTTTAAAAAAGACTTACATAGTGGTTTGAGGCACGCATCTAACAGGATGGAAGAAGATTGACAAAGTGTGACCGCACTGGTCAGTAAGGCTGACAGGAAGTGAGTGCTTGACCAGAACTAAATAGTTAACTTGTACCAAAGATGTTTATATTAAACTCAGAGTAGTTAGCTTGTACAAAAAATACTTCTCATGAATTTTAGAATAGAACTAAAGACAGCACACTCCCCGTCTGATATGAAAATATCACTCAATTGCATATACCGTACCCTGTTCACAAAAAAGTTATTGATTGAACTGTTTTTGTAAATCGTCACAACACAATGAGCATTAAATGGAATGACACAAAAATATAATGTCAGAAATTGGACGCACATATATACGCGACTGTCCATCTTTGATAACACGAACTTCAAGTTTGCGCACAAGACCATCTTTGCTAGGAAACACTCTTTCGACAAGTCCAGTCGGCCAATGGTTGCGGTGTGCATCACGGTCCTTCAAAAGAACGACATAACCAACTTGGATGTTATCTTGAGTGTCTTTCCATTTTCGGCGCACTTGTAGACTCTGCAGGTATTCATTTTTCCAACGACACCAAAATTTCTCCGCTAGAGACTGAACAAATTTCCATTGAATGTTATAAACTTCACTGACACTGAGATTTTTAAAATCCTCGTTTGAATCAACGGCTTTTTGAGTAAGCAAAATAGCTGGTGACAAAACGCAAGGTGCTTCGGGGTCTGTGGATACTGGTACCAGTGGACGGGCGTTGACTATCGCTGTCGCTTCAGCCATGAACGTGCTAAGGACTTCATGGGTAATTCTTGTGTGCTTAGAATCCAATAAGATTGAATCAATGATCCGTCTTATAACGCCAATTAAGCGCTCCCAAGCGCCTCCCATGTGAGAAGAGAATGGAGTGTTAAATTTCCAAACTGCTCCTTGCAACTGTAAGAAGGATTTTATCGAGGGGTCTTCAACAAAAACAGCATTTATTCCAAGTTCACGAGTTCCACCGATGAAATTTGTCCCTCTGTCTGTATAAAACTCCTTCACTTTTCCTCTGATAGATGTAAAGCGACGTAAAGCGTTGATGAATGATGAAGTAGTCATCTCCTCGATTACTTCTATGTGGACACCACGGCATGATAAACATGCAAACAATACAGCCCATCGTTTAGAGTTCGCAGAACCACCACGTGTTCGACGTGTGACAACATCCCAAGGTCCAAAACAGTCGACACCAACGTAAGTAAATGGAGGACAAGGGGTTAGTTGTTCCTCACGTAGGTCTGCCATCTTTTGAGAAGCAAAGTTGCCACGAAGTCGACGACACTTTACACAATCGGATAGAATGAAATATACAAGTCTTTTACAGCCCGTTATCCAATATCCTGCTGCTCTTATGGCCCCGGCGGTTAGATGGCGTCCTTGATGACGAATAACTTCATGGAAGTGGAGCACAAGAAGTTTTGCAATGTAGTTTTGATTTGGAATGAGGATTGGGTTCTTCTCTCCCAGAGATAACTCTTGACTTAATTTAAGTCTCCCTCCAACACGCAAAACTCCGAATGAATCAAGGAATGGGTCAAGTCGCGACACTTTGCTGTTTTTGGGAATTGGTTGGCCTTTATTCAGGTTTTCTATTTCCTTACTGTACGACTCCTGTTGAATTTGTTTAATGATGAACATTTCGGTTTCTCTGTAGATATCTGGTTCGTCTTCACTTTTACTGCTCACTTGAAATTTATCTCTGACAAAACGTTTCAAAGTCTTAAAGGCCACAACGAGATTTTTCCAGGTCGAGAATCTAGCAAAACGACGGGAGTCCAAGACGATCTCAGTTGTAATTTGAGTTTTGCTAGAAGTAACATCTTGGCGGATTTCTTTGTCAGTTTCAGGATTGATGAGAGGATAAACAGTTTTGATCATATCCGAAGAATTTTTCAACCATTGGGGTCCAGTTATCCAGCGCTGTAGAGATGTGGTAATTGCTGTATGTGAATATCTTGTTGCAACATCAGCTGGATTTTTGTCAGTTGAGACGTAAGACCACTGAGACGGAGACGAGACTTTGTGAACTTTTTCCACACGGTTTGTAACATACACAAAAAATCTACGGGTTCTGTTACAAATGTAACCCAAGACGATTCTACTGTCAGTATAGTAATGAAATCGATCTTGAGGAATCTTCAAGTAGTCACAAACTGCTTCTCCTAACTCTGTGGCAAGAACTGCTGCGCACAGTTCGAGTCTCGGTATTGTGTGACCTTTTAGAGGTGTCAGTTTAGATTTTCCCATCAGAAATCCAAGAGAAGTTTCTCCAAATTCGTCTGTCACTTGAAGATATGCCACTGCAGCTATCGCATGTTCTGATGCGTCTGAAAAGACATGAACATCCACGTGACGTGCCAAAGATATGGACGTGGCTACAATCATTCGGGGAACTCCGAAGTTATTAACAGATTGTAATGAATCAATCCAGATTCGCCATCTTCTTAAATGTTCCTCTGTAAGTCGTTCATCCCAGTGACATCCAGGGGATATTAGTTCACGGTGTAGAATTTTTCCACTGATAGTGACTGGAGAAATAAATCCCATCGGATCAAAGATACTGTTCATTGTCGATAGAAGGCCTCTGGGGTGTAAGGTTTTTCAGCATTGGAGATTTTGAACACAAACGTATCACAGTTCAAGTTCCACAGCATTCCTAAACTGTGTTGTACAGGTAAGTTACATATGTCTGCACAATGATTTAGTTCCTTCAATTCGCTTCCTAGGTCATCTATAGGAAATGATTTCATCACATTCACACTGTTTGAAGCGATTTTGTGGAGACGAATGTTTCCGTTGTTTTTCAGTGTTGCTTGTGTTTTTCTCATCAGGTTGATTGCTTCTGATTCTGTAGCAAGAGACGTTAGTCCATCATCTACGTAAAAGTTGTTGTAAACAAATTTACGAACATCCTCGTCACCAACAGATGATGCTTTTCGAAGTCCATAGGTGGCAACAGCTGGAGATGGTGTGTTTCCGAAAACGTGAGCTTTCATTCGGTATTGTATTAAAGGTTTTTCAAAGTCATTATCCTTATACCAAAGGAATCTGAGGTAATCACGATGTTCCTCATGAACGCGAAATGCATAAAACATTTGCTGAATGTCACCACTAATAGCTATTGCATTTTCACGGAAACGCATGAGGATTCCAACAAGGTTGTTTGTTAAATCTGGTCCAGACATTAACACACTGTTCAATGAAACGTCTTGAAACACTGCCGATGAGTCGAATACTCCTCGGATTTGGTCCGGTTTTTTCGAATTGTACACCCCAAAAAGGGGTAAATACCAGCATTCCCCAGGTATGTCGGAAGGAGCAACTTCTGCTGCCCCACTAGCTAAGACTTTTGACATGAATGCAAAGAAGTGTTGTCGTTTGTGGTGATCTTTCTTTAAACTTGTGTTGAGGATCAAAGCACGTTTCCAGGCCTGTGAATAATTGTTAGGCATCACTGGTTTTGACTCCTTGAAAGCTAATGGTGCGGACCAATAACCATCAGTGTCTTTGTGGAACTCTGCTTCCATAAGAGCTACAAACTTGCGGTCCTCAACAGAAGGTCCAATCTTGTTGTCAAATGGTGTTCGAAGGAATATGTCATCATCATTGTCCTTGACATTGATATTGTTGTGACACACTGGAAAGGTGGTGCACCTCCCGTCATTAAGAATATGCGTTTTGTTTACATTCACTTCCTTTGGAGGATGAACTTTACCAATACAAACTTCACCAATGACGACCCATCCTAGTGGAAGACGTTGAGCAAAGGGTTGACCTTGGCTGCCAGTAATTTGGTCGCGCACATGATGTACATCAGGTAAGTCACGTCCTTTAAGCAGTTCAACATTCACACTGCGATCTAGGGGTGGTATAAAAGGTGCGATGCATTGTAGATGCGTTTGTGATTAAGCGACTTTGGGAGTAGGTATTTCAAGATGTTCACTTGGAATAGAATCACATTCAATGACTTCCGGTAAGTTGTATGTAGTTGTACCATTCAAGGCTTTGACACATAATCCGTTCACACGGCGTCCTGCGACTGTCGTTACACCAGAGCATGACGTAAGAGTGTAGGGTTTACATTCTCCTGTAACGCCGAGTCGATCTATTAAATAAGGGGACATTAACGTCCGGTTGCTCTGGTCATCGATAGTTGCATAAACACGGGTAACTTTTGCAGGATTTGATGGACAAAACACGTCTACTAAAACGATCTTCCCGCATGAACGACTACCAAGTTTTTCTTCTACATACTCCCCGCCATTGCGTAAGGCCGTTTTCACTGTTGAGACTGGTGTAGGGGATTCGGGCTTTGAAGGACGACGATCAATGTGCATCGCTGTGACATGATAAGAATTACCACAAATATCACATTTAATGTCCGCTGTACAATTTTTGGACACATGACTTTGTGAGGTACAACACCGGAAACATAATTTCTTATCACGTAGAATGTTTTGACGCTCACGTAGTGATTTTCTTTTGAAGCCACGGCATTCGTTCAGTGAATGTCAAGCATTGTGTATTGGACAACGTGTTGACGGAGTTGATGATACAATTTCAACTTTACGAGAAGTGACTGCACTAGTAGGTCTAGGTTTGCTGTATGCCATGTTTGTGTTTGTGGACTGTTGACATACAAGTCCAGGATCATTACGGATTTCACACATTTCACGGATGAAATCGACAAAAAAGAAAAATGGAGGGAATGCTACATCATTCCGTTTTTTATATCCAGCAGCTTGAGAGATCCACTTGTCTTGTAGAGATGAGGGTAGTTTGGCAACTATTGGTAGTACTCCAGTAGATGAATTGAAGTAGCTCAAACAAATTTCGTATTTTGGATTAGTCATCGTGATTCAATTTCGGTGAGTATGTCCACGAGATCGTACAATTTGGTGTGATCTTTATTTGTGAGGGTTGGGAACAAGTGTAGTTTCTGCTTAAGAGCATGTTCCACCATCTCAGGTCTCCCATATTTGTCGTTCAGTCTATCCCAAATACGTTTTACACCTAGACTAGGATTGTGGGTGTTTGCGGAGCGAAGTGTACGTGCAAACTTTGACGACTCTGGGCCCAACCATTTCACAAGTAAATCCATTTCTTCAAACTCTGTGACACCAAGTTCTAGTATAACACTCCGGAATGAAGAACTCCAAGAATTGAAATTTTCGGGACGATCATCAAAATTGTTGAATCTTGTGAGTAGAAAATCCTTGCGTAGCAAAAACTTTGAAAAGTCGGCCATTGTCGACGTGTTGTCGGCCCGTTGTGGTACTAGATTTTGAGCAGTAATCATATGAGGCAATGAATTTGTTGTAACACAAACTTGACGCACCGAATTTGATGGAACGAATACTTGAGACGCTGCATTCAATGGAGCACTCCGTTGATCAACTGAATTTGGAACACACACCCGAGGCACTGAATCGAAGGAACACTCACCTGAGACACTGAATTTAAAGGAGCACATCCTTTAATCACTGAATTTTGAGAAGCACAGACGAGAGGCACTGAAATCGAGGTAGTACAAACTGGATTCACTGAATTAGAAGGAACACAAAATTGATGCATTTGATGAATTGAAATTGAAGGAACACAACCTTCATTGACTGCATTTGGGTATCCCGGAAGTCGGTCATCCGCCTCTGGATTTTGTACACTGATTGGTGGATTTTGTTTAAAATATGGTTGATTTTGTTGATTGTTGCCATCCTCGGTATTTAATGGGTTTTGATCGTGATTGAGGATAAATGCACTCGTCATCTGTTCCCTTGAGTAGATTGGAAGATCAATCTTTTCTTCTTCTGTGAAGTCTGCTTCTGCTGAGATGATTTCTTTCTTCTGTCTAACAATACTAATTTTTGCTTCGATATCAGTTTTTTGTTTTAAAAGCTCACCTTCTTTCTTGATCAGTTCTAGTTTTGCTCTTTCAGCTTGCGCTTTAGCTCTTTGAAAACTTGATACATGAGACGATACATGACTTAGTGTTTCAAGAAGTTCGAATTTTGTTTCCTTCAACTCATCACTTGTTCTTTTTACAATTGAAAAACATTTGTTCATTGAAACATCTAATTCCGTTAACAAGTTGAATGCCTCCTCTGTATTTTGAGACAGTAGATATTTCTTATAGTCTTCACTAGAGATACAGAATTCTTTGAATTTCACAGATATTAAACGCTCTACTTCTCTAATTTTTTTGAAGTCCTTTGGGCATGTGCCAGATGTTACAAGAGCATCCTCTACTTCCGCCCAGGTTTCATCCGTTTTATTTTTTAGCTTTTCACACTGTTCGTTGAACATGACAAGGCCTTTGGGTGTGAGTTTCCGTATCCGTTTATCCGTAGCTGACATGCCAAACGAATCCACTATTTTTTACTATTCTGCCTGGTGCAGACAGATAGATAACCATGCACAACACGTTTAACAAAAGTCACACGGTTTCATACTTTATTGTGTGGTACACGTTGCCGTCGTGCAAAAGATTGGTAAAAACTACAACAAATAGAAATAACAATTTACAAAATAGGAAAATGTAAAACCATTACTTTATACCTTAGAAAAAATATTTAAATTATTTCAAAGACCATAATGGCGTGCCATACTTTTAAGAATGTTTTATCTGTATAATAAATTTCCATCTGTAATTATACTTCAAAAATATGATTCAATACTGACAAATTAAAGCAATTACTACTTTAAAAAAGACTTACATAGTGGTTTGAGGCACGCATCTAACAGGATGGAAGAAGATTGACAAAGTGTGACCGCACTGGTCAGTAAGGCTGACAGGAAGTGAGTGCTTGACCAGAACTAAATAGTTAACTTGTACCAAAGATGTTTATATTAAACTCAGAGTAGTTAGCTTGTACAAAATATACTTCTCATGAATTTTAGAATAGAACTAAAGACAGCACATGTGTAAATATGTATTTTAAGTGTTATTTAAAAAAAAATATTTCAATTGTATTATGACTAAACTTATGATAAGAATAATGTCCTATTTGATAGAAATTATTTTAAATTAATTAAAAATCTACACTTTGTAGTATTGTAGCTGCGATAGGTTGTAGAAAGTGTGAATGATAGGCTCAAGACTTGGAACTACCTGGATAAGACAATTCCTAATAGTCAAATTCCACACATCGGAGACTATGTTCGCATCATAAGCGCCATATGCAATAAATTCAGGCCTGATGTTAGTATAGCAGTGGAGAGTGACCTATCTACCGCTGCAAAAATGCGTTTTCTTTCAAAAGAAGCCAATGTACTTAAAGAATATTTAGAAACAAATGGTAATTTGCTAAAAATACTCGACATAAAAGCATTACATTAAGGTCATTTTGTTTAGATTGTTACAACAAGACTAAATCTATTATTTTTTTTTTTATCATAACTCGATATGAATTTCTAAAATTATTACAATTAATTTTGATATACATGGTTTTTTAAACATTAGGTCTGGACAAACGGCAAATAAGATGGCAGAAGATCGACGCCAGCGATACAAGTATTGTATTCCCTCAACTTTCAGAAGAAGAAATACGAGAGTTAACGATGGGGTGTATCAGATAAAGCTAACGAAGTCATATTCCCAGGAACACGTTGATAAAGATGGCTATGAAATCCATGTCAACAATGACCATGATGGTATCCTATGCGCCAAACTTCAAAGCAGACATGTCTCGGCAAAGAAATATATGTTGTGGATCGGTTTTGATGAGATGAGCATTAAGTCATGGTACTGCAAATGCAAAGTAGGATCTAGAGTTGTGGGTATGTGCGCCCACATCACAAGTGTAATATGGTTTTTGTCATTTGCAAGGTACAAGGACATCCCAAACCTTGGAGTACGTAATTGGTGCAGTTACGTTGATGTCGCTGCAGCGTTGCCTGTGGATAATTCTGACAGTGAAAAAGACAATGTTGTCGGAAATGAAGAGGAATGATATTAACAAAATGATTGTGTTTTATAATTGTTTTGAGTGAGAAAGAGGGAGAGAGTAATTTTCATGTTGTTACTCTTATTAATAAGGTAGTTACAGAGAAAAATAAATATTATCATCTTAATTATACAAAAATTATGTTTTCTTGATTTATAAATTGACGTCACCAACGACCTTAGACCTCAAAAAGGAAAACGTGCATTAGCGATATAATTATGACGGCGATGTTTCTTCAATACCAATTTTTTTTCTGTTATCTTATAAGATTAATCCTCCAGACCTATATTCCAAATATTGTTTTATTGGATTAACTTTTATAACATGATGGAAACTATCTCGCACATAAATATTCTTTGACTCACGTAATAAAAAATAACTTGAATCAAATATCTTGATCGAGCTAAAGTTGTAAAAAATAAAACACAAATATGTACCACTGTGCACGATTATACACATGTACATGTACAATATAATATACATCGATATAATTACAGGCCCGTGCTTACAAGTATTACCATGGAGATTGAAAAAAAAGCCGTAGTGGTAGTGCGATATCTTACCTATTAATATTCATACCAGTTTCCTATTCTTTTGTTATAAAATTTCTGTGTAGCTCATTTGGTTTTAAAAAAATAATGATAATGTACTACTTCCTGTACTAATAATACATGTAACACCAAAACAATGTTCTGAATGACGTCTTGCCTTATTATTTGGAAAAAAAATAAGTAAAAAAAATATATGAAAAACATCCAGTAAAAAAATGACAATTGTGTTACACTCACTATTTTAAACGCTGTACGAAAATCATATTTCATATTCAATGGAAATTATGTATACATGTACTGTACATATATTAACATAAACGTATACATGTATACTTAATAAGTAAATATTATGAAGTAAAGATAAAGATGTATTGTATTACGTAACTGAATTCATCAGGAAAATGGAATTTTAAGAACATTTTTCGCTATAAATGTTTTTCATTTGCTTTTTTGATCAAACAGTTTTTTTCCCGAAATTTATCACCTTGAATGACCCTATATCATTCTAATATCAATCAAAAGTTGATTATCAATTTATTTACAAGAAGTAACTGAAAGGTTAAGAATAGATCACATAGAAAGAAAACACATTAGCGTAAAAGATAATTAATCAATCTAGAATTCTTCACGCAGTACCGAAATTATTATGTTGAAATCTGATAACGTCAAGTTGACGTCATGACGTCGCGAGCTTTGTTTTCTTCATCAGACTTTGTATTTTTAGAGAGTTGAAAAGGGAGAATTGTTTGAGATATTGAAAAAATATAAATTGATTCAAAACAGAAAAATCCTAGATATTTTTCACTAAATACCTTTGTCAGATTTCGGAACTGGGCCGATTTTGGTGCAAAATGTACAATCATGTATATGTGCCATTGTGTGTATACATGTATGTCTCGTATATTTTTCTCCAATCGAAAACTTACAATAGAAAGAGATATTATATATATATATATATATATATATATATATATATATATATATATATATATATATATATATATGCCCCTGGCACCCCAGGTGAAGATATATTTAGAGGGTCTCTGCAGAGATATCACCTCACAATCAACTGTATTTGTTTCTGAATTAAAGTATGAAAAAGTGTTGACATCTACTTTGTATTGGGTGAATATATAATTGTCTCAAGAAGAGTTTAAATACATTTACAATTATCGACGTAAATTATATCAATTAACATTTAGGAGAACCATTTGCAACTTGTATGTCTTGAGAAGTGAGGAAATAAATCGATGAAAAAAATGTACTTTTTAACGTATTTATAACACGTAATTATTGACGAAGAAAAATACTCCGAGATATAGGGAAACTACAGTGTTGTCACATCGTCGCTGAAAAATTCATCTATTAGTTTGGCATCTCTCTCTCTCACACACACACACACACACACACACACACACACACACACACACACACACACACCCTCTGCCACAAAACAATAATTTCGTTATAACTCAAATTATAATCAAACTTTAACACCCAAATGACATTATCCTAATCTCCGCCTATATCCACAGTAGTTGGACCCTTGAACTATGATCTTGTGACCTCATAATCAAGCAGATAATCATCGATTTAGAGGGCGTCAATCTAACAAGTTTTAATTTCGCACAGTAAACGGTTCTTATGATATGTATTGAACACTCCGTCTATTATTCGATTTCTGGAATAGTTTGACCTTTGACCTTAGAACCCAAAATCACTAGGGGTCATCTAACCTTATGAGGGTATCGTGTACCATGTTTGGAGTCCGTCAAATAAAAGGTTCGAAACATTTTCATTGGAGAATACTTTATTTACAGTCCGACACGCCAACTGACCAACCTACATGCTCAAATCAATTTTATTCCCTATGCAACTTGCATAATGAGTAATGATTGGTTGGCACGCTCTGCTTGCTGTTTATATAATAATTCGACGTCAAAATCAGATGTTTAAAAGAGCAAAGTTAGACCTTCACATACAATAACTAACACAGAATTCTTTTTATAACATCAATTTTACAGTAATCTATTTGAGATAAGAAAATTAAACTTTATATACACCACTTTGCCCACTGAGGGTAAACACTAGTTTTCAGAATAAAATGTAGCACAAGTCATCCATATCAATTAAAAGTGGTGTTGTTTGTTAACAAATGAAATATTTAAAGTAAAATGTTGATTGGTTTGTTAAACTTCGCTTCATAAAACAACTAACAAGCCAACAATGATCATTATGTCTAAAATGTATTTCTTAAGTTATATCTATGAAAAAATATACATTTTTAAAACAAACTGAATACACGTCAAATCAAAATTTACAGTTGATTTTTTGAAAGCAAATATTGCAGCACGTTTTATACAGATGAAAGTCAACATACATTGCACTCATCTCTCTCTCTCTCTCTCTCTCTCTCTCTCTCTCTCTCTCTCTCTCTCTAACACAGAAAAACTCTATAAACAAATCGATTATTGAATTAAATGTTGAAAAAAAATCTTTAAATAATAGATTTGTTGTTCACTGCAATCGTGAAGAAAGGGTTTGCCTCACAACATTGTGAGGATTTCTTAACTTATTTATAATCAAATTTAATTATTTTATATGATATATAATTGAAACAGCTAAAGAAGGGGGAAAATGCCGTGCTAATGAAGTAATTATATGCAGATACGGCAATTCGCTTATTATGTAATATGCGTCGAAATAATATTTAATACTATAAAGTAAATTTATTGCCAATTTCAAAACATGAAATGAAATAACCTCATTCTTTCATATTCTTCAGGAAAAAAAACAACACACAACAAATTTTAAACCAAGTGTAAGGATGATAATAGCGAATACCAACATATTTTCTTAATTTCTTTTTTTCAATTTCATTTCAAAATTATGTTAAAGAATGTTAACTGATATTAAAGATATTCCACGCAGAATACTAAATTGTACTGCAAGTTATCTTTATAACTTTAAAGTAATTAGTTTACAATTACTGTAATGTTCTACAGCAATTAAGTTGTCAATAGTAGGATTTCAATTACAATTACATTAATAGGTTATTATGATCTTGATTCACTATCAATATTGAAATCTAAAGGTTTTGGACGTCGACTGACATGAAGTATTTTGTCATCGTCAGCTATCAAAGCTTTCATCCTTCCATCCTACAATTTAAAAAAAAAATGAAGTCAATAAATGATAATTAAAGCTTAACGGTGCTTAAAAATCATTATTAATATATTGAATATTTATCACAATTTAGAATTTCTTTATTAAAAAAATCTTAATATACAATTAAATTTTTGTTAAAAATTAATAAATGATAAATTATAACATTGATTAGAAATTATCAATATCTTGTTCACTGATCACTATTTGCAAATATTTCCTCTATTTCTAAATTGATATAAAATTTTATCAGAAATACATAATTTCTCAATCGAAAATGATTCAAAACACATATACATTTACCTTATCCTCTATTGCTTCTACACTCGTGTCATTTTTCTTATCCTGTGAATAACAAATGTAAAAACTTAATGCTGTATTTGCCGTAATTTGTGTAAATGATTACTGGAATGAATGAGTTTGTTTACTCATCGAGTTAGATACATTTATATTTTATGCAAATTACAAAATTTCTTTCAGCTTTTAAAAGCGTGAAATTCTGAAAATACAAAATTTTATAAAGTAAATATTTCAACTTGTCAAAAAATATTGCATTTTGGGGTTTTAAAAATTTGACTCCTTAATATAGCATGGAATAATTTAGTTTCAATAACTGCCGTCAGGTGAGCAGACAAATTGAATAACGCGCGTTAGCGCGTTATGACAATTTGTCTGCTCAACTGACGGCAGTTATTGACACGACGACGTCAAAAATAAATCATTCAATGTTTATATTTACATTCCCTTATTGATAAAACCAATTGTTTTTTTTTTTTTACATAAATCGGTATAAATTGCCGGTTTCAACTGTTTAAACTATATTATCACATAGACTATTGAGATGAGCCTGAAAATATAATCCATGAAAATAACTCTTAAAATTTTGCTTTTATCAATAGAACTAACTTTAATGTGCAATAATTGTAAAATTTAAAGTTTTAAGAACATGTTTGAGATATATTTTTAAACCAATAACATAGAAATCAATGTTTGGGAACTACTTATGTAAATAACATGTAAATTCATACGCAGTGATTCAGTTGCTGAATTTAGAGGCATTTAAAGATCACATAATTTAATGGAAAAACACAGTAGAATGTAAATATATTTGCATAGTTAAGTCACAGGAAAAATAAGCCTCTTTCACCTCATTGCATGAAAAAAAAATATCTCCTCTTCCCAGCACTCTTGGATATATGTCTAGATATGGACATATACTTTGACATATATGACTTAATACACCCCTTATATAAATGTATATATATATTTGGGTTTTTATGAGGATTATGCAGATAATTCCTAATAATACATTTAGTTCTTGATCAAATGAAAACTTACCAATTTATTGATGATTACAATAGCCACAATCCACAATGGGATCGCCAATATTAGCACTGTCCACACAATGTTGTTCTTCATAAATTCAGCTTAAAAAAATGGGTCTATCTTAATGAAACATCTCAAAAATAATTATTTTCCTTAAACATTTTGGACAAACCAGTTCTGTCCAAATACTACATGTAGTTAAACTGTCCTTAAAGTCAAATAAATTTAACAAGAATGCTTAAAAGTGTTAGCTGCTCATTAAATATAAAACCAAGGGAAGATTGCATAAGATGAATCAAGAATTAAAACAAATCTAGTGAGTTATGATGTTGATGCGTTTGTATTATCATGAATCACCAACAGTTCTACAGTAAAAGTGGTAAAGCAATTGGTGCATTCTCCCCTTTTTATTGAGAATTCCCCATTTTTCTTTGTTTTCCTTGCTAAAGTTTTCTCATTTAAGTTACTTCCAACACCTTTTTTTAAAAATGTTCTTATAATACCATATTCCACAGCAACACATATGAAAGAGAAAATATGAGATATAGTAAACACCGTAATTGCTTCTCTAAATAAAAACTGAATTAAGTTGTAAATATTATATTTAGCAAATAAAGTTAAGCAACAATTTTTTATCTTTGGAAAGGAAAACTTTGGATGTGATTTTAATTGTGGGCAAAATTAAATCAGGCAAAAATATGTATTGCTGTCACTCCGCACAACCACATTTTATTTAAACAATCACAACTAATTTGATTTTTTTTCATAAGAAAAACACACAAAAACTAACATTAAATATTAAGACATCATTCACAATGCAATGTTTGAATTGTGAAACTATATTCAAAAGAGAGATTTAGATATAAATGATCCATCAATTTAAATGAGGATTACAGAGCCAACTTAACATCACTTACCCACAAAGTCAATACTCAAAGACTGAATTATGGAGTACAGCCTTTGCACCAGTTTGGTCTCTGATTTCCGACATTTCCCCTAAATAAGTAAAGACATTGTGTAGTTATGAGAAAAACACATTCATCAATTATCAAGAAAATATCAAATGTTTAACTGCAATGCCCAAACTTATTGGATAAGGGCACCTGGTATAAAAGATTACCGGACCGACCCAGAATTCATTTGATTCAAATGCAGGTGAGTGTACAATAGCAACTAATGAATCAGTGAAAACTATAAACTAATAACTCATTTAGCTCATGTATCGGGCAATAAGAATGATTGTGTTGTGTTGGTATTTAGCTGGTATGCATCTAGCAATTGTTTTCAAACATAATATAAATATACATAAAAAATATTTGTGTTTTCTACTTAGATAAGTCTGCTTCGAATCTTAAGATAAAGATTAATCACTATCAAGTTTGAATTTTACTGTAAACCATCTTTTATTCGCCTGCGAGAAAATTTCGCAATGACTTTGCTATGTCACTGTCTAGATAATTTTGTTTTGTTCGCGAAAATTAGTTGCCACGAATTTGTTAATCTCTGGTAATCGGGAAATAAAGTCATCGCCAATAAAAGTTGGCTTACAGTAGTTTGATGCTTAGATTTTAAACTACAAAATTTGAGTAGGTCAATAAATCTACTTTTAAATTAAATGACTTCCACTCAAGAATCATTAGCAAGTTACATTTAGAATAAACATTAGTCTAACAGTATGCAACACATTTATTGGATATATTATACAATTATATCTACATTTTTCATTGTCTTTGTCTGTGATAACATTACTAGATTTTGTATTTACAGTCAAATTAATTCAAATGACGTATAGTTGGGGGGCGCAAGCAGGTTTGTATGATTAAAAGAAATGGAAATCACATAAAAATGTCAATGTTCTAATATTTAATCCAGAACTACAATTGCTAAAAATTATATGAATAAAAGTAATAAGGATGAATCATTCTTTGAATATTATGAGGTGATAATTTCGGTCGGAGCGTGGTCAAATCTATCATGAAGCCCTTCGGGATTTATTGGATTTGACCACGCCCCCACCAAAATTATCACCTCATAATACTCAAAGAATGATTTTTTTATTCCTTAAGTAAATATACTTTTGTGGAAATAATCATGAGGGCATTATATAACCTTCTTTTGAGTTTAAACACACCTTTTCCTAAACGTGCTTGGGACACAATTTGAGAAGAAATAGAGATATCAGATTCCAGAAATATGCCACAGAGACCTATTTAAAGTGCAGGTCACATAGCAAACACACTACATCCGACAAGTTTTGATAACACTGTACCTCATAGTACTTAAAATATGATCCAAAATATGTACTATGTTAAGCCATACAATTCCAACATAGGCCTATGACAGATTTACTTTGGGTTAATTGTGACACACCTGTTATACATTTTGATTTATCTTTTCATCTTGCAAGTTGAATTCAGCTACTTGCACAAAGTTAAAGTAAAGTACAAGTATGTTCTGACTTAATGAATCTGGTGAACCTACTTGTTTACAAAATCCATTGTAGCATGGTCTCCCATCCTCCAAAATTTTCTCGGATAAAGATTCACAAAGCTGTGTATTTTTTTTGTAACAGCATATCTTACATGCATCATCCCCTGTGTAGTAAAATAATTCAATGTAAAACTGATCTAAAAAATCCAGTATTTGTATTAACAATAATAATAATTTTGACTCTTTGATAAACCTAGCTTTCAGATGCTAAATTCTGACAAATCATATTTCTTGTAAACTTCAATTGGCCTTGTTTTGAGCAACAGGAAAGCATTCTTTTGTATTTTTGATAGGTTGAGATTGAGATACAACAATGACATCATTTGACTACAAATGAGATTTGTAGCCTTAAAAGACATTACATGTTCATTTGCATTTTTTATCCTAAAAGGATTTTTAGTTATATCAAAGACTTAAATTGGACAGAAAATAACAGTTAAAAAAAGGAATTGTGTTACATTATCGGCCTTTTTTGAATCTGTAAAAACTGCTGCATTCTCTTTGATAGATATATATAGTTCATGCAAGCTATATGGAGTGAAATAAAAAACGTATGATATACATGTACATGTACCATGGGTTTTCCTAAGCAAGTGAGAAATATCTTCAGACTATTAACAAGGGGTTCACAGGCCTTGACATTTACTTGAGTACCATAGCTATTTAGGTAAAAAAAAAATAGCTAGAGGGCTTCATTGACATCATAACCACGCATTCGTTAAGTTTTTCTTCTCCTGCTGTGGAAGTGGAGAAGATTTTTTCTAAGATTAAATACATTTTCATTTCATGGCCATTACGGCCCAAGGGCCTAAACCCATGATCCAGAGATCGTGAATTTAAGTAGAGGGTTTTACGAACATCATAAGCATCATTTAGTTCTTTTCAAAATATGAAAAAGGATAACATTTTCAAAATTTTGTTATATGTTCACTATATGGCCATATTGCCCCAGCCCTGGGGTTTGAACCCCCTGACACAAGGGTCATGAATTTAACAACTTTGGTAGAAGACTTCATGGATCTCATAACCACGCATTTAATTTTTTCCAACATGTTAAGGAGTAGAGAAGAAGATTTTTGAAAATTTGGCTTTTTGCGGCATATTTGGCCCCGTCCATGAGGCTTCGGTATAGGTAAGGTCATAAAATTTACAATTTAGATTCCTCTCATCTTAGAAAGGCTTCTTACCAAAAATGGTAAAGATTTACAATAAGTTAAAAATGTATCATTGTTAAAGGTGGCCCATAATGGACATCATCGGACGATAATGGACAACAACAGATTAATACTAATGGAAATAATTTCAATTTTAGTTAATAACGAGCTGGTAAATATTATACTGTAACAGTTATTAATTTTACAGGGTATAACTGAGTATTGCCTTGTACAGACTGATCAACACTGAATTTGTTAGACCATTTGATTTAAATTGATTTCGTTTTGTTGGACTTTTTGTTGGTTAGAACTAAATAGAGGAATATCTATAAGGGTAAAACAATACAACTTATTGACCAGACAATATTTTTGAATGGGCTTCAAATTTAAATGTTGATTATTTAGCTTATATCACTAAATTAAACAAATAATGTATATTCACCTGAGCACAGACATGGGTCTCTGCCCACCTGTCTACATGGATCCAAACATTGTCCATTTTTACATTTCCCATATCTACAATGAGAAGCACACCAATCAGCACAGCTAGAAGCCTTAAGTGTATTTTCCTTTTTTTAAATACTATTGTACTAAGACTTGATAAAAATTAATTGAAATCATTTAAAAGGTGCTTTTGATCAACATTAAATTGTGTTTTCTCCCTGCTATTAATAACAAAAACGGAAAACGAAGATAGCAATCAATGACATGTTAAACGAATATAGCAATCAATCACATGTTAGAGAAGATTGCTATCATTTACATGCTTGATGAAGAGAGCAAAAAATGACATGTTAAACAAAGGTAGCAATCAATGACATAATAAATGAAGGTAGCAATCAATGACATGTCAAATGAAAGTATCAATCAATCACATGTCAAATGAAGGTAGCAATCCGTGACATGTCAAATGAAGGTAGCAATCAATGACATGTCAAATGAAGGTAGCAATCAATGACACATAAAATGAAGGCAACAATCAATGACAAGTTACTTAAAGGTAGCAGCTACTTAAAGCAAGTGCAAAGATACGTATCTAAAATGCATGTGTGGTGGTGTGGTTAATCCTGTCCCGTTATGTTAAACAAAGGTAGCAATCAATGACATGTGAAATAAAGATAGCAATCAATGACGTGAAACAAATGGAGGTGGCAATCAATGACATGATATAAAACAAAGGTAACAATCAACTGCATGAGTAAAATGAAGGAAGCAATCAATGGGATGTACTTATTATAAAAAGCAATGCTTCCATTATTATAAAAACACATTTAGGTGGACTTTTTATAATGATCATGTAAGTGTATCGTAAAATGTTTTTTACAAACAACACAACTCACCCATTACGACAGGAGGTATTATCAGCCTTAAAATTGGCATTTGGACAGGTAAGGCCTCCACTGATTAGGGTCAAGGACAATGTAATGGATATTGATAACAACTATGCATTAATGTATCAAGCATTTGTTACCAGTATTGCATTTCAAAGGGAATTTTGTCCAAAACTCCTTCTTTAATTACTCCTTACAATAAAACTAAATACATGCATGCCCTTTTTTAAGTAAGTTCACTTAAAAAACAAGAACGTGAGTGACATTGGTTGCTTAGGATACTTGCAATGGGATTTCCCCTTGCAATCAAAGTTGTCATCAAACTGGTCTAAGCACTGGTAACCACGCGGTGCAACAGTACAATTTACACAGCAAGCATAGTTCATGGGGCTGAAAAGTCAGAAAATCTCAGTAAGTATACATCTTATAAACATGCGAATATTTAACATACAATAAAGATACTTGCAAAACAAAGAAAAATCTATTGATTGAATGATTTTTCCCATCAGTTAAGTATATATTTTTACCTGCATTGAATTCGACCTTGAACTTTGAACCTGAACTCGCACTTTTCATTACAGCATTTGTCGCCAGTGTAGCCAGCATCACATTCTTCATTCTTGTCCAGACGGCCATTACCACATAAACCCTGTCCTGAGTCTGATGCCTCTTTATATAATGTTATGAAAAATTAATAAAAGCAAACAGAGCCAATTTAACAAGAGCTTGAACTTTTGGTGGGATGTAGCTGTCTACTTTGCTTATCAAAACAAATATTGAGAACTTTCTTTCTGATTTGCTAATAGAAGCTCACAATTATTCATGAACTTCAAAATCGAAATGTTGTTTTTTTTTTAGTTTAGAGGTCTGCTCTATTTATGTGAAATTGACGATGTTTCAACGGAAATATATAGTCCTGGATACAGTCGGGCTGATGTTGCCGCATTTAATGTATTTATATCTACTAGCCAATGACTGGGCAGTTACCCATAAGCAAACTCCGCCTTTATCAAATTGGAGTTTGATATGTACTGCCCAAAGTCCGAGCTTTTGTTAAAATGGCTCTAGTCATTTACAAACTCATGTACTGCCTAAAGTCCAAGCTTTTGTTAAAATGGCTCTAGTCATTTACAAACTCATGCACACAAGCTTGTATAAGTTTTTTTTTTTATCTCAGTCAGCATATCAAATACAAAATCCATAAGAATAAATACTTCTTGTATTTTGCAAATAAATTTTGTCATGTAGTTTGCTCTCTGGAGCCACATACAAAGAGATGAGAAATAATCAGAAGGATGTCATATGTTGCATTGTCACAAGCCATGGTCCGTCCAGGGTCTACATAAAACTCTTTCTTACCTATATTTACTTATATATACTTATATTACTTATTTACAAATAAGGTACGATTATAAACTTTCAATTTCATGCAGAATATATAAACACAAATTTGATGTAGTAAAGCTAATTAAAGCCTTCACCCTCATCAAATGAATAAATGTCAGGTTCTTGCTTAAATCTCATACTCTGAGCAACTTTTGAATGACAGACTAGTTAAACATGTTATATCAGAATGAGTAGTTTTAATTTCCTCCTTTTAACTCAATCCCTCAAAATCACTACGTGTCATTTATTCAATTGTAACGACCAATCAACCGTATAATGGCAGATAAGATGTTAAGTGCAAACCAATATACCACCCTATTTTGTTTAAACAATGTAAGTTAACATAGAAATGTTACAAAGAATAAAACACATACATTTAACATAGTTTACCTTTAAAGCAGTCATATCCTTTCATCATCACAACTTTGTAAATGTACTGTTTACTACATGGCGAAAAGAGCTGAAAAAAAATAGTACGTTGTCATGCATTTTGCAAACAAAACATGGTCTTTGACTGCTTCAGTTGGAGTAGAATAAATCAAAAGAATAGACACAAGAGGCAGCAGATGGAGGAAATGTGTATGCATTAGAGAGATGGAGTGTAGAAGAGTACAATGTTTAACATTTAACATGTCTGGTTTACCTGATTATTTTTTTCGTATCCAGAGACAGCGGAGGGATACATGATAAAGCGGCCCCCGTCTGAAGTGGAGGGGGCGCAGTTATCAGTGTCAGGGTCATGTTCACTCCCCCAGTTATGACCTACAAATTTACAAGCCATAAAACCTGTGTATTAGGCTACAATAAAGTTATTGTAACAAAAGGATACTGTAAATTTATTACATGTGGCTGTGTATTCTATTTAGTTTTAGTGATATTTAGTGATAAAAAGAATTAACAGATATACTCACCAAATTCTGAAAATATAAAATAGAAGAAAAATTATTTTCATACAAAAGGTTTGATAACTGCAGATTCTAAGTACAAGTACATGTATAAAATTGACTAAAAGCAGCTAGTTTTTACAAATTTATTTATTCAAATTTATTCAAGAGTAAATTGTAGAATGGTATAATTCAAAGCTATAAACCATACATGTATACTGTAGGAAATAATGGGTTTAAAAATTTCAAGCAAATATAGTTAGTTCATAGTTTGTACTGTTAAAAAGGTAATACATTTTAATGTCAATTTAGATTTCTTTTGGGAAATTACTATTGAAAAATGATCAAAAGGGATATCAAAGTTAATGTATTTCTAATGCATTCATGGATTTAAACAAACGCTTGACAGACCATGAGCTGTAGTGATGGTGGCTTGGTGGATGAGAGCTTGGCTTCCATCAGGGTTACGGTAGGTACTGAGTCCAGTGTTTGCTGCCATTTTTCTACCATCCTTATATGCCACTGCAGAAAAAACAGTATGACTGTTAATGATATGCACATAGTCATACTCAAACAATAGAACATTTTTGTCACTGTGTAATTCTGTAAATAAAATTCATGCATGATATACACAGACGAATCACTTAAGAGTAATAAAGTTTTTTATAAAATGAAGTGAAAAATGAGAAAATTTGATAGAAAGGATTGTATCCTTTACACAACAAAAGTTAACTCAAAAATACTGAAGGTTCTGATATGAAACTTGCACAAAAAGAGTTGACTCTCAGTACTTTCAGTACTTTGATTGCTAGTTGACTTTGATACAGTCACACCTCAGTGTCTATTTTTTTTCCGACAATATGTAAAAAAAAAAAAATGTATGGAAATATAAGAAAAATGAAATGGTATTTCTGTTTGGATACTGATTTGTTAAATGGTTATACTGTTAAGACTATTTACATGAAAAAAAAAAAAAAAAGCAACCACAAAAATTACAATATATGTATCACTACATGTATGTAATGTAAAAAAAGAAAAAACTACTGTATACAGGGTTATTTTCGCCCGGTGTAATTTTCTCCCTTTTACATTTGCAAACAGTTTTATCCTGTCTTGAATTTGCCCAGACACAGTTGTGTTTAAAGAATGATAATTTGAGACACTGGAAAACGCACAGTCTTAAATTTACCCACTGACAACGAGGGCGAAAGGTCCGATAATAAAACGGGGGGCGAATATTTCCCTGTATACAGTATGTTGTAGAATGCATACTAAAATTCTTTTGTAATTTCTTATTGAAATACTACAAAAACTTACATGTATTATATTAATAATCAAGTAATTCAATTTTAAACATTAAACATGGCATGCTTTGACACATGCAGTGACAAAATATGAAATAATACAACTACAAATTACTGAATTCATATTTCATAAATAAGTTTCATTTGCCTGAAAACCAAGTGAAGAGATACACTGGTAGAAGATGATTGGTCCAGGACGGTTAATGAAGCTAAATCATACCATTATTGATAATAAGTGGAGGATTTCAATGCTCAATGTGCATTCATGCATGGTTCTAGTTGCAAAAATTACATGCAAAACTAAAATTTCTGAGACATTTTTCCCATGCAAAGTTACAAAACAATTGTTGAACCAATATATAGTGAGATTGGTATAATTTTTATTCCCTTGGAAAGTTGGAGGATTTTTCTTTTTCGTTACATGAGTTATTACAGCCATACATAGAGTGTGAAAACAGGCAACTCTTGGAAATCTTACCTTATTCTATTTATATACTGTACATATATACATCAACATGGAAGTTATCATCAAATTTGAACACTGAAATTTTTTCACACTATGCAAGACATACCAAAACCATATTAGCACACATTAAAAAACTCGATAGAAGATATAACCTTCTGTTATATTTGTCATTTAATTTTATCAATGTTTAGTTGAGATGCTACATGTGTAACTCCTTTCCAACTCCTTTTTTTTGTCAAGGCATGTATGCCTGCTTATATATATAATCCTTATTTTTAAATCAGGTAAGACAAAGCACCCCCAATTATTAATGTGGTGTTCATATAACACATTTACTAATACTGGTTTTGATTTTTAGTAACCCTGTATACACAAAATTGAGCCGTAGTGAAATTTAATTATTTAATTTATCTGTATTTTATTTTACAATGGATGAGTAGACAGCAAACTTCAATCAATTCAGGTGAACAAATAGCATTTACAATACAATACAATTGCAAAAATAACTTCCTTTTTAAAGAACAAAAAAAATGAATATAAAAGATAAAACTTGACCGAAAATGGAATTTAACTGAAAAATCATCATATTTCATGAGCTATGGTCACCTGTAATGAACTAAAGGAACAAACAGAACTTACCTGGAGAACACATTCCTCCCAAATCAGTGTTCCTCCAAGAAGCTATGTATGCCAAGCCTAGTTTCCCTGGGAACGACTGATATGTGAACAAGTGAGCTAAACAGAATGCGTAGAATTTCTGATACTCCCAACCAAACATCTGGAAAGGTAAAAAAATACATGTATATAACAAGAGGCCCTGTAGCCACATCGCACACAACTCTGATCAAATCAGCCCAGCTTTATTGTAACAAATAAAAAATATATCTTGACAATTAAGTATAGTAAAGTGTGGAAACATCATTGTTCATGGGGGACCAATGTTCATGGCTTTCATGGGTAGCCCTTGCCTACGAAATTACATCCCAACAACGTATATGCAAGAATATGTTTATTTATTATTTTATTTATTAAAATTCTCCCAAACTTGCTACCAACGAAATTATGTCCCCAAATATTTTTTTTTTATGCATTAATTGTGCCAAGTTTAGTTTAATTTAACAGACTGGAATTCTTACATCCAGCACAAGTCCCATATCCTGGGGTCGGTTCCTCATGTTGTAATGGAGGCCTTGGGGAGGAACATATGTGTAGGAGTCGTGCACAATCAGCTGAAACCATAGAAAACAGAGATTCATTTTCTCAACTCTTACAATTGTTGAACAGGTGCATTTTTGAAAGTTTAGGAGACCAAGTGTCGTGGGAGACCTTCACCAACTTCTTGAAAAGCAAACAAACAAAAAACCAAAATAAATTATTATTATCTCATATATACCTTATAATTTTTTTTATCAATACTTTAGGTTTCCCTTTAATTTTAGGCAATAGCTGTCCCAAAAAATGAGGGGACATGCAAGTATGTTCAAAATTTGTTTTATGTGTGAATTAATTCAAAGAAAAATGACAACTCTTCCCTTGTTGTTATATGCATTTAAAAAATTGTAAACATGTCAAAATAACATTATTATATTAAAGTTGCAAACATTGAAAAGATGTCTAAATTAGGCCATCCTTAAAAAAATGTTTGGAATTGCCGCCTGGGGGTTTTCAGACCCAGGAGGGAGGGAGGGAATTTTTTTTATATTTCAAACTGGAACTTCAAATAATTTAAAAATTGGTAAAAAATAAAATCTGAATGAACTTGTAACTATGTAAACATTGTTTGATGAAAAAAAAAAAACAATAAAAAAAAGTTTTGATTTTTTGCTAATAAAATTTCATCAGCGGGGGGTATTTCAATGAGGCAAGAGGCAATTCCAAACAAACAATAATTTTATTTTGGCCTTATAAAATGACAAGGCAAATGTTTTAAAATAATCAAATTGCAAATATTGTCAATTTTACATGTAGTATTCAATCATGTATGATATTCTATATTCTAGTATGTACTTTTTTCTTTATATTAATAAAAGATTTTATTTGTGTTCTAAAAACAATCCATATGCATTACATATAACCTTCCATTGCATTCTATACTAGTAATATTAAATGCCTAACTTGCAGATACATGTTGAATGCAATACTCTTAACTTTGAATTGATTAATTATATTATATATCAAATCTTTTAAAGTGATCAAGTTTCAATTCTTACAATGTGTGCAAAAGCCAAATATTTTGAAATATAAGAATATACAGCTTACCTCTGCAATTTCAAATCCAAGATTCCTGATGTTTGAGTTTGAATCTGGCCAGTATGTTGCCTTGTAAATTGCATTTACTCTGCCGATTATCCCAATCTAAACATAGTAAAATCAATACGTGTCTGGTATCTATAGTTTGAAATACATTATGTTCAAGTTATTTCTTTTTAAACACAGTGCAAAAAATTATAAAAGAGATTAATTACAATATATTCTCCTGTTGTTCTTCTGTCACTCTGTCCCAGATTTTGGAAGAAATAATAATCGGCAACAACGACCAATCGGCAAACAGTGTGGGTTCCTACGTACGACATTGCCTGACGTTTCTGCCTCAGGGGACCTACAAGTAATCGCAGAACAACGTTCTCATCCTCTACATTACTCAAAATGATTATGAATACCTTTTTTTCAAATGAAACAGACAACCGTGCTAGCTAAAAGAGTTAAAATTGTATAAAAATTATGATTATTAAAGCATATATACCAGACAAGTACACTCGTTTTAAGATGAAAGTAATTTGGACAGGTACCGATATAGGTTTCATTTACTGTTAATACTTATAGGTATAATAATTAAAAGAAATCTTTGATATCAGAGCCCTCGAGGTATCTTCCTAAAACATGGAAACAACAAACCTCTAGCTAGATCAATTAATGATGTATGAAAGAGGCCATGCAAATTTTTATTATTGTTAATAATCAGAATAACAACCCAATCCTGCCAGCCGGATTTAAAAATCGAAACCTACATGTCACTTTAATCTGCTGAAGAAATTAATGAATTTGTTACCACTAAGCTACCAAGAAAGACAATTATTCTTGCTAGCGAAGATAAAAATTACATCAACAGCAATTGTAACATTCTTACATTGTAACAAACATACCAGTGATAGTGACAATATACAGTAAAAAAAATAAGTAGCATAGCATACTTTACCCTGTTAAAAGTGTCAAAATATTGTTAAAGTACCGTTTTTTTTCTTTTATTTACTTACTTTCCGTTTCATCATAAATAGGGAAAAGCCTTAGCCCATCCTCTAAGTTATCTGCCCCTGTTAAAGTTGTTCCCCTTGTTGCATTGCACAGTGGTTCCCTGTACAGTATTAGTTTTACAGAATTTACCCATGCAGATGTAAATGATAGAAAAAAATTAAGCCTGCATATAAATTAAAAGCATATGCATCATCATGATATATCTATTAAGATTATTAATATTTCTGCAACTAGTTTTCACTTCAACCTATTCATCCTTCTTTAATAAATGTATAAAAAAAAAAAAAAAAAATATAAAATAGTTTTGGAAAAAAATCTTTTAAGACCCTTAATTTGATAGTAATTAATTTAATTTACCTAATTCCCATAGTCGTTTTCTCTGGTTTCCACTTCATGTCTGAGAGTCTGTATGCTATCATAGTGTCGTTTGAAGGCCCTGACAAATGCCTCCTAAAAGGCTGAAAAACCAGAGAAAAAAAAATATATAACATCTTTAGAAAATTGAATTGTTAATGATAAAGTCAGATACATGTACTTGATTATATCTACCAGCTAGTGAACAAAAAATTAACTTCTTTGCCGTAACTTCTGAAAATCTCAATCAGTGAGGGGTTTCCCTTCAAATTTTCTGATTGCATGAGGTTGAAAGAAGAAGTTACATATTCCATCAATATACATGTATGCTCTAAAAATCAAAAGTTGAAATTTTCACATTTTTATGTGATAAACAGCATGATAAAATTATGATGTCAATTTTATTGAGGGCGATGACTTGGCACAGAGTTCTTAAATTTGAAAAACTATACTGAAAAATTTGGGTATAATTCTTCTAAGTTTTAAGAAAAATACTAGGGGAAAATGAACATTTTTGATGTCACAATCAGCCTTGTAAATATCTATTATTAATTCTAAATATTCTGATATTTTTGTGTATAAATAAATTAGTGAAAATTTTATTTAAAAAATTAAATCACTTTTAAACAGGAATCAAATCAAAATATGATTAAATCTGTACCATTCTTCTTTACCCCGATTTCATCACTCGAAGCTTTAGAGAACTAATATTAGTAGCTATATAAAGCATTACGTGACAATTGTGTGCAATATGTAACAATACAGAAGATATAGAACTAATGGCTCTGTATTTCAGAAACTCAGAATAAAGGAGAAGTAAATTACAATGAGAGATCACTATACTATATCCATGTATTGCACGTATAATTTACCAATTTAACAATGTATGTATAAAAGTATAATACCGATAATATAGCCCTACAGCCTAAAACATGTACAAGTATATTAAATTAATATAGCCATCCATGGCTCTGTAACCAAACCAAGTAATCTCATTATATTGTTTTCCGTACATCAGTAAAGTTATGAATTCCTTTTTTGACTGATCATGAAGTACATGCATGTACCAGTTCCACATTTTTTTAAAAATAAAATTGAACAATCAAAATAGATGTAATGTACTAGAAGAAGACAGTGTTTGACAAAAAACTATCTTTTCTTCTGCAATATATTAATGATGCTGCTACAGCTTCATAAATTTGGATATTTAAAACAACAACCTTTATGTACAAATTATGATATATAGTCACCGTACATGTTCAAATTAGTTAAACAACTTAATTGCCACAGTACTGACATGATTTTAGGAGATATCTAAGAAATAAACAGCAATTTAAAAAGATCATCGGGATATGAAGTTGGTTGGTCACGTGATCAAATCCTGTGAAGCCCAAAGGGCTTCTCAGTAGATTTGATCACGTACCAACCAACTTAATATCCTGGAGAACTTTTTAACATTGCTGTTTATTACTTATACTTATGTTTGAAAAAGACAAATCGTTAAGAACTGTTCAAATTACCGAGATTTTTTGTTTAAAATAATCCAATCGACAAGCGATAAGCGCATGCTATGATCATTGTGACGTCATGAAAAAGTTCAGAATTGAACGTTTTTGCTTTTCTTTTGGTTCAAATAAGGAAACATATTTGCAAATGTAAATATTTAACTCACAAAATAGATCAATGCATGGGAATTATATTTGATATTAAAAACCAGTTTTCTGTAATTTGTATAAATTCAACTTAGTTTCAAGTACATGTAAATTATACTCAACCCTATTACTTTATTTCCCGACTAAATCAAAGTCTACTATTATATTTCATGTGGCAGATTACTTCAAAGAAATATTTCTCCTCCTTTGTGTTGACACTGATGATAGCCAGGTCGTTCTCCCACTGGAGATGCACTGAGGACCCCGGGTCTGTCTTCGAGGTCCCTTCAAAATAGAGGTCCTTATTGACAGCAAACACTGAGGTTGAACCATCGCTGTGAACAGCTGAGGCCTTGAAGTCACTGGACAGTGGCACCGATGGTTTCAACAGTAGGTGAAACTTTCTGCCGATAATGAAAGAAAATTCCTTATTTTCTAAAAGTTTTATGATTTGTCATTGCTTTTGAGAAAATTGTAAAAATGAGATGTCACCAAGATCTATAGGTGAAATTTTCTGCATGTAATGAATTCTGTAAGAATTTTATGAATAATTAATTATAACCAAATGATAGCAATTGCTTTTAATGAAAAGGTGAAGATGTTCTATAAACACTTGAATTTGAATAAAGTTGATTTAATCAAATAAAAAAAAAATAATAAATCAATGCACCTTCCAAAACTTTCAAACCACACTTCATGGATGGCTGCATTTGGCCTTGGATCAATGCTCCTGCGAACCCGTCTATTTAGGTCAGTTTTCTTTAAGAATTCAAAGTATGACAAATCCTCTTCAAGAGCTGCATAAAGTAAAAATTATTCAATATGCATATATTTTTCCCCTGGCAATTGCACAAACTTTAAATGCAAACACTTTCAAACGTAATTCTTAAAATTTCTAGTCTAACGTTATCTCTTGATTATGAAAAATTTCCTGAATACCCCCCCCCCCCCAAAAAAAAAAGAAACTATTTTTCTACTTTTCACAGCCCCAGTCCCAGTAAAAAAAAAAAAAAGAGACGTGGGAGCTCTAAGCAGTGAATGAGTGATAGAACACAAAACCACACCCTTAATTCGTTTGTCTGTACCCACCGTATGCACATGAGAAGCAGAGTAGATATATATACACACAAAAATTCATGCTGCCTATTAGAATTTAGAAACATCACACACAGAAACACAAAAAGGTCCAAATAAGTTGCTTTTGTTATTTGCAACACGAAAACGAAAACAACTGGTATTTTTCTACTTTCATTTTCACATCTGGATATGCTAATACCCCAAAACTTATTATAGATAGTTTACAGATTTTCAGATCGTTCACAATAAAAATTTTAAAAGAAAAATAATATCAGATTGATAATAAAATTGTTTTATTATATGAATGTATTTTTAGATATTTAATAAGATAAGATACATAGCAGACGGCTGTAAGATTCTATTATTATTTTGTTTGCCATAAACACAGGCACCTGACGTTATAAATTTTTCTCATAATAAAAATAAATACCATATACCTAATAATAGACATTATTAGGTATATTTTTATTATGAGAAAAATTTGTAACGTCAGTTGCCTGTGGTTATGAAAACTTCTACACCATGTAGCGTTAACATTTTTAACATAAAAACTAAAATAAAAAAAACAAAAGGAGCTATATGTGAAATTTTCTGAATACACATACTATAATAAATACTAGTTTTCATGCTCTGTTATCTTTGGAATAAGATCTATACAGTATATTTCTGGTAATTAGCCGAACAGCTTTCGTCTGCTATAGATAATAGAGAAACGATACTCAACACCGAGGTGCGCTCATTTGGTGTGCAGAGTCTTTGTCAGGGATAAATCACAGGTATAAATGATAGCAGATGTATATAATAATCCAAAAGACGGGGAAACTTTGCTAATTATTTCTTATTAATCAGACTTTCAAGAAGTACAAGCACCTGTTGTGCGCCGATGCGCTAACCAGCTATAAAATAACGTCTGACACTATCTCTTGATATACAACAGTTAACGTTATATATAGCTCTATACAACGTAACAAATGCTAGAGATTAAGGTATTCAAAATCTTTTCAAATATAAAAAAGTTGTAGGTAGAGGAGTGAATAAAAATGTCTTCACTTATCAAACAATTATGTCTGCAAGTTACTTGACATATTCTATAAACAGTGATAATATGTTTTACGGTGTGACCGTTGGGGCGAGCGCAGAAGGAACTACACATCTCTCATCATTGTTAAATGCAACCCGTGGACTGACTTACCCCAACCTAAAACTTAGGCTTTCTCTCGAATACTTTTACCCCCGCAATAAACCCGAAGTAATTAAACATTTATTCCAATTGTCCCTTGCTAGGCTTATATACTTAAACAAACTAACACTAAGATTAATTAATGTAAAACAGACTTATTAAAATATTTTGATAATTAGAAAGCCGTTTGGATTTCTTAATGCAAATACAAACATGAATTATCATTCCTTTACTTTTTAATAATGATCAATAAAATCAGTAAACAATAAATTGCTTGTGTATGTTATTTCTCATCTTGTTCTTTGTTGTTAACTGAGTTTTAATTATTTTCCTCTGTAACATCAATTTTGTTTTTATTTTTGTATGCTATATGTGCGTAGAAGACATGTGCCCTCCCCTTTTTTTAGTGTGTGATATCCCACTATTTAAAGGTTTGACCATATATGCAACTAACAAATAGATATTTTAACAGTTTATTTTTTTCTTCACTTTTTTGTTTTAATTATTTACCAAATTACGTGGCTGCACGTATTTCTAATAATTAGACTTTTTTAAATAAGTTTTTGTCACCTACCTAACGTATGCATATATACGATTGGATCAATATGACAGTAAACTAAGCATGGAACTTGCAAGTGCATTTTACTAAGCAAAAATATATATATCAAAACAAAAATAATCAGCCGAAGAGTCGCCGTTAACACTGATACTGAGTACTTACTACACGTTACACCCAGTACAGATGCTTGATCCACCTCTAAATTTATTATAGCGCGAGATCATTATGACGTCATACTTGACTTTCTTTTGCTCTCGACAATTCTCGTAAATTGTCGGATAAATTCGGGGAAGGAAATGACGTCATATGTTAGCAAAAGTTCAGATAGGTACATTTTTTTCGCAAGCATATGTTTGTTTACTTTCGTGTTTTTAAAGGATTTTTTATTGTTAAATGAAATAGATGTATGCGATTTAGAGGTAAGAATTTTTCTTAGAAACGCTTCCTGTTCCACCATGTTGCTATGCACCGCAAAGGATTATTGGGATATGTAGAACGTTTTCACGCGGGTCCACAAAAATTTCTTTGAACAATGTGCAGATTTCAACTCGAATTTCCTCCGTTCGTACACGTTGTCTATGGAGCTCGCTACGCGAGCGGCGCTTCGCGCCGCTCGCTGCGCTCGCTATAAAAGAATATTCTTTTAAAATGAAGCCTCTTGATAGATTTAGCTATATATGTTAAATAATGTGAAGCTTTTTAAAATAACAACATTTAGCAAAATTTAGCAGCAAAGCTAAGTTAGGAGAATGTGCCTAAACTTGTTTCTGCCTGTATAATATTATGTTTCAAATGTGACGTACCGTCAACCGACTTTACTCTGTCACGAGTTTTTACTTCCACCACTTTTCGCTTGATATTTCGATAATCATAAATACCTTTGTGCTCTAACTATGTTCATCCACTAATATGAAAAATGTCCAGATTATCTGTTTTGAAACGCCCCCTCTACCACTTCAGGTTTTAATACACAACCCAAAATAGAATGTCTACGGGGATTTTGCATTGCATCAGCCATGAAATAGCCCGTATGATAACATTAAAAAATTGTGCAAGATGTTCCGAGTAATTCTGAATAGAGAAAAGATGTAAACATTTCCCATTATAAATCTCTGTAAGAAAGTTTTCGTTCATGTGAACTTTTATGAGTGAAAAATGATAATGTGTCAATGAAGATATCTTGGATATTTTTCCTTTTATCGATTTCAACAGTATTTCTTTCACAGGTATGTGTATTTTTATTAAAAATCATCAAAAAGTGATGGAAGCAATAACTTGGGACAGGCTATAGTTCAATCATCGTCACCAGATTGCTCAATTCAGTGGTAAAGCATCTGACTTGAGAGTCAGGGTACTCGGATTCAAACCCAATCTGGCCCGTCATTATTTCTCCCATCCTGTTACATTTGGTGCTGCATGTGTGAACCCCTAGAACTGACAGGTTAACTCCTGCCAGGGGAAAGACCATGGAGATGTCAAAGATATCATTTAAGGGGGAAGGAATGTGACACTCAGGCTGGTTTGATCACTGGCACAGGATTGCTCAGTTGGTACTGAGCACCTGGCAAGAGATTCAGTGGGCCCGGGTTTGAATCCCGGACTGGTCCATCATTATTTCATCAATCCATTTACACACTATACATTTGCTATAATGTTGATAGGTTCTTTCAATCATGGTTGCGATTGGTGTTGGCTGTGTATTTGTACGGTGAAGGCATCATGAGTCCACATATCAAACAGTCTGAGCCAAATCTCAGTTGATATTACATGAGCATTTGGGCTTTTCTAGAACTTCTTAAATTTATATAACATCGGCATTTAAGATTGAATGTTAATAATCAAACCATTTATTATTGAGGGTACATACAAGACATTGTATTGGTAATACAGTAAAACACGGTTATAGCGAATACGCTTATAATGATTTGACTCTGACAGTGAAGCGATTTTCATTCCCCCTGACTTTATTACATGTTGTAAACTTGACGGATATAACAAATTACACTTATAACGAAGCAAAATCGCCTGTCCCTGGCACTTTAAATTGTTATAAGCATGTTTTACTGTATATTTAAAGTGTGTACATGTACATGTATTACTGCAACATTTATATTTACTGTGTAAGTTGAGTTTTCTGAAAGTTATTAATAAACAGTATCATACTGTAAGTATTACTTCTAAGACTCCTCTAGAAGCCAGTCTTGTTATACACAAAGGTGCTGTTAAAAATTGTTTCTTTAGATAATTTTTTGGACTGAGGGTATAAATTAGATCAGGCCCAAGGATCATGATCGAAGCAGTCTTTGACTTGAGTCAAAATTTGTACACTATAGTGTCTTAAATTATTGTCTGATTAAAAATGTCGAAAAATGAAATCTATTAATATGTGTCTGCCATATTATGCTGATAGTTACAAATTTTAAGCTTATTGTAAATTTTTATGATTTAACAATAAAATGAAAGATATTGATCATCTGATCTTATTATGAAATAAATGATAAAATGTGTTGATAAATTCTTTAGATTTGGCAGGTGCATAAAAAGATTCCCCAGAGGATTAGACAATGGATTTGAGTTTTCTGTGGATTTATAGTCTTCTCATGCAGTTGGTTTTAATTGGGGCCACTCTATCAAAGAATGACAAGAAAAAAGAAAGGCAAAAAGAGGTATATTTTACCTGGTATAATCATCTCATCTACAAATGAAATTTTTATTTTAACTCTGGTTTCTAAAGATGTCTGAAGTGTTTGAAAACATACATACATTCATATTTACTCAGCTCACTATGGAATACACAACTTTAATTTTGTGCTCAATCCACTTTGTACATACCCATTGCATCAAATCAAATGGTCTCCAGTGATCTTTGGTTATCTGAAAGTTAATTTTTCTCTGCATGTCTTTGATATTGATTTTTATAGTTTAATATAATGAGCTTGACCGGGCAGTGTTTCCTTTTTTTCTTCAGTGTTAATTAATCACTGTACAAATCCATGTAAACAAGAGGGCGATGTAACTTAAATATTGGTATAGATTTTTTGTTTTTTGTAATTTAGGTTAAGATTCATTTATATTTTTACTAGGTGACCTTGAGTTCAGTTAACGTCATAGACAGAGGTCTGGTCACTGAAAAACTCAAATCCAAAGACATTATCAAGGAACATGCATCCTATTGTGACAGGGACAGAGAGGTCAAGCATTTCCCAGGGGTCACTCTGGCCTATGTTACGCCTGTAAGTATACCAAAGAAATACATGTACATGCACAGTTATGCCTAGGTAAGTAGGGGCTGCTTCAGGCTTTTTGGACAATTTTTTGGGGGTTTGAAATTCTTATATATTATGTAACTTTTAACTGTTGGGCCAAATAAATCAATATAATAATAATTAAATTGAGCTATTCACCTTTTTCAATATTGCAATTGACTATCAATACAGCAGTATTTGACATATAGTGCTACAGTGCCTCAGAAAATACATTGAAAATTTTTTTGGCTTTGGTATACATAAGCTTTCCTCAAAAATGAAAACGGATAATTAATGAATTTTCCACTATTGAATCTGTCTGACTATATGTTTGAAAGTGTTATGTTTGAATAGATGTTACAGCCATTTATATACTGATATCAAGTTGCTGAAATTAGCTTGGAAGTGATGTTTGCAAGGATATCACTTTCATTTAAGTTAGAAAGAAGAATGATGATGATCTAAAATTTGGAGTATTGAAAAATAATATATTGATTTCTTTCAGTCTGTAAAATAATGCTGGCCCCAGCACCTACATTGGTATTGAATGCTTTTCATTTTTGTTTTCAGTTGTATCAGTTCTGTTTTGTTGGTTTCTTTCTCTCTTTTTTTCATGCACCTGAGGAGCATCAATATATTGACTAGATAATTTCTTTCATTAAACATGTTAAATGAGTGTGTAATTTACTACAATCTGATCTCATATGAAGATTATACTGTTTCAAAAAGATTATGTTTTAATTTGTTTTAATAAACCATCTTTTGTATATTATACATGTACAACATTACTGTAACCTTATAAAATTAGACTTTATTTATGTGGCAGCCTTAAATTGGGCTGTATATTTATGCCTCAAAAAAATGTATACCTCAATATAAATCCACACATAAATTGGTACTAAATTGTTTATCCTTTGTTATTTTTATTGTGTGATATTTTTCTCCAGTGGAACAATCATGGGTATGATGTTGCCAAGATTTTCTCTCGGAAATTCTCCTTTGTGTCCCCGGTGTGGTTACAGATCAAACGGAGGAAAGGCGGGACTTTCTTTGTACAAGGAGACCATGACATAGATCAGGGTATAGAGATATATAATCATTTTATAAACATTTCCAAATTTACAAAACTGTAGGAAATCTGAAGAAATCATAGCAAAAATGTTTTATTAATGCTTATAATATATGTCATTAGTTTAGTAATTATGATAATTATGTAACTGCATGGTCCTTTAGTACATGTAATAATGATTTAGTGTATTAGATTAAGTTTACTTTCCTCCTACTTTAAGGGTATACATGTATGTTAATCAAGGTATATGGTTTTTGTAATAACTATAATATCAACCTCAATTATAATAGAGTAAGGCTAATTAAATGGTTGTTAGGAAGGAAGAACTATATATATATATATATATATATATATATATATTCATCAATGCAATGAAACTATTGATCTTGCAATTAGGTTTATGGAGATGGTTACAGTACATTAAACATTAAGGAATGTATGGGAGTGAAGATCGATTGATAATTTTACACTGAGTTTATCCTTTTCAGGATGGGTAGAAGATGTTACCAAAGGAAAATCAACTGAAATGGGTAAGATGTTACATTTTCACCATTTAGTACATTCCATTTAATGATCACCTTAGGAAATACATGATTGTATCTAAGGAGGCTAGGTGGTCAACAATTTACCCAGCAGATCTAGTTTAAATTTTTATATATGTGATTTGTTTAGCTATAAACTTTTATTTAATAAGGAAAAATTCCCAAGTTTTAGCTTAAAAGCTGAACACCGCTCATAAATAGGCACCTCACACTGGTATATTCATAAACACCCAATTGCACACCTGAAACTTGTGGCAGACTTGTATTATTCCTTTCATAATCTTTGGATTTTATGCATTTATTTATTTCTTATTTGATGTGCATATTCTGTTTGTAAAAAATGCATTGATCTGTTTATTTGATGTAAGTATTCTCCTGGCTTGAAAAAAGTGCATAAAATTTGATAATTTCATTGCGACCGAGTAACGCCAGGAGGCAAGATGTATGTCCACACAGGTGAGACCTCTACAGCAAACTGTTAAGGGGTCTGCGGCTTATATAGGGGTTGCAGGAATAGCGATGATGAAAGAGAAATATGGTGGACAGTGCCTATTTAACAGTGGTGTTCAGCTTTCAGTTTCATTATTATCATATATCTTTATACAGAGCTCTTCTTCTAGGCAAGTAAAACTTAATGCACAATATACTAGATATTTAAAGTACAGGTATATCTGTTAAGTTTGGTGATGCCCACGATTTGTCTACAAAAATTGTCCGATATGTAAAGTTAAACTGATGTTTATCAAATACTAAAACATTAACATTGCTTAATGAATAGTCCAAATGACCCACTAATCAGAATGTTTTACCTTTTTTCTTTCTTACTATAATATATTGTATAATGATATTTATCGATGTACAGCTTCATTGATCTCATTTGTTAACTCAGTTCCTAGAGTCCTGTTTGATGGCTGGAGTAGAACAGACTATGAAAGCTTATTTTCTGATGAAAGTGCCATAGAAGACTGTGCCAATGTTCTTCTCAAATTTATCAAAGTATGTGCATTCTAACATATGATACCTTAATACCAGTAGCTGCATTTTTTATAATCTCTTGAGGTTTCAAACATTATTTGTTATTTCCAAAAGTAAATACTTGAATGTTCTTTTTTCAGAAAAAGAAATTTCCTGGAATAGTGGTTGAAATCTGGTCACAGCTCGGTGGACAATACAGAAAGTAAGATGAATATTGATATTTGAACTTCGTTTAGTTTCTTAAATCTTTGTATAGATGTGAAATATTGATTACCACCCCTCCTTCCCATCATTATTTTCCTTTGAAAAAATGGACATAATGTCTGGAAGTTGATGGTATGTCAGTCAGTAGACCAAGTGTTATCTGATCAATGTCTTTGGATCAAGCAAGAACTAGTAGGAAGTCGCATATTCTTTTTCAATATCAAAAATGATGTTTACATGCTTATAACAAATCATGCAGTGTTGCAATAAACTGCAAGTCAAAGTTTACTGCTATGGCCAAGTTAAAAGATATATTCAGTCATCGTTAAAGTCACATTTGGATTTGCAAAGCTTCTTTTTCCTTGGCGAGAATAATATCGGTATGTCTTGTAACTAATGTAATCACTGGAAGTGGCTTCTTTCCCTTGACTTAAGGGAAAATTATTGTTTGAGAAAAGTGATTATTTGTTCTATCAAATATTAAAATTCACAAGTACAAATAGGAGTCCACTTTCAAAATACCTGAATATCTGCTGTGTATTTTCAGAGAACTGGTTCATTTCCTCAAACACTTAGGAGAGTTTTTCAAGACTGAGGCTAAAACCTTGATTCTGGTCATTCCTCCCCCAGTTTATCCTGGGTAAGTGTTGCTAAGGATTCATTGATTCACCCATTCTGAAGTTAAAATATTTTTATGCCCCTCTTCGAAGAAGAGAGGGCATATTGGTTTGCTGCTGTCTGTCGGTCGGTCGGTCGTTCCACCAACACGTTTCCATTCATTTTCTTTGCAGAGGATGCATATATTGAAATGAAGTTTGATATGCAGGATTATCATAATAATATCTAGGTCAAGTTCGATTTTGTGTACGATCGATCAATTTCGGACAGAGTTATGGTGCCCCTTGAACATAGAGAAATTCCAATTATTTGCAGTTTCCGTTCATTTTCTTTGCAGATGTTTCCATTAAGGGAGGGGGGTAAAGTGTTCACAAACATCTCTTGTTGATGAATATTTGTATGTCTCTATGGCCTTCACAAGTGTACCTAATCTTAACATAATACAGTTTCTGCAGATAAAGATGTTTTTCAAATCCAACCATGCACAGATCGGAATAAGGGTGATTATTGGGTGGGGTCAGGGGTCCTATATTATATTCCTATGAAAATAAAAAATAAAATTAAACTATGGAATCCACTTTGAAAACAAAAGCATTCCTTGGAACATCCCTTGGAATACTTATCCTTCTCTAGGAAAATCCTGGGCTGTTGCTTACAAGTGGTGGTTTTATATTCAACAGGATGATTGCTGTCAAACTCAGTCCAATTTATAATTTTGTATATAAAATCGTAGTACAATTAGAGCAATTTGTATTAGCTATAGTTCTAAAACTCTAGATCTTAAAACATTAGTAGGATGTTAATGACATGCCTGGTATACTGCAAGACAAGTCACTTTGGTTGGAGCTCAATCAATCACAACTGTTTGCAGAACATTGGGCATTACACTCATGAATGTTGTGAACCATTTCATGGAGAATATTTTTTTTTAGATAATTCATGTCTCTTTTAACACTGTCATATGCTAAAATAATACAAAGTTTAGTTGCACTTGCATTATGGTTGTGAACATATGTGAAGCTTTACCAAAAAGGTATTATAAATGTCTCAACATTATTGATACATTTCAGACCATTGTTTGAGATGTCAAACTACAAGGATTTAAATACTTTCATGTATGTAAATGTGACATATCGGTGAAGAGAAAAACTGTATTATTTATTCCTCTCAAATGAATAAACTTGAATTTATTACACAACATAAGAGGCATTCTATAATAACTCAGATGAACCTTTATGACAATTATTTTAATTGCCTTAATTTTAAACAAAGGTGAATTGGATTTTGACCATCCAGCCTGCTTAAGTTCAGTTACTTTAAACAAGAACAAACTAATATAAACAACATGTTGACACTATTTTTTTATTTTCCTTATAATTTGTTGTTGTCAACATATACATACTTCAAAAATGTTGATAAATATTTTAAACACGCAAATGAAATTTAAAAAAAAATATGAACAAAACACGTACAGTTGATATGTTAGGAGAAGAAAAAAATTGAAGAGTATATCTCACAGCGTACTCATGAATAAAAAAACATTAAAATGCTTAATATACATTACGTTTACATATAATACAACACAAAATGTCAGCATTATTATACAATGCTACATGTAGTGAAAATGACACATTTGGAGCATGAGCACAGAAAGCAGTACTTAATATTGTGATGTTTTAAAAAATCAATCATTTTCAAATAAAAACAGAGCAGTTGGAAATATTTGTATGATTATTTAGAAAATAATGGAGAGCTACTTTTGATCTCCACCTAAAATCTCATCATAAGCAGTTAGAGGTTTATCAAAAGAAAAGCCCTCTTTGGTAGTAGCCCTAACTGTGCCCCACTTTAGAATTTCTGTAGTACTCATGAATAAAAAAACATTAAAATGCTTCATATACATTACGTTTACATATAATACAACACAAAATGTCAGCATTATTATACAATGCTACATGTAGTGAAAATGACACATTTGGAGCATAAAAACAGAGCAGTTGGAAATATTTGTATAATTATTTAGAAAATAATGGAGAGCTACTTTTGATCTCCACCTAAAATCTCATCATAAGCAGTTAGAGGTTTATCAAAAGAAAAGCCCTCTTTGGTAGTAGCCCTAACTGTGCCCCACTTTAGAATTTCTGTAGTACTCATGAATAAAAAAACATTAAAATGCTTAATATACATTACGTTTACATATAATACAACACAAAATGTCAGCATTATTATACAATGCTACATGTAGTGAAAATGACACATTTGGAGCATGAGCACAGAAAGCAGTACTTAATATTGTGATGTTTTAAAAAATCAATCATTTTCAAATAAAAACAGAGCAGTTGGAAATATTTGTATAATTATTTAGAAAATAATGGAGAGCTACTTTTGATCTCCACCTAAAATCTCATCATAAGCAGTTAGAGGTTTATCAAAAGAAAAGCCCTCTTTGGTAGTAGCCCTAACTGTGCCCCACTTTAGAATTTCTGTAGTACTGGATGATAAAATTGTGGTTGTCATATCTCGAAAGGGGTCATTAAACTGAGATCGTAGAACGTCCCAGTATTCAAACACAGGGCTGTTATGGAAATTTGGTACTGATGCGTAAGCTATCATTACTTTAACATTATCCACGGTATTCCGATTTGCTAGATTTGGTAAAATGTATACTGTTTCATGATATATCAGGTATGATAAAGGAAAAATCATCTGCAAGCATGCTTGTATTTTGCTAGATATTCTGATATTTATCTTATTAAGAACAGATATATATTTCAGACATAACATACTTTTCCCTGTTGAAAAACTATTTTTACAGTTAGAGCATAGACAATTCAGTGAATTGATTTTTTTCAATGTTTTAGAGTACAGATGATTATATGAAGGAACTTTGTATGCATATCGCAGTTTCTTTAATTTCCTAATTTGTTTTAGAATTTCTTTATCATACCAAGTCATAGGTTTTACGTAGTTTAGAATATCTTTTGTTTCAAAAATTTCTTTGCACTGTTCATTTTTCAATTTACATATGACAGTGAGTAACTTCAAAACATCTTTTTCTAAATCCTTTAGACAGTGTAATTTTTTGGAAATTTTTCTGTTGTTGGCGTTTTTAATTTTGTTGCATTGCCAAGCCACTGACTCCTTCGGAAATACAAAAGATTTATAATCTAAAACTATCTTAAACAGCAGTGCTACATAATTTTTATTTAAAAAATCAGTGTTACCACCATACATTGTAACATGGTTGAAAAACACACCCAAGAGCACCGGCATGACTGACAATTGATTCATGCAAAAAGCTGTAAGGTTTAATTTTTCTGGCAGCATTTCTGCTAGTATAATAAAACCTTTTGCATACATTTTATGAAGGAAATTTAACTCTGAACCCAGATTACACAGTTCTACTTCATTGAGGAGAAATTCAACATACGAGGATGGCCAATAAATAGTTTTTATATTCTCTACAAAAAAGACATGTGAATAGGGACTGGAATTTACCATCTGAACCCTCCATTCATTCTTAAATGGTATATAATAAATTACATTTAATTTGCCTCTAAATTGAACCAGCTCAGGAGAAAGGCATGGAGCAATATCTATGTAATAGGATAAATTAAGAATAGTATTGTGGTCGGGTTTGATGTATTTTAAAGCAGCTATGTTTCCTCCATATGTAACTGAAGTCAGCAGTTCTTTTTTGGTAGGCATCTTCGGAAAATTATTTAAAGTACTGTTTAAGAACAAAGAGTCAACTGGATTAAATTCTGTGAAAAGTGTCCAATACTTTCTGTCTTTGTCAATCAATATCTCTGACAGATTAATTCCAGAGTGGTTATTGTTTATAAACATTGTAACAATGTCATTCAAAATGAGCGGCCTCAGTAACGGACTCGGAATTATCAGTCCTTTAGTAATAAGTCCAAAGAAATAAGAACCGTTTTGAATAATTGCATTTTTATAGAGTCTTGGATGAAAATGTTTTAATAATGCAAGTGTATATATTCTGTTTTTATTAATAGCTGTTTCCATATACAAGAAAATATCTCTCTGTGTGGAAATACTAACATTGACAGTTTCTGTGAAAAGCTTGTATACAAAATACTCAAATGAATCTAAAATTTGTGCACGCTCACTGAAGCATTCCCTTAATTCGAAAATAGCTGAAATGGGGCACATATGAGGTAGAATCAAAATATAATTATTTTCAATTGGTGTAATTGTACTCATGTGTTCAAATAAAGTATCCAAAACTGTCATTCCATTATTGTCCCTTATTTTGTACAAATTTTTATCAAGTTTGTACTTCAAAGAATATAAAATAGAGTGATTTCCAGACATAGCTGCATAGTGGAGAGGCGTTCTTCCCTCAGTGTCTTGTTCACCCATTAGTGCATTGTAAGAATCTTCAGAACGTATCATTAAATCAAGTAACCCTATTGTTTTAAATGCATCTTGAAGTCTAATAATCCAAGACTGTTGGTCATTTTTGTATGCTAAATAGTGCAAAACATTTCTTTTGTTCCAGTCTTTTACATTTGTAAACATCTCATGATGCCCAATAGAAGTTATGCCTAAATACATAAAATTTCGGCATATTGCTGCACTATGTATTGGTGTGGAGCCGTTTTGTGATTTGTCATTATGAGACAATATTACCTCGAATATCCCTCCTACAGATGAATCAACCCCACTACAACAGAGATAGTGAAATGGAGTTGCATCAGAAGAATCTTCTGTGTGCCAATTTCTGAACCCATTTTTGTACAAAGCAAGTATTGTTTCACTAGTTGAATACAATGCAAGGAAATATTGCAATGCCAATTCTTTTCTACAGCATTTAAAATGGTAATTTCTTATCTCTAATTTTCCTAGGTCTCTTTTTATGCGTTTTATAGTCAAATTTTCTTCACATTTTGCATTAAAAAGTTTTTTAGACTTATCAAGAAAATAAAGAAGAATATCTTTCCTATCAAATGCAGCTGCAGTGAAGATAGGAGTTCTTCCCCTTGCGTCGGTGCACGTCATTGCGTTTGTTTCTTCTTTTAACAAAATTTTTACTACCTCAAAATAACCGTTTTGCGTTGCTATTTCTAATGCAGTTTCACAGAAGAGAAAACGCTGATCATCTTTCAGAATGTAATCATGTTCATCGCGTTCATAGTAAAACTCTCTCGCCCCTTTGCTTTGCAGCCTTCTTTTTCCCTTGGGTATCCAATAAAGACTTCCGTTACACGGTAAGCAGTCATCGACTGCTCCTAATGAAAGTAGGAGCTCTACGACTGTAGCGTGTCCATTCTTTGCAGCAAGGTAAAGCGAATGGTTTAAACTGGGAGTCCAGAGAGACGCTTTAAATGAAATCAGCATTTTCAGAATGCGGTAATGACCATGTTCAGCAGCTAGATGAAAGGAATTCAATCCAATTGCGTTTTCGTGAAGTAGATCAACATAATTTTGTATGAGAAGCTGTACAACCTTTTCGTGACCATTTTGTGAAGCAATGTTAAATAAACTGTATCCCCAGTGGGCTTCATATTTACAAATATAAATTAAATCTAGTTCCGGAGATAAACCCCTAATTGGATAAGAGGACCTTATAAATGTCTTGTCAGCTCCATTTTCAAACAGGGCACTTAGAGACTTAGCATTACCATATGCAGCTGCAATGTAAGAAGCCGGAGAGTTCCCTTAGTCTTTACAGTCTACCCGGAAATCTGGAATGACATCTATCAACAATTTAATTGTTTGATATGAATCCAACAGGGCAACTGTTTCATGCAAAATTCCACCAAACATTTGATTTGTTTTACTTTGTCGTAGAGAATTAATTTCTTCTTTAAACATTTTCTGAAGAGCATTGTTTTGACAATTTGCAACGTGATAAACCATATTTATGAAGTCGATTCGAGATATGTGTTCCTTTTGATGTTTTAGATTTGTTATCAAGTACTTCGAAATTTGGACGTGACCATTATATTTCGATACATAATATTTTTTAAGAAATTTCTTGTTAGAAGATAACAAGTCAGCAAAACGCTTGTGAGCAAATCTTATTCTCCCCGACTCACGTGTCAGAAAATGTGACAAATCTCCAGACAAAAGACGAGAAAGATGTAATTTTTCGTCTTGCTCTGTCAGATTTAGATAATTATATACATCATTTACCGTTGGCTGATTTAAAGATGCACACAAGATTTCCAATACAGATCTAACGCTCTCAAAAGTTTCTTGTGATTTACCAAAGACTCTCTCTAAGTTCAATTCGTAAATATGTTCAAGTGTGTCAGGTATTTGGTGATAATCGCCATTTGTCATCCAAAAATCAAAGGCATTTATCAGGAAAAGAAAGTTACCATCAACAATGGCTACTAGTTTGTTTACCTGTTGGTTCGAATTTGCTTCCGAAAGCATAATTATATTCAATTGTTTTCGTATCGTGTCATTTTGTAACCTTTTCTCCAAATAACGTTTTATATCTAATTCCGCATTTTCTTTGAATCTTGGGTTATTGTAATGTATGACCCCGGGCGGAAGTCTTTCTCGTATTTGAGAAATATTGCGAGATGTGAATAAAAATTTCACGAAAGATGGCAGACGCGGAATTTTTTCATACAACAAGGTAAATATATTGTCTTTATCTCTCTCGATGCATTCGTCTAAGGCATCAACCATTATTATCATCGTTTCAGGTATATTTCGTACTTTTTGCAGTGGACTTAAAATTCCAAAATCAAAACATCCTCGGGGATCTTCAAAACATCTTTTGGTAAAAAGATATTCTTGTGCCATTTTGTCCAAATGAATAATGTTTCCAAATTCTGGAAACTTTCCTGCAATGCTTCCCGCCATGTTTCTGACGAATATTCCAGGATTCAATGTGATATACGAGTCAAATCGACAAAGATGCACTGACATAAGTTTTGAATATATGGGATATCCTGGTGAAATTTTGTCACAATCACAAGTGATTTTTGACACAATTGCCGATTTTCCGAATCCCATTTCGGCTGTTATCAAAATACCCCTGTGCTCGGTATGCAATAGATGATAGCTAATATCTTCAATTAGCCATTCTCTGCCAATGAGAGTTCCATGTGTCTTAATGTAGTAAGAAAAATCAAGGTCACTTTCCCACGGAAACGAAAAATCCATTGTAATGCAATCTACAATAGTAGATACATAATTATGATAAATGCGCTATACATTATATCAAATGGCACAACTGGCATGATTTGCAAAACTGGATTTAAAAAAATAATTTATGAAATGAATAAAAAAGTGTAAAATTAAATAAGTAGTAAAAATTTCTTACCTTTATTGGTGATTGGGGAATATGCTATAAATGTTTTCTTGAAAGTTATGAAAAAACATAAAAACATTAAAACACACATTATCGTCACTGTCCACATAAACCAACGCCATGTAGAAATACTTTTATCTGTTGAGTGTCTTTTATCTTTCTCTTGAAAATATTTTTCTATTTTAGTTGATGTATTTTCATTGTTTTTCTCTGCTATAACTTGTTGAAGATCTAGTACATGGTTATTTTGAAACCTGTTTTCGGTTTTTAGTTCAAGAAGTATATGCACAGCCTCCTTGCACTTTTCATTATGTTTAATTGATTTTTCCTGAAGAACACTAATAAGTATTTTCAAACATTGTCTTAAATCTTTTTCCTCAACCATGAATGTCTTGTTATGAGCGAAATGTTGATTCCGAACTATACGAACTTTCCCTAGCAATTGTTTGTTATTTCCAATATCAAAATATAAACAGTTTTCAAATAGAGAAGCGATATTGATAATGTCATCCATTGTTGACTCGGTCGGGTCTCGACACTTATGTACATAAACGTTCATGATTTGATTGAGGGTGTATTGTGTACTGTCTCTTCCCCATGTTCTCGAGTCAAACATTTCCCATTTGACACGGTTAGCTTGTCCAGGATAGCGCATGTGTCGGCGGAACTCACTTCTCCATTTTTTGCAGGAATCGCACCACAATGCGTCTTTCGTTGGATTTGTTTTGGTGCAGCTTATGTTGCACGGTATAAATCCAGCACATCTGTTGGATAGACGCACATAAAACTTACTGAATTCATTTTGAACGTAATCTTTTAGTCCATCCTTCGTAAAGTTCAAGGCAACTACAAGACTAACGTAGTTTTTAAACTTTTCGTCTGACACAAATTTGTCTTTAGTTGTCGCCATTTTGATTTTTTTTTCTATTTGGTTAGAGGCTACGGAAGTTTAAATGCCTTTTTAAATTTATATTTTTAACGCTTTGTTTAAACCATTTTTTGAATCGATTCATGTTCGTGTCTTAAGGAAAACTTTGTTTTCAATTGAAATCGAAACACATATCAGTATACCAAAAGTTAGTTTAATGGGTATTAAGAATTTATTTGTATTTACACATTAATATTTTAATTGGTTATTTTCAAACTGTGTGTTTAAAAGTTGATCAAAATATTAAGCATTTTGTAGCTTTTGGAAATAAGTTTTCTCTCATATGTGTGTCATTCATTGTCATCTGTTGTTTATTATATTAAATAATTACATCTGCGTCAACAGTTTTTTTCATTTACAACGATGTTCTTATGTTGATGTTTTTAAAAGAAAAGTAGAGAGATCAGTTTTTAGTAGTTTAAAATTAAGTTCACATAATCTTGCCATAGAAAAAGGTAGACACTTATCTATTCCAAAGCATGAAAGACTGTAACTATTGTAACACTGGAGCAATTGAAGATGAATTTCATTTTTTATTCAGATGTTTTAAATATTATAGCATTGAATGATTTATTTTTGACGTCGTCGTATCAATAACTGGCGTCAGGTGAGCAGACAAATTGAATAACGCACGTTATGATAATTTGTCTGCTCAATTGACGGCAGTTATTGACACCACGACGTCAAAAATAAATCATTTAATGCTTATATTTACATTCCCTTACTGAAGAAATAAATTATTTACTTAAATAAATCGATACAAATTGCAAATCACGGAGGAAGTAAATTAGTAACAGTAAGAACAGCTGTTTTATAAAAACCGTTTTAAACTGGTTATCACATAGACTGTAGAGTTGAGATCGATGAGCATGAAAATATAATCCATGAAAAACAATTCTTGAATTTTGCTTTTAACAATAAAATCCACTTTTTTGTTGAATAATTGTAAAACATGGTGTTTTGACAACAGGTGTGAAATATATTTGTAACCGATAACATAGAAATCAATGTTTGGGAACTACTTATGTAAATTCATACGCAGTGATTAGTTGTTGCATTTAGAGGCATTTAAAGATCACAGAATTTAATAGAAAAACACAGTAGAATGTAAATATATTCATTTAAGGACAGTTTTTGAAAGAAATTTATATACATGTTTTCATACTATAGTCTGTCCCAAGTTATTGCTTCCATCACTTTTTGATGATTTTTAATAAAAAATACACTTACTTGTGAAAGAAATACAGTTGAAATCAATAAAAGGGAAAACATCCAAGATTTATCCTCATTGACAAATTTCTTACGAAGATTTATAATGGGAAATGTTTATGTCTTTTCTCCATTCGGAATTACTCGGAATACCTCGCACAATTTTTCAACATTATCATCCGGGCTATTTCATGGTTGATGCAATGCAAACTCCCCGTAGACTTTCTATTTTGGGTTGTGTATTGAAACCTGAAGCGGTAGAGGGGGCGTTTCAAAACAGATAATCTGGACATTTTTCATATTAGTGGATGAACGTACTTTGAGCACTAAGGTATTTATGATTATCGAAATATCAAGCAAAAAGTGGTGGAAGCAAAAACTCGGGACAGAGTATAGAAATAATTTTTCTAAAAATGTCGGATATCTTTAAGGCTAAGTTCTTTTTTAATAGTAAATCTTCGACATTATTGAAAATAACTCTCTCATTTATCAATAGATATACATTATACAGAAATAGTGCACAAGCTTAATTGTCAGAACTATTTTCCTCTCATGGGAATGTGAAATATAATTATACATGTATATCTTTCATTCTGATATGTAATAAAAAACAATACTTCTGTTTACGCATATATTGGGCCTTTGCCAATTATTAGGGTCTTATGTTTTAACGGAAGACCCTATTGTTTTCGTTAGGTTTCTTTTTCTCTATTTTTCACTATTATTAGGGTCTTCCGTTTCAACGCAAGACTCTATTGTTTTCGTTAGGTTTCTTTTTCTCTATTTTTCACTATTATTATTAAGGTCTTCCGTTTCCAACGGAAGACCTTATTGTTATTCTTCGGATTCTTTTTAGGGTCTTCCGTCTTCAGCGGAAGACCCTTCTATTATTCTATTGTTTCTTTTTCACTTTTCTTATTATTATTATTATTATTATTATTATTATTCTTTTTTTGTCTTACAAATTTTGTGCAGGCGATTTTTCGGAGATGGCTCATTCGATTTCCTTCAAATTTTAAGGGTTGATGTGTCGTTATCTGAAGTTTGTACCGCCGTTTCAATTTTTCGATATTCACTTCCGGTCAGAAGTTATCGTCCTAAAACGTTTTTAAAAATTCAATTTTGTCTGCGACGTTTCTCAAAAACGAGTAAAGATAGAGGGCTGAACTTTTCAGTAATCATAGACATCCCTTTTTTCTGGTGCAACATGGTCATAAAAACGTCTGCTGTCATTTCCGGTCGTCACCGGAAGAAAAGACGAAAAATCGATTTTTTCAACTTTATTATATTTTAATTTTTTTCTGTAAGTTTGATAGTGACCCTCTTACTGATTCAGAATATGTAATTTGTTTTAAAATCGATCAACGCATTCTCGAGATATTAAGAATCAAAGTCGTGAAGCGAGAGTCCGAGTAGCTCAGTCGATAGAGTTGTGGACATGGCCCAGGCGACCCGGGTTCAAGTCCCGAGTGCCCCAAAAAATTTTCACTCATTTTTCGATCAGATTTACGATTTTATCTTTAAAATGATGAGTTTTATCAAATCTCTTCAAAAATCGGACGGAAGACCCACTCGTTGCTCGCAACGAGAACCATCTAGTTCTTTTTAGGGTCTTCCGTCTTCAGCGGAAGACCCTTCTATTATTCTATTGTTTCTTTTTCACTTTTCTTATTAGGGTCTTCCGTCTTCAGCGGAAGACCCTTCTATTATTCTATTGTTTCTTTTTCACTTTTCTTATTATTATTATTATTATTATTATTATTCTTCTTTTTTTGTCTTACAAATTTTGTGCAGGCGATTTTTCAGAGATGGCTCGTTCGATTTCCTTCAAATTTTAGGGGTTGATGTGTCGTTATCTGAAGTTTGTACCGCCGTTTCAATTTTTCGATATTCACTTCCGGTCGGAAGTTATAGTCCTAAAACTTTTTTTTTAAATCAATTTTGTCTGCGACGTTTCTCAAAAACGAGTAAAGATAGAGGGCTGAACTCTTCAGTAATCATTGACATCCCGTTTTCCTGGTGCAGCATGGTCATAAAAACGTCCGCCGTCACTTCCGGTCGTCACCGGGAGAAAAGACGAAAAATCGATTTTTTCAACTTTTTGATTTTTTGATTTTTTTCTATAAGGTCGATAGTGACCCTTTTTCTGATTCAGATTATGTAATTTGTTTGAAAATCGATCAACGCATTCTCGAGATATTAAGCATCAAAGTCCTGAAGCGAGAGTCCGAGTAGCTCAGTCGTAAGAGTCGTGGACATATGCCCAGGCGACCCGGGTTCAAGCCCCGAGTGGCGAAAAAATTTTCCCTCATTATTTGCTTAGATTTACGATTTTTATCGTACAAATGATGGGTTTTATCTCATTGATTCAAAATTCGGACGGAAGACCCACTCGTTGCTCGCAACGAGAACCATCTAGTTAGGGTCTTCCGTCTTCAGCGGAAGACCCTTCTATTATTCTATTGTTTCTTTTTCACTTTTCTTATTATTATTATTATTATTCTTTTTTTGTCTTACAAATTTTGTGCAGGCGATTTTTCGGAGATGGCTCATTCGATTTCCTTCAAATTTTAAGGGTTGATGTGTCGTTATCTGGAGTTTGTACCGCCGTTTCAATTTTTCGATATTCACTTCCGGTCGGAAGTTATCGTCCTAAAACGTTTTTAAAAATTCAATTTTGTCTGCGACGTTTCTCAAAAACGAGTAAAGATAGAGGGCTGAACTTTTCAGTAATCATAGACATATCTTTTTCCTGGTGCAACATGGTCATAAAAACGTCCGCTGTCACTTCCGGTCTTCACCGGAAGAAAAGACGAAAAATCGATTTTTTCAACTTTATTATATTTTAATTTTTTTCTGTAAGTTTGATAGTGACCCTCTTACTGATTCAGAATATGTAATTTGTTTGAAAATCGATCAACGCATTCTCGAGATATTAAGAATCAAAGTCCTGAAGCGAGAGTCCGAGTAGCTCAGTCGATAGAGTCGTGGACATGGCCCAGGCGACCCGGGTTCAAGTCCCGAGTGCCGCAAAAATTTTTCACTCATTTTTCGATCACATTTACGATTTTATCTTTAAAATGGTGAGTTTTATCAAATCTCTTCAAAAATCGGACGGAAGACCCACTCGTTGCTCGCAACGAGAACCATCTAGTTATTATTATTATTAGGGTCTTCCGTCTTCAGCGGAAGACCCTTCTATTATTCTATTGTTTCTTTTTCACTTTTCTTATTATTAGGGTCTTCCGTCTTCAGCGGAAGACCCTTCTATTATTCTATTGTTTCTTTTTCACTTTTCTTATTATTATTATTATTATTATTATTATTCTTTTTTTGTCTTACAAATTTTGTGCAGGCGATTTTTCGGAGATGGCTCGTTCGATTTCCTTCAAAATTTAAGGGTTGATGTGTCGTTATCTGAAGTTTGTACCGCCGTTTCAATTTTTCGATATTCACTTCCGGTCGGGAGTTATCGTCCTAAAACTTTTTTTAAAAATCAATTTTGTCTGCGACGTTTCTCAAAAACGAGTAAAGATAGAGGGCTGAACTCTTCAGTAATCATAGACATCCCGTTTTCCTGGTGCAGCATAGTCATAAAAACGTCCGCCGTCACTTCCGGTCGTCACCGGGAGAAAAGACGAAAAATCGATTTTTTCAACTTTTTGATTTTTTGATTTTTTTCTTTAAGTTCGATAGTGACCCTTTTTCTGATTCAGAATATGTAATTTGTTTTAAAATCGATTAACGCATTCTCGAGATATTAAGCATCAAAGTCCTGAAGCGAGAGTCCGAGTAGCTCAGTCGTTAGAGTCGTAGACATATGCCCAGGCGACCCGGGTTCAAGCCCCGAGTGACGAAAAAATTTTCCCTCATTTTTTGCTTAGATTTACGATTTTTATCGTACAAATGATAGGTTTTATCTCACTGATTCAAAACTCGGATGGAAGACCCACTCGTTGCTCGCAACGAGAACCATCTAGTTATTATTATTATTCTTTTTTTGTCTTACAAATTTTGTGCAGGCGATTTTTCGGAGATGGCTCGTTCGATTTCCTTCAAATTTTAAGGGTTGATATGTCGTTATCTGAAGTTTGTACCGCCGTTTCAATTTTTCGAAATTCCCTTCTGGTCGGAAGTTATCGTCCTAAAACTTTTTTAAAAAATCAATTTTGTCTGCGACGTTTCTCAAAAACGAGTAAAGATAGAGGGCTGAACTCTTCAGTAATCATAGACATCCCGTTTTCCTGGTGCAGCATGGTCAGAAAAACGTCCGCCGTCACTTCCGGTCGTCACCGGAAGAAAAAACGAAAAATCGATTTTTTCAACTTTTTGATTTTTTGATTTTTTTTCTGTAAGTTCGATAGTGACCCTTTTTCTGATTCAGAATATGTAATTTGTTTTAAAATCGATCAACGCATTCTCGAGATATTAAGCATTAAAGTCCTGAAGCGAGAGTCCGAGTAGCTCAGTCGTTAGAGTCGTGGACATATGCCCAGGCGACCTGGGTTCAAGCCCCGAGTGACGAAAAAATTTTCCCTCATTTTTTGCTTAGATTTACGATTTTAATGGTACAAATGATGGGTTTTATCTCATTGATTCAAAACTCGGACGGAAGACCCACTCGTTGCTCGCAACGAGAACCATCTAGTTATTATTATTATTCTTTTTTTGTCTTACAAATTTTGTGCAGGCGATTTTTCGGAGATGGCTCGTTCGATTTCCTTCAAATTTTAAGGGTTGATGTGTCGTTATCTGAAGTTTGTACCGCCGTTTCAATTTTTCGATATTCACTTCCGGTCGGAAGTTATCGTCCTAAAACTTTTTTTAAAAATCAATTTTGTCTGCGACGTTTCTCAAAAACGAGTAAAGATAGAGGGCTGAACTCTTCAGTAATCATAGACATCCCGTTTTCCTGGTGCAGCAAGGTCATAAAAACGTCCGCCGTTACTTCCGGTCGTCACCGGGAGAAAAGACGAAAAATCGATTTTTTCAACTTTTTGATTTTTTGATTTTTTTTTATAAGTTCGAGAGTGACCCTTTTTCTGATTCAGAATATGTAATTTGTTTGAAAATCGATCAACGCATTCTCGAGATATTAAGCATCAAAGTCCTGAAGCGATAGTCCGAGTAGCTCAGTCGTTAGAGTCATGGACATATGCCCAGGCGACCCGGGTTCAAGCCCGGAGTGACAAAAAAATTTTCCCTCATTTTTTGCTTAGATTTACGATTTTTATCGTACAAATGATGGGTTTTATCTCATTGATTCAAAACTCGGACGGAAGACCCACTCGTTGCTCGCAACGAGAACCATCTAGTTCTTCTTCTTTTTTTTTTTCTTACCACTTTTTGTGCACGCGATATCTCAGAAATGGCTCGACCGATTTGCACGAAATTTTCAGATCTTACTAACTATGTTCTGAACCTTATCGGAAATTTTTTTGGTTGATGACGTCATTTCCGTTTTTGAGATATTGGCATTTTAAGGATTTTTAGGTGGTTGGTTTGTCCAAGAGTGTTCTCATAAACTACAAACGATATCGATTTTAAACTTTCAGGGATGAAAGACAAAAGATTGTTAATCTGAACAAAAGCATTCTTATTTGCCTAGCACAAGAAACCCTGGAGCTCGGTGGGGCTCGAAAAATGGGATTGAAAAAGCGTCGGTTTTTTTGCGTGGTTTTCTTTGTTTATCTCTTTTCTCAGAAATATTTTGTGAAAATATGTAGAACAAATAAAGTTTATAATTCCAAGAGCTTTCGTTTGACATCAAGAAAAAGGGGCTGGCCCCTCAAATTAGGGGCCAAAGTTTTTTGAAAGTCTTCGCAGGATAACTAAAAAACGGTTGGGATTTCAAGATGGCTGTCGCTGAAAAAGTTGTTCATTTTGATCTTATCAAAGTCGTTACAATAAAATTTTGTTCGGGTATTGCGTAATACGAGAGTAAAAAGCTTGACCTAATTGTTAACACGTACCTGTTTTCATGTGAAAAGTGCATGTTTTTGTCTGCATAACTGACACAAGTTACAACAGAAAGTGTAATAGCTTACCTATATGTTGCTTAAATTAATTATAAAAAGTGAGTATCGATGTTTTTCTTACAGGTGATACGTGAGGATCATTAGTCACTTTTGTTTAGTTTTTGTAATGGACAATCATTCAAAGCCGAGAAAGAGAAAGTACATAGTCGCGGACATACATTCTTATTCTATTCAAGTGAAACACAGAACAACTCCTACAAAAAATGTTTAAAATTTGTTTTAAAATCATTTTTAGAAGCCTGGGTTGTATGTGAAATCACGTACCAATTCCTCACCCGCGACCGAAGAGATTATTGATCGGCTGCTAGCTAGCAGCCACCGGTTATCTAATACACAACATTCGCGTCTTGCATACATAAGTTTATTTATATAGCGGCTTACACAAAGAACTATGGTATAAGATATATTAAATGTAAATTAAGGAGAAAAGAGTAACCTCTTAACCCATAAATTTAATGTTACCTCTGTTATTTGTAAAACGGGGTCTTTATGCGTATAACTGACATAAAGCTACCGTAGACAGTATACCAGCTTACATACGGAAAGTGTATATACATTCTCATTCTCTTCTAGTGAAACACATTATGGATAAAAGAACTTATACTATGCAATACATTTGAGACGCATTTAAAATCTAGCTGGATTCCGAGCTGTGTATGTAAACAATTACGCATCCGATTTCTTGGCCGCGGCCAAAGAAATAGGTCGCGGCTGGACTAGCGAGCGGTCTGCTGTCATCCAATACACAAGATTTGCGTTTTGCTGGGATGCACACATTGGTTTATTTATTTAGCTGCAAACACAAGGAATTCCGATGTTAACGATATTAAAGAGTAAACAAAAAAAATTATACCTTAACCTACGAGGTTATAATGTTTTAGTTTTGTAATTTAAAAACGATATATAGTATGACTGTCATTGAAAAAAGGTGTTCTATGTGATCTTGTCTATGTCATAAAATAAGTTTTATTGTTGGGAAAATATTCCGTCATTTAAAACCCACCACGTTGGGTGTACATTTACGTAACACATCAATCGCACATGGCCGAAGAGATACCGCGCTAGTGGACAAGCGATTCGCTGTGGTCTAAGACACAGGCTTTTCGTGTTTCTACGTTATCACACGTACAGTTCATTGAATTGTTTTTATTTTCAATTATATTGGTTAAAGATGCATCAAACTTTTGATTTAGCATTGATTGAAATCACAGTGCGTAAAGTTAAAAGAAACTGCCATCAAATGAATATAATACAACGTTTTACAGTCGTACGAGTTGAAAAATAAATTAGTCTATTTCTGACATTTTTGCTGCTGAGAATTTAATGCATTACACTTCCCACATCTATATAGGCGATATTCACAACATGATTATTCCAACACAAACATCTTATGTATCTGTAATCTGTGATAATTAATTTGGCTAACAAAATATTAGGAGTCTTTATATATGAGTTCTGAGAGAGAGAGAGAGAGAGAGAGAGAGAGAGAGAGAGAGAGAGAGAGAGCATGAATTTAGCAGGGTATAGTAAGTAAAGTGAGTTGAAAACGCGTTCGAGATAAGGCAGTTTAAGTGTTACAATGTTACATGCTTGCGGTAGGTGCAGGCACGATAAAACTTACCGATGCCCGCTAATACGGAAGGAATTGAAGGAATCAGTGATTATTTCTTTAATATACCAATGCATTTTTTTAACAAGTTTGATTTACATTCAGGCCGTAAAAGAATAATGGTCACACGAACACTATTGGTTTAACCTCTTCTGAATGGTAGTCCGAATCATTAAAAAGCATACGCATTGCTGATTTTATTCTTTCATTTAATTAAATTACATTTTTTTGTTATTGATTATCAAAGAATATGTGAGTTTTAAAAATAGTTTATTAACATTCGGTAAGTAAAAGTTTTGTTTAGATTCGGACAGGCGAAGAGCGAGTAGAGGACACATGATTATAAATACTACTTAGTAGATTACGGAGATTTTCAAATCGACCGGACTTCTGCATATGCGTTGCACGTACACTCGAATACTTGATACATATATATTTTAATAAAACGTCTGTATGCTGTATTATTATTTGCTGTCTGATCAGGACTGTTCTTCCCAAAAAGAAGCGCACGGCGATCGCGTAATGAATGTTCTGTATATACATGCTTGTATATATTTTTAAAAAATTTTTAACGTTTAAGTCAGCAAAATTGTAGAGGCCATGGAGTCAAAAAGCAAAACAAAATAATTTGCCAATTAGGCAATAGTAGTTATTCAAAGCCTATGATTAATAACTTGAATAAATATGAATTTACAAGCCCCCCCCCCCCCCCCCCTTGTTAAGAGATTCCGTGTCTTGTATTCTTTTTGTTCTTTTATTAACGATTTTTGTGCACGCGATTTCTCGGAAATGACTCAAATTTTGTTAAACGGCCCTGATAAGAAGATAAGAGGATGGCCCCTAAAATTTCTTTCTCAAATATATCAAGAACGGTCTCAAATTTCAAACACTGGTTGAATAACATACAACTCATTTTGTGCAAACTCTATACGTATGAAATAGCAAAATTTTCTTGTAATTTAAATGATTTTTTTCAAAGTAATAACAGTATAATTTTTTCACAAATTACGCTTTGTGAAATCTAAAAAAATTCTTAATCTATCACTAAAATTACTAATTTTTGACGGCCCATGCAGTAAGTATTGCTAACCGAGCCTTTCGTTCAACAGCACGTTGATTGTGAAGATTTCAGCGTTGTTTACAACAAAAGGATAAAAAGACCACGAATTGTAACATATTTGGCTGTAAAGGGTTTAAAAGAGATGGATACAAAACACAAGTGCGAATATATCTAGTAAAGATAAAAATGATTAATCTACATTTGTCATAAATACATCATTTTATCATAAGAATATTTTAACATTTAGATCCGCCGAAAATTTTCATTTCCTTTCATTGTTTGATGCCTGATTTGAAATAACGTTTCGATGTCGTACCAAGTGGAGAAATTTCTTAAAGCTGAATGTTCCGATTTTTCGGCCATTACAGTATCAAATGTTACCATGCAAACCAAATGAATTATCTTAGAAAGTTATAGACTTTCGCCTATTTACACAGAATTGATTTTCTTTTAACGTTAGAAATATTCAAAGTAAATAAAAATAATTCTTGGGGGCGTACAAAAATTCCCCAAAAATACATCATGGGAATGTTTAAAAAAGGTAACCGTTTGATTTCCTCCCCCGAATGATTGGGTTTATTCAACCTGCAAATTATGCATCGATTGTAAACAACGTAAACTTTAGAATTATTAGTGAACAAATGTACACTGCTTTATTTTTTCAAATAGCCATGCTGTTTATTTTATTTGTTAAAATAGATCATATAAAAAAGGACAGATGTCAAAGTCGTAATACAATCATACTCGCTTCGACGTATGGGGCGAGTATAAATACGAAGCGAAATAGCGCGAAATCCTTTTATGTCGTTTATTTTGTAAATAAATTTTGTACATTGTAAAACTTGTCTTATCTGGAGGAGTTTGGTTCTGAAAAATAAGGGTAGATTAGACAACATCCGGTTTGGAGGACATTGTTGCAAATTAATTTCAGTATTTAATGCATTAGGTCTTGATCGTCTATTCTTGCAAAATTTTCAATTCTTCTGAAATATATTAGACCTAATCGATCGTGATTACGGTACCAATTTTCATTTTTTTTTCTTGGAAAACAATTAGTCCATAAAGGAGTACATACAATGGTAATACTTTTTCAAAGTCATCGTAATTGATATTTTCAAGCATTCGATTAACCTGAAAAGTCCGACACAAGATAAGTACATGACATTGGCCAACAGGTGGCTGATTACGTAATGGCGAGGTTGAATATTTATATAGATGAGAATTTAATAAAGAATGGAGCATTTTGACAGAATAAAATGTAACTCTGTAAGTGTAGCCATACAACGGGGATAGCATACGATATCGGCAGTCTTACTACCGCGGTATCCTAAATCACGGCCTGAAAAAAAATGGGATGAACTATAATCTCATTATCTAATTTTCGCAAAAAAAAGAATGCGTATTTATTTATAACAAGACTTAACGGAATATACTGAAATGAATTACTAGTTTGGATCTACTATAGTATATTCACAGTTGTTTAAATCAATAGCAACGACAGGAAAATTGCCGATCGATCGATAAGTGGCCGGATTACGGGAGATAACTCTCACTAATCATTAGCAGTCAATTCTTTACATCGCGGCCGGTTTACAGAATAGACAAGGTCCGGATTGCACAACATTTTTTAAAAATAAAATGCTAGGAAAATGCCAAGAGACTGAATAATGTCGCCGGATTGGACAACATGCCGGAATGCACATCATCCGGATTCAACAAGTTTTAATATGTACATCATTTTTTCATTGAAACAGAGACAATTTTAAATTTTAAATTTGAGTCGATATGATAAAACATTTTGAATTGCGGACCATCTTTAACACGCAATTTGCGAGCTTATTTTTTTTTGGCAGTAAAAAGATTCAAACTTTCAGTTTTTATGCACATGTTCAAATTTTTTATTGAACTGTTTTTAAAATAAGAGCCCAGAATGGTCTAAAGTCTTTATTCCGTACCTATACAATATACATGTAATAATTTTAATATACTATGTTGTTAAGGATTTAAAGGACTAGAAGTCCAGAATTTTGATCATTCTTTTTTAAAAAAGAGAAATATTTGTGAAATTGTTGTACGAGTAAAGATGCTTAGAACTATGTACATTTATATATACTATGTGTATAACAATAGACAACCCTCAAACTTTCGCTAAAAGGAGAAAATCGACCCCAACGTTCTTTCCCAGATACATGTATCTCAATAATGGTAACTGATTTCTAAACACTTCTTGAACCAAATGCATTTAAAACAAAAATAAATTTCCTTTTACATAACCAAGGTCTAGTCCTTTAAATTATGAGCCAATTGATTTGAAGACAAGCATGGCTTTTAATTTCTGAATATTTTGTAACATGAATGATATATTTAACAATGTACAGTCATCAAAATTGTTAGATGGCCCGATAAAAAGTCGGCCCCAAACAAGTTCTTTCTCAGATATCTCAAAAACGGTCACTTTCTCAATGCTTGTTGAATAAAATTTGCATCAAATAAAAAAAGTCCTTTAATTTGATATCAAGAAAAATTGACAAGCCCCTAAATTAAAGGGCCAAAAGGGATCTAAAGCTATTCATCAATAGCTCTTACACTTCATACAGAAACGTCTCAGATCCTTTAAATGTAGCCCCACCCACATTTCCATGTTTCGTTTTCGAATAGCAAAAGTAAAGGTCTTATCACATCTGATGAGAATCGGACGGAAGACCTCCTCGTTGCTCGCAACGAGATCGTGTCTAGTTATTCTTTTTTTTCTTAACACTTTTCTTTAAACTCAAATATCTCATACCTGGTACAATGGATTTTTATGAAATTTTTTTAGATTATAAAGAATATCAAGATCTTTTATCACGTATATTTTTGTCGATGAATTCACTTCCGGTCGGCCGATATATTCGTTTATCTTTTTTTAAAAAGTGATTTTGTCCTCCCTTTTTCTCAAAAACGATTAAAGATAGAAAATTGAAAATTTCAGGAATGATAGATTTTTGAATTCTTAGATGCCATCAGGTACAAACATGATCGTCCGTCACTTCCGGTCATCAAAATATATTCTAAACGCATCCAATTTTAATATGAACAGGTCATCCGTCACTTCCGGTCGTCAACGGAAGTGATTCCAAAATTTCGATTTTTGGAATTTGAAAACACATTCATTTTGTAGACATTTTTGTGCTAAATACAAAACTGAAAACCGTTTTAAAATCGGACTATGCATTGCAGAAATATTGTAGTTTAAAAATGACCTTTTCCGGAAATCTTAATTTTGCAATCCAGGTCTAAAAATCACCCTTCATTTTGATCATTTGGATCTTATCAAAGTCGTTACAATAAAATTTTGTTCGGGTATTGCGTAATACGAGAGTAAAAAGCTTGACCTAATAGTTAACACGTACCTGTTTTCATGTGAAAAGTGCATGTTTTTGTCTGCATAACTGACACAAGTTACAACAGAAAGTGTAATAGCTTACCTATATGTCGCTTTAATTAATTATAACAAGTGAGTATCGATGTTTTTCTTACAGGTGATACGTGAGGATCATTAGTCACTTTTGTTTAGTTTTTGTAATGGACAATCATTCAAAACCGCGAAAGAGAAAGTACATAGTCGCTGACATACATTCTTATTCTATTCAAGTGAAACACGGCACAACTCCTGCAAAAAAAATGTTTAAGATTTGTTTAAAAATCATTTTAGAAGCCTGTGTTGTATGTGAAATCACGAACCAATTCCTCACCCGCGACCGAAGAGATTATTGATCGGCTGCTAGCTAGCAGCCACCGGTTATCTAATACACAACATTCGCGTCTTGCTTACATAAGTTTTAACTATATAGCGGCTTACACAAAGAACTATGGTATAAAGATATATTAAGTGGAAATTAAGGAGAAAAGAGTAACCTCTTAACCCATAAATTTAATGTTAGCTCTGTTATTTGAAAAACGGGGTCTTTATGCGTATAACTGACATAAAGCTACCGTAGACAGTGTACCAGCTTACATACCGAAAGTGTATAAACATTCTCATTCTCTTCTAGTGAAACACATTATGTATAAAAGAACTAATACTATGATAATACTACAATACATTTGAGTCGCATTTAAAATCTAGCTGGATTCCGAGCTGTGTATGTGAACAATTACGTATCCGATCCCTTGGCCGCGGCCAAAGAAATAGGTCGTGGCTGGACTAGCGAGCGGTCTGCTGTTATCCAATACACAAGATTTGCGTTTTGCTGTGATGCACACATGGGTTTATTTATTTAGCTGCAAACACAAAGAATTCCGATGTTAACGATATTAAAGAGTAAATAAAAAAAAATTATACCTTAACCTACGAGGTTATGATGTTTTAGTTTCGTAATTTAAAAACGATATATAGTACGACTGTCATTGAAAAAAGGTGTTCTATGCGATCTTGTCTATGTCATAAAATAAGTTCTATTGTTGGGAAAAAATTCCGTTATCAAACTGCAAACATTTAAAACCCACCATGTTGGGTGTACATTTATGTAACAAATCAATCGCACATGGCCGAAGAGATACCGCGCTAGTGGACAAGCGATTCGCTGTGGTCTAAGACACAGGCTTTTCGTGTTTCTACGTTATCACACGTACAGTTCATTGAATTGTTTTTATTTTCAATTATATTGATTAAAGATGCATCAAACTTTTGATTTAGCATTGATTTAAATCACAGTGCGTAAAATTAAAAGAAACTGCCATCAATGAATATAATACAACGTTTTACAGTCGTACGAAATTAGTCTATTTCTGACATTTTTGCTGCTGAGAATTTAATGCATTTACACTTCCCACATCTAGGCGATATTCACAACATGATTATACCAACACAAACATCTTATGTATCTGTAACCTGTGATAATTCATTTGGTTGACACAATATTAGAAGTCTTTTTATGAGTTATGTGTGTGTGTGTGAGAGAGAGAGAGAGAGAGAGAGAGAGAGAGAGAGAGAGCATGCATGAATATAGCAGGGTGTAGTAAGTAAAGTGAGTTGAAAACGCGTTCGAGATAAGGCAGTTTAAGTGTTACAATGTTACATGCTTGCGGTAGGTGCAGGCACGATAAAACTTACCGATGCCCGCTTATACGGAAGGAATTGAAAAAATCAGTAATTATTTCTTTAATATACCAATGAATTTTTTTAGCAAGTTTGATTTACATTCAGGCCGTAAAAGAATAACGGTCACACGAACACTATTGGTTTAACCTCTTCTGAATGGCAGTCCGAATAATTGAAAAGCATACTCATTGCTGATTTTATTCTTTCATTTAATTAAATTACATTTTTTTGTTATTGATTATCAAAGAATATGTGAGTTTTAAAAACAGTTTATCAACATTCGGTAAGTAAACGTTTTGTTTAGATTCGGACAGTCGAAGAGCGAGTAGAGGACACATGGTTATAAACTACTTATAAACTACTATAAACTACTTAGTAGATTACGGAGATTTTCAAATCGACCGGACTTCTGCATATGCGTTGCACGTACACTCGAATACTTGATACATATATATTTTAATAAAACGTCTGTATGCTGTATTATTATTTGCTGTCTGATCAGGACTGTTCTTCCCAAAAAGAAGCGCACGGCTATCGCGTGATGAATGTTCTGTATATACATGCTTATATATATTTTTAAAAACTTTTTTAACGTTTAACTCAGCAAAATTGTAGAGGTCATGGAGTCAAAAAGCAGATCAAATTAATTTGCCAATTAGGCAATAGTACTTATCCAATGCCTATGATTAATAACTTGAATAAATATGAGTTTACAAGCCCCCGAGCTTCCGTGTCTTGTATTCGTTTTTTTCTTTTATTAACGATTTTTGTGCACGCGATTTCTCGGAAATGGCTCAAATTTTGTTAAACGGCCCTGATAAGAAGATGAAAGGATGGGCCCTAAAATTTCTTATTCAAATATATCAAGAACGGTCTCAAATATCAAACACTGGTTGAATAACATACAACTCATTTTGTGCAAATTCTATATGTATGAAATGGCAATTTTCTTGTAGCTTAAATGATTTTTTTAAAAATAATAACAGTATAATTTTTTCAATAATTACGCTTTGTGAAATCTAAAAAAAATTTTAATTTAGCACTAAAATTAATAATTTTAGACGGCCCATGCAGTAAGTATTGCAAACCGAGCCTTTCGTTCAACAGCACATTGATTGTGAAGATTCCAGCGTTGTTTACAACAAAAGGATAAAAAGACCACATATTGTGACATATTTGGCTGTAAAGGGTTTAAAAGAGATGGATATAAAACACAAGTGCGAATATATCAAGTAAAGATAAAAATAATTAATCTACATTTGTCATAAATACATCATTTTATCATAAGAATATATTAACATTTAGATCCGCCGAAAATTTCCATTTCCCTTCATTGTTTGATGCCTGATTTGAAATAACGTTTCGATGTCGTACCAAGTGGAGAAAGAACTATGTGCGGGATAAAGCGTTTTTATGCCCCAAAATTCAAAGTTATGAATAGAGCTTTAGAAATTTGCTAAAAGATAGGTTAATATATATCTAGTTCAGGTTTATAAAGATAAATTGTCTAATCGAAGTCATAATAGAAATATGATATGTTTATAATAAGCTAATTTCACAAAAAGTACGTATTTTAGCCAAAAACGGAGGATTTCCTATTAGTTTTTTGAAAAGGAAACATCGAGCGCATGCTTGCTCCAACACCATTTTTTGATATGATATGCAAAATAATATGAACAATGATATGTTAAAATGGTTTTGGAGCAACATTGCGCTCTATACCTCCTACTCTTGAATATTAAGAAAAACAGATGAAATTGTCATGCTTTTGAGAAAATGCGGGAAATGGCCCATATACGTGACGTCATAGAAGCACGAGGAATGATCGATGTTGAAAAACTTTTAGATTTCTGTAACAAGCATATTCAGTTTCATATTTTATCAAAATATCTTTATGATATGATGTTTTTTCAAATTTATAAAACACGGGGCCAGAAATTATACCTCATCGCATATAGTTCTTTCTTAAAGCTGCATGTTCCGATTTTTCGGCCATTACAGTATCAAATAATGTTACCATGCAAACCAAATGAATTATCTTAGAAAGTTATAGACTTTCGCCTATTTACACAGAATTGATTTTCTTTTTAACGTTAAAAATAATCAAAGTAAATAAAAATAATTTTCGGGGGCATACAAAAATACCCCAAAATTACATCATGGTAATGATTAATCAAAGTACTGAAAGTACTGTTAGACGGTGGCGCCATTTGAAAGTGGCATATTACATGTATGTAAATTATTGTTGTCGAAAATCCACAGCCAGCGTCTCATACATGTACTAATACCTAACGCTTACTCTCACAACTGGTCGTGAGTTACTTACATGGATAATTCTGTGGAAATCGTAGTTGTGTTCACAATCCACACTTTACAAATGTTGTGTCTCTTTATCGTCATCTTTTTGGGAAAATCCATAGATTTATCACAGTAGCCTTTGTAGTATAGAAGTTTGTATCTATATGTTTTGTATCTATATCAGTTGATATTAAAACTCCGTTTTTGGTAATACATGTACTACACAAATGTATTTTGATTGCCCCAGAATGACTCATTAAATATGTAGGTTGTCACCACATATTGAATGAATAAATCAAATCCAAAGCGATTTCATCACAGTACGCCAAACTACATCTATTTGATTGTATAAAGAAGGGGAATTTTGGTTTTTTCCCTTTTGACCTTTGGGGTGACCCTGCAAATGGGGAACAACTTTTGAAAAGTGTGAATTGGACTTTTGTGCTTTAAAGATATTGTAGATTTCTCAAAGTAACAAGAACAAATAAAGCTTTAGTATGATAAAATACTTATCAGGTTTTTACTAACTATTTGGGCATACATGTAGTATGTTTATTGTCCCTCTCGACAGCATTTTCCCTCAATTTCTTCACGGGGAAAAAGTTGCATCATCACACTTGCTTGTGGACCATCACACTTGCTTTTGTCCTCATAGTCAGTTATACATTTAGGTGTACAGAAAACGGAATGGTTTGCAAGAACCTGTTTGATAAAACTGATATTGCTTTTGGAATGCACGTCATCATGAAACAGAAGAGTCAATCAATATTTTATCTTCGACTGTAGTGGATTATTTCCATTTGCTCACAACGAAAGTGAATAAAAATTTGAGAAAAAAAATATCATACAATATTCAGTCGCGGCAGTTTCATTAATCAACGTTTTAAAGTACATTTGTCTAATTGTATTTAGCTATAGATTTATTCAAATCATTTGAATGAATTTGGGAAAGTCACATGTATATTTTATCGCTTCTCAGTACACTTTAACACGCATAATTTACTTGCAACATTAAACTTTTCTAGTAAACTTACAAGAAATATAGCTTAATTATTCAAAATTAGTTTTTAAAAACACCAAACAGCTGTGTATATAAATTTCATTTTATTCTTTGCATGTACTATAGTCTATACATTAGATCTACGGTCCGCAAATCCCGGCAATATTTCCGGAAAGCTAAAGTTCTGTAGCTCAGCAGAATACTAGTTATCTATGAAGCACATTTTTTACCTTCATGTTTCATTATTTATCGCAAATATAGCATGGATGTATACGCTACGGTCGATGTAGCATTTCGTTGAGTGATGACACTTATTTCAATTGCGAGTCGCAACAAACTGGCGCATTTATATAGGCCCGCCTATTTGTAAATGGAAACAAATGTCGGAGCGAGTTAAAAATTATTTGAGAACAAAAGGGGTGATATTTACGTACATGTGTAAATAATGTTATCTGTTTGCGAAAAAATCCCCCAAAACCAAAGAAAAGGTTCTCTAGTAGCAGAGACGGGTGCATATGGATTAAAGTCACAGATTGTACTTCGCTCATCAAATTGCGTTATTTCAGTTAAATGTGAAAAATTCGTCAGAAACTGTTAAGTGAACAAAATTATTATATCTTACATTACCGTTTAAAATGTACCATAAATGTATATGGACTACTGCATGAGTTGAACCGATTGTTTTTTCTCAAAAAAAGCTAGCGTTTACTGCAAATTAGAGATACACGAGCTGATACGCCGTGCAATCCATAAGACGTTTTACAGCATATCTTTAATCCCTTATTTGCTTACAAAAAATCTGAACTGAAAATCTTTAAAACATCGTAAAATGTTGTTTGTTTATACATGTACATGTAAAATGGCGACTTGATTTGCACGTGAATTTTACAATCCGAGGTCTATCGATTAGCGTGTTTGAGAGAAAGTCAGCAGCAAGTAAAGCGTCAACATCAGTAGTTAATATTGTCTGATGAATATTGAGGTGCCTGTAATAATATTAATGTTCCTATAGACTGAGTGGGTTACAAAATTAAGTAAATCACATGATAGTCCAAAATTAAACACATTTTTATCGTAAATTTCAAGTTTTTTGTGTGTTAAAAGAACACATGAACACTTGTAGAAGAAAGTGTGCCATTGATCGGTTGAAGTTCAATAAAATGTAATTAATCTAATATTCATTATCAGTATCTGTTGTGAATTCTTAAGAATAAGTTACAAAAAAATAAATATTTTTCCTCAACTAAAATTAATGCGTTGAAAATGAATTAATTTATCGATGAAGCATACTTGCTGAAATATGAAATGGCAAACTTTTTTAAATTGTGTGTGTTTCTGACAAATGTTTACATCATAAAAAAACAAGAAGCGATTATTGTGAGATGTCTTAGCCAATTACCGCAGTGATATAGTTTATGCAGTCCTGATACACAGTTTAACGTCACAACTGGCAGTTGGTGCATAAATTATCGATACCGCGTAAGCAGACATGGTAACGGCTCATTTAAAATAAAACACAATTTCATAAATTATTTAAATATATGTACAAAATGATTAGCAGCTATAATGCTTAAAATATCTGAAAAGATTAAAATTACTGAAATCGACACATAGATAAACATTGCGTGTAACACTGCATGCCTAACAGAGTTATCATTCGTTATCCGCTAGGGTCTCCGTGAGAAATACTCTTCCGGTCAGGACCGTAGCAATAGACCGTGGCTATTTATAGCCACCGTCTAAAAAAGGTAACCGTTTGATTTCCTCCCCCGAATGATTGGGTTTATTCAACCTGCATGTTATGCATCGATTGTAAACAACGTAAACTTCAGAATTATTAGTGAACAAATGTACACTGCTTTATTTTTTCAAATAGCCATGCTGTTTATTTTATTTGTTAAAATAGATCATATAAAAAAGGACAGATGTCAAAGTCGTAAAACAATCATACTCGCCTCGACGTATGGGGCGAGTATAAACACGAGGCGAAATAACGCGAAACCATTTTATGTCGTTTATTTTGTAAATAAATTTTGTACATTGTAAAACTTGTCTTATCTGGCGGAGTTTGGTTCTGAAAAATTAGGGTAGATAAGACAACATCCGGTTTGAAGGACATTGTTGCAAATTAATTTCAGTATTTAATGCATTAGGTCTTGATCGTCTATTCTTGCAAAATTTTCAATTCTTCTGAAATATATTAGACCTAATCGATCGTGATTACGGTACCAATTTTCATTTTTTTTCTTGGAAAACAATTAGTCCATAAGGGAGTACATACAATTGTAATACTTTTTCAATCATATTATCTTAATTGATATTTTCAAGCATTCGATTAACCTGAAAAGTCCGACACAAGATAAGTGCATGACATTGGCCAACAGGTGGCTGATTACGTAATGGCGAGGTTGAATATTTATATAGATGAGAATTTATTAAAGAATGGAGCATTTTGACAGAATAAAATGTAACTCTGTAAATGTAGCCATACAACGGGGATAACATACGATATCGGCAGTCTTACTACCGCGGTATCCTAAATCACGGCCTGAATAAAAATGGGATGAACTATAATCTCATTATCTAATTTTGGCAGAAAAAAATGCGTATTTATTTATAACAAGACTTAACGGTATATACTGAAATGAGTTACTAGTTTGGATCTACTATAGTATATTCACATTTGTTTAAATCAATAGCAACGACAGGAAAATTGCCAATCGATCGATAAGTGGCTGGATTACGGGAGATAACTCTCACTAATCATAAGCAGTCGATTCTTTACATAGTGGCCGGTTTACAGAATAGACAAGATCCGGATTGCATAACATTTTTTAAACATAAAATGCTAGAAAAATGCCAAGGGACTGAATAATGTCGCCGGATTAGACAACATGCCAGAATGCACAGCATCCGGATTCAGCAAGTTTTAATATGTTTTTCATTGAAACAGAGACAATTTCAAATTTTAAATTTGAGTCGATATGATAAAACATTTTGAATTGCGGATCATCCTTAACACGCAATTTGCAAGCTTATTTTTTTTGGCAGTAAAAAGATTCAAACTTTCAGTTTTTATGCACATGTTCAATTTTTTAAATTGAACTGTTTTAAAAATAAGAGACCAGAATGGTCTAAAGTCTTTACTTCGTACCTATACAATATACATGTAATAATTTTAATATGCTATGTTGTTACATTTATATATACTATGTGTGTAACAATAGACAACCCTCAAAATTTCGCTAAAAGGAGAAAAAGAATCGACCCCAACGTTCTTTCCTAGATACATGTATCTCAATAATGGTAACTGATTTCTAAACACTTTTTGAACCAAATGCATTTAAAACAAAAATAAATTTCCTTTTACATAACCAAGGTCTAGTCCTTTAAATTATGAGCCAATTGATTTGAAGACAATCATGGCTTTTAATTTCTGAATATTTTGTAATATGAATGATGTATTTAGCAATGTACAGTCATCAAAATTGTTAGATGGCCCGATAAAAAGTCGGCCCCAAACAAGTTCTTTCCCAGATATCTCAAAAACGGTCACTTTCTCAATGCTTGTTGAATAAAATTTCCATCAAATAAAAAAAAGTCCTTTAATATGATATCAAGAAAAATTGACAAGCCCCTAAATTAAAGGGCCAAAAGGGATCTAAAGCTATTCATCAATAGCTCTTACACTTCATACAGAAACGTCTCAGATCCTTTAAATGTAGCCCCACCCACATTTCCATGTTTCGTTTTCGAAAAGCAAAAGTAAAGGTCTTATCACATCTGATGAGAATCGGACGGAAGACCTCCTCGTTGCTCGCAACGAGATCGTGTCTAGTTATTATTCTTTTTTTTCTTAACATTTTTCTTTAAACTCAAATATCTCAGACATGGTACAACGGATTTTCATGAAATTTTGACAGGTAATAAAGAATATCAAGATTTTTTAAGAAGTACATTTTCGTTGATGAAGTCACTTCCGGTCGGCTGATATATTCGTTTATCTTTTTTTAAAAAGTGATTTTGTCCTACCTTTTTCTCAAAAACGATTAAGGATAGAAAATTGAAAATTTCAGGAATGATAGATTTTTGAATTCTTAGATGCCATCAGGTACAAACATGATCGTCCGTCACTTCCGGTCCACGCAAACGGCATTTTTCGAAAAATTGCGTTTTAAAAAATTTTCAAATTTGAAGATTTGGATTTTTTTTTCATTAAAATATATTCTAAACGTATCCAATTTTAATCTGAACAGGTCGTCCGTCACTTCCGGTCGTCACCGGAAATGATTCCAAAATTTCGATTTTTGGAATTTTGAAACACATTCATTCTGCAGACATTTATGTGCTGAATACAAAACTGAAAACCGTTTTAAAATCGGACTATGCATTGCAGAGATTTTGCAGTTTAAAAATGACCTTTTCCGGAAATCTTAATTTTGCAATGCAGGTCTTAAAATCAACCTAAAAGAAAATTAATATACCAATTCGTACTAAATCTGATTCGGAAAATTGTTAATTCGTACCTTATAATTAGGTCGTCCTTTACATTTCCGGGTTTTGTTAAGTCGTACATAAAATCATTCGGACTTTTAGTTAATGCGTTTCATTAGATTTTTGGATTATTATAAAATCATTGTATTTGAAATGGTTTTACCTAATTAGATGAATTTGAATTTAAGATTTAAAATAATGTCAACATATTAATTTAACTCTGTCAATAATTCATAATCAAACGGAAGACCCACTCGTTGCTCGCAACGAGATCCTGTCTAGTTGTAATTCTGTTTGTGCCAATAAAAATATTTGTATTTGTATTTACTCGGGTAAAACAAAAAGTATTTGCATGTCGTTGCTCAAAACTAATAATGTAATCTTTTGTTTAGAGATAAAGCCCTTACTGCCTGAGACTCTCTGTAAAGCTTATATTTAACTCAGTTATTTTGCCAGCAATTATCTGCATTGTATCATCAAAGATACATCCATCCATCGAGCTTACACACTTTGAGACAAAAGATCAATTAGTCAGACACACACCGTTGAATGGTCAGTTTAATCATTCATGTGTCAGTAACTTTTCTAAATGCAATAAAACCCTTTGAGTCATGTATTCATTAACAATTAAAAATTGTAAGTTTGTGAAAGACTTTCAATTTGTGTACATTGTTTAATCCAAGGGAATGGGTGTAAATAAGCACAATTCTGTGGATTTGACTTCGTTTTTGAAAACTATGAAAATGTAGGTTTTTTTTAAACATATCGTTTCTGGGTTTAAGGCTTTCAGGTTTGTTCAAATAACATTTTAAACTCCCTTTCAAGTGGAAGTGATTGGAAAAGTATAAATTCGCTTCCGGAGACAAATAGCGAGGAATAAAAGTCTTTAACTTAAGGTTTATTGAATATAGTAGATTCAAGTTTGTTCCCAAAGGAGGTTGATAGCTAGTAAATGAAAAAGACACATATATACGAATTTCTGACAAAGAAAAGCATTATGACCAAAGGGGCTATTTCCTTTAGAACCCAAGTTTAATATTTTGACAATTTTGCAATTGTAGGAATGTTGACGGAATGTTTGGAAAAACAGAGTTCGATGAACTTCTTCCTTTTGTGGATGCATTCAGTTTAATGACTTATGATTTCTCTAATCCTTCAAGGTTAGTTTGTTCATACTGTCGCCTTTTGACTTTTATATTTTTCACATACAATTAACAAAGTTATATTATATATCCTTAATGGCCATAAAAGGGAAGGCTTATTGTATAGTAGCTCTTGATTTATTTCACCATTTAATTGAAAGCTAAGAGAAAATGAGACTGCCTACAGATATGTAGAATGTAGCTTACTGGTACCATCCCCGATAACTCAAATCGTCAAGTTAAATCTTGTTGGGTTGCAAGTGAAAAACATAAATAATACATGTCAAGTTGTAGTTCAAAGTAAGAATAATTCAATATAATTCAAATATATAATTTGATTTGTCAGAATTCGGCGTGATATGTTTAGTCTTTCTATTTAGACCAGGACCGAACAGTCCGCTGTCGTGGATGGAATCCTGCGTTCTAGTTCTAGCCCCTGACAATGATCCTCAAGTCAGGCAGAAAATATTGCTGGGGTTGAATTTTTATGGAAATGAATACTCCGCTGGAGGGGGTGGTCCTATTGTGGGGAACCAGTAAGTTCCTTTGTTGTTTATTCACTCGTGGATGTTCAATCTCTTACTTGTTTTAATGGTCCTTCGAAGAAGAGGGAATAGTGGGTATTTTAAGTCAATTTTTCAGTTCAGAAACTTTTGTAAAAAAAAAAAAAAAAGTAATTATCGGTTTTCTTTGTACACGTACTTTCTTTACTAGAGAGCTGGTATACCCAGGTATTACGTCAGTTATATTTTAGATTGAATTAAACTTATTTAATATATTTTGTTATATTACTATATCTTTCTATTCGGCAAAAAATACTAACAAAGAAGAAATGGTTTATAAATACCATGAAAGGAAAGATTTATTTCAAGAATAGTTAAATACATTATTTTATTCCCTTTTATTTCTTGTAGATATATAGACATTTTAAAGAAATCTAAACCAAAATTCAAATGGGATCCACAGTCTGAAGAACATTTAGCTGAATATAAGTATGTTTTCTTCTCTTTTGTTTTTAATTTCTAAATAAAAATTTACAATCTGATAATATATGATACTTGAAAATAAGATGTCATATTGTACAAGAAGTATATTTATCCTTTGAATCATTGTTTAGCCTTGTTGTATTATCTTCGGTTTTCTTTATAACTTCCTATGTTGTGATTAAGCTGCATATAATTTTGTCAAGAATATTATGCCAGAGTTCATTTCTCATTTGTTTCAATCTTTTTGGGGCGTGGTTGTTTCAGAGCAGACCGAGGACAGGGTCTGGTGTACTACCCCACACTACAGTCCTTACAGAGAAGGCTGGATCTGGCTAAACGCCTGGGGACGGGAATCTCCATCTGGGAAATAGGTCAAGGACTGGACTATTTTTATGATTTGCTATGACTTTTGCATAATAAAATTTTGTTTTTAATTCTTCTGTTATTCTATTTATAGTACGATGAAATTTCAAAAGTATTGATGAATACCTTATGTTTTGACGGTGGATGGTGTGTTTGTATTCATTGAAATGAAAGACAGTCTAATGGGAGATTTTTCCATCTGTTCTGCATTAGCAATCAATAAGAAGACACAGTTGTTTACCCTCCTCCTCAACATCTAGTCCATGCAACGGAGCTACTATACATTAAACAAAAGTATCAGTCTGTGGGCGCAACATGTTACAATCCTTTCTCTATACTAAGGCCCCTTTTCACAATTAATTATAGGAGTAAGCATTGTGAATGTGTTTGTTTATATATAGTACATTCAACGCGGATACCATATATTTAAGGAATAAGGAATCATTCTTTGAGCATTATGAGCTGATAATTTTGGTCGGGGCGTGGTCAAATATAAAAGGGCTTTATGATACAATTGACCATACTCCGACCGAAATAATTACCTCATAATCTTCAAAGAATGATTCCTTATTGCTTATATTTATTTAATTCTTAGCAATTGTACGATTAAATATTAGAATATTGACATATTTACGTGAATTCCATTTCTTTTAGTTATGCAAACCATGCTTGCGCCCCAACGATACGTCATTTGAATTTAGTGGACTGTAAATTGTACAAAATCGATTCGTAGTGTTATCACAGATAAAAACACTGAAAAATGTAAATATAATTGCTATATTTGAAAATTTGTTCTCTATCTTCAATAAAAATCCACACAACATGAATCTTCAGAGGGGATAAATGAAAGAAAACTTGCAAGAAAAAATTTCAGCGTTTTTCCTTAATTAATCCGATTCATTCTTTCTCTTGCCATCTGAAGTAAACTTTTAATACAATAAGTTTCTCTTAAAGTACGATGTAAAACAACCATAGTATATCCTACGATCATGTATAAAATATTGAATGTAGCTTCTAATAAATAAAGAGAGAGAGAAACGTGCGTAGGCTGTTATTTTCTTGGTTTTGTTTACAATACTATGCAATTATGTAATTTTTTAATTTCCTAATTTTAAGCAAATCATATAAATTATATTTATATTATTATGAAACAAAAAAAAACAAGTAACAAGCCGTCATAAATACGTTTGTTGGAAAATCAGAACTCCATATCAAAATGCATATAGTTAAAATAAAGTAAATAAATACACGATTTTTTTTTTTTGGGGGGGGGGGGGGGGGGTTACCAACGTGAGCCTATGCCCAACTCATTTTTGAAAGCATTTATAAAAAAAAATTCAACTTTCATTGATTTTAAATTAACATACAATATTTTATCAATTATTGATGTACATGTATTCATTTTCTAAATCATAAATATTAATTTATTCATTTTCTTAATCATAAATATTAATTTAAACATATTAACTTTTAACAGAAAAAAAATTAACTTTCCTGTATCAGTTATAACATTTTCAAAAATACTGATATTTTATCGTTCTTAATGATGATTTACTGTAAAAAATATAATGAAAATTAGCAATATATTATAAATCATTAAAAGAGAGGGAGAGGGAGAGAGATTAAGCATCATAACCCTACCGACCAAAGTGGGGGAACGCTTACCAAATAGGCCTTTAAACAAGGTCTTACAGACAACCTTATACCCCGCGTGGTAAGTAATGCACCGAAATACTGAATTAAAACAGGGTTGAATATAATGTTATAATAGACTCGAATCAAATTGAAAAGGACAAAAAATTTAAAAGAAATTTATTGTATATAATAAAATCAGTGTTTATAACAAGACGAAAGAAGAATTAGATGAAAGTTCTTAAAGCAGATCAATTATTACGGAAACTGAAAGAGATGTGCTTTAGATTAGAAAGTGGTTTGCCGAAGAAAGGTGACTATAAGCAAGCAAAAGAAATATAAGAATCCAAATGAGAAATAGTGAAAGATGAATAACAAGATCAGAGGGAGAGGGCAAAGAATCGGCCCTAGGGTAAAACAATGTAAACCAGTACAGAGTTGCAAAGAAACAGCAGGATGATTCAAAGCGAGGAATCAAAACTTAATAGGAAGAATGACGATGAATATTATAAAACTACAAGAAAGACGGAAATTGGAACTCGATCAGCAAATAGAGTAAAAGCACTGCAGAGAAACACAAAGAAGAAATAACTCCGGCGCAATAGGAAGAAACCAGAAAGTGCAAAGACCAATAATGGAGAAAACCTTCAATCCCAGGTAGAACTTTAGAAACAAAAAAAAAGACATTTGATTTAGATTCAAAACAGCAAACAAAATCTACCCAACATCAATGCAGTGTTTTAGTGGATGGTTTAACAAACGATGATAACTACAAAGGAGGGACCGCTAGTGAGGGAAAGGGATTTATATGAGTATATATTAATATGAGTGTGGGATGGTGAAATTACATCGAGAGGACAAGAATCGCGGTCTAGGATGAGGCTTTGCCGAGTCCTAGACCGTGAATTTTAGCCCCGACGGGAATTTACTATCCCACGACTATATAATTATTGATCATCTTTCTCGCATTATATTTCATTGAAAACGATGTCTGAAAAACGTTTTGTTATGACGTTCAAAATTAACTATCGGTTTATCCCTCCGCGTTCTATAATCCAAGTCAAGAAGAGAGTGCATACGACAATTTTTTTTCAATGAAATTATGTTGAATTGTAATAAATTAAGGAAAACAATTACTTAATAATTAAACACATTCATTCATTTATAATTTTCTTAAAGCAAACGATGTTTGTTCACGTTTTAGAGCGGTGTTTAAATACACAATGTAAGATAGAAAAAAATCTTACACTGGACAAACCTATCTCACATCGGTGATAATGCGAGAAAGTCTTAACCTCACTGATGAACTTCAAAACAAGAAAAGAGATATTGATTTAGATTTTAAAGATCAGACAAAAATTACTCAAATATCTTGCAGTTATACAAAGGATTAATAATTAAAAAAAAACAAATTTCATGCAGGAAACTTCGAGTGAGAGACCCCAAAAGGAGGGGCAGGAAAAAGAAGAAACTGGCTCAAAGCCAATAAATCTTACAGGAAGCGAGGATACCCAGGCAAGGGGCACAAGCGGAGTCAATTTAAATTTTGCTGAGGAACGAAATGTATATTTTGACCCTATTCTGGTTGGTTTTACAAATGATGACGCCTTTATGCTTAAAAGTTTCATTGCAACAGACATAGAAATCAAGGCAAATGGTATTAAAAGGGGATTATCAAAACTGCAGTAATGAACTTCAGGAATAGAAAAAAGAAATTAATTCACATTTAAAAGAGTAAACGAAAACTACTAAAAATTAATTATGTGCTTTACTCAGAGAGGTAAATAATCGTGAGGATCTCATGGAGAGATCAGGCAAAGAGACCGCTTGAAAAGCGAAAAGGAGGGTACGGTAAATGAACAAGCTGACATTCGACAAATTTATCTATTTCAACAGAACTAAAACAAAGTGCTCCGACAGAGAGTCAGACAGTCTAAAATGCACTGTTGAATCAAAAGAACAAAAGGTAGATTTCAAAGATCAAATGGAAACTACCCAAATCCTTTGCAGTTATAAAAGGATGAATCTAACAATCCTTAAATTCCTATAAGCAGGAAACTTCGAGTATGACATCCCAACTGAGGGGACAAGCAATTGAAGAAATCTTACCCCAGAACAACAGATGGCATGTGGTGATAACGAACAGTGTTCAAATTTATAAGTTCAATAGAAAATTACAAAACAGGAGCAGAGCAAACACGGACCTCTTTTTAAAAAAAATAGAGGTAGGAGCAGGTGCCATGGAGGAGTGAGCATCCTCTGATGACTGGTCACACCCGCCGTGTGCTCTGTGTCGTAATCGGGAAAAACGGAAAAGTCCTTAGAAAATTAGGTGATTAATTATGGTCTAACAATTAGTATGAAAAACGTCAGTCAGCATGCGACCCAGTGGAAGATTGTATTTGCTGACAAGGTCGTTGTATCGACCATAGAACTTACGAAAAGATGACTTCAAAGGAGACTGTTGATAGTCCTGTTTTATCAACTTGTTTGTCAGTAGCTTGCCTCACCTTAGAAACTGTTCATACGAAGAGCATGCCCTTGCGTATCGAATTAACTGAGAGACAAAAACACCATATGCAGGTGATGAAGATATATTGCTACATAAGTAAGAAAAGTTGACCATAGAAAAATTGAAGTCATCACGTTTATCATAAAGTTTTGTTGTTAGGTTACCACTAATGTGCATTTCCAGTAAAATATCCAAATATGAAACAGATGACGTAGACTCTGTGGTATCTTTTGTTTCAAGTTCACTGGGATATATCGAGTCGACGTAAGTATGTAAATAACAATTGTTAACTGATAATACGTCATCGATATACCTGAATGTTGAGTTGAAGGCCACAGCGAGTGATTTATTTTTTTCACGTACAAGTTTTTGAATAAATTCTGCTTCATACTGGAAATGGACATTGGTGGTAAATAACAACAAAAGTTTATGATAAACGTGATGACCTCAATTTTTCCATGGTCAAATTGTCTTACTTATGTAGCAATATACCTTCATCACTTGCATATGGTGCTTTTGTCTCTCAGTTAAATTGATACGCAAGGGCATGCTCTTCGTCTGAACAGTTTCTAAGGCGAGGCAAGCTACTGACAAACAAGTTGATAAAACAGGAGTATCAACAGTCTCGTTTGAAGTCATCTTTTCGTAAGTTCTATGGTCGATACAACGACCTTGTCAGCAAATACAATCTTCCACTGGGTCGCATGCTGACTGAAGTTTTTCATACTAATTGCTATACTATAATTAATCACCTAATTTTCTACGAACTTTTCCGTTTTTCCCGATTACGACAAAAAGCACACGGCGGGTGTGACCAGTCAGTCATCAGAGGATGCTCACTCCTCCATGGCACCTGATTCTACCTCTATTTTTTTTTAGAGGCCCGTGTTTGCTCTGCTCCTGTTTTGTAATTTTCCTTTGGACGTTTGAATTTGAACACTGTTCGTTATCACCACATGCCATTTTGATAATTTTGGAGGTCATGAACAGCCCAATCCATAATTAAAAGCAACATCAACTTAACACAGATTAACAGGTTAATGTACAACTACAAAAATTAAGTTTCTATGGAAGATGCAATGCTTGAAAACACACAAGGTATTTCTTAAATACAAAACTGTGTAAATTATTACTTGATTGTATAATGATCGAAAAAATTTAAAAGAAATACATGTACCTTCTACTCCAACATTACAATAAAATGACATGCCAATTATATTGATGAATTATTTGGTATTAGAAATATAAACATATTGTTATTGTAAACAAAACTTTCAATGAATACCGTTTTGCCATTTAATACAACAGACCGCTTCTTCAAACTCTGCTGCAAGAACTTAAAGGGGCATGGTCACGATTTTGGTCAAATTCTATTTTTCTGTTTTTATTATTTACAATTCTTTATGAATGCATTTCTAATGATCAATCAAAATTTGAATCAGTCGTAGAGTTATAAGCAAGATACAGGGCTCACAATTCTTTGTCATGTAAACAAGGCCCGTGCCCTGTTTTTATTTACATAGGTTCAATATACCAGTAAAAATCTTTTTCAAGCTGATTTGTCTATCTTCTTATTCATTTCAAGCATACATTAACAGTTCCTAATGTTTAACACATTCATTTTAGATCTATAACTAGAATTTTGACTTCAACATTCAAAATGTAAACGAAAGCTTTGTTTACATAGCAAAGAACTGTAAGTTCTGTAACTAGCTTATAATTCAACGAATGGCACTCACATTTTGGTTGCTTAATAAAAATGCCTTACTGAAGCATTGTAAACATTAAAATCGGAATTTTTAACCAAAATCGTGGCCATGCCCCTTTAAGTAGAGAATAACTTGTTTGAAAAAAAATTAAGATGTTTTTTTCTATATAATCATGTAAAAATGTTTCCCTTCAGTGTGGTCAAACATTATCTCGGGTTTCATGATTTGAACAAACTTGAATATACCCAACCTGAGGATGCTTTCACACAAGTTTCATCGTTTCTGGCCTAATAATTTTAAAAAAGAAGATAGATTTTATGCGTTTGTCTCTATTTATTCTATACATTAAGTTGATCGCACCACCACCACCCCCCGTCCTCCAGGGGATCATGATTTGAATATAAGCTTGAATCTACACTATCTGAGGATGCTTGAACACAACTGTCAACTTGAGCCGATGGGTTTTTGAAAAAAAAAAGATACAAATTGAATAACGCGCGCCAACGCGTTATGAAAATTGTTTGAACATTTTCTTTCCTTTCCGCAGTAATGATTTATTTCTCAAAATATCTGCCTTATTCTACGAATAATGCGCAATTAACGGAAGAGCCATTGGAACAGCCTAAATATGCTGCTAATAGTGCACAACGCTATAAATTCTAATTACACAATTTTATTTTTAATTCTGTTATTTGATGAATATATACATACCGGTGTAATCTTTGACCAGGCTGAAGCTAGCAGCCACTAACAGCAGCCACTAAGCCCGTAGAAGCTAGCAGCCAATAAGGAAATTCATCAAAGAACTGAGAGTACTCGAACAGAAAATTATATAATACTTAATTATCGGAATATTTTAATTAATATCAAGAAGATTTATGCAAGAATAATATCTATGAGCATTGACAACTTCGGAGGCAGTAAAGCTCACATGGATAAGAATTATAAATGTGTTTGTGTCTAATGAAATTCAATCGAATATTGGTATTTTTTTATACGTATGCTTAAAAATTGATCCCCGAGTTTGTTTACTTTTTTCCGGAAATAAAATGCTTTGAAAATAAAAAAAGTCCTCATATTATTACAAATATGGGACGATCAGAAATCTTACATTGTGATTTTATTCTCATTAAAAAATTTGCCTCTGTAGTAAACCAAAACAACAGAAATCCGAAGATGAAATAGGGATTATTTTGTGTCAGCCATGTTTTGACGTGAACCTTCGAGAAAATTGCTAAGATATAAATAAAAGACTATTTAGCTCACCCGAACTTTGGCATTTTTCAACATTTCACAATGATATAGGGGTAAAAAGTGGCCCATTATCTCCCTTATCTTTGAAGTGTGCATCAAACGGATACCAGGGCAGTGTAGAGGACCCATAGGGCTATCATTTTCCGGTCTCAAATTTGGGCTGTAGGGGTACCACCAAGTGGCTCTCAGGGGTTCGGGCTCATTTCAGGGGTTTATATCTCACTTGAGTTTGATCACAGAAACTTGAAAACACTGGGGTTCAGTAGAGGACCCCAAGAGGTATTCATATTAAGCGTTACAGGGCGCTTATAACCCTAAAAGGGTTCAGTTAGCTCACCCGAACTTTGGCATTTTCATAAGGTATTCATAACAACCATTAGAGGTCACCTGTGACCCCTAAATGCTGAAAAATGGAACGCTTATTATGAATACCTCTTGGGTTCCTCTACTAAACCCCAGTGTTTCCAAGTTCCTGTGATCAAACTCAAGTGAGATATAAACCCCTGAAATGAGCCCAAACCCCTGGGAGCCACTTCGTGGTACCCCTACAGCCCAAATTTGAGACCGGGAAATAATAACCCTATGGGTCCTCTACACTGCCCTGGTATCCGTTTGATGCACACTTCAAAGATAAGGGAGATAATGAACCACTTTTTACCCCTCTATCATTGTGAAATGCTGAAAAATGCCAAAGTTCGGGTGAGCTAAATAGTCTCTGATTTATATCTTAGCAATTTTTCTCGAAGGTTCACGTCAAAACATGGCTGACACAAAATAATCCCTATTTCACCTTTGGATTTCTGTTGTTTTGGTTTGCTACAGAGGCAGATTTTTTAATGAGAATAAAATCACAATGCAAGATTTGTGATTGTCCCATATTTGTTATAATATGAGGACCTTTTTTTATTTTCAAAGCATTTTATTTCCGGAGAAATGTAAACAGACTCGGGGATCAATTTTTAAGCATACGTATAAACAAATACCAATATTCGATTGAATTTCATTAGACACAAACTCATTTATAATTCTTATCCAGGTGAGCTTTACTGCCTCCGAAGTTGTCAATGCTCATAGATATTATTCTTGCTTAAATCGTCTTGATATTAAAATATTCCGATAGTATTATATAATTTTCTGTTCGAGTACTCTCAGTACTTTGATGATTTTCCTTATTGGCTGCTAGCTTCTACGGGCTTAGTGGCTGCTGTTAGTGGCTGCTAGCTTCAGCCTGGTTAATCTTTGGTATAATAATAAATCAATAAACTGAATTCATTTCACTGTTAAAAAATATTTACATCAATGAAATGTTTATCAGCGTAAGTATGATATCAGGTCGTGATCCGGTTTGAAGTTGCGAGGAAGGAGAGAGTCAGTTTTGTTCTTTGAGAAATAAGGAAGAAAGATTGTATTCATACGCACCAGATTTTGTGATTGGGTCTTCTGTGTTGTGCGTAAATATCACTGAAATCAATCAGAGCAATTTCATAGGGGGGTAATAAAGGGAATGTAAATATTGTATATGATGCAATATCATGAGATACAATTCTAGAACACATCATTCTATTAAAACATACACTAGTTTAGGCAACCATGCATATTTAGATAAGTTTGGGCCAAGTTTATAAATTACTTAGATATGTTACCTGCACCATAAACTTTAACCTGCCCCAAACATCTTTATCTCATCCAGCATCCGAAAGTTATGGCTCACATTCGGCATCTATTAAAGCCTGTCGACTGCACAAGTATCACAAGATGCATCATCCATCCAAGTTTGGTGAAGATAGAACCAATAATGACTTATGCGTGGCCATCAAAGGGCGCTGCTCATAAAAACAGCATCCGAAACCAATAGCTCAGATTTAGCATCCAAGCCTGTTGAATAGATTAGTATTACAATATGTATTATCTAAGTTTGGTGAAGTTACAACCAATTACAACTTCGATATTGTTATCAAAGGGCTCCAAAAACAGTAACCTGTACAAAAATCATTAACCTCCTCCAGTATCCGATACCTATAGTGCAAGTCTGTTTTGTCCTTTAGCATGCCCAGATGCACCATCCAAGCAAGTTTGGTGAATTTTGAGACAATTAAAGACATAACTTAGATATGGGACCTGCTCCAAAAACTTCAACCGGACGCCGAAGGTATAAGCTCTCCCAACTTGATCTCGGTGAGCTAAAAATCATAAAACTATATTTACATCTTCTAAGTATAATTCCCTCTATTTCTTACGAAAATTGATTGTAATTTACAGTTGTAAAGAAACTGACAGGACTAACATCTAAATGATCCAGTTCTCACCAGTTTATACTAGTATTGTATTCGATATTATAATACTTTGTAATTATATTTGTTCATAAGCCTATAAACGCCGTATATAGGTCAGCTACTAGTATTGTGTCCTTCAATTAATCATGTTTTCTTTTTTCTTTAGAGGGTAAATATTCACAAAGTAAAAAGATAAATTATTTGGAAGGACGGCTGACGACTAATTGGTGCAGTTCATGTGATATTTTGATTTACATATCGAAATTACCTTTTGAACTATTTTTCTTCATGTGTGAATTATTACATTAAATGATCTTATTGACGAGCCTTTTCATTGCGAAATTGTTATTTAGGAAAGCTAAACATCTCATGGGTTCTCTTTTTAATGTCTTATCGAGAAAAACTAGGTTAAAACATTTAAGTAAACTCTTATCTTCTAAGGGTCTTCACGACTTCATATCAACCAAATCAACGCACGAATAATATTTTTTCAAAGTGTGTTGACTTGGTCCCAAATTTAACGCACTTTGAAAAATTTTTTCAAAGTGCGTAGTAACACTGCACGAAATAATCATGCTGATGCCAGACTCAAATTCCCATAGAAGACGATTTGGCGGTTTCTTTTATCTTGTGTACTGATGTACATCAACAATAAATTTGTTAATTTAACTTACTTTTTACGATGAATTTATTAATTTTGTTTAAAAAGATGTAAATATAAACAAAATGCCTTTTTTGATGATTCATCCGGGTTATGAAAGTAGCAATCATTGCAGAAAAAAAATTACATAACCCACTAACGTGGGCTATGTATTTTTTCTGCAATGCTACCTTCATATCCCCAAAAGAAAGCATTTTTTTAAATTATACATTTTAATGCAAGATATTTAATATCAAGTGCTGGGTCAAGTTTTTTTTTAGGGGTTTGGGGTTTTTTGACAAAAAAAAAGAAGCTCGAAAAAATAACTAGACAAGGTTTTCATGGACCTGGTTTTATCGCAGTGTACATGGAAGTAACAATCTAGTTATAGTTAATCTGGTAATAAATTGCTTCTGACATATCACAGATGAGCAATTTTACAAGTCTAACTTTAACTGTTTATATAGCTCCAGTTTTCTCTCATGCATAAAGTATACATATGATAGAGAAGAAAAAAACAAATACCAATACTGATATATTTTATTTTCAGTATACATAGCAAAAAATGGCTTTCTAAAAAAAAAAAATGTATCATTTTCACAGAAATCTCACTCCTTAATCCTTATCAATCAACCTTGTAAAGCAGTAAATGCATTAATTTTGATAAGAAAACGCGAGAAAAAAATGTGTGATCCTTACAACAGCAAGTACAATACAAAATGTAACAATAATTCAGATCTCAATCCAGATCTAGACAAGTGTGTGTACAAATATAACCTGACAAGGTAAACAAATCTGTTGTCAACAACACATATGCCAAAACAGGCAGTTATTAAGGTGTGTTTTCAAACTTGAAAATATTTCAGGTTTATTTTTTATATAAAATATAACATAGCACTTTCTGTTTGGCAACAAAAAATTACCAAAGTAAGAAATATGTTATCAAAGGCAAGCTAAATTTTTGTTGCACTTTGTGTGCGGCATACCAAGTTGTGGTAAGTTTTAATCTTGATTGAGAGATACAGCTTTTGCTCTGTGGTGCGTCTATATATCAGCTACAAATCTGCCCATGGTACAAAGTGGAATCATTTACAAAGCATCAGATGACAGATTTGAAAAATAACCATGTTATCTTTTGAAATCTTGACAGGCATGTGAGAAAATAGTCCAATCACAGCCTTCAATAGAGAAATGAAGAATCAAGATTGTGTTATAAAGTTTCAACCAATCATAGGATCGGTTAATCTTTCAAACATGAACAGATGACCAATCAGAGCTTGTCTCTCTAGTCCTTGAGTTCTACATTTACATCCTCCTCCTCCAACATGTTCTGTGGCAGAGGGAGAGGTCTATGTATGTATTCCTTCTTCCCTTTGCTGAAGTCTTCCACAATGTGACCCTCCCCATTAAGAATCCACTTTGTGGTCAGTAGTCCCTCCACCCCTACTGGGCCTCGAGCATGAATTCGGCAGGTACTAATTCCTACCTCAGCACCTGAATATAGAAATAAATATTGACATTGTACTTCTTCCTCATTTATTTATCAATTACTAAATCATTTATAGTAATTTAAAGTGCTTTTGCATCATTGGTCATAAAGGGACTAATTTTTCGCTCATAGAGATAAATGCTTAACAACAATACTAATAATTTGTTGCATATTTACCAAGCTTTGAAAACGATGTATGATTGGCTATACTGTGCAAAGACGCTGAACATATAGATCATAAGAACTTACCAAGTCCAAATCTGTAGCCATCTGCAAATCTAGTGCTTGTGTTGTGGAATACACAAGCACTGTCAACACCCTTTAGGAACACTTCTGCCACGTTATCTAAAAATCAAAAAATGGATTTGATTTACTACAATTTTTGGCTAAAAGCTACAAGTATTTAGAGATTACTTTCAATATTTATATACCGAGTTTGTTCATTATCACAACTACCACCAAAAACAAATGCAGAATTTCCCTTAATTTTTTGTTTACATCAGTTGGTGGTAAAAAAAAAATGTGCACACCATTTAATAAACCAGGAAAAAACCCAATTAAATTGTTTCTCAATATAACAGTTTTTTCATCAAATTCTCTTAATGAGTTTTACTTACCATCACTTGTGACAATGGTATCAGTGTGGCTACTGCTGTATTTGTTGATGTGTTGAATGGCGTCCTTGACATCGTCTACTAGCTCCACGGTAACGGACAGGTCCCCGTACTCCGTGTGGAGTGAGGGGGCTGGAGGGGGGCCAAACTTCAGGGCTGAGGCCATGCGGGGTCCAGAGTAAATCTTCACCTACATCAAAAACAAAGGGATGATAACATGCTAAAGACACAGAGAGTTTTGTCAATGCAATCTTAATAAGATATTCACAATGCTCTAAGGCCAAAAAGAAATTAATGTATTAGTTCTTGGGCCTAAAATTCAAAATATAATCGAGCAGGCAGATACGCATTTCATTTTTATTTTCATTGCATGATTCGTAAAGAATAATGATTCAATTTTCTTACTTTCACTTATAATTGGAAATTGTGATATTCCCTATTTCATTAATTATTACAATAACATTCATCAATGTTGCAGCATTTGAGCTAACGCACTAGAGCCTGACAACCAATACATTTATTTTTTTGGCATATTAAAAATGTTTTGACAATCCGAACATGGTGTGTGAACAGTTGTTTTTCTTAATTTCATTCTTAATTGATAATAAACATTTATTTCTATTTCGAAATTTCAATCTATAGAAATATTACAACTTTATGAAGAATTATACAATATTTATTGAAATCTAAAAAGATGCAAATTTAGTCTATTCAATTACATTAATCTGTTATAATAGGATCTGTCTCCGTCTACTACAGCTCAAACAATGCCTATTGAATATACAGCTATAATGATTATTATGATATTCTCACTTATGCAAAATGATTAAAAGCACTTACCCCTTCGGATTTCAGCATGTCAAACAAATCTTCAAAGAACGGAGCCCTCAGGTGAGTCTTGTTGACCAGGATGGTTTCCACGGCGTTACAAGCTGCTGGGTAATCTGTCTTTGAGTCTCGCACTGAAAATCAGGACAAAAACGTAAATCGAGAAATTCATTTGGCAGAATGTCCACAGAATTTACATTTACCGGTAGATTGTTCTGCTTTTTCTTTCATTCTATGTTTTACCTACATGTTTTTCGAACTAAGGTCTGTACCTTTTTAGATATAGTACATATTCTCTCTGAAGATATAATTTGGATTCAACTGAATTAGGGTCTGAATTTTTTTTTTTTTTTTTTTTTTTTTAGATTTTCTGCCTACAGATGTGGAATTTCCTATATCAAACTAAGATTTATATTTTATTTTATTTCCATATTCTCCTTACATTAATTTTATTGGGAAAACCAATATCAAACAAAGGTTTCTACTTTTTCAGATATAGTAGTATAGTATTGGCCCTATAGTTATTATTATATGAATCAGGCTTACCTATTTCGAGAGCCATATCCTGGTCAATGTTCTTGTCGATGTAGACGTGACACACGCCCTCGCTGTGCCCCAGGACGGGGATCCCCTGGCTTTGTTTCTGGATCATGCTGACCAGCTCGTTGGACCCCCGGGGTATAATTAGGTCAATGTACTCGTTCATCTCGAGTAGAGACTCAATCTCCTCCCGTGTGCTCACCTATACAACAGACAGGTCTACATAATACGAGAACAGAGTTTAATACAGAAATATTTATATGAACTAGGGCTTTCAATAATTTGAAAATGAAGATATATTACTCAGTTGAAGAGGCTTTTTAAGAATTATTTCAATTAGTTTATTAGCCACTTAAGAAATTTGAATTTGAAGCCGCTTGTTCTGATTAATGAAGCAGTGAAAAATCGACTCCTTAGTCCCCTTTTGAAAGCCCTATATAATGTATCCAATTTGTACTTCTCATTACACCCTACTGTACATGTACCAATAATTCTTTTTTAATCTCACCAAAATATGATTATCAAGTTTGATTTCTATAAATTTTATGGATTCAGGTAACCATGAGTTATATCTGAAATGTTTTATGATAAACAGGAATTCTCTTTATGACATATCAACCTCAATACCTACTGAAAGTTAAAACTTAACACATTATATTTTAATTCTTTTACATGGCTGAGCTAGGCACCTTCACCTGTCATTTTTTAATTCAACTCTGCGGCAAAGACAAAACTGTAAAAACATACCAGTGAAATGGTTTCCCTGGGAACGAACGGTTCGAGTGCCTCCTGGACCAGTGAGTGGAGAATCTGGTTACTGTGGTATGCTTCCTTCCCTCCCTTCAGCATCAAACCATTACCACTGGCAATGGACAGTGCTGCCACCTGTGTGCCAATCAAAAAATCTGAACAGTGCATTCTCAAAATTTATTGTATTCTGAAAGTGCGAGAGAGAGGGATTTATTTTCATTGTTCCTGGGAATCATTATGTTTATGAGCCTTATTGTGTCAGAGAGAGAGAGAGAGAGGGAGGGGGGAGATAGAGGGAGAGAGAGAGATACAGGGGGAGACGGGAGATAGAAAGGAGAGAGAGAGGGGAGACAGAGAAGGAGAGATCAAGAGATCAGCACTCACCTGAGGTAGGCAGTCTGGACGGGACTCAAAGATAACAAGAAGAACTCCTATAGGGGTTGTGACCTGTTTTAATTCAAGGCCATCTGCCAGCAATGTCCTCCTAACGACACGCCCAACAATATCTGAGCTCTGATTGGCTATCTGCTTCAGACCTTCATGAAGGGTATGAAGTTTCCTCTCACTCAAAACTAGTCTAGACACTAAAGTGGGCTCTAGTCCTATCAATCAAAATTGGGTTTTTTTAAACACAGTGATAGAAAATATTTTAATCTGCAGAAATATACACCACAAAAATTAAAAATGATCCTTAAGGTACCTCACTACATCAAGACTTATTATTTTTCAGACACAATTTTTAAGACACTACATCACAAGATGGCAATTTAAATATTTTATTAAATTGTTTTTATCAATAGATTTAACTGTAAATCATCATAGCTCAGTGGTTAAATATCACTGCAGACCAAGAGTTCAAATCCGCCTTGGGGTTTTGTTCATATCTACTGAATTAACATTTTGAAAATCATAATTTCTTTTTATCAAAATTGCATTTTTTTTTTGCCTCGTTGACTTACATACAGTTTATTACTTTTTATTCATCATGCTATTCATGATCATAATCAAATTATTTTCTGCTGATTTTGAATCTTTTTCAAGGTGTAGAGAGTCACCTAAGACCCAAAAAGAACCCTGACTATCTAAAATATTGGCCATGTAAAGACCCCTTTCCATAAGAAAAAAAGTACTTTCTTTCCCAAATGAATATGTTTGTTTTCCAAAATACATGTATCCATACCCCTCAAAATTAACATGTTTCATTCTCATATTCTGCCCAATGTTAAAACATCCATCACAATGATAACAGAAAAATTTTGTAATGTAAATGACATTTCACAATCTCATTCCAAATAAATCAACACCTCAAAGCTTTGCAATAATTTGCATGCCTTAAACCCTTAATCAGAATTTGACTTTTTCTGGCCTGCATTTTGAAATGTTATCCATACCTGACTTGTTGGCCATCTCTATGTCCTTGCTGTTGGCGTCAAGAATGTCTCGCTGTCTCTCTAACAGGAGGTTGGCCAACTTTGTGATGATCAGATGCTTCTGATTGGGTGTAGTTGTTTGTAGCACTCGACCTCCCTCTCGTGCTAAAGAAATGGATAATAATTTAGAGTCCATTTATTCTTTTCTGTTTGGCCCATCACTGACCCAATGGGTTTAAGGTATACATGTAATTAAATGAAAATAAGTTCATACTACCTTGCTTCAGTATCATTTTCACAAGCTACAGTACCTATGTTCTTCGAAGGAACTTTACTTTTTCTATGTATTTCTATGTAACTGTAATATTAGAAAGCCCCCCCCCTAATAATTTCCTCCCTTTGGCCTAATGGTTTTATAATCATGCAAATTTTCATTTCTTAATTATTTCTTCATGGATTTGGTCTTGGGGCATAGAAGTAGATGGATGAAAAGTGAGAACAAGATCAAAAGTGAGCTATTAGTTCTTGCAAAATTTACCTTGCATTGCCATCAGTTCAACAGGGGCACTCTGGACTTTGGACTTGGTGAAGAAGGTTCCGATGTTCTTCCCTGACACAATGTTATGGATGGCTCGGTCTTCATGACCATTGCAAATAACAACAGTCGTTCCATTGTCTACTGCCCAGGAAGCTGCTCTCACCTGAAAAAAAAACAAACGATTCTTGTCTAGAACAAATCTTATCTAAGATCTTCAAATGCCTCAACACATTGTAGGGGCTTTTTAACACGGTTTTGCTAGCAGGACGCAATATTGCAGTCAAATTTCCAAGAGAGAGATACATGTAATTAAGCAACAACGAAAACATGAAAATGTTGACCTAGATGTGGGATATCACAGCTTTAATCATATTTCAAAAAATTTCATTTTGCTGAAAAATATTGCTTTCATGATAATTTTCTGAATGTAACAAAAAACTGTTCTGATAAATAAAGTAAACACAATCAAATCACAGGACAAATAAACATACATCAAGACATATCAAAATACCTTATTCTGTTCAACAGTTGTTGAAGACAAATACCAGTATCAAAAATAAAATCAATCAACAGACGGCACCTTAGAGTCCATCCCACCGAGTCCAACACGGGATTTTTCTCCAAAGATGACGGAGGTTTCGTCGACCTCTGGACAGTAGGTGTGGAGGAGGCGGGAGCCCTCCTGCCCCGGGGGTCCCGTGTAGAGGCCGTCCACGTCTGACATCAGAATCATCAGGTCAGCGTCCACTTCCACTGCCAGGCGGGCGGCCAAACTGTCATTGTCTTTCAGACTTATCACCTGGAAAACATTTGATATTCGCATTTAGTTAAGGTTTATATTTAAGAGTGTTTTGTTTGATCAATTTTTCTGTAGAATACAGAATGATACGAAAAAAAAAAAATTTGGTTTTTTTCAGAGTAAATCTAGATATAATTTAATCTAATTAAAAAGATATATTAAGTTGTATTTGCCTATTCCTCTATCTGCCATAACAAGTTATTATAAACCATCTTCTATTCGTGTGCGAGAAAATTACACTTTGTTCACAAAAAAGTTTTTGTTCCTAATATTTCTCGCTATGAACCAATCCTTAAATATTTCTGGTGTTGATTTTCTTTAAAAGGCTTGGTCACAAACTAGTTTTAATTATCACCAGTAAGTTGCGAAAAAAGTTGTTGCGAATAAAAGTTGGTTGAAATACATTATTCTTCTTAATACAGATAGTAAGAATACCCAATATTGAAATCATTAGAGATGTTAAGCATTTGAACGTGTACGTGTATGAGTGTACATACCCGTAGACGTAGACGTTCAAATGCTTAACCTCTCTATTGTATCTAATGGTGGCAATTTCAAATTACATTCCCTTGTACCAAATTATTGACACTCCCAAAAAAACAGCCTTCAAGAGCCAATATTATTTCATATTTCAATTCAGGCCCACAGGCCTTGACAGTCACCGGAGTACCATATCCCTTAGATTTACACATAAGAGAGTCTCATGTTTGCATTTTAAGCTTCATTCTGAATTATAAACCCTAATCTGGGACTCCTCTAAATGTTACCCCACTTTAATTATTAGATATTCGAAAAACATTCCTTCATGAAAATGGGGGGGGGGGGGGGGGGGGGGGGGGGGGGGGGGATCGGAATCGGAGGAATCTTGGATTATCTATACCTTAGCTCCAGATTTTTGAAAATTTAATTTTGCCTTTTATTGCATATTTGGCCCCATCTATAAAGCCCCAGGGTGGTAAAGTCATGAATTTTACAATTAAGATTCCTCTTACGAAGAAGTTAAAAAACTTAAGATTGTTAACCCACGAATGATGAAGAATGATGCACATCGATAGACAAAGACCAATTGCAATAGGTCACTGAGTGACTCAGGTGACCTAAAATAAATATATATGTTTAAGCTTGCTTGCTTGCTGCAACAACTTGTGCCAAAAATGTATCAATTCAGTACAACATATTTTAATATGAGAGCACATTTTCTTGATTTTTTTTTGTAAAAAAGAAAATTGAATAATAAGGAATGAATAGCTACCAGTCTGTAAGGGGAAAACTGCCCCAACCCAGTTTATGCTTGTATAAATTCAGTTGGTTTGAACTTATTTTATTGTAATATAATTACAATGGGATTGGGCACAAGTTCTAAAACTTATGTGGCCCTAAATTCAATACTGATTGCATTCATTCTAAAAGTACGTACATCATTACTTAGAATACTGAGCCGACTCTCCCTCTTTCACTCACCCCCTGTAGGTCTTTGTCTATCTGGGGCGGTGGAGCGACAGCATCATTGGTGTTCAAGATGGGAACGATGCTCAGTTGTAGCAGCTCCTTCAGCGTCCCTATCAAGTTCCTACGACTTTCCTCATGGAAGAAATCTGGCTTGGTGATGAGAACCTAATAGATATAAACCAAAAATTTTATTTTTAAAAGACAAATGATTTCTACACAAGTCAATTTTCGACGTGGCAATTAGTCCTGTGCATCTTGTCATAACTAAACCAAAATGAATTCCTGTCATAATGACTTTTATTTGATATGAGTTACCGTAATTATCAAACATTCAAATGAGAACAGTCAAACATATCATAATATACTGCTATGTATGTTCATTACCTGTGCAGTTTTGACTCCATACTGGTTAAACATGGCTTCATAGAGGGACATGAGACCACTCTGTCCAACGGCAGCACAGGCTCGGGGCTCGATCAGGGATCCCTGCCTCTGAAAGTCAAACCACAGACCTTAGCGAGCAGAAAATAGGTGGGTGTTAATATATTGATTTATGATAATGGTACTATAATGCTTGGTGTCAAATGAAGATATTTTTATAAATTATGTACATTACCAGGTATTATACAAACTTTGTACTGGTATACACATGCATGTCATTTGATTTAAGAACTCATACATTCACAGCTAATCAAAGGAGTCTCCGAGCTGATGTGTTTCTGGTGATAAACATATTGTAGTTTTATTTTAATTTGTGGGCATCAATTTTATTGATGAAATTCACAGCTTTTAGGATATGAAACTTGTTTATGAAATCCATGGAAATTTTTGTTCCAGTATTTTTGTATGAAACTACAGTATACAATATTCTTCAGAAATTTTCACACATGTATCATTATGCACCATTCCATTTGATGGAAGTCTCTTTGTGACTGATTGAAATGTCTCAAAGTTACAACAATTAACATACAACCTGGGTTTTTTTTGAGACAACAAAATTACACATTACAATGAATTTCGATTACATTTAAACCACTCATACATTTTTTCCAGATGGAAAGATTGTATTTACAACTACCGGTATTTGTGTTACAAAAAAATCTTGAAGAACAAGTTGTGCAGTGAATGATGGGGGGGGGGGGGGGGGGGGGGGGGACAGCACTACTGATTGGATGGGAGGATCAAGTGCGAAGTGCTAGATGATGATGATGATACAATTGTAGTTACTGGTAAGGTTTTTTTTTACGATTGCTGCTATTGATTAGATGAAGACAGCTAGGCTAAAAGCTTAAAAAATTAATCTTTTAATTTATCGGGCCAAACATTTTCAAAATGCAGCAAACAGATTTGCAAAAGGGAATATTTTAGTCATATCTTAATTATAATTCAATTTGAATGAGCCATTCTCATTTTCAATATTGCAATAAAATCCTTTAATCAATGTTGTGCCTCAGAAACGAAACATTAATTTTATTTGACCTAACATAGATCTTAATTTCAATGTGTGCAATGAAATTTGAATGTTTCTCTCAGTCTAACAATAAAAATAAGGTAAAAGGGATTCAAATTGATTTATTCAATTATGAAATTACAATATATTCATTGTGGGGAATTTCAAACTTATTTTAGGTTTTTGCATTAAATTTCTTGCTACACATTTTGAGAAATTACAAAATTCCGGATATACAGCTTTAGGAGAAAACTTGCGAGATAAATGCATCTATGTGTTTTAGCAATGATATATCCAGTGCAATTTTTTTCCTCAAATTTTAATACCTGAGAAGGTGTTAACATTACTTCTTGCTTTCTTTATATGTAGAGTATAGGCATAAACTTTTGCAAATTAAAAAAAAAAATAACTACAATTTTCTTTTTCTAATATTTTAATCTAACCAAGAGAATATAGCAAAACTTAAGAACCATTTTAACGAGACCTTGGACTTTCGGTAGGATGTAACTATCTTTTACTTGCATCAAAACAAGTTAAAATGATGCTGGTTTCAAGTGAAATATACACAGATTGTCTTAGCTCAAAAGCCAGACAAATCTTCAAAGAGCCATGGCTGAGTGGCCAGCAATGAAATAGACAGGCCTACGTCACATTGCTATTTGACACCACTACCCAATGTCTAAAATGTTAAAATGGTTCTAAATATGCTGGACATTCAAAAACTCTGATGTGTGCACAAAGTCACAGTTTTAGGGTAATAATATTCTGAAGCAAAAAAAAAGAAATATACCTCGAGTGCTTCTGGCAGTACAAATGTAATTAAATTTCAAAAATTAAAGTGAGAGAAATATATGCCCATGATTTTTTTTTTATTTTCTTATTTTATTGCTGCATTGTTTGGCAGAGAAAGTAACACAATTTTTTTCTGTACTAACATACCTGTGGACTGGGGTATATAGGAAACCATTATTTTGACTGTAAACTTTAAGTTAGAATTCAACTGAAAATTTAACAGTATTGCTGTACATATTAAAGAGTCATTTTTTTTTTCTGCGTGTAATAAATTCAAGATCAAACCAGATAGGGCAATTTTATTCTCCAATCTTTGTTTTATTAGGAAATTTTACTAATTTTAAAGTACTTTTTAGTTTTTTAAAATGTGTACAGCTTATATTTTTAATATGACGGCTGATATTGACCAAGTTATTCCCCCTTTTCCAAGTGGCAGTAAAATTAATATCATTGTTTTAGCCTTTAAAATTGAACCCCCCCCCCGGAAAATAAAAAATAAATACCAAGGTAATTAATGAGAGAGAAAGTGTTATGTTCACAAACAATTTGTGCCATATAGATCCGAATGCCCAACATGCACAATTTTGACCTTTCAATTCAAAACGGTTTACCATCAAATCTATATCTTCAAAAGACTTAAGTGATGAATTTTAATAAAACCTATAGGCCTTGGTTCATGCAAGCTTTCACCTCTTACAGAAAAGCAAACAGATTCTGCAATCAAGGATACATATTAATTTCCTAGAAGTTTTTTTTTTTTATCATCTCAATTAAGCTATAAATTAATGACACTCACAGTATTCTCAGATTGCAGAAAAGATGCCAAATTCTAGCACTGAGAAAATGTAACTGAGTACTTACGTATGTCTGAAAAAAATATACACACACACATATATACATGTCATTCTCTTAGTATTATTTCGGTAACAATGATTACTGAAAGAATTTTTTAAAAATACTATTGGTAAGCTATACTCAATGGTTTTTGAATGCAGGTCAGAACTCTACAACCAATCTTGCATATCCTTACAAACCACGGACCAACTCACATAATTTTTCTTGTTCTCCTTCGAATTTTCATGAGGTTGATTGAACAATTGGCTATAATGTTTACGTATGCATCAATGAACAGCTGCATGTTTTCATTACATGGTAATCCTTTTCTTACTTCTATGAAACAAAAACTAAACACTTTTGCTTTCTCATTGGTGGAATGAGAATTACATGATATGTATATTCATAAAAACAAGAAAAGATAAATTAGTTGGTCTCGATCTGGTACGTCCTATGCAAGACTGAATGTGGGTTTCCGATAAAGAATGAAAAAACTGTATGAGATTAAAATTATCTGAAATTATCAATTCAAGATGGAGATATATATTCAATCTGAATTAATATGGCCGTAACGAGACTTGTTGTACCCCATAAAATAAATCATTAACTTGCAAAACTATTCAAACAATCATTCTTTTTATCAAACTCTAGCATGTAAAAACGTAAGTAATCAAACCAAGCATTACAAATGAAGGGTGAGTTCTGTTAATTAATTATTAATTGCCATTTATTAACTAGGACACTTACTTTACTGGTATGTAGAGTCTGTCGCATGCTCATGGACATCAACATTTCTTGATGGAGTTTCTGTTTTCCGAACGCGATGGCACCACTAGTCACCATAATCACCTGTTTATTCATGGCGTGCAATTCGCAAGCCTGCAAAAAAAAAACAAAAAACATTGGCATATCACTTGCATAACTTAAAGTTAACTGATGTGTACCTTTATATTCTACTTGTCAATGAATTCAATGCAACTTTAGTTACCATGCAGTTTTCAAAATATAAACTAAAATAATAGAATAATGTAGAAGCAGAAATATTCATTGAGGATTTAATTTCGTTATTTTTGTTGGCAGTATTTATCGACGAAATTAAATCCATGACGAATTTTTAACCAAAGTATTCATAAATATAGAGTTGATACGTGATACATTTTAGAGATTATGATATGACGAAATTAAATCCCAACGAAATTTTAACCCAATGAATATACCGGTATATGCTTCTACAGTAGGACAGAAAAAAAAACCTTCTGACTCGACAAAGAAATCAAACCTGATCTTCCTTGTCCTTTATCTGTCTCCAAATTTTACTAGTCATAATCATTATGATTGTTCGAGTATTGAAATAATAAACATCTTCCCTGTAACTAGTACTATTCTTTAGCAGGGCAAATTGACACAGTTTCATGAAAAATTTAGTAACAGCACTTGTTTGATTAAAGTCATATATTGTAATTTCATCAATATTCATTGGACTTCAATTTTCATGTATTTTGTTGTTCAGTCGATCTACCTAATCAAATGTTCATCAATGTCCAATACTGTAGAATCATTAGATTTCGTGGTGGCTCAATTTTCATGTATTTTGTTGTTCAGTCGATCTACCTAATCAAATGTTCATCAATGTCCAATACTGTAGAATCATTAGATTTCGTGGTGGCTCAATTTTCGTGGAATTCATGGATATCTCTTATCCACGAATTAACTTCCTCCATGAATTAATAAATTAGGGTAATAAAGTCATATTTCCTTGCGTAGGTATAAGAGAATACAGGAAATTACGTCCCCACGAACCTGTAAAATTTCAGCCAAGAATCCAAGAAAATTGGCCCCCACGATATTTAATGATTCCACAGTATCTAACATTTAATGATAGAAACATTGTCCATGAAGTAATGTATCCATAAAAATGTGATATTTTACTAAATTCATGAATATTGATGAAATCACACCAACACAGGAGTCATAATTAAAACTTCATCAAACTAAATTAGTTTACCACGCAGAAGAGGAGCACAACAGTTAGAACCATTTTAACAAGACCTTGGACTTTCGGTAAGACGTAGCCATCCGTTTCTCGCGTCAAAACAAGTTAAAAATGATACTGGATTCAAGCAAAATATGCAACAATTGCGTAGTCTTAACTCAAATGCCAGAAAAATCGTATTGATTTCAAAGGGCCATGGCTGAGTGGCCAACAATGAAATAGACAGGCCTACGTCACAGTGGTGTTTGACACAACTACCCAAAGTCCAAGCTCTTGTTAATATGGTTCTATTGTAGTAGGGTTCATATCAGTTTGGAGCCATTTTTAAGAAGAGCATTGAATTTTGGGCATTATGTGTTAGTTAATCCAAATTGATGAAGGCGGTCTCTACTCATGATCAACTTTTAGTCATTGGCCAATAGATATGAATATATTTAACAGTACGACACTTATCTCATTCTGACTTTATCCAGGGCTGTATATTTCAGTTGAATCAGTGTCAATTTCACACATTAGAGCAGCCCTTTCACAAAACATCTTCTGATTTTGACTGTGAGCTTCTCTTAGCAAATCAGGGAGAAGGTACTCTATATTTGACAGTTTGTTTTGATGAGCAAATTAGATAGTTACATCCCACTGAAAGTAACTGAGAGCTCTTGTTAAAATGGCTCTAACGTCTTTTACCTGTTCTACGATGGAGGCTAACCTGCCCAGGGCCAGCCCACACTCATCCTCACGGGTGATGACTGCACTCCCAAGCTTAATGACCACTCGTTTACAGTTTACCAGGTCAGAGCGGAACATGGCCTGAGCCGGCACGACCTGAGATGTCGAGATGTTGGCCCGAGATTCCAGACGCCATCTCCTTTGAAGGGACTGGGAAAATGGAGAAGTGCCCCCTGAGAGACTGGAGAAAGCCGAGATTTGATTGGACGATGAGCTGGTAGAGGCCAAGATGAGAGACCTGGTGCTCAAACCATGACACAGTCTTTGGCTAGATTTACTGAGGAGCGTTGTGTAGTACATGATTTTTGCCTGCAATAAATATATAATTCTCTAGTTTTATCAGAATTCTTTATCATAAATTTAAATTTACTTTCATATGTTGACTTCCCATCAAACTGCACCTTCGATAGAACTTATCAGCTAGCGTGTCCATAACTGTGCAATCTCTTTGAAGGTATCTTCATACATGTACATATTATACTTCTCCAGGTTTTCGGTTGTTTTAAAAGCATTCATGAAGTAACAAAATATTTTGATACGCATTGACTAAGACTTAATTAGGTTAATCTTTTATAGCATATGCTATATGATACAGAAAACTTTCCCATTCACAAAAATTTTCCCCCTTTAACAGCGCATATTTTTTCTCACAGTATCCTTTGTTACTCAAATGTTAATATTCTAAAAAAAATTTTGGTTGAGGAAACCTAAGAAACAAGATAAAAATTTTCAATTGCTATACAATGCCCAACAAAAGTTGGGAATAACGTTAATAGTTGGAAACAAAATACATGTAGTTGGAAATAAAGAGAGAGTGAGCGAGGAGAGAGAGAGAGGCGGACATTATTTGCACCAATTGATCCTACAAAGGGAAGTAACTTAAATGAATGTGAAAGTAATCTACATATATAAAGTAATTGTGATAATCACAAATTAATGCATTCAAGTATTTCGATCTCCCAGTCAACACACATGAAAAGCAAAATATCTGGATCCACCCTTTGAAAGTTCAACTCATCTTGCCAATATCATTTTCAAAATTTTAAATTCTATGAAATTTGCTGCATTCATGTACAATATTGTAAAATTGTAAAACTGAGACAAATGGCCAATACAAAACCTCTATCTAAGGAACACCTGTGTTTAAAAGGAAGAGAGAATTTAAGGGTTATCTTTTCTTCCGCAAGTCCGAAAAGATAAGAGCCATTTTTCCTATCATTCACTCTCCTCATGATATTGTGCCTGGGGAAAGGTGATTCCCAAACTGACAGCATTGAAGGACTGTATGTTTACATAGTTACATGTATGGTGGGTACTGATATATAGAGAGACTTGATATATTGCATCAAGAAATAAATTAAATAGTTATTATAAGTAATATATGTCAGTAATGATTGCTGGAACAAAAATTGTGTTTAATGACAGAGGCTTGATTATGAATTGATAGAAGGGTTGGGTTGGAGATGACATACCATACTCTGCTGTAATCCGTGAATTTGAAAAATTGGGGGGGGGGGGGGGGGGTCATAGCCTGAGGGTAACATTTTAAATTCAGGGGGCCGAAAAGTTAAAAAAAAAAAAAAAAAAAAAGTTGTGATTATCGTGTTAAATATAACTTCAAACAGTCCACGACTTTTTTAGTGTGACATGCAAAAATTTTCCATCGACTATTGCATCTGTGCCAGTTTCATGCCTTGCAAATGTGTAATTTACTGATGTTGTGATTATTGAGTTCAAACATTTTTTTAAAAAGTCCACGACGTTTTTGGTGTGACATGCAAAAATTTTCCATCGACTATTGCATCTGTGCCAGTTTCATGCCTTGCAAATGCGTAATTTACTGATTTTGTGATTATCGAGTTCAAACATTTTTTTAAAAAGTCCACGACTTTTTTGGTGTGACATGCAAAAATTTTCCATCGACTATTGCATCTGTGCCAGTTTCATGCCTTGCAAATGCGTAATTTACTGATGTTGCACAGTCATCAAAACAATTCACAACTGTACATCTGTAAGACCAATTTGACAATCAATGGTAGACAGCTTGTCTCAATCTAAGCTTGTCTCGTTTTAAGTGCAGTCACTTCTTATAATCGATCTTCCTTGAGAGAAACTATCGAATTCTCCACTTACCGGAGTGAAAATTCCGTTGTTCAAAGATGACGCCAAATTAAACTACAGTGTACTGCTAGAGCTTAAACTCTATACGGTCAACCATGTTTGTTGCAGATTTTCTTATTCGTAAACTAGATCCAGTAGATTAACTCCCCAGTCTAGAAATTCAAAATAAAATCAAAATCAAAATACATATGTTGATTGTAAGAGGTGAATGAACCTTGCGCACGGACAAAACCGCGCAATCAGCTGTTCATTGTTTGTGATATTTATGTTATTTAAAGTTATACGTGATGACATTTAGTGTATGTACGTATAAATATTTAAATGCATACCTATAGATCTAGCCTACTGGCCCCGGCGATGGAGTAAAATCCACTGCTTAAAAAAAAACAAGGCGCTTTTCGTATAAATACTGGTTGGCTATTTCTTCCTAGAACCGGTGTGACACCGGAATGAACTCGGTTCAGTGTGAAAGGGGCAGACAACCGAAGATTGTTTGTAAACACAGAGAGAGAGAGAGAGAGAGACGCATACGTGTGATTTATTCGTGTGAAACAAAATTCAAATTACAACAATATTCTCTTTTCATTGATTATTAACCAATTAAGGGCAAATTTAAAGAATTTTTTTCATTATTGTAATAGGATTTTAACACAGTTTTTTTTTCTCGAATTCCAAATATCCAAGCATGACTTCATATGCTAGCTCCTGTCTAATCTGGATTGACCAGGGGTTGTTTATTAACCTTGACCTCAGATGACCCCCACAGTCGCTGATTCACAGTTTATTGACCCGATCACTTGAATCAACTGAAGCCAATAGACTTTCATTAAAAACAATAGATTAATTGCACGCTTATTTATGATTTTTTTCCCATCTTATCCGGCTTTGGTACTATATTAAATTGTCGCTTATAATGGTGGCATATACGTCTGCCCCTTGGGTGTAAGTTATTCTTCTATCAAATATGTCAACATGCGAGATAAATATGTTGACATGCAAGATAATTATGACAACCTGCAACTTATGTTGACATGCAAGAAAAAATATAATATCTCCACCTATGCACGAATTCTTATTAATCCTTATAGTAACCTCCACTTCTACAAAAATTCTTTTTAGGTCTATAATCTAAAATATGGAGTGCCTCCATCTATACACGTATTCATACTGTTTCGACATATTTGCTTCCACCTTTATACGATTTCTTATTGGTCTGTAGAGTACCACCGCCTATGCACGAATTCTTATTGGTCAATATAGCACCTCCACCTGTACAGGAATTCTTATTGGTCTATAGAGTACCTCCACGTATACAGGAATTCTTATTGGTCTATAGAGTACCACCACCTATACAGGAATTCTTATTGGTCTATAGAGTACCTCGACCTATACACGAATTTTTATTGGTCTTATAAGCATTCTTATAAGCATTGAATGCTTATTTTCGGTCCTATAACACACTAAGGCTGAGCAGACAAATTATCATACCTTTTGTCTGCACCGTTTGATGTGTTATAGGACCGACAACATCCAAAAATAAGCATTCAATTCAGACCGAGAAAATAAGCATCGCCTTCAAATTTACCTGGCCAGTGTACCCCTGACAATCAACTGAATTGAGGCCCCAGATTGGGTGTTAGAAAATGATTGACATTTGTTTACTCGTCCTGTGTATACCATGTCTAGCGCTCGCGAGGATCGTGCAATTAACTTCTGTCTTTTGATGCATACCGTGAATATAAAACGCCATGTCTTTTAGTACTATAATCAAAAGAAACTACGGTTGACACAGACTATCTGCTCTTGAAAATTGAAATATATGAATTAAAAATTTACTCGTATACTTGGTTTATGTATCACACCAAATGCGCTGATCACCTGCAGTCTGTCAAAATCACGTGGCGCCGATCATCTTTGAAAACGTTCTTTTATTAATAAAGATGTTTGCGAATAATTGAGAATACAGAATTAAATTAAATCAAATATTGCGTCCACAATTTATAACGTTAGTTATCATATTTCTTTGAAAAATTTCACGAGCCGAAATTTAACCGGAAAAGAAACAAGTTAGAGAAAACTTTTGTACATGCGCAGCTGGCATAATCATGTGTACTTTAGCAGCTGATCAGAGAAGTAATACAAACGTATGTTGTATAAATGTTGTATTAGTATTTGAGAACGGTACGATGATCACGTATTGCATAAAACATCGCGATAAATTCTCACTAGATTCAGAAACTTGTTTGCCCAAGTCGCACACGGTTATTTCATGCTTTTATATTCATTTTAACGATCGACAATTTGTTTTTCCTAGTACATATATAAATACGATATTTTTCTAGATCATCGAAAAAACTCTGTTGAGAGCATTTTAACACCCCGTGTATATAGACATGTATACACAAGCGAGCGTGTTTCCCTCGGGGCTTCACGCCTTTATCAAAATAGGCTCCACCCCCACCTGAACTTATCTGAGGTAAACCATCCGGTTAAAAACCTCGGCCTTTAAGTATATACAATTTTTTATTGGGTCTATATACATGTAGTAACCTCCACCTACGAGGGTTGTCCAAAAAGTTCGTGGACAAATGTAATTTCGTTCTAAATAACGACGCTATTTTCAGTAAAGTATTATAATATTTTAATATAGACTATAATAATGTTTATGTAAAAGAATCAGAGCAATGTACATTCTTATAGTGGAGTTATCTTTATTATATACATTGCCTATACAGGTTCCACGGCCATGTCTGACGTTGAGTTATAACGACGTTTTTATAACGTTGTACTCCTTGCTTTACGCCGCATTCACCGTATGGCCAGGGGGTGCAATTGCACACTACTGTGACCGCTTGTAGATTTGTACGGTGCTAGGGAATTCTTCTGGAACTGCATCCGTCGTGTGCAGTACGGACGGGGTGAGGGAATGTTGGCGTAGAGGGTACAAGGTATAAGGTTGAGGCGTGCTGTGGGCCGTAAGGTAAAAACAAAGGGTAGGTGTGCCGTATTCCCGAAAGTCCACCAATATGCAACTCCAGAGAAATAAAAGCCAATTGATGCAGGATTCCGAATTTATTGGACGAGACTCAACGATGGCAACAGTAAAATAATTTAACAAGCAGACATGTTACAAACGAGACGGAAATGGCCGGAATTGGCCTCCGAACTCAGACTCTGGGTGAGTCGGACGACTGGCCGTGGTTGGCCGCCGTATTCCGGACTGCCGATTGACAATTGTACATGACTATATATAAAAATCTGAACAATGGGTATAAATTGACAGGTGATGACATTAAGTAATCTCAGTGAAAGGTTCACAGATATAAAATAATTAAATAAACTCAATGAGTCTTTGATGTCCAAAACATGAAAAACTGATAATTGCACAATGTTGTTTTAACAGATTAGCAGTCCCTGAGACATGACACTCTGTCTCTTTGAAATCACAAACATAGAGTCCGAAAAGTGTCAATCACTAATTGAATAAGTGAATTTGTATGAAATAAACTGTGAGAAAATATTATAAAACAGATGTTGAATTTGAAAAGTAAAGTTCAAAATAAAGTTATTAATAAACAGTGAATTTTGCACGGTGATACTACATCAAAACATCGCTTGTGCCAATTGTAGATAAGGTGATCGAACTAATTCAATGTTTTTTCCAGTTTCCTCCATCAATTGTATCGTTTCTATCGATGTTTTATCCCAGTCAACACAGAATTTTATGAGGCGCGCTGTACCGTGCGGTCAGATGACGTCGCTTTTTGTAATATCTTTAAAAAATCCTTTCGCAACCTACATTCACTTTTCGTTTACAAGATGACCAAAGAGGAATGAATTTTGTCTATAGCACAACAGAAATGTTTCCTCTAATCTTAGATTTTTATTCAACCATTACATGTATCATTATTGGGAATTTAAAATTACAACCGCAAATCGTTTTAAAATATTAATGTTAATAAATACAAAGGCACGATTTCTCTACATGTTTCCCCCCATTAAAGCTGTACGTGAATCTCAAGAAACTATTTATTATATAGACATGGATATCAAATTTGACGCACGTATTGTGGAGCGCAATAAGAGTTCGCATTGTTATTCGAAATGAAAATGATGTAAAAATGTCAATAATTTATATTTGATATATATATATGGTCAAAATTATATATGTAAGTAAATATGGAATCATTCTTTTGAATATGATGAGGTGATCAAATACAGTCGGGTGTGTTCAAATCTATGATAAAGCCCTTCAGGCTTTGTTGGATTTGATCACTCCCGACCGCATTTGATCACCCCATAATATTCAAAAGAATGCATGATTCCTTATTTTATAACTTACATAGCATGTTATAATTTAAAAATAAATTAATGGAAGTGCTTGTACTCATTATTACCTGTCCGAGCGTTTGGCCCATTAATTCAAAGCAGATTTCACCGGATCTATCCAGATGACATTGCTGTTATAGCAGTGTGATGGCAATTAAATAGGTTTTAGGCATTAATTCCATTGATATTCCCAGTCGTTTTACCAGCTGTTTACTCACTCATCTTGCTGAATACTGTTAAGGTGGATCTCTACACCGAATAAGTGTAGATTTTTGTTGCAGCATCTGTTACTAATAGTAGGCCCAGTATTCCACAGTATAAGACCTCAAAGTACAAGACTCTATTTTCTAGATTTTTTTTTAAATAATAGTCTTGTTCCAGATAACCTCTTATTTTTCAAATTTTCAAACATTTCTGTTTTAAAATTCTCATGAAAGTGAAATGTTATAAAGTTTTGAAATGAAAAACAAAATAATCATGAATGAAGATTGTATGATGTTTATCAGAATAATATATAATAAACAGATATCTGTTTATTTTGGATGTGCTGATACGCGTGTTATGATAATATCGGGATGAAATCACACATTAGATTGAAAAAAAAACACACCAAAAAAACCAGTTTGGATGAATCCAACGTTCTATATTCAGATCCAAAGACCCCACTGTTAATCCATGCCAAACCAGGATTGTGTTTTACAAATGAACTTACAACCAAATTAATGGATGCTTATTAATCACAAACTAATTTATTTAAATTTAGTGGCTGTAAAATATAATTATAGAAATCAAAATACATTCATTTTGATCCTACATGTAAAGAAAATGATTTTTTTCATCCAATTTGTAAAAAAATTGTCAGCTTCTTGGATTCTAGAACACGGACGAGAAAAAGATCTATCCAATAAAACAACCAAATTATAAAAACCCATTTAAATTCACTTTTATTTATTTATTTCTGTTTGCTTTACAAATTTAATTTCATTTATAACAAAGAGGCCTATCACTCTTCAATACACTAAAATCTCAAAATCCAATTTCAAATATCTTTCTCAATCATAAATGTCAACCAGTCTAAATATTTTCTTACTTTTGTATTGATGCAGAGTTAAAATCACCACAAACTAAAGGATAATACAACATTTATAAGTTTCCTTTAATATTTTGTAAAGAAAATGAGACAAGATGAAACTTCACATGATTTGTTCATAAATAATTCCAATAACGGCTCAAGACAAATAGTCATTCTGGTCCAGTAGTCGCTGCAACTCTGCGCAGTTTATATCTCAGTTTCACTGACTTCGCAGGAATTCCAGCACGCTTGTAGACTCGCGTTCCATCCACTTGGCGTTCAGTCGAATGTTTTCCATCGATTGCTGTACCTTTCTCTCAGCTGCTGGGGCTGGATGGGTCTCAAAGAATTTCTACAAAGAAAAAAAAGGAATGTACTGGTAGATTATATAAATGCAGTATACACCTGAAAATAAATAGTTATATAAATTAACTAAACATTTAAGTTTAATGCTTAAGAAAAGCATTGGGAGAAGCAGGAGAGGAACATATGTTTTATTAATTATTATCAAATTATTATCAAATTCATTAAGTTAATGTTTGTTTGTCAGCATGCTTTTTGGTATGAAAAATAATATTAAGCTTACCTCTACTTCCTTAGCACGAGCTTCTGTTACAAAGTTCTCTGTGGAAACCTATAAAGATGGAACATAAATCTATTAAATCATATAAAAAAAAAAACTGATATGTGTCAGAAATATGATCAAATACCCAATTAGTACATGAAAAATTGGTTTTTAGGAAATTCAATTTGTTTTAGCATTTTTTTTATATACAGGTAGTTTATAAAGAAAACCTTAGTAACAAAAAAAAAAAAATGAAAATTAAATGTCCAATTTGACAAGACAATGAATATAATGAAAATCATTTTTAGTATAAAGCAGGTTGAAGGGAGAAGTAAGTACAGTAGATACAAAGAAATGTTACCTCCACAAGGCGAGACAGCAGGAATCCTCCTTTGTATCTTTCGTGAAGCTCAGACCATTTGTCCTGGACGAACTGCCAGCAGAGTTCTCTCCCTTGAACAGTTCCAGTAACTCCTCCAATCACAAACACAGTGTCCTGGGATCGGACCTTATCAGACAGAGCAAAGTCAAGCACTTTCTTTTTCAGTTCGTCACTTTTGATGGATCCGATACAGCGGCTGATGCGAACTTTTTCTTCCTGCATGTCTGCCTCGTCGTACAACTAAATAAAGAAAGTTCATATACCGATATTTATCCATCTTATTTTTTTATGTTATGTTATTTATGCTTATTTCTAAAATGATATCCTATCTAATGATTATTCTTAAATTCTTCTCACTTGTATCTTTTTTCAAAGTTTCATTGTACAATCATAAAGTAAGTCTGTAGAATTGTGACTATTGGTGTATTTGATTTAGCAGTTATTAAAAGTGTATCCCCAGAGTCATTTGATAAGTAGAAGTTTTTCAAATTTTACAATCGGCAAGAGAGAGAGAGAATGTGTGTTAACATATAGACACTAGATTTCCTGCTTACCTTCATCATTTGATTGAATGTGGTCTCATCCCCATTGACCATCACTGTCAAATACACCTGTTAATGAGATGTGCACAGGTGAGAATCTGTTTACAAAGTTTGCAGAGTCTGACAAGGTCAAACAACTAACAAGTAAAATATCATACCTATCTGATATCAAAATTATATTTCATGACACAATCTTTTTATCTTAAATTTTATAGACATTTTTATTTTTAATATAGAAGTTCTGGTTTAAAAAACATTAGATAGATGATTTAAAATTACAGTCTAGACTGCCTTAGCAACTGTATCTATTTTTATCTATCCAGTACTTACTGGTCCTTTCAGATCTGCAGGAAGGGGGACCTTTCCTGACACGTGATTTTCGAACCTTTTGCGGGCCTCTGTAACTGTCTCCTCATCTCCGTACTTGCCGAGCCGTGTCAGAGCCAACTCTCGAAGCATGGCCGCTAATGGACCTGAAACATAAGTATATATATGTACATTCTGACAAATATCTAGTTTATCATCATTATCAGTATGCTTAGTATTGCTAGAAAAAGTGCATCTCCTACATTCATACATACTAGTAAATATCTTGTTAAGCAATATAACTAGTATGCTTATAGTGTATAATACATGTAGTATTGCTACAGAGAGATAAAATGCACTTCAAATATCAAAGTTGCAAACATCCTACAGGAATGGCAAGAGATTACTTCCAAATGCAAGATATGAAGATGCAGGGGGAATATTAAAATACATGTATAAGAAAGTTAAGACAAACAAAATATATGACATTGAAAAGATGGGATGGAAAAACAAAATTTCAGTTCTATTCAGCTATTAACAGAACATACAGATATATGAAGACAAACCCTCGCTTTCCTTGGCATCCCAACCCAGAGACTTCGCCACCGGTTTGTACAGTTTCTTGCTGAAGGTCTTGAAGTCCTCGAATCCGTCAGTGTTCTGTAACAGGATGCTGATCTGGCCCAGGTTTCCTGTGAGATCGCTCCACACAGTGTAGTCTTCTTCATTGACAAAGGCTCCCACCACCTTCAGTACATCCACAGTGGAGATCATCCCTGCCCTAGCCTGAAATATAGTGGAAGGCAATGTTATGCTTGAACAGTTTAAATTAATCTTTAGTTAAATATACTACCTATGAACTTTATTAATTAAGCAATGGATAGAGACTTAAACTGTGAAATCATTTTAATTAACAGAGAGGAATTTCAAAGGACATTCAAAATTTTGATTTGGGGTGGGGGGGGGGGGGGGGGGGGGTTAGGGTGTAATTTTGTTCAGACACAATTTTAAAAATGATTATTACTGTATCTAAGTATATGTATGAACAGGTTGTCAATATTCTTTGAGATATAAGTGAAAGCAAAGAATATTGATCCCTTTCAAAATGCAAATCTGACTGTTCCACTGCTAAAGTGATGAGAGAAAATATGATACTTTGAATCTATAAGTTTATAGTTTCAAAAGGCCAGCTTTTTACTGGAATCTATAACATATATATCAGAAGTCCCACTTACAAGTGCAAAGAGGTCATTCTGGAGACCAAGCCTGTCTCTGGGAGGCAGGGTTTTGTTCTTGATGGCAGGAATGAATCTGTCCAGTGTCTCTGAGCTGTACTGGACCCGGTACACACCCACAGACTCACAGTTCACCTGTAATAGATAAAGGAAGACAATTACCACTAGATAGGATAATTATCAGTACATTGTACTGTACATCAAGAATGTTTTCCTTCTCTTCTTGAATGTTTATGAAATATTAACGCAAAATCAAAGCATTTTTATGTGGACATTTGTATTACAAATTCTCTCAAATAATTTAATAATTTATGTCCATGTCACCTTAAAGTAAATAAATTCAAATTACATTTTTCTTTTTTTCCTTGAAAACTGTATGTCAGATTCAGCTAATAACTGATTTTCATTGGGTAAGGAGAAATACTGTGACTCAATTTGTCAAACTACCTTGGGGTTCTATAATTGACTATCTGACCTACTTTAACCCACTGGTCTGGGGTGACATCGGGAACTGTGACATCCATTGAGGTTTTGTCCAGCAGAGTGACAACAGCAGCTTTCTTTGGATCACTGGCTGTGCTGATTGATACTGGTACCATCCAGGAGAAAGAGCCCTCTAAAATACATTCATGACAAAATGTAAACGTACACAAATTACCAAGAGAAACTATCATCTGAAATATCTAATGAACTATATGTAGACTACAGTAACTATTTGATAACTTGGATTCAAGATTCTTAACTTGCTTTCATTCTTTCAGTTGTAATTTCATCGCATACAGAATAAACAATTTTGTAACTTGAGAAAAACATAGTCATTCTATTTTGTCATGTTGTCCCAACATTCATTTAGTCCTGTTTTACAGAATGGACAACTTCACAGAAAAAAACAGTCATTCTCCCCTTGTCACATTGTCCAGTGTTACCTTTCTCCTGTACTCCATCAGCACAGAACTTCTCTTGGGTCAAGGTCAAAACTCTGTTACTGCCCTCTTGTTTCTCACTGACCTAAAAATAGAATTAACTACATTTACAGACTATGAAAATAATTGACTTGATATTTATTGCATCTCTCACTCAATAACTTATCAAACTGAAAGGCTATGATGTAAGCTCCTTGCCTTAACCACAGGGTACCCCATCTGTTTAGTCCAGGTTGTCATCACATCTAGGACTGGTTTTCCGCTGGCTTTCCCAAGGGACTCCCACAGATCTTCAGTGACTGCGTTCTTGTATTTGAATTTTGTCAAGTACTGGTTCATGCCTTTCTTAAAGCTCTGAAAAACAACAAACATTTTGTAAATAAAAACAGGTAATTTAGGAATAATATCATGCATTAAAACATACAGGTATTACCCCCCCCCCCCCCCTCCCCTTTTGTATCATACTATGGGATTTCATTGTATGTACCAACCACATTTCCAACGTAGTCTTACTAATTACCTACCTCATGTATATGTTTGACAACCTCCTTTACAATACTTGTCAAATGTACCACCTAGTACCTCATCTCCAACATAGGTATGTAACATCCTTGTAAATAATGACCCACCTCATCAAACATGCACTTCTTTATCATACAACAGGATTCATCCCATGTATTACGTACCTCATCTCCAACATAGTCGTGCAGCATTCTGATGACTGAGGCTCCTTTACTGTAGGAAATGGCATCAAATATCTCATCCACCTCATCCGGGTGTCCCACTGGGATCTGGAGGGAGCAGCAAATCAATTAAATTTGTAATTGGTTGATCTGCTATAAAGCTAGATTAATCATCATAATGCAAAGGTTAAAATGAAGTTTGTGTTATCAACTGTTGTTAATTTTGAATAAATGAGTTCTAAAAACATGCTTTGGAACTATATGTACTTTTCTGTGAATTTAATACATATACATGTATATAAATATTTCTTTAATCTTTTCTCATTTTAGCATGCAGGTAAATACTGAAGCAAGCAAACTTTCTCCCTCGGCACCATAATATTTGTACATGTATTACTTATTAGTTTCGTTACTGACTGTCTACGGAAGAGTGTCAGGTTGGTAACATTCATAGAAGTCAAGGCAAAGCCGAAAATCTGTTGCTAAAATTTGTAATGGAGTCCCTATAATGGTTTCACTGGTTCCCTACCTCTATAGCATGACTATTGTGTAAAGCATCCATCTCCAGAGCTCTGCCAAGGTCAGAGTTCACAAACTGTGTCCAAATGTCAAACTCGGGGAAACAGTAGTCCACACAGAGGTACTCAATCCAAGAGGCAAAGCCCTCGTTGAGCCAGAGGTGAGTCCACCATTCCTGGAAACACATAGGAATAAATTTGCTAACATTTACCGAATACTGTGGACTCATTTAATTATGTGGCGGCCAATTTTTGCGGATTTTTAGTTTATTCATGGGTATGTTATTTCATTGATGCGTAGGTTTTCAGTTTCAGTAGGAAAACTAAATCTTTTATAGATAGGTTTTGTCGAGGATGTAAATTTTTGGGAGAGGGCTACCCACAAATACCACGAAAAGTGAGCCACCATGAATTCTAATGATTCCCAGGGCTGTCACAGCACTTTTTGGTACAGGGGCCGGGTCCCTCTCCATTGGGAAAATTATCGACATTTTTTTCTCAAATTGGGAAAATATAAGATACTTTAATATATCATCAAAATGACCTCTGTATTTAATACAACAATATGTTGTTCACTCTAAAATTAAAGTTTTACAGCTCACATGATGTTCTCAGGAACTAACCAAGAGTAAAAAAGAAGACACAAAAAATAGGGAAACTTTCAGAATTATGAAGAGTTCAATTTTTTAAAATTTAATTTATACATGTTGATTTAAATTTTTGATTTGAAATTTTACAGTGGTCAGGAAAATAAGAAGACTTCATTTTTTTCACATGATTGGTACATGTTGATTTGCAATTTTTTAAATCAAGGTAACCCATAGACAAAGGTTAAAAAAAAAACCAAAACAATTTTTCAAAAATAGTAAATGAAAACAGATTAAAATCAAATTTGGAAAAGGGAACCAAATCTATATCATGTAGAATTTTTATACTTCATTTCATAGATTAAATATTTGCAATATCTAATAAGCAAAATTCTGTGTATGTTACTGACATCTTGTGCATCTACAGGTACATTTGTATTAGTAAAACCCTGTGACCCAATTACAGCCGTAAAGCAGAAGATCTGTTTACGAAGTCTAAATTATTTCATGATAATCTAAGCATTTACTTGGAAGGCTTATTATCTAATTACAAGATATCAACCAATGCTACTGTCATCATAATAATTTATAACCATCGTTTATAAATTTCTGAGCACTTTTAAATGCATCACTCATAATGCCGTGCTGTATAACCGACCCAAAACTCTGCTACAGTAGTAGTTGGGCTTGTTTTTCACCACAGGGGTTAAGTCCAGTTGTGAGAACTAACCATCAGTGTCTTCCCCATTACGTGATCATTCGAGATATAATTAAGCCAGCTTTAATCAATTACGAAAATGTACTGACCAAAAAGCAAACAGCTCGTGCAAATCTCACAAGTTGTAAATAATTAATGCATTTGGGAATTTTTATCCAAAATTGGGAAAATCTGTGGCTTTTTGCCATTGGGAATGGGTCCGATATTCGGTTCAAATTTGAGGGGAGTGACGGCCCTGATTCCACAGTAAATAATTCACACATAACAATTAACAATGATTTCGAGAATACAATGTACCTCCAATTGTGAAGGAAAACTATATAAAATTAGATATAAAAGAAGATATAGGAATAAGGAGGATACTGTGGAATCATTAGAATTCATGGTGGCTCAATTTTCGTGGTATTAGTGGGTAGCCCTCCACCATGAATTTACATCCTTGACGAAAATAAATTTTGAAAGAGTTACCGTAATCCAGTGAATATAATACGCAGTAGTGTACAATACGCACCCCCCACTTTGGGCCTGAAAGTGGTGAAAAAAAGCTAGTTCGGATGTATAATACGCATCAAAAAAATTGACCAAACGGTAATGCTGAGTATATTAACAAAGCAGTTATACTCAATTTCATCGCGGAAATACACTACCGGAAATAAGAAAAACAGTAAATTTTTAGATACGGATTTATTGTAACTAATACATCGCGGTAATATCTTTATTTCATAATCAATGTTTTAAATAGACCTAGAATTAAATAGTCTACCGTAAATAAAATCAACTACTTTTAACAAGCGTTATATAATTGTTTTGTCATCACATAACCCCAGTGTAGTGAAAAACGGTGTACGGGTATAGGAGATAACGGACCTAATTAAATTCTTAAATGATGCCGATCAAAGTGATCAATTAGAGGCCTGGAACATAAAATAAAATATGTGCACATATAGTTGTGTTGTGTATAGTACACATAGCCTAAGGGGAGTGTCTGAGATAACCAAGGTGTCAAGCGTTAGCGGTCCGGTGGGGAGCACAACAATGGCTTCTATTAACGGAATAGGTTATAGAATTATTTATAGTCATAATTATTTGCAATAAATCAATTATCATTACATGAAAATGGTTAAAAATGAGCCAAATGATGTTTAAGCTGTTTTCAAAGATCGGTTACAAATAGCACGTGGCCACCCAAGTCCACATTCTATAATTAACAGCTGTAATGGCGACGTACACGGAGAAAAAGAATACGCAGTTCAAATTCATTTTTAAAGGCCATTTTGAAACAGTTTATTGATAAACAGACTTTAAGTATACATTTTCTTTAATAACATGCTATAACAAGGATTTATTAATATATATGTGATAATGAAGTAATGTTACGATGTACAGAGGGGTATCGGTTAATTCTGTCTGTGGTCAGCATAGATAATACGCCAGTATGATACCCCGTGCTTCACCTAGGGAAAAAATATGTCAAAATCCTATAGGGATGTATAATACGCACCCCTTTCTCACGGTAAGAAATCCTGGAAAAAAAGTGCGTATTATATTCACCGTTTTACGGTAGTTATCTTACTGAAACTGAAAACTGATGCATCCATGAAATTGCATCCCCACGAATGAGCAAAAACCCACAATCCACGAGAATTGCCCCCCACAAATTTAAATGATTCCACAGTATATTGTTTATATCAATTAAGATGGATGAGGTATTGAAAAACGAAAATAAAAAATACATTGCTGTCATACTGTCCAGTCGCTCAAACTTACCATTGTGACGAGGTTCCCGAACCACTGGTGAGCAAGCTCATGCCCAACCACCAGCGCAACCCACTGCTTGGACTTGGAGGAGGAGTTCTTGGGATCAATCAGCAGAGCCGTCTCTCGATACGTCACCAGGCCCCAGTTCTCCATTGCACCTGTAACAGTCAATCTGATTAGTCAGAATTATGCATGTCTCACATGTAAGTTTGCATTTACAATAAAAACTTGTTTATTCCGTATATATATGTCTCACATTTATTTAACTAGCATTTATCATAAAACTCCAGTATTATTGCCAAAATAAATCAAAAAAGTTTTTTTATTTTTGATTTACTCATTGTATTTCATGTCATGATAGTTTTAACAATGTCATTCTCAAAATAAATTTAGTAAGTTTTTTACACATGTAAATATATCTGTTAAATGTTTGCAATAAATGACAGAAAACCTGCAGCAAAGTCAGCAATAGCGATAAGGTCGATTTTGGGGAGAGGGTAGGCAATCTGGAAGTAGTTCTTGTAGAACGGCAGCGTCTTGACTGCCACCTCCAGGGCGAACTGTCCCTGCTCCTTCTTGCCCACGGGGGTGTAGACCCTGACCAGCACCCCGTCCGCATCCTTGTCCTCCACATAGTCGTACTCCCCAACAACAAAGGCCAGGAGGTAGGTGGACATGATGGGCGTCCGGTCGTAGGTGACCACCTTCCAGGTACTGTCTTCTGGCAGGTCGTTCTCTGATTTCACAGGCTGAAATGTTGAATCAATCAATGTCATGCTATTAAGGTCAAAATTTTTGTATCTAAACACATACATGTAAAACAGCAATCTTTTTTGTAATCAAGGAAAGTATATAAAAACAAGTATAACACACCATGCTTATTTAATAACTAAATGTATTTACAGTGTATTAAAAATTTACAGCCAATTCAGTTTCTCCAGATTCTTCTAACAGATAAAAAATAGCATTAAATGTTTTTCAAATGAATGTTTTCGCCAAGGCATTTTCTCCAATTCTTTAAACAGATCAAAATAGCACAAATATTTTTCAAATGTGTGTTGTCAACAAGGCCTTTACATAAGAATTGTGGACTCACCATGTTGGAGAGAGCTACTCTATTTTTTGGCACCACAAGAGTGACATCAAATGTGGCTTTCACTGCAGGTTCATCCCAGCAAGGGAAAGCTCTACGGGCATCCGTGGCCTACAAAATGTGAAATCAAATTGCTCAGTCAAAAATAATTTAATATCTTAGTTTCTCAGGCCAGATGTTTTGTGAAATTGGCAAATTTGACTTTTGTCTAATTAATAAAATTTGGCCTTATACATTCATTCATAAGTACATGTACAAGCCTCTTTGAATATTAAAATATGCAAATTTTAAGAATTTCCTCTAATAATTGAATGTATTTTTGTTGTATCAAACTTTTCAAGATCTTTGTAACTTTTGTACAAAGGAAACTGACTGTAAAAATATACATGAATTAATATTAACCTCAAATTGTGTGACAGCTCCATACTTCTCTTCTCCTGAAGGTGAGAAATACTTGCTTCTGTAGAAACCTTTCATTTTGTCATTCAGCTCTCCTGTGAAGTCAATGCACAGCTGGCCACTTCCTGGCTACAATCACAGGGCAAGGAAACACAGGTTATATGGCAACAAACCCACAAAATGGTCCAAATGCAGTCATTAAATCAACCACAAAAAGCTTAATACATTCAGCTGTATACTCTATGAAGCTTGTTTGACTGAAAGCAGTTTCCATTAAATCCAATAGATTGCTAAATGATTTTCATATACAAAACTTGAAGAAAAGACAGTTTCATTCAAATAGTGTGCTTGCTAGACATATACATGTATTACATTTCCAGTATTTATTGCTGATCCCAATTCCCTAATTAAGCTAAATTTTACTGAAATCCAGCTATATGCAGAAACATACCATAATGTATTTTTCTTTATCATAATCATAGCAAGTTCTACAGATCTTTTTTTTTCACATGAGAAAGTTAAATCATTGTGGAGTGAATCAAGTCAACATATTTATAGAAAGATTTCTCAAAGAGTTGGTTTCAATGTATGTAATATTATTTTTGGAGAGCTACCGTTGTCCAATAATAACAAGGTTATTAACTTTATTATCCTATATGTTAAACAATACTGTATATTTTTTTTTATCCTTAATGCAAAATAAAATACCACATTTTGTTGGTCTACTCTGCAGTTTAAGAATTAAATATCACATAGAAAAATATGCTGCCATTAAAAGACAAAAATTGTTCAATTTTGAAAAATTATGGTCTTTATGGAAAAATATTCTAGAATAGTCTTTGTATTGTACCTTTTTTGTTTCTGTTCTTACTGGGGTTTTTTTGTGTATTGTTTTTTGGTTTTTCCCTAACTTTTCTTTTCTCAAAGCAAAGTAACCACTTACCTGAATGTACTTAATTTTGCAAGGTGTGTGGAAGAAGTATGTGTGAGATTGTAACTCAAAAATAATTAAATTCACTTGTGCTACTTATATTTTTACAGTTTTATATTTTACAGTTTTCACCCCTCTATATAAAATTTATACTTCCACTCACTGTCCTACCTTGAAAATATATCACAAATGTATAACTATATAATATGTCTACATACAATTTTATATGGAATACAAATACATATTGGGGGCTGTATATAATGTGTCTATATCAATACTAACATATTGCTTTGAGGGATTGTGTATATTTATAGCTGTTTATATCTGTACTTGCAAATAAATGTATACCCTTGCCTATGTATGACAACTTGGTATGTGTTATATCAGATGTACCTTCCATTGTAACTTACTATGCTTACTTAACAGTACAGTATTTATATATTTCATCCGTTATTTGTTATAATCATGTTGTTTTATTGTCTTAATGTATATGCCCCACGAGGGCCCTTGATTGGTGAATAAACATATATTTTGTATGAATGAAACAAAAACAATAAATTATCTAAAAAAAAAAAAAAAAAGAAAAGAAAGTTCTACAGATGTGTAATAAAATGGGGACTTGGACATGAACAGTTACCTGAAGAGCACTGGGAAATGACAAAACCACTGAAGCATTTTCTGGTTCAAATTTCACCTCAGCTTTTAAATTCTGGTCTCCTGCATCTATTCAATAAATGATCTGACATTTATAAGCATAGGTTTGCAATTGTATCAGAATTTGTAACAATCTTGACAAGATTCAGCTTACCAAGTCTGAAATATTTGAATTGATGCCTCCATTGAAGATCATCTAGCTCTTCAAGAATCTTACCCAAAACTTAATACTTTTAGTCCAAAGACTACGGAAAAGTAATTCATGAGGTGTCTTTCAAAAATTCATCATACCTGGTAACCTTGTTCCAAACATTAGAATTATTCTAAATTTGAAGACTGGGACATTTATTTTTTAAAATTCATTTAAACTAATCATTATCTTTCTAGACCACTGACAATTTCTTTCTCAAAGGAGGAAATATCTCTTTACTTTGGGATTTTTGTTTGGCTTGTGTGTTGCATTGCAATTATACCTGCAGCTTTATAATGAGCGGACTGAATTTCTATTTCCTCACTGTTCAGGGTGATACTGGTTGTGCTAGACAGAACCTGATAAAAAATCAAAAAATACAAATAATGAAATGAAAAACACATCATAAAATACATAGTAAAAACATGGCATAAATATCTGGGATTTATCATAAGTGCAACCCCCCCCCCTCAAACTTTAATGCATAAGAAAAAAAATTAAATGAACATTACACATGTTTGAGTTTTTGATTTTTCAACAAGTTAGCAAGGGTTTGAATTAGCTTATTTTTAAATGAACTTTTTCTTATACAAATATGTATTCTATACCCATGTATGCTTTTTATTTAGCAGAAGCAGCTTTTGGCCAAAAACACTACAGATTGAATACACAGCCAAATATCATGTTTATGATATGGGTATAAACCACTATATACACGTCATATAGACATTCAGATTAAATTTCTCAGTGAAAGAAAGAAAGGCTGTCTCTTCAAATTTCACTGTATGCAAAAAGTTTTGTATGAAAATTGTTTATTTGATTCTTTAATTTGTTAGAGCATGTAGAGCTGCAGGTACCAAATGTTGAATAAAAAAAGCATTGGAGCTTTCTATTAAATGCATAAACATAATTAAATTTAAACACCACATTGACAACATAATAAATCTTTTCTTAAGTTTTTAAAATCAACTTGGGAATTGCAAAGAGGAAGTTAATTCTGGCAAAAATACCAAGGACTTGATATACGAAAAAAATTGAGGATCCTATATATAAACTACACGTCACATTGATTTTGTATTGGGAGAGGTTGTTGGAATTTTCTCGACATTGAAGTGAATTTCAGTGTAACAAAAAAACCTATCAAAGCAAAAACTTCTTAAATTGATAAATGCATCAAAAGTGCAAGCTCATTTGCATCTATAGATAAAATATTTGTGGTGTATGGAGAACTAAAAATTTTGAGAGCGGTGGGAAGAAGGGGGGGGGGTGCTAACGAAGTAAGATCCTTTGCAAATTTATTTAGAATCTAAAAGTCGATTTTGCCATAACTGTTACTTTGAATCATTTCATATAAAAATCAAATAAATTGAAAAGCCTGTTCGGATCCATCTGCAAACGAAACAATGCAATTTTTCTACCTTGACATCTATGGTTTCCTGTCCTGCGAAGGTGAACTTATCAAGATCTGGCTTTAGCCGAAGAGTATAATTCTCGGGCTTCACGTCCGTCGGCAATCTTTTAAATTCTTTTTTCTCTGACATGGTGCAATATGTATGTCGTCTGATACAACGATTTGTTCCGGAAATGCCCAAAACAACTTCCGCTTTTGCTCGGAATGAAAACCAAGCGCGGGATTGAGTAGTTTTTAGATAGGCTGGTTCTGCTATTGAAATCGGTAGATTTGGCAAGCTAAACCTTAGAATAACTCTCAACAATGACATCAAGCATGAAATATTTTGCAAACTTGGTAAAGGATTATTTTTACCAAAGCTTACACAATAAGATTTTCACGTGGGTTTCGACAGGATACAGCTTACGAATACTAAACTTTAAATTAAACATGCAAAACTGGATAAATCCGTAAGCATAGTGCGTGCAAATAGGCAACAAATGTTTCTAGTATTCCTGAAAATAACTAAGTAATTTATACAAGCATAATTTTTATTCCAAGGATTATGTACTGATATTACTAATAGAATGAATGTCATAATTCTGAAATAATTTCATTCATCAAGAGTTTAAAATTATAGTGCATTTTCAATTTCCTGAATACATAAAGTGTAAACAAACAGACAGCTTTTTGGTAAGATATGGAATACACTCATGCACATACATTTTTCATAAAATAAGGCATGCATGAATCCATGAAAATGTTTTCCAGGGGGAGGGGGGGGGGATCTGATTCATATTTGCAATACTATATATGCACATGAATTTAATAAATTTTAATTTTCCAGCAGGGAGATGGCCGGGTTCCGCGCATGTTAGGGACTTCTCTTTCTTTACTTATCAAATATTTTATAATATGTTTGATATTTAAAATGTTTTAAAGCATAACCATTGGGGCAAGTGCATAAATCATTTCATTGTCATCCAGCTCCCATCCAAAGCCAGCATCACTTCCTATAACCTTCAACCTAACTCCATCTCCACCCATTTAAAATATTCCAAATTGCTCCCACCAAATGTTTTATGGTGTGACCTTTGTAGGGTGAAGCTAATATTGACATTCACATTTGTACTGTTGATTTGTGACAAGAAATTTGCACACAGTTAGTTGTGCCTAATATCAATTTATTCATTACACTAAAGGTCCTGCGCTTAGTTAGTCCAATATGTATGATATTAATAAACAAGCATCACTAACAAAATCAGTCAAAGTGGCAAGGCTCCGAACAATTACAAGTTTGAAAGAAGATGAAAATGACCAGTTACAGAATATATCATTTTATTGAACCTTCAACATATAATTTTCATGAAGTTTCTGACTTTAAGATGCTTTGGGTTTTTTTATTTTACCAAATCAGAAAACTTCTTTTAATTAAGACAAGATTTTGGCACAAGATTCATTATGCCGTAGAGTATGCCACCATCATGAATCACAGTTTTCAAGTTCATAGTGTATTAGTTTGTAATCTCTAAAATAGTCATTATTTTCACATTACTGTATTTTATAAGACTAGTTTCACTGAAAACAATATCAGATCAGACAGGTATCATTGTATAAATACTATCAGGTAACTCAGATTACACTGTGTGCAGTGTCAGATAAGACAGGTTTCATTGTATATAGTGCATACATTAAGAATTGACATTATCATTCACTGGACATGGTGTCAGAGATTTTTAAACAGTTTTTACCAGACAGATTAGTGTAGGATGATAGATGTTTCATTGTATTCCAGGTACAGAGTCAGTTTAGACAGTTATCTGGTTATTACTGTACACATTTAAGTGGTGAGTGATAGAGGTTTAACTGTAATACAGTTGTTTTATAAAATAAATGACAATCATGATTTTCAAAATATATAATCATGTCACATCAAACAGTCATTACTATACAATGCGTTGGATGATAGAGTTCATTGTACTACATGGTGTCGGAAATGAATATTTTGTCAGATTACAAAGGTTTAATAGTTCTGCATTGTCTCAGATTTTAGCTGACCCTTAATGTTTTTTATTCTCTTTTTATACATGTACATTGAATATTTTTTAAAAAGTTCACATAAATGTGCTGACTGTCTCTGTTTGCTAATGCTTTCAACCTTTTCAGGGTGCTTGGTACCTATATACATACTATAGTAATCTGTATATTTAAATCTTCATGAGAAATTTAAATAAAGTAAGAGCCTCTTGATTTCAGGGTGAAGATAATTTTGAGAACGTTACAAATGTGAATATAAACTCCTTTAGAAGAGGACAGATGCCAGCAAAGGACTGGTTTAAACTTGAGGTAGGTGAATACCATATTTGGCATTCATTTTTGTGTGTGTGCGCCCAGAAGGGAGCAGGTACTTTATTATACTAGCAAACATGTAAGACATCGCTTATTTATGGAAGACTTTAAAAGAATTAGTGCATGATTTTTTGTATTCAGTTATAAACTTACAGTAACTGATATCCTAGCTGACTTTGGGTTGTTTCTTTATCATAGTGTTCAAATAATGAATGTCCTGTGAATCATGGTTGTCATTTAACTGTAAATGCAATGTATGTTGTATATGGTCTATGTGGAGTTTTCCTTTTTTGAGTCCTTATTTTTTTTCTATTTAACACGTGGAGTTATTGTCATTGTGGGTATTTCGTCTGAATGATCAATACAAACTGATTCAATTAAATTCAGAATTAAACTCCGAAAGCTCTGAGATCTGTTTGCTTTTTAATTGTTTATTGAGTGTGCTGATAGGAAACATAGAATCTAATGTCATTAAATTTGCAGTTATGAATATAAATAACAAATGGCGTCTGTTTTGTTGGGTGGGATATTATTTTTCGTTCAATGGTGTTGGAAACTAAAATACTTACTTGGTATTTAAAGAAACCCAGACAATATTCAGCGGGTTTTAAATTTGTATAGATCGATTGATTTGGTGTTAACTTGTAGATATAAAGTTGAATCTCTTCACTGAGAGAGAGAGAGAGAGAGAGAGAGAGAGAGAGAGAGAGAGAGAGAGAGAGAGAGAGAGAGAGAGAGATCTGAAGAAAAAAAATGGTTAAAAGACAAAAATTTAAGTACAGAGAAAAGAATAGTGATACAAGACACAAGACAGAGAGGTGACACAAGAGTCTCAGGCAAGGTAGAGAAAGATTTTATCAAATGAAAAATCCAGAAAGAAAAAGATGGCAAGAAATTCATAAACAAGAACAGTTTGAGAGAGAGAGAGTCAGAGAGAGAGAGAGAGAGAGAGAGAGAGAGAGAGAGAGAGAGAGAGAGAGAGAAAAGAGAGAGAGAGAGAGAGAAAAATTTCAAATTTGAAAGGTTGGAAAAAGGTCATTTTGTTACTGTCAATGTCAGACCTGCATTGTTTATACATTTATGAAAATAGAATCTTAACAATGACCAAACACACTTGCGAACTGAATGTACCCATTTCCAATGGATCTTCAAAGTAGGGCAGTTTAAACGATCAATATTAAACTCTCAGCATTAGGCTTAGCTAGGTCAATAGAAAGGTTTGGAAATAGATTACCGACCCCTTTAAAAAATCAATTCAATTTCCTGAAACCAGATGATTTTATTTGTGCCTTTTTATCAACTGTGCAATAAACGTATAGGATATGTCTTTAAAACTTTTATGTTTTTTCTTCAATTTAAGCTATCATTGCACATTTTGTCATGAGAAATCTAATGAAATGTGATTTTAAGCCATTTAGACAAGGGACGAGTGGATCTCAAATCTGGATGCTGCGCAAGGTAAGGCTACAAGAACCATGTACATGACAAGACTTGTTACGTGTCATGATAAGTTCGAAGTGAGTTTGTGGTTATTCAGAGCCTAAATGCTGCCTGAATTACTCACCACAATTGATGAAACTAATTTTTAAACTTGCAAAGAATTTTCACTAATATGTGTATGTTTTTCATCTTGTGTTCTTTTATCTTTTTGGTCTGTTACTGCAAAGCTTGCTTTATTTTGCTGTTAGCAGTTCTTGAGGTACGTAATATATGGACCATTCAGACGTCGAATTGGATAGTTGATCCTTTGGCACTTGACTAGAAATGCAGGGGTCAAAAGTTCAATTCATTGTCCATTTATTATCATCATAATTTATATTTTGTTACTTCCTCCTTTGGTATTAAGTAATGATTTTAAATTTATAAAATATGAATGTTTTTGCATTTCATAGATATAGGGAAAAATGATAAGAGTTATTGCCCTTTGATCAGAACACATCTACTCCTTGGAGATTTGAGCTAATAGGGATATTTTTGACAAATTTTGAATTGTAACTGTGGAATTGGAAAACTTACAAAGATTTGGTATTTGTATTGTTTTAGCAAGTAATCTCTTTTAGATTTTGCTGACATGGTGATAATACTTGTAAAACTTACGTTACTGCATTAAATTTAAAATTTCCCCCACACAAGATTTCCACATTATTTTCAGTATCATTTAAAACGGTGAATGATTGAAAGATATTTTAACTGAAATTAAATGAAGATGAAAGCAGGGTTCAGTATACTTTCTATAAGTATTCAACATATAATCCTGTATTCGTAGTTTTAATACAGCATTACAGAATAGACTTTATAATCATTGAAAAAAGTCTCTTTTATATGCGTAACTCTCGAATGACAGAGTGCATCTTGTCTTCACATTATATAATGACAGAAAGAAACAATTCTATTTTTTCTTCATTGATTTGAAAATGTGATAGACCATGACTTCCGGTGATTCAGAGGCCGGCCCTTATAGCTTACAAAATGTACTTCTTTATACCGGTACATTGTACATGCAATCAATAAGTGTTGATACAGCAAGAACTGTTACAGAAGAAAAACATAATGCAGGTAAAGTTATTGGAGTTTAAACAACAAGGCAAAAAGTTTTTCCTTTCATACTTTTTGGATATAAAGATTGCGGGTGGGCGGGTTTGGTGGAAGTTGTTATGGGTTCTCTTTTCAGTTCAAACAGGCTGCTGGGGTAAGGAGATGTCTGAAAATGTGATATGCTCTGTTGGATAAAGTTGTCACATTTTGTGTCAGTTTGTGGGGAGGCCCAGATGAAGGGTTGAACAAATTTATCTGTGAAGCAAACTATTAATTATTGTTTGGTGTTATGGGGTTGTAGTTCACACAAAAGTATTTGTATTTGTCAATTGGAGATTGAAGATTGGAGCCAAGAGGTGTCTTAATTTCATTAATGGCAATTGAATTAATTAGATATATTAGTTGAAAATTGATGCATCTTTTGTTTGATGGGAGGCTTATAAATAGATTCTTTACTACAGCCTTCCTTTCTTTCTTAAAATAATGTGTAAAAAATTCCACTACCCAGTATATACTAAGTATGCTTACCATTAGTATACCGTTAATGATTATAGACTTTGCTTTGCTTTTCCATAAATTTCAACACTAAAATGATTGAATACTGAATCAGATAAGAAACACGTGTTGAAGAAAATATGAATACATATACATGTAATATGAAGAAAATATAACCATAATGCCTGCCATTTTTAAATAGCTTTTCTTTAGTAAGTCTTTGGAGAGCAGCAGGCTGTGGTATTTGGCAATATTTACAGTCTTAGTCTTTAATCTGATTTTCATTTGATTGAACCGTTTACTTGGTAAAACAATCACATGTTTAAAAGGTAAAGTAAGTACCGGTATATGCCTCTCCATGTTTCTGTCATAATGTCAATGCCAGGATATTGGGATGCAAAATTAATGTGAAAAGTGAGAAAATGCAATATTGGAACACATTTGGAGAATTTTTTGGAATTGCGTTGAGAAATAAGTGAGGTAATTAATTTATCCCATTCCCCAAGAAAGAGAAATACTGATATGGGACTTGTTTTAAACCTATTCACTGATTTATTAAAATAAAACAGTCTCCTTCACTGTTATTTTTAAGAATTTGTGCATGTAATTTATAAACAAAATGTATGTGTATGATAATGAATTGAAAAGAATCTTCAGAATTTACAGACTGACAAATTTATTCCATCTCTCTCCATAACAGTTTCTGTTTCTAGCAATTAGATGTATCAAAATAAATCCAGAGAATAGCTCTAAATGTACTCTTTAAATTTAAGTTGGGGCAAACGATAAAAGTTACCGGTACATATACTGATAGTCTTGATTAGAGATTTTTAACCGGGTTTTCCAAAGGAAAAATCCGGTTATTGAAATGGTGAAAATGGCGGGCGGGCAGCTGCCAAAAGGGTACCCCTATTGTACGGATAACTCCTCCTACAGTTTTTAAGATAGTAAGTTGTTCTTTTGCAGATCAATTGTACATATATCAGAGGTATGCAAATTGCTAGGATTTTGTTTTCTGATAATTTATGAAAAAAATACCAGCTGTTGAACTTAGTCATTTTTCAGCAGAATATTGCATATAGGGTACCCCTATTGTACAGATAACTCCTCCTACAAATTTCAATATAGGAAGTTGTTCTTTTGCAGATCAATTGCAATGTACATATATCAGAGGTATGCATATTGCTAGGATTTTGATTTCTGATAATTTATGAAAAAAATACCAGCTGTTGAACTTAGTTATTTTGGTAAAATATTGCATATAGGGTAACCCTATTGTACGGATAACTCCTCTTACAATTTCCAAAATAAGAAATTATTCTTTTGCAGATCAATTGTACATATGTCAGAGGTGTGCATATTGCTAGGATTTTGATTTCTGATAATTTTTGAAAAAAATAACAGCTGTTGAACGTAGTTATTTTTCGGCAAAAATATTGCATATAGAGGACACCATTTCTCTGGAAAGGTAGTGTTCATCAATTCAGGGTTGACAAATGGATTATGGGTACTGTTCACACAAAAGAAAACCCGGTTTGCTGTCACATTGACAGCTTTTCTCTTGTTGGGGTTTTTTATGTTAAAAAAAACCATCAATTTTTGTGTTGAGATGAAAATTTAAAAATACAAATCATTATACAGGGTATATACCGATAGATATGCTTAAATTTGACCCTCACTGAGACGATTTGAAAAATTCATTACCCAAACTTCAAAGTCTTTTATATTGATGTGGCTTAATCATTTTCATGAATGGATTGAGTGATTATTCTAGGGATTCTGGGTAGACTTTAGTAGAATCAGAAATTAATTAATCTGTATCAATTGAATTTTACATGAACATGGGATATCAAAAGTTCAACCATTCTTGCTGTACTACATGTATTATAATTGCATTTTATGTCCAACATCAAAAACAGTTGAACAGGCTCCATAAGCAATTAAATGATACATGCATAATAAAAATGAGTATCAATTTAAAATTCTTATCAAAGGAACCCTGTTTGCAATAGATCAGAGTGTGCATGGAAAATTATTTTCTGACCAACAGCTGATTTTAGATATTAAAGAATGTTACTTCACATTGTAGAGATAAGTAGTTCTCTATAGCAGCAATCCTTTGAAAATAAGAGTACTGTAAACCAACTTTTATTCGTGGCGACTTTATTTTGTGATTAACTGCCAATAAACTGGTTTGTGATGACTAATGTTTGCAACCAAACCTTATCCAGACTCGTGTTGTTATAACAACCATATGACAATGACTGGTTGGCGGCTAAAATATTCGCAACGACGAGGCTCTCACTAACCTCGCGAACATTTCTTGCACATGAATAAAAGTAGGTTAACAGTAATGGGAGATTGAAGTTACTATAAGTGTATACCGTTTTTTACTAATTGACTACTATTTATTGACAAATTGACTTCTGCTTATTGACAACAGATGTTTAATGATGACTAAAGCAAGCTCTCTCTCTCTCTATCTCTCTCTCTCTCTCTCCCTCTCTCTCTCTCTCTCTTGTCCTTTTGCTATAGTGTATTCTCTCTTTCTCTCCTTTCTCTTGTGTCTATTCTCTCTTTCTCTTGTGATTCTCTCTCTCTCTCTCTTTCTCTCTCTCTCTTTCTCTCTCTCTCCTTTCTCTTGTGTCTATTCTCGTGATTCTCTCTCTCTCTCTCTCTCTCTCTCTCACACACACACACACACACACATGTCAACTTAATTTTTACATTTCAGTGTCAGCGCAGACAACAGACATGAGGTTGATTTCAAAGGTACATAACTTATCTGGGGTATATACAGCTCTCTATACACCTTAATACAGTGTACAATAACAATTGTATCACCAAACAGTTATCTGTCAATTTAAACCCAGTCTGACATTTCTTAACAACAATTCATTAAACTCAATGTCGGATTGCTGATTTTTTTTCCTTCTTCATTTTTTGCTTTACTTTGCATAATACACTCAGTATAATGATTTCTGTGAGTTACGAACGTTACATAACCATGTGACCAACAAATTTGACTGTGTGATACACCGGGATATTTTGGCGGCTTGCGTTTTAAAAATTCACTCTAACACAGTGCACTGTTTTGATTATTCTTTTACGACATGTTTGCTCAGGTCATTAAAGAGTCAGCAAAGATTTCATTCCCTTGTGTGGATTTTAAATCACAGATTTGAAACGACTCAAATGTTAGAATTCTTGCCTTGAATTGTTATTTGCACAAAGGATGCAGAAATGGACACCTACATTTCAAAGATTAAAACGGAAGACTTTTTATTTGAATTAGGACAAAATTATTTTTTGTTCTTGATTATCGTGCAGCCGGGAAACTTAATTTAGGAGGTTCGAACAGTGTTTATGATGAAAAATGTTACATGCCAGCGTATTTTATCTGTTACTAAGTGCTAATGAATACACGTCAGGAGTTTTAAAAAATATACACATCCAATTCAATCAAAAACATGTGATTGCTCCAGAGTAGAAATGGATGCAAAAGATTTTTTGTGGGTTTTTTTTTTCTTCACATTTATAAGAAGTGATGTGTGTGCTCAAAATTGCAGTTAAAATTAACAAACAGAAATTTTACAGAATAATATTTTGTGGGAATGATGTGGGACAGTGCATGACATGTGACAATCATGGAAAATTCCAATAGCTATTTTAAGACAATTCTACGAGGACCGACCTTGACCCGAAGCATGGACCTGCTGGGTCGCAAAGTCAGTCTCAAGTTCAAGGGCAATTTTACTTCATCTTCCACAGTTTTCAATCAAGTGATCAGAAATTTCTTTCCTTTACTTTTAAATCAAATTTTTATTAACATTTTGTATGTTTGTTTGTGTGCATGCTTAAATTGTGTTTAACAATTTCAACAAATTTTTAATACAAAAAAAAATTCTAAAGAGTTTGTAATCTCATTGATTACTTTTTAAGGGTATTGATTGAATAATTCTCTGTAAATAGAAGGTACAGTGTATGAATTCACTCTCACTGAATTTTGTTGTCTTTTGAATTGCATGCATGTCATTTTAACTGTCATTGAGTGTATATTTCTAACATTAACAATTTCTTTGTAATGCAGATAATTCATATTTTGATAACAAACATTTGAAAAAGTAATCTATTTCCCTGAGTCAATGATCTGTCTGTTTTTTCCCAATTATATATACCACATATTGTTGTTGAATATTGATTAAAACCTTGCCTTTTCCATCAAGTAAATTGCACTGGCTTATTCAACATGTAGGTGATATATACACTAGATGACACATAAAAATCCCATCTGATACTCCATACATGCCCCAGCTTAAGCCAGACGCCATGAAAATCTGTTTAGTTTGATCATTATTCAATGCATAATTAATGTATAACGAGTACACATTCAATTTGGAACTTTCAGCGATCAATGGGGAACTCCAGTAGAAAGTCAATCTCTGGACTGGTCCCTGCCCCGCCCGATGAGCCCCGCCCCGAAGACCCCCCTAAGGGCCCCACCAGCCGCAGCAGTTGCCCCCAGTTTGTTCCCTACTCAGACGACGATGATGATGGTCAGGATGAGGATGAGGAGGAGGAGTTTTTCGACGCAAGTGACAGTCTCCCCCCTCCTACTCAGGTACTGTACATTTTAAAAGATGCAAACTTGAATGTTTTGCAATGCATCTATGAAATATTCAGGTAGCAAATGTTGAAATATTTTACACCTTGGACTGTTGTGTCTAGCTTCAAAAATATAGCCCCCTTTATTGTTGTTTTGGGGAGGGATGGGATATAAATTCATTCAAAAACATCTTAACAAAGCTTTAGGATCAAAGAGTACTGCATTGAAGCAGATAAATTGTCCAGTTTTTTACCTCCCTGTTTAAACAATGCAGATTTATATAAATTAAAATATTAACAGTAGTTAAATATGATTTTCATTTTGTTTATCTTGGAAAATGCAATTGAGAATACTGAAAAACTTTGCACATAATTTCTTAAACAGAAAACATTCTGTTGTGCTTTAACAGCCCGCAGTGCCAGCTCCAGCCATGATTGATGCTAGCATTGTTGCCAGGCTGGTGAAGGAGGTAGAGGAACTGCTTAACCATGTGACCAATGAGAACTTTGAGGCCGCAGTGGACACTGCTAGAGTACTACAACAGTCCAATCTAGGTAAACAATTTCCACCCGAATTAAAGCATGAGATCTATCTAAGTAGATTTAGACCCTCTTCCTTTGGAAGAAGGCCTACATCTTAATAAAACCTCCAACGATAAAGAAACACACAGTTTTTGTAGGTACTAGCCTCCCCTCTATTTATGCTACAACAGTCTTGAACAATGAAAAAAAAAATTATAATCTGCTTTCGTTTGCTGGAAACAATTGCAGACATGGAATTATGGCATAATAATATCAGTAATTTTTTTTACTGTTAGTAACGCATGTAAATGTGTTTACAATAATCTTTACTGTATATATTCATATTTTAACATGCCCTTGTACTATACTTGAATTAGTCTTTTTTGGTTTGGTGTATCAGGGAGCCTGACTAGAAGACTCTCTGTAGAAGGTAATCAGTCATCCGGAACCAACAACACAAAGCAGTCTCAACCAGCAGACAAACTGCCAAAGATAGGGGAGCACACCCTTAGTGAACACCGCTATAATCCGACATACAGCAATCCAACAGCCGAGGTTCGAAAATCCGCCAACTCAGCAAAGGGCTCGGAGCTCAAGAAATCCAACAGTGCCAAGCAGATGTACATTGCAACAATGGGAGATTCCCCGGATAACTCGTCGGGATTTGTGAAATCCGAGGAGAGGCCGTTTCGCTTGCCACCAATCAGAGACGGGGGTTCACAGATTCCGGGTAACTCTGGTATATTATGTTCGGGTCAGTTGGTCGGTAATGACCTAGATGATGGGGATGGGAGCCTTGCATGGGAGGTGGATGTTTCAGATATGCTTCCTCATGGAAGAAGCGGAAGAAAACCCGGTTTGTTTTAGTTTTTGCATGTTTGCATTTTTTTTTGTTTCAATCTTCTAATACAAGGTTTTTTGATACTGCTTTATTATGACTGCTTTTAGCATCTGGTGATATGGAGAAAAAATTTCATGCATGATTATGTCAAAGCACAGTAGTTTTTGTTACAACCATTTATATTCATTATATTGGTCCTGGAATGCAGGAATTTCTTGATATATGGACATGTAAATCCAAGATTTAATGTCCAGACCTCATGTTACATTGCTCCTATAATTCTACTTTTTGGTACAGATTGGTAAATTTTGCTGAAGTATAAACTCAATTGAATGTACAGGTTTAGTATGGAATACCTTTCAGTTCTTACTAGTCAGCTCCAACCCAAGGAAACAGATGAATCTTATGAGAATTTCGTTCCTCCCAAAGTGATGGCCACTACAGCCGAAATTTCCTCCCGAAAAGTACTGGACCAAAAACGATGGTAATGTGGTGAAAGAGTTCACTCCCTTCCTATCAGTATGACTAAAGAAAATTTAAAAATTCTTGTTATAATAGATATCAATATTATTTTATTGTTTAAAAAAAGAAAATCTTTTGAAAGAGCGTTCACAGAAAAACCAGAAACACAGTTTTTTTTACTTTTGAAATACATGTATTCATAAAATAAGGCTTGGGCTTTGTGCTTAATTTTTAAGTTTTACAGAATCATGTCAGATTTTTGTACTTTTTTATGTCTTATTTTTGATATATTTCATTTGACATTTAAAGAATTATGCAAGATTTAAGTGCAAGTTCTATGTTTTAAAAACTCTTTGATATTTATCTTTTTGACACTGGCAGGAACTGTATCAGTCGACCACAGTACAGCAAGTCGTGCGGATTGACCTCCCTTATATCCTGCTGGAACTTTCTCTTCAGTACTTTGGGGAATGGAAAGTAAGTACATGTACCGGGACTTATTATAAAGAATCAAGTTACTCTTGTTTCCTTGAAGCTCAAAGATACCTATACATATATTAAGTTTTCTGTTACTATACTTTTTTATTGGTTGTCAAAAATTTGAAAGGCAAATTTTCAATTAACTATATCTTTAAATCGAATGTTGTTTTAATTCATGCATATATATATATGTACGAAAAAAAATTTAAATTAGGGTTTTAAAAAACCCAAATAAACACTCAGCCTGACACATTTAATGAATATTAACATCATTTTCTCTAAATATCAGCCTAGTCTTTGTCTTTTTCTTTCAATATCAGTCTAAATCCTATCACACAAGAAGAGGCTTTGACAATTCTGGGATTTAAGCCTCCTTTTGGAGAGATTCGCTTTGGACCATTTACAGGAAATGCCACACTTTTGAGGTAAACAGTTTTTGTTTTGTGAATAAAATACAAAAAATAGAATATTTATTCTGACATCATGAAAAACCAAGAAAAAGTACTGTGGGCAATTTATTACATACTTGATAATTATTCTTACATGAACTCAATTTAAACTTCAAGCTATTAATGAATTAATATTTACAAGGTATACAAATTTCTAATTTATACCCCCGCTCCAAAGGAGAGGGGGGTATACTGTTTTACCCTTGTGTGTCTATGTGTCTGTCTGTCTGTAACAAATTTCTGTCAGCAATTTTTCTTTTTTCTCAGCAACTGTTAATTAATCGCAGATGGTTGATATTTTAACACACTCTTTATGTATGTCATATGGTGAGATTCATTATTGTACCAATCAGACGTCAACTTCCTGTTAAATAATGACTTTGTTTATTTTAAGCCTATATTTTCGAACAAATTTTAGTCACAGATTTCTCAGCAACTATTCATCGCAGATAGCTGAAATTTTGACATACTCTTTGTTTAGGCATGCCACATTTTTAAACTAATTTGATGTCAACTTCCTGTTAAATGTTGACTTTGCTTATTTTGTATGTTAATCAAATCAGAGCGGGGGTATCACTGGTGAGCATTGGCTCACAGATATCTTGTTTAATTTGTATATAGTGATGAAATTATAGTTAAGCAACTCATAAATTTCTTAAACATTACCTTAATTTTTTTTTATATACTGTAAAAGGTGCTCATATGTATTTGTCTTATACATGTAATTCTATTTTAGGATTTCTAAGACTAAACATATCTTTCTTCTGACTAATGAGCATGCAGTTATTATTCAGTACGCTACCTTGAATTTAAATTGAATTACAGGTGGTTCAAAATGCTGAACGACCATTTCAAGGTCAGGGGTCGGGCTTACTTCCTGTACAAGACCCAGGGTAAGAACAAGACATACGGAACGTCCCCCGAAGAAGCTCTGGTCAGTCTGAAGCGAGGCCTCCAGGACCCCACCACTGCCTTCATCTATCACTGCCAGAACCACTACTTCTGTCCAATGGGATTTGAGGACACTCCTCTCAAGTGCATAGAAGCCTACGCGTAAGATTTATTTCATATAAATGAATTTTTGCAGGGGTGATAGTTTTTGGGGCTAAAATTTTGCAGTTTCATCTCAAATGCAAAAAATTCAATTGCCTGAAACTTTGTAGAATATTATTCTAATGCACCAAATTTAAAAATTGCAATAAATGAAATAGCAAATAAATCTATGTATCCTATTTTGGAATCAAAATGCAAATATTTTGCACCCGCATGTATGTAATGTAAAGCAATAAGATACATGTACTTTTAATTTGTTTATGTGAGTAGGAGAAATGAAAGTCATATGTTTTTGCATATTTGTCATGATTTGTTTCCATTAAAGGAAAATAACAAATAAATCCTCTCTTGCTGAATTTTGAAAAGTACATTCCCATTAACTCACATTTTATTTTGCACAGATCTCCTGCCATTGCATGAAAATTTGTTCTCATGCTCCACATTTCTATGGAAAACTATTTCCTTCTTATGTTGATAAAAAAAAAATATATGTTAAACTTATTACATGTATTTAATTTATGTTATTCAACACTGAACATCAAAACAATTGGAAATGTGAAGTACCGGTAACTCTCTTATCCCACAGAAATGATTAAGAACAGTACGGGGTGTAGCCCCCATTTCATGTCTTTTATATTTTATTTTATTCAGGCAGGAAGACGAAAGATCAATGATTTTCAGAGGTGTAAACAACCTTGATCCAAGTTACACCCTGAGATGATAAGATCTATGATTTTCAAAGGTGTAAACAATCTTGATCCAAGTTACACCCTGAGATGATAAGATCTATGATTTTCAGAGTTGTACAAGAATTCATAACGAAAAAATAATTTTGATCATAGTTATGCATCGAGATGATAAGCTTTAACATTTTCAGAGTTGAATTAGTATTTTGATCTTAGTTATGCAGTGAGAGATGATAATTATGATCTATGATTTTCAGGGGTGTACTACCTCAGGAAGATCTAAATACTTGGATCCTGATTGGAGATCCGGCCAGTGGTCACCCAGCCATGCACTGTAAAAGGTACTCACTCATGCTACTTACAACATCAGTACTTAGGTCAGTAACTCAAAGACGTAATGATTCTGTGAGAGGATGTTCGATGACTGATTAGCTGTATTGTACATGTAATTTGTCAAGGGCTGTCTTCCTTGTTTTAAAGGGTCATATTTCCTCATCTCTTTGATAATTTTCATTGATTAGTGTCAATACATATAACACTTTTTACATCAACATGTTGCACTGAAATAGTTGTTTCCATACACAGATGGATGGATATAGTGACAGATATTGGTTGTGTCAACCCCGATTTTCTGGACATACGCAGACTGGAGAAAGGCATGCAGCGGCGGAAAGCAAAGAAAGCGGGCGGAAACTTGCACTGCATCATGGCTTTTTCCAAGTGTAAATTCCAAACCATTAAAACGTATCGTACTCAAATTCCGGTGTTTGGTGGAAAGGGAGGCGGGAAAGATTCTCGCTTTAAAATGACAAATGGAAATGATGACAGTTTAACTGTTCCCCAAAAGGAGGGAAGCGATGAATCGGGTGTTCAGACAGTGGAACCTGTTCAGACATCTGAACAAGAGATTCAAGGAAATCCTGAGGTTAATTTGGATGGAAGACAGGAGAATGGGAGACAGGTTGTTGGTAAGGAGGAGGACTTCGAAGATGATGATGAAGTGGAAGATCTGGACACAGAAAATGAATCTTCAGAAAATAACTCTTGAAGCGACTAGGGTCATCCAGGTGTCATAGGCATCATTTAATGCGTCTTGAATGATGTGGAATTTTTTGGATAAAGCAGCTAGGGCACTTTTGAGAAATATTTCCTTGTTTATTTCGTCAGTTTTTAAAGGAAATAACAAAAGGCTCTCAAGGGCAATGTTGTTTTTTATCTTTTTGTATTAATTTATTCATATAGTGAAAACATTTCAACTAATTGAATTCTCCAAAGAAGGAGATAGATGGAGAGTGATATCTATTCAATATGCTTCCACGGCTTCTGTGATGGATTATATATTACTAGCTTGGCCATTTCATATTGACATACATCTACATGGGCTTTTATCTCAATATTTATATTACTTCCTCATGAAGCAAGAATTAATTTATTTTGCCAGTTTAAAAAGGTTAAGATTTTATTCTGGACACTGTGGAATATGGTAAATATGTAGTTGCTGATTTCAGTAACCCCCCCCCCCCCCCCCCCCCGGTTTTGGAATGGTTTTGATTAGGAAGGTTGACTGAAACAGCTGGTGTTTAACTCGCTTTGGAAAATTCAGTGTGAACTATACATTTTTTTTTTTATTAAAAACCCAGATAAAAAAGAATAACCTTTAAAGGACTCTCACTATAAACCAAACAATGCCTGGGTGGATGAATCATCATTTTTTAAGTTCATGATAAAGAACATTAATTTTGTGCGACATTATGAAAAACTTAAATGTTATCACCAATTATATTGCATAGGATTTATGGCAAAGGTCCTCTCTTTTCCAGAGGTGCATGGTTTGTTTGAGTTATGAGTTCTGTTTATGTGATATTTTTTGTGTGAAATTGGATTTATCCTGCGGTACCTTTTTGTTCGGGGATTTTATTCATTTTCAGACATGTTTTACTGTCTTATTGCTTCCAAAGTTTGTTTTTTTTTAATTAAATATATAACATTTATATGTTGTTTGGGTTTTTTTTTAATTTCCTTATGTGAAAATTTATTTATATCTATTATCTTATATGTACCCTTTAATTTTTATCAGGTCCTTTCTTATAGAACTTTTCATACACCCTTGCTGATATAAAGACATCATGCACTCTTAAAATTTTCATCACATCTTTGCGGATATATGGACTCTCCCTGAATTTTCATCACATCATTGCTCATATCATTTTCATCGCACCTCTGATGACCAATTTATAATCATGGAATTTTCCAAATCGCTGTATAGTTAAAAGCTGATAAAAATGTTATCACCTTATGATAGATGTGTGTCTTTTCATTGGTGGATAATTTTCTAAGATTTGATTGTAATTATTGTAGTAAGGAAAAATATTTACCTACATAAAAATCAATGTTTTAATTATATCATTATCACCCATTTACTGAACAAGTCTTTCCTGTTTCAGTAGTAGACGATCAATTGACTACTGTAATTGTAGAAATTGGGACTACATGGACCGTGGATATTAGCCTGGGTAGCTCAGTGGTAGAGCTCCAAGAATTGCAAAGGGGCTGGGGGGCTGGGTTTGATTCCCGGTCCAGCCAAACATTTTCATTGTTATATGCTCATTCCTCCTTTCTTAGTACAGTAATGCTGGGATGACAAGACTTGGTATAATTCCCAGCCATTTCATCTTTATATATCTATTAGTCCTCCTATGAAAAGAGGAGCACAAGGGTCAGTCGTCATAGGTGTTCAGTCAGTAATCTAAAGATTCATGTTGCTTTAAAGTGCATGGCTACACTTGTATAGGTATTAATGGAGCTCTCAATATTCATGGAAGGAGTGCATGGTCGTGTCGGCACTGAGGTAGTACATTAAAAATTGTTATCGATCTGCATGTAAGAGATCAAGAAACTTAATAACTGTGCTTCATTAATTTATCAAATGGGTCCAGGTACATATGAATTGTAATTAATTCAAAAATGGTGTGTTTAAGGTGTAAAAAGAAGAAACTATAACTACATTTATGAGTTAATTTTATTAAATAAAAAAAAGAGTTTAATAATAATAATAATCTGCTGAAAGACAAATAGTTTAGATATTCATTATTTAGCTTGATGACTTAGGTTTATATATTTACTTAACCGCCTTACACTCATTGTAAAGAAAGACATTATAGACATGAAGTAAAAATCATGGATTATGGCACATCCCTCTTTCCTCCAAATAAAATTTCATTATCTTATAAATGAAAACAAATCTCAAAATATCCCTCAAAATATATATTCAGTGTTAGCAAAAAACAAAAAATCTAAAACATGCATCTCCCTCTTTCTAACAACAGTACAATGAGTTTCAAAAATAAAAATCTTTAAATTCTTTATAAAAAAATCTGTTCCTCCCCTTCACCCCCCCCCCCCCAAACACAAACACAATAATCTTCAAGTCATCTGAAGGATTTTTAGATCAATTCTGACAGCTGCAAGTTAGTTACGAAAAAAGAAAAACAAAACTGATAAAATACAAGCAAAAAATAAGTAGGCCAATAGGGAACTGTCCTCAGCTGTGATAATCTCCACACAGTCCAATTCTTCATTACTGACCGAAGTGACCTCTTGCAAGCAGATGATATAGGCTGTACCAGCTGTAAGATTGTGAAGGACATAAGAAGAAGTGGTGGATCTAAAGGAGTGTATGGTCTCTTTGTTCCTATGACCGAACCGATGGTATTTTAGTTGATATGTTGATTCAATTAGAGAAGTCACATGAATGTTTTTCCATTGCAATTTCACTGAGTTTTCTGCAACATTCACTGCTTCTAATTTTAAGTTATCTTCTCTTCCATGTTCAGAATCTTCGAATGTAGCATCCTCCTCCTTGTGAATGTCATAATCACAGACGAATAAATCAGTGCTCAGCATGTTCCAAGGTTCGTTAAACAGGTTATAAGGACTATGACAAATTGGAACGAACTTTTTTTCTGGAATGTCAAAGTAATGCAGTTGATATTCCCTCATTTCAATAAATTCTTTCAACCACCGAATTCTGCAGTCACAATGGAATGGATTTCCTCCCATTAAGAGAATCTCATGGGGGTATACATCCTTCTTTTTATCCTCTTTCACACATAAAATTTCATTAAAAGACAAATCTAATACCTCCAAAACAGGTAAATGAACTGGGAAAGTTGCAATTTTATTGTGTGATAAAAATAGGTATGCCAAATTAGGGAGATTTTCAAAAATGTCTCTTGGAATTTTTCTCAACATGTTCCTTGATAAATCTAATTTTTGTAGTTGTGTATTGGAGTCAAATAACCCTTCTTTTATGGCAGATAATTTGTTATTGGACAAGTTTAAATCGGTTAAATCTGGCATACTTTTCAAAATACATTGATCAATATGTTCAATTTGGTTGTATGATAAATCTAGATTTATCAGTCCATGTAAGAGAGAATTTGTATCAGATTCACAGCTCATGTTTTTAAGTAAATTATTATCAAAAAGAATTTGCTTCACTTGAGATGCTTTAGCTAAATAAAGATGAGGCCATGTACGTATTAAATTGTTACTGAGAAATAAAATCTCAAGTCCTGGCGGTAAGGGAATTTTAAAATCATTCAATTCATTGTGTGATAAGTTCAATTCTCTTAATTGACCAAATTGTAGGAAATCAAGTTCTTTAACATTGCCAAGTTTGTTGTGACTAATATCAAAAATCTGCACAGAATCTGTAACACTTGGTTCTATATTTATCATTGCTTTGGTGTCCATTTGGTTGCCACTGAAATTCCAGATCTGATAATTGTCATGGATATTGAAGAGCTCCTTCAGCCGTCTGAAACTACAGTCCATAGTTTTGCTGAAACATTTACAGTCTTCGGGGCAGGCTCGAACGCTGCCGACCATGATCGCTATTAACTGCAACTGCTGCATTAGCATATTGATTCCACTGTAGCACGTGTTGGTAGTAAATAAAACCACGTGGATGCTATATTTAGACTTAACATCCGGGAGTTTCTTTTTCTTCGCTTCATTGAAATAACTCTCACTATCTGCCCAAAAAGAATTCAGTCATTTCAGCTAATAAAGCAAAATAGTCACATCATCTTTAAAGTGTCGATATATATCTCGGCGTAGTGCCAAGAAATATTTTCATTCACAAAATAGAACGAGATCACTGTTTGCTACCTTCCTCATAAACACGAAAAATTATATCACTGTTTATATATAAATATATATGCCTATGTATAAATCAACGAAAAAATAAATATAAAGTACCTAGAAGTTGAAAAATGTGAAAACTCTAATTACTAGGGGTCTCCGTCTAATCCAATGCGTAATGGCGAGGAGATCACGTGACAGGTTTTTCGTGGCGTGCAAACTACTCTGTAAGGCAGCACTTTATAGTGCGCCGCGGTAGAGAGTGGATGGGCCATGTCGAGCTCTGAATGACAGTTGCTTTATTTGTTTATCTTGAACATTTCAGGTCCGTCAGATGAATACCAATCATGACAATCATTTTATTTCTCGTTGATACTAGTGCTTCTATGAACCAGCGTACATATTTGGGAACTTCTTTGATTGATATCGCCAAAGCTTCGGTCGAGACGTTTATGAAGGTAAAAACACTCGAATTCGGAAAAATCCGTTGGTCGACAGAGGTCGGAAATTTTGATTTGTAAGTGTGTTTAATTTTATTATGTTTAGATAAGATCAAGGGATCCAAATTGCAGATGGGATAGATACATGCTCCTGACATTCGAAGACCCGCCTGCAAATATCAAGGTAAAATTACGTTTATTTGACCAAGACGCGTGAAATTGCTCCATATTTTACAACTTCCAAGGTGATTCATATGCGAATAACCTTCCACAAAGGTATCATCGATGAACGCATCGCGCTTTCAACAGTAAAATGTAGAGAACAACGGACCTACATCTCACAGTATCTCCGCCATTTGCTTCTGGCAGGGAAGAAAGTTGCATTGTGGGAGTTTGTCATTGATTTGGAGATCATTTGCATAATGTATGAGGGGTACCAAAGGGTGAAAAATAAAATAAGAACGGTTTATATTCAGACAGCACAGTTTACAAATACACAATTCTACCACCAAATAAACATTCAATATCCCTACCAACACTTAATAGAAAAAGAGTAAAAACAAATGCAGATCAAGCTAAGATCCAGCATAATATTATGGTGGTGGATCTTGAAAATTTTCAGGGGCAAACCTGAATTGTCTGTTGCTATTTTGATATCAAACCCAACAAATAAATACAATTTGTAGAGCTGTTAGATATAAGGTGGTGGTAAAGGGGAGATACATATTTCCGAAAACTTTCTTCAATATAACATTAACATTGTTAAGTGCTTGCTACCTGGCTGTCACGGTTCATTGACATCCTTTAACAGGTGCCTGTACGATATAAATAGAATATATATTGGAGTGGGAGGAAGGGGGGATAGAGAGGGGTAAGATAATTTCAACACAATTATGTTTCTTATCTTTTAACTAAATCAAAAGTGTATATTACATTCTACATGCATGAATAGGCTTTTGCATGCTCAGCTAAAATTGAAGCAGTATTGATTTTCACAATACACAAGTAATATCAGCAGTTCTTATAGGCCTGCAGAGAATGATGGGTATGCTTTTGTCCAAGACGCTTAAGTCAGCACTATAAATATGGAGTTAAATTACAAAGCTATTTATATGCATGTCTTTTGATTATTTAATGTTCTAAAATACGGTGTAATGTTAAAAGACACCTTGGCGACCCTTATCCTGCCCCTCGCTCACACAATAGTGGAAAATTTACTAAAATATGGAAAATTCTAAGCTTTTTTTTTTTTCAAATATTTAACTATGAAACTGAGACAGAGAGAGCACAAACACTGACTGTCTATTAATGTTCCAGTATTTAGCGATTCAAAACTTGACTCTAAATTGTTGCATTACAGGTGGGAACTTGATGAAATATTAATTTTGATTATAATTATATGAAGAAATTACCGACAATATAGGCACAGCTTGGGGAAGACCACTTTATCAGCTTAGATCACATTTCATTTTTTTTTCAAATGATTGACACTTTAAAATATCTTGATAATGTAAATAATGGTGACTTGCTCCTATGAATCAACATGCAATGGCATTCAAAATCATTTTTTAACTGAACAATAATCATAAATTTGAATTTAGAATTTTCTGACTTAGAATTTGATATTTTGTGATGAGGGGATTGGAAACTGAGAACAGATTGCAAACGTTCATAAAACTTTCCGTCTGATCATGCTGAGCAGTGTGATTCAATCAATTAGTCCAACTTGATCGTATCTTTGAGAAAATTAATATCCTACTGCATCGGATCTGTAAATGTGCTGAGCAGGGGGGGGAAATCAATTCTCTTTAATACTTTGGTTTTGAAATGCACTTGCTACCATTCCCTGCTTTTGATGCTAGAATAACGGCAGCTATGTAATCTGACTTTCAGGCTGGGTGGAAAGAGAGCCATGCCACTTTTGTGAATGAGTTGAAGAACTTGCAGACCCAGGGTCTGACCCTGATGGGCCCCGCCCTGAAGCATGCCTTTGATCTTCTGAATATTAATAGAATGCAAACCGGCATTGACACTTATGGCCAGGTTAGTATTGACCTCAGATGAAAAAAATCTCAGGTGTATAAATTTCAGGTATCGTAAAGTCTTCGTTATTGAGCTGAATTTCCAATTTGTGTAAATAAAAACTTCAGTCTGTTTAAACTGTGTGACCTTTTCTTGGAATCAAGTATTGACCAATGGGTAGTAATACTGGATTCTTGATGCTGTTTGGATGCTAATTTTGTTGTGAATCAAGTGTTAATAGAACTTTATAAAATTCATCAAAATTTTTTTAGTGTCTGTGTGACATTTCCTCAGGATCAACTATTGACCAGTGGGTACTACTAACTCAGACTGGTTTATTGAAGTTGGATACTGCTCTTACTGTGAATCTGAACTTTATAAAGGTTTGCTTTGATCAATTTCAGGGTCGCTGTCCATTCTACCTTGAACCGGCGGTCATCATTGTCATCACTGATGGTGGGAAACTGACCACCATGAACGGAGTCCAGCCAGAGGTAAGGAGAAATTTTTGGCAGATTGATTCTTGTGGAACTACATGGTAGTAAAAACCGGGGACTGTAAATTCAAGTCTTCTTTTGTCTGGTCTAGAAAGGGGTACTAGGTGGAAGAAAAGATCAGAGGATCAATCAGGGTTCATCACTAACTTTTTTAACTAGTCCGCAGGCAATTTTATTTGCCCGTCAAAAATAAATTAAAATGCATTACCGTATTTGCCTTATATAATTCGCACTTTTTAAATAGAATTTGTAAGAAAGGGATGTGTAATATATACCATAATGTTTTTCTTACAGCTGTTGCACTGGCTTAGTTGTATTGTACTATTCAGTACATAAAATTGAGCTACGTATTCACTATCTCCGTGTACATGGTGTATGCCGGCATGACAGATGTTATAAATCTGTGCAATAGAACCGGGCTATGAGCTACCTTGTTCTTTTCATTCTCTAAGTTCTTTAAAAATCCGTTTAAAATCAAAAGCAATTTATGACAAATGATTAAACACAATTCATTTAAATGAAACAACTCACAGAAGATTTGTTTCACTATTTTTTAAAAACACATAAGTGTCCCTATCGAATCTGTTGTTGTGAAAACGTGCGCTTGTCACCTATTTTCTCGGACATCCTCTTAGGGCAAAGAAATATTCAAGTCACCCCTAATATCCTGCATACCTCTGTTGTTTTCGCTTGGTAACTTTATAATCACTGCAATATATTATATGCGAGATAATAAAAATATAATACTAAGGATTTTCCAGAAAATGTTGACAATCGCACATCATTAATTCACACATTTTTTTTAAGCAAAACTTTTTATTAGTCCGACCGGACTGACTAGACAGAAATTTTGTTAGTCCGCATGAAAATCTATTAGTCTGTGACTAACAGACTAAGGTTAGTGTCAAACCCTGTCAATATGATCATCAACTGAGAATTTTCGTCAAATGAATATTTGTATTGCTAATAGAAATGTTTGTTCCATACCTTGGATCAAAAATGGCTTGACAAGTTAGCCCACTGGTTTATAATGAGTTTTTCAAGTTAGTTTTGCAACAAAATCAATTTTTTGCTGTGGAAAACATCTTGGCAAGAGGAAGAGCAATTTATGTTTTCTGGTTTATGTTAAGACATAAAAAAATACATTGTCATGCTTTTCAGATCAACTTGCCCATGAATTCTGTGGTCCCGGGGTCAGAGTTGACCAAGGAACCATTTAGATGGGATCAGAGGATATTTGGACTAGTGCTAAGATTGCCTGGCAACGTTCCTGTCGACATGACAACCAGTACTTACATTCCGTCAGCCGAGAGCCATCCATTGGATGCCATGTGTGATGTCACCGGAGGTTAGACTAAAAATGAACTATTGTATTTTATACCTTACAACAATTTGTTTGAAATAACAAAATAAAACACGGATGAAAAAATTATTTTAGGTCGATCTTATGCTGTCCATACTCAGAAGATGCTAAATGGAGCACTGGAAAGTCTAGTGCAGAAAGTTCAGGGAGGGGTGGTTATCAATTTTGAGAAGATTGGACCAGACCCCCCTACCATAGAGGTCAAAGTTGAGAATGGATTAGACAGTAATGGAAATAGCAAAGGTATTTTGTTTCAAACAATAGATATTTCAAACATTCAAAGTTTGGATAGTATGTGAAACTTCTCCTGTCTTCAATTTTTTTAACTGAAATAGCATTTAGAACATATTTTATTTGTAATTGTAATATTTATGGCTTATATAGACACTAAGACCTGAATTATTTGCCACTATTGACCTAATTAGTTGACTTCTGCAAAAAACATAAATTATCACAAATAATTTCCGTTTATTTCTCCCCAGAGAATCAAGATATAAACATGCCCCCAACAATCAAACTGGAGATGGAGGAGGAGAAGAAGGCCCACTCTCCGATGACTGGTCTATCTATTCCTAACAACAGCTGGCACAACTGTCGGAAGCTGATCTACGTCCCTCGCTCGGCTCAGAAAGGCTACTCAGTCGGTCACTGGCCCATTCCCGAGGCATTCTGGCCAGACACGACCAATTCCACATTGGTAAGTCATTTTAGAGTCTTCTCATGCAAAGTTTTAATATCATTTTAGACTCCAAATCACTGTGTTGAAGGATACTTGACACTATTCTTGTAAAATGTTGAAACGTTATGAAAAATTGTCAAAATGAAAGCCTTAATTGATACAAAGTCTTGGAATTATTTTTCTGTCGATATTATTGAATAAAAACTAGTGCTAACATGGAATTTTGTTTTGACATAGATTTGGGCACTTGCAAGTTTTCTAATCTTGAATACATGTGTACGATATGAATATTAACGAAATATTTTTTTGTGTAGCCACCTCGCTCAGCACACCCGGTGGTGAAGTTTTATTGTACCCCCTGCGAGCCCATGGTCATCGGGAATCTCCCCTTCGACAAGTACGAACTGGAGCCCTCACCCCTCACACAGTACATCCTGGAGAGGAGGCAGCCCAACTCCTGTTGGCAGGTGTTCATAAACGGCAGTGCTAAATATAGTGACGTGGGACATCCCTTCGGTTACCTGAAGGCCAGCAGTACCCTGAGCTGTGTGAACCTTTTCCTGATGCCGTACAACTACCCCGTCCTGCTTCCTCTGCTGGGTAAGTGTGGGTGTGATGGACAGATGGTATGAGATGGACAGATGGTATGTGAAAGATGAATAGAGTTTATAGATGGTAGAAATAAATGGAGAGAGAGTAAGTAAAGGTAGCCGTGTCATTTTCCTGTGTTACAATTTGTGCACATGTGAATGCAAGCGATTCCAGCCAGTAGATTTTGGTCAACTATTTCATTCCATATTCTTGTTCATGATTTTTTTACATGGATAATTTTTACTTTTATAGGAAATCTGCAGTATTAATTGATTTTTTTTTTTTTTGTGAGAAAATATATTTGAACTTGAAATATAATATGAAATTCATCTTCTTTAGTTTGGAAGTTTTAATTTATTAATAGTATGAAACAAAAAATGTAAAAGTTAATTCTTGGCTGTAGTTGGCAAAGTTTCTTTGATAAAAACATGAACCCACAGACCGGAATAAAATAGTATGATCACAATGAAACAGCTTGAAGACTAATCAATGACAGATTTTGTCTTCTCAATTCAGCCTGTCAAGGCAGCTTTTCCCTCTGTCCAATGGGATTCCAGCTGGTTGCCATGGCACCCTTTAGCCATCTTCTGATTGGACAGTGGATGGCAACAGCCACCGCCTCCTCCTCCTCCTCAGTCCACACACAAGTGAGGCATTTTCCCTCAGAAAAAAAACAACACGTGAACTGTTAAATCTCTCAATTGGATTGCTTTGAACAGTGCACTATTTCAAACAGAAAATAAGAAACAGAAACCAAAAGTGCCACCATATAATGGTTTTGTAATGCCAAAGATATTTGTGCTTTTGGAATAATGAAATATGATAAAGAAGTGGATTTGTGTAACAAAAGATATCATGGGTAATGACTAAATGGGTTGTAATTTCAGTTTCAGCCCATAGAATCAAAATAATTTAAGATGCGAATGTAAAATACTTTGAGTGATTTTCTTATTTTTGTTAATTCTTGTAAAAACCTTGTATTTGTGTTTAAGTTATATACATATACAGTATTTATGATTTAGTTTTCAGATTTCTGCCCAACCGCAAGAGATGGAATATTCACAGACAGATGTTTTTTGTTTCTTCACTATTTATTGCTTTGAACAAGCAAAAGCTGGACATTTTTCATTTCCTTTTCAGACGAGCTGTTCAAAGTCCACAAGCTTAAGCCAACACAGAAATGGCGGAGTCAGTTCGATACATATCTGAAAACCATGCCTTCGTATTATGCTGGGGTAGGTATCCTGGGACTGATACTGAAATGGTCAACTGTTCATAGGGTCCCTACAAAAAAAAGTTGCATGTTATGTGTATAGATTCTCATTGAGTGATTATTTATGAGAAGTGGAGACATATTTTTCATGTTCTGTATACACATCATATACAAGTATGTTTATAAGCCTTTCAATTGATCAGGTCTTGTGTAAGGAAGTAAAAAAGCGTTTGGAGTAGTGTGCTCCATGTGTCATAGATAAATCTGTGGCTGATATCCCAAATCAATGTACTAGTTTTGACAACATTTTAGAGATATTCCTTTGGAAAAACATTTGTTCCACTTATCATAAATCTGTAATTTCCTTAATCATTCTAGTACTTTTGACACTTTTAAATTACATCTTTTGAAAAGACATTGGTAAATATATGAACCCACTTTATTTTCTGTGACTTGGCTAAGTGTTGTTGCTTGTGTTGTTTGCAGCCATTGAAGCGAGCCCTGGCACGGATGGGTGCCCCCAATCTAGTCCCCGATAACATGGACAACAGTCTCAGTTACAGTGTCATCACATACCTCAAGAAGCTCAAAAATCAGGTCAGGTCAATAGGTCGCAACCATGAAAACTAGGTTAAGGGAAGTTAGAAAGTTAACATGACAACTACTCATTTTTCAATAAAAAAATCTAAGAAATACAGTTTTTCTGAATTCTATACGATATTGTGAAGTATTTTGAAGGGATAATGAAAGGATTTGGATGTGCTAATGATTTTGCCTTATTTATGTGGTTTGTGGGGGTTTTTTTTACACAGGCTAAGATAGAAATGGATCGATTGATTGCATCAGTTGGACAGAAGGTCACTCTTCACGAAGGCATTAAAGTTGATTCCAGGTAAACAGGGTCATCTCTTTTCATTTGAGGAGGCCAACTTTAGTTTTCATTGCGCATGTTTTTGCGCATTCTAGTATAATACAGTGTATTTATACTTCTTATGCAATTTTTGCGATATCATTTATAATATTGAACACAATAAACAAAATACAGATAAAACTATCTAGATTTTTTGAGAAAATTTAATTTTTTAAACGATTTTTCTGTTGTATGGTAGGTGAGCATTGCCATTGTGCTTTTATGACGTCATGATAACATGAAGCTTTTTAGGAGTACGTTATAAGAAATAACAATTAAGAAAAAGTAAAAATCGTACGCCGTTGAAGTTTTATACACAGAATAATGCTATCCTCAAGGGCATTTTTCTTATTTTTTGAATGAATCCATTGTACCAATCTACATCTGTAATGCTCGAAATATATGTCAAAATTTGATGCATTTTAATATTTTGAGATGGCCCCCACTGAAAACCAGATGATAGAATTTAGTGTTTTTTACATTTAAGGTAGAAAATGATATTACCAATCACATATTACAATTTGAGAAAAAAGGCTATTATAGTATTTTGTTAATCTGCCTCGAAGTGCGGAAAATGACAGTTTCCTGTATATTCCTACAGTAAATGTACCTCTATTTTGAGATGGCCCCTAAAAAGAACCAAATGATTGATTTTCTTGAAACATGCAAATAAACTAGAGGTTGTGTAAATGACATATGGTTAAATAATGAGTTTTGCTATTGTAGCTTTTCTGCAAAAAAACCCAAATCAGCCTCCTTAAGTCACAAGAATTTGTGATGTAATTTGAGAAATGTCCAAATAATATTTCCTTTCTTTCAAGTCACAAGTATTTATGATATGTTCTGAGAAATAAGCAAAGAATATTCAATTCCCTCTTCAACAAATATGATTATTTTACATTCAGAGTTATAAACCTAGTGATGTCTTTGAGTTGTGCAGTTTTATTAGTCTTCATCAAAATTTATTTATTTATAATATATTTCTATTTTATATCTTAGAACCAAAACATCCATTCTTCAACGGCGGGATTTCAACCAGTTGTTACAGAATGCTGGAGGAAATCTACAGAGTCTGAAGCAGGAACTGACGGAGTTCAACACATTCACTGTGGCGATAGCCGACAAAGACATCAAACCTCAATACTACAGGTAAGCTATAAGGCCACCCTATTTGCCGTCTGTTGATCGACCCACAAAAATAGTAATAAATCAAGATATTTTTATTCTACTCTGTCCCAAGATGTTATCCATCACTAGTAAGAACAAATTTCAAAGAATTTCTCATTTGAGGTGCCCTCTCTAAATTGTCAGGTTGAAGAATGTAGCTAAACATAAAAAGTCTAAGGGGAGTTTGCATTGCATATGACATTAAAGTGTTTTTCTTGAGACCTCGGTTATGAATGTATTGTGAATGTATTAGAATATTTTTTTAATTTTGGGAAATTCATGGGACAAGGAAAAGAAAAGTGTGATTAATAGCATTGAATTCTAGTAGATATTGGCTTCGGACACATAACAGTGTCTTAATTTTGATAAACATGATTTTATTGCAGAAATCCATATGATATACCTCGTAAAAACCTCATCGATCAAATAGCCCGAATGAGGTCAAATTTTCTACAAAAGTCTTTCCATAGAACAAAGCTTGTGGATGATGGCAAGTACCAAGTCTTTGATATTAACTGAATTTTGATTGGCTAATGCTATATGTACAGCACAATGGATTATTATCTTGAAGGAACAGAATATTTAGTACTATACAAAAATATTGACTGGGGTTGAGGGCAACATTGATTATATTAGCTCCCGAGGGACGAAATATTGCCCAACACGAAGCGGAGGGCAATATATTCGTCCCAAGGGGGCTAATATAATCAATGTTGCCCGAAAAGGCAGTCAACATTTGTTTTGTTATTTGAAGAAACAATCCAAAATTCAAGGAAGGATTAGAAAACAGATCGCTGTAATTTTTTCACCTCAACATAAAATTCATGAATCAAATTTTGCTCAAAGTTCAATTCCAAAATATCGTCGGCATCTAACGGTTACTAGTGATATTCCGCAGCCCGTAGGAATTAATTTACAGATGTTCTACCTGATTTTACCTCACAGTAATTCGCAAATCCTTATATCCGTTATTATAGTAAACCGTTGCATTGCGCATCCGTTGTTTACTTGCCTTGACTGATTGCCTATTGTTTTGTTTTGGAGTCGCAAAGACTTATTTACGTCATCGGTTACGAATCAACGAATCAGAAGCAATTAATTGAAATAGAGGGAATATTCTCTAGATATTATTCCTAGCCGGTCAATATTTAAAAAATATTGACCAGTCAATATTTTTCGGACGAATTAATATTACAATTATTAACTATTCGTCTATATAGAGTTATATAGTGAAAATATACTACTGAATATAACATGTATATTATTAATATGTGACATTAAACTCTATACAGTAATTTAAATTCCCATGCAAAAACATTGTTTATATTTGAATAGTTATTCTTTTTAATAGGAATAAGTCATCTATGAGATCAAATTTTAATATGATTTTGAACATAAATTTGTGTTATTCCATGAAAAATTAATATGTGATGGATGTACAATTATGCAAAGAAAGGAAAAAGGCAGTTTGTTTAAGTTCACCAAATGCATATATACAAGTATATAACGATGAGATTGTATGCCACACAGATCAAGTTCACAGTGTTCCTGTCCAGCAGATGGGCAACTACCAGGATTACCTGAAAAAGCAGCCCGCCCCCCTCCGAGAGCTAGAGACCTCCCCTGCCAGACTACACACCTTTGGAAATCCATTCAAAGTCAAGGTAAGGCAAAAAAAGCAGAATATTTTGTGTGCAAGAATACATTATTTGAAAATTATATTTCCATATTTGAAGAGTCTGAAACTTGAAAACGCATGACCATAAGAATTGAAGGAAACAAAACATTTATGTATGTGTAAGAGAATTTATTTAGAAATGGTGATCAAATTGTTTAAACTTTTGGCAGATGAACATGGTAGATGAAGCAGATGACCCAACCATAGATAAACCCTCTAAACGTCGCAGTGTGGAGAGCCCCTCCCCAGGTCCCAAGAGGAGGAAAGTTGGTCAGTACTCTCTCTCTCTCTCTCTCTCTCTCTCTCTCTCTCTCTCTCTCTCTCTCTCTCTCTCTCAGAGTTATCTCTCTTGGTCAATATTCATTTATAAATCATTCTATTTACTTTAATCATTTCAACTCCTTATAATGGAGACAAGCTTCTTTCTTCATACCTTTAAAAAAAATGCCCAAGTGATGATCTATGCTAAATTAGATGAAAAAGAAATGCTTGGGAGTATTTCTAATCTGGTTTGTTCTTTGTAGGACCCCTCCCCAAGGACTATGTCTTTTGTAGATCCCCCACCCCCTCACCTCCGGCCTCTCCAGTTCCTGACCACATCATGGAGGGAGACTTCAGTCCTCAGCCAGACTATAAAGGTAGAAGCTTTTTCTGCATGTATGATTTTTAAGGGGTTCAATTTCCCAAAGGACCATTTGATTTCGATTAACTGTATGACTGATATTTTCAGTTGGTGTAAATCTTTGTGGGTTTTTTTATTTCCCGAAAAGGACATTTTTGATGTGAATTTTTTTTTTGGGGGGGGGGGTTGAATTGATGATTTAAAAAACAAAAAGGATGAAATCTCAAAATTTTTAATTTTGATTTTGGCCAAAAATTGCACCCTGTAGAAAATTCCAGTTATACTGTACTTACTGCAAATGATGTTGATGAAAAGGTGTGGAACAACCGTAAATAGGGAATTAATCTTATCTTTTTTGCATGTTTCAGAAGATGACTTTGAGGAGAACAATGTTCCAGAACAAGAGGACGAAGATCAGCCATTGATAATCGCTGAACCGGAACAAGATCACTCCAAGGAAAACCACATCAAGGAGAATAACGTGTCGCCTAGCGATTCGGAGAACCAAATGTTGTACAACTCGTTGAATTCACGACAAAGAAGCATCAACAACAGCAAAAAAGACTCCCTTATCTGGACCCACAACACGCGGTTAAAACACTCGGTGTTCAAGGAGCTGAAGAAGCCAGGACGAAGTAAGTGGAATGGTACGAGACTTCTTAAAACTACGATATATAACTGTGAAATACTTACATGTAGGAGTTCTTAGAACTAATAGGTTTAACAAGCTGTAAGTTGGTTTTTGTTGGAGAATTCTTTAAAAATATTGTAATACATAGCATAGTTTTATGTTGTACGGCTTATTTTAGATTTTATTACATTGAAAGTTGTAAAGTTCAAGGCAAAACTAGCAAGCTTTAAAAATGCTACCTATGAAAATGAAGTATGAGTGCTAAAAACTTCTAGTTCATTTTTGGTGATACATTTTATTTTTATATAATTTAATTCTGGTTGAAACACGGCATTTGATTGGATAGAAAAATTAAGTTAAATTTGTATAACATGGTTTGCACGTCACAAGACACGTCACAATGCACCAACGTAAAAAAACGTACTAATCCGCTTGACGTTACGTTTGAATTTTGAACAGATTAATATCATTTTTAAAAGTAAAACGCACTCAATTTGTACAGTAAATTACAGAAAATTAAATTATAAGGAATGAACTCAATATCTTCCCAAGTTATACTCGTATAACCTGAGTTGGAGCAATTTACGCTTTTTGATAATCTGCTTTGCGGATTATAAAGCGTAAACTGCCCCAACCCAGGCCATACTCTTGTAACTTGGGTAGACATCGAGTTCATTTCTTAAATAAATTGTGAGAAAAAAAAAATGAAAAATTCTGAGATCAAGTAAATATCAGTTCTGACATGCTGGAAGATTACAAATGTAAGTAGCAGCTAAAAAAAATAATTTTATTTCACTTTTATTTTTTTGCAGATTACGATAACTTGTTCCACCACTTGAATTTAGTGCAAGGGAGTGTGGAACTTAAATGTGCATTTGTGAGAGACGTCATTCGTGAGGCAGGGCGATTCAAGAAAAAGGTGCTAATCCAAATGTTGGAACAGTTTCAAACCTCATTAATGCAAGTGGAGGGGAGAAAACGTAACAGCCTCCCCATGGAAACCAGATGATATTGAATAAACTGTTCAAGAGATGATTGAAAAGCAAAAAATGTATTGTGGCAGATATTGTATCCCTCATTAAGAATCGAAGGTCAAACTGAATTATATTTAGATATATGGCACAAAGGGAATATAAACTTGAAGGCATTATTTCCATTTTCAACAATCAGTGAGGCGATGTAGTTTTCTAGCCATGTCTTTGTGTTCAGATAATTTGAGTCAAATATGGGTTTTGACAAGCTGGATCTGTGATATATTGTGTGTATCGTATGTGTGTATCGTGTTGATACATATTGCATCATGCGAATCAAGACTTTAAAAAATCATGGGATAAAAAAGTTTTTAGGATTGTTCTTTCTTATTAATCAATAAAAATTACACAAAACTCCTTATTTTTTTTATTATTTTATATTAAGGAAATATATTTGAAGAACATACATATCAATTAAGCTCTCTTTAGATTATGTGTTGAAGGGCTCTGATAGCAAGACATTTTCCGTATTCATTAAATAACCAGAATTTTCTAGATCATTTCCTTGGAGCTTAGATTTTAAAAAAATATGAAATAATACATTATATGAATTATTACTTTTTCATTAGTTTTTCCACAAACCAAAACTGCATAAATAAATAACTTACATTAGTTTCCATTGATAAAGTCTGGTGCAAAAATAATATTTATTTGTGAAAAATCAAGAAAAGGATTACATTATGAATGAAAATATGGGATATACAAGTCTTGATTTGCTGTTCAGATGCATATAACATACTGGTACATGTGCTAAAACCATCATATTTTTTCTACAGTTTATATTGAGTTTATATGCAATTTTTATTAAAAATTGTTTTATTGTTTCTTTTGAATTTTTTGATAACGAATAAAATGTTTGAAATACTGACTGCTGTATACTTGTGTGGTGACTGAAATTGTTTGTGTATTATAACCTGAAGATAATTGATTGTGGAATCCCGATTCAAATTTTCTATTATTTACAAGATTTGCGCATGATGGGTCGTAGCTGCGGTCCCGGTAAGTACAGAAATATGTATGTTTAGTATAAAAAGAGTGTATAAAAAAATAAAATAAAATCTAGATATTGATGCACTTTTAAAATTTGAAAAAAAAATATTTTCGATGTAGACAACTTTTAAAAGAAATAAGAGTTATCGGTATAAATAGGTTTTCAAAAAAGTTGTCGGTATTGGCAGGTTTGCATTTAAGATAACATTCAGAGCTTTCTGGTCTTGTTCGTAAGACTTCATTACATGGTACATTTTCTTCCCCTTTATGTCAAGATGTGTATTTGAAAATCTCTCCTTCCAATTCGCCCCCAATTGATGAGTCAACGGAAGTAAATTACGATTTTTTAGAAGGGTGAAATTTTTTCCTTCAATAAAAATGCACCAAAACTTAATGGATATTGAATTTTATTTCTATGTTAATGTTCTTTATTATAAAAATTGAAGATCCAATTGAAAAAAAACCACAAACCACAATAGGTAAACAAACATAACATGCATAAAACAAAAATTAACAAATGCAATACTGTTAAAATACTGTACACGAATAGTCAGATGGTACACAGTAAACAATCCTTTTTAACCTTGTCAACCGAAAATATTTTAACAAGTTACATGAATATGCATGATTGTGTTTACTTTCTTTGCAAAATCAATATCTTAAATAAACATAATTTTTGTGATGTTTATAGTGACTTACTGCCAGGGCTTTATTTGTACTATTGGCATACAAGTTATTAGTGAGTTACAGCTTCAGAATTTCGTCATACAATATCACTACTTCATACATGTATTATTAAAAAGGTTTGTTTTGAATCCACTCAGAATGTAACCTCTTCCTCCAACTCCAACTCCAACACTTAAGGGAGAGAGAGGACCGGTCATCAATGACAAGGGCCGAGCTGGGCGGTGAAGCCCAGCAGCCCTCGCCCGCTTCACGCTCAGAAGAGGCCACTCTTCCTCATCGTCGTGGTTTCTGGAACTTACAGTTTTACCTGGCGTCCCGGCGATACATACTATAGAAATGATCCCTAAGAGTATGATCTTGGCATAGTAGTGTAATGATAAACTGTATATAGACTCGGCATGACGACATATGGTTTGAATGTGATAAAATTAACGCAAGTTTTTTTTCCTTAATTCGATGATTGCCTTTAATTCCAAGTTCAAATTTACAAATGATATCTCTCATTTCAAATGTTACATGTATAAATTACAAAAATACTATATAATTCCGTAGTTTTTGACTTGTATGTGCATATATAATACTTTGTCTTGATTATTTTGAAAAAGAGGACGTAACTTGAATTGCTCTTTTAGACGGCTGATCGGTTAATTTTGTCGTCAAATGGATGATTCAAGTGTTGTCCATTCAATGTCTTAAGATTCCTCTGCTGGACAGACAAACTTTCACAGTGGCACCCTTTAAGAAGTAGATAACCCCTTTAAGGTCACAAGATCAAATGTCACAGGTCAAGGGCCAAACTCTACTCTGAACAGCGGGTTTTTTTAACATAACGTTTTCCGATCGACTTCTCATGCAAGAACCTGTTGCTTGAGAGACAAACTTATGTAACTGATATTAAGGATCCTCGACACCCCGTGACTTCTACTTTTTAAGACAGTACGTCACAACATGGCGATTTTAACCCATTATGAAACAGTTTATATCGCCAAAATTTGGGGTTTATTTCTGTAGTGCAATGGGTGTAGCTTCGGTTATCTGATGCGAAGGGGGGACATTGGTTGGTTTTAAACATATTTTATTGTATAAATAATATTCAGTGGGTTTGAACACAAATTCTGACAACTTACTAGGTTCTCACCCTAAAACAAATAATTTACAATTGTCAAAAAAAATAATGTACTAGTATCTATAGAACAAAAAGATAAGGAAAAAAATATGAAAACACGATAAATCTTCGAGAATTGGTTATATTTCTGCACAGCAGTGAAAATTCTAACGTTAGTTTCATAATCTAAGTTCCTAATACCCCACAGTATAATATGCGAGTCTATAATACCTGAATTGTGTATTTGATATAGTTCGTTAAAGTTATATATGCCGTTTTTAACGGCATTTTTGGGATGTTGAAAACCAGACCTAAATTTTGTCAGCATGACTAGATATATGAAAAAGAAGTTTATAGAAAATTTTGCAATTTTTTGATAAATATTAACGACGTACTAGCCATAAATTGAAAATGAATAACGGCGATTTACATATTCATATTCATAAAGGTGATACGACAGGTGTGTTTACAGTTGTTTGAATTCATATAAACAGGTTTGTGTGCTGTTAACAGAGAAAAATATCAGATATTGTCATCTGCATTGAAAAACGCAGACATTTCTTTCTTTTAAAATTTTCATTTCAAACGGTATATATACATTTAAATAAAATATTTCTTGCATTCGAAAATCTTTTGCAAACAAATAAAAAGTGATATACATCTTCTTTCTTTCCACATATACAGTTTGGAGAATCAATAATATTTCTAATTGTACATCATAATTCCGTTAACAACTACATGCCGTAATTTTGTATGAATGACGTAAGTTACTCTTTTGCCATGAAGAAAATTATTCATTCACTAAAAAACTTTTGTATCACGGTTAGTATCAGAAATGCTTCTTTGAAATTGACGGATGCATGTTGTAGGGGAAAATGTCTACTTAATATCTGTAGAATTCTTTGCTTGAAAGACTATAGGTACACATGCAGCTATCCTTGAAGGAGTAGATGATCACATGCGCGGATCTAGGGGGGGAGGGGTTCCGGACCCCCCCCCCCCCTCCCCACCCCTCGACAATCAAATTTCTTATGTACCTCGGACTCCCCCCCCCCCCCCCCCCCCCCGGCAAACTTAAATATTTCTCGGACACCCACCCAACTCACCCCCCCCCCCTCCCCGGGAAAAATAATTCAGGATCCGTGCATGGCTCTGACGGTTTTAATCTGGTTATTCCAGGAGAAGAGATTATGAGGTCATAAGGTCCAATGTCATGGTCACTCTATTCTGGATATAGAAAGGTAATGTCCGTTCAATATTTGCCTTGGTACCTTGATTATGGGAAAGTCAACGCTTTAATTAATTCGACGTTTCCACATGGTAAACATACACATGTTTCTTAAAACATTTGTTGTTTAACCAAATGTAAAAATAAAGTTATTTCTGTCATGCATTCACCCTCGCTCCAAAATTGACGAATCAACGGGATTTATGGCTTTTAAGGATGGTGATTATTTTTTTGAACAAAAATGCACAAAAACAAAATGGATCGAATTTTATTTGTATATAAATGCTATACAATATTAAAATTAAAAATCCAACTGAAAACCACAATAATTAAAACAAATATAACATGCATAAAAACAAAAAGTAACAAAAACAAACCTCACAATCAATATATATTTACTGTTTAAATATTCTACATGTATAGTCAGATGGTACAAACTACATGTTCTTTAACCTAATCCACCGAAATTTTTTTATTATAAAAATTAACAAATTTCATGAATATACATATGTACATGAATATGTACGTGTTGACTTCATATGCTTTTAAAAAATAAACGTAATTTTTGTGACGTTGTTATGCTATTGGCTTTCAAGTTTATAGTGACTTGACCGTGGATCCGCTCTTAGTTTCTTCCATTGATTTTAAAAAGGTTTTGTTTTGAAACCACTCAGAATGTGACCTCTTCCTCCAACTCGCCACTTAAGGGAGAGAGGAACGGTCATCAATGACGAGGGCCGAGCTGGGCGGTGAAGCCCAGCAGCCCTCGCCCGCTTCACGCTCAGAAGAGGCCACTCTTCCTCATCGTCGTGGTTTCTGGAACTTACAGTTTTACCTGGCGTCCCGGCGATACATACTATAGAAATGATCCCTAAGAGTATGATCTTAATTTACATAGGTAATAATGCGGTTTATAAAGACCCCGTGAACACACGTGCTGCAAGTCAAGTATATTTGTATACAACAAAAGTATATAAAACTTTATTTGTTAATTTGAGATTTTTTTTATTTTGAAATCCTAAATCTGTATTATTATGCATTAATGTTTATTCTAGTTTTCAGCAAATCAAATTTATTTTGTTTAATTTTGATTAAAGTTAAAATATGTATCGTATTGTAAGTATTACACACGCATACATGCGGCAATCTTCAAAGAAAGATAATCCATATCGGATGCTAAGGTAAGGAAAGGTAATCTGACAGACATTCGGTAAACTCCCTCCTTTGAGTTGTCTTTCTTTTCTGTCCCAACAACACCTGTGAAAAATGAATTGGCAAAGCTATAAAACAAATTCGTTTTAATAAATATCCTTTATACGTGCTACGATGTTTCAACCGTAGCACATGTACGAAACGCTGTATCTTAGTGTAGTCAAAATTTTAGCCAAACCTCAAGAAAATTGCTACAAAGCTTATTACCATTGAAAACAAAGGTATTTATATGTACAAATTACATATTAAAAATATACATTTCTAAAATTTGCGGAAAATAGTTTTTTTGGGGGGTTAAAAGCTGGGTTATCATTGAAAAATCGCTGAAATCTGGAAAAATTTAATAACTACATTAAATAAATAGGTGTCAATTTACTAATCTAAAATAAAAAGATTGCATGTGCACGAATGATTAAAAAACTTTCACAACAAATATTGAAAGATTTTTGGGGATTAGAAATAGGATTTTCAAAGAAAAATCGCTAAAATCTGGAAAAAATTAATTACTAAATTAAATCAAATGTGCATCAATTTATGCTGGACTAAAAGAATTGATTGAATACGTACAACCGATTAAACAACTTTTACAAAAAAATATTGAACGATTTTTGGGGTAAGAAATCGGGTTTTCATATAAAAAAAAATCGCGGAAATCTGGAAAAATTTCATAATTGAATAAAATCAGATGATTGTTAATTTCTTGTGATCTTAAATGAAAGGATTGAATATGTACAACTGATTTAAAACTTTTACAATAAATATTGAAGGAATTTTGGGGTAAAAAATAGGGTTTGCATTGAAAAATCGCCGAAATCTTGTAACATGGAAAGGAGCATGATCACCATTTGGGTTAAAAAAATTTTCATTTTAATGGATACTAGTCTTATACATAACAAAGCTACTGTATCATTATGTATTCTAAATTGTCAACCAAAATTTGAATGGCATGCAGTCGTCATGGTTCAAGTGAGACGCAGTGAAAACAAAGCTCACGTTATGTTTTTCTATACAGTTAGATTGCGAAAAATAAATTGTTAAACAGTAGAGATTGCATAATCATGTGCTTCGTTAACAAGCAAACAGAAAAAAAATATTGAAGTGGTTACCACTGTGCAACGGATTTACTAGTTAAATAAAACATGGCACGAGCTTTGTATCCAAAACTAAGAATTGCGAAGCCTGTATCTCGTTTATAAGTGGACAGCCCACATTCAAATACCTGATGCACATTAGCATATCCGCGTTAGCAGGTTATGAATTTTTTTTCTGCAATGATCGCTACCTTCATAACCCGCATGAATCATCAAAGGAAGCATTTTATTGTTTATATATACATCTTTCTTTTAATGGGGCATGGTCACGATTTTTGTCAAATTCTTTTTTTCTGTTTTTATTATTTTCAATGCTTTAGGAATGCATTTCTAACGATCGAATGAAATTTGACAGTCGTAGAGTTATAAGCAAGCTACAGGGCTCACAATTCTTTATCACGTAAACAAGGCTCGAGCGTGTCCTGTTTTTGTTTATAGTCTGTCCTAAGTTATTGTTTCCATCGCTTTTGATTTTTAATAAAAATACATATACCTGTGAAAGAAATACAGATGAAATCGATAAAAGGGAAAATATCCAAGATATCTTCATTGACACATTATCATTGTTCAATCATGAAAGTTCACATTTCTTACGGAGATTTATACTCGGAGTACCTCTAACAATTTTTCAATCCGGGCTATTTCATGGCTGATGCAATGCAAAATCCCCGTAGACTTTCTATTTTGGGTTGTGTATTGAAACCTGAAGGGTAGAGGGGGCGTTTTAAAACAGATCATCTGGACATTTTTCATATTAGTGAAAGAACGTACTCTGAGCACAAAGGTATTTATGATTATCGAAATATCAAGCGAAAAGTGGTGGAAGCAAAAATTCGGGACAGAGTATACAGTCGTTTGGCCAGTTCCAAATTGGGTACAGATATGGCGGTGCTGTAAATGTTCTCGGGTGTTATTTTAAAATCTGATTTTTTGGCCGACATACACCGTATCCCTGCTGATATTAATGCAATATTGCTGCATTTAATTTTTTAAAATAAAATTTTATTGTAACAAATTAAGCAGGAAGCCATTTTACCAGTTGCGAATAAGCCGATGAGTTCCAAATAGCATAACTGTTCTTTATATATCGAAAGTAGATAAAAAAAAAGTTTCGGCCCTAAATCCATTGATTGAACCTGTTGAATAACAGGTTTAATGCAAACCACTCAGTTATTGGTATTTTCTTAACCTATACAGTTTGATTTGCACGAAAATGACAGACAAAATCACCGTAACAATAATTTAGACTAGTTTCTGACATCTTGTCGGAATACAGTCGCAGCGCCTCCATTTATCATTATTGTGGTACAATATGATTTATTTAATACTGAGAAAGACATTTAATGAATTCCAGAAGTATTTGTTTTAATCCATCCCTTCATTCAATCCCCAAACAGAGGGAAACAAATTGGGTATTCGGAACTCGTAAAATCACGGCTCAATAAAATTCTGCATCCACTTGCGTTTTTATTTTATTTTTTATACTGTATCCTTTTGGGTATGTTAGAATACATACCAAACCTACGTTTAATAAAAGAAATCTTGTTACAAATGAAAATTTAAGGCACCGACAGACGATTTTATGCGCATATTAGCGTTGCAATGACCTGGATTTATTACAAAGCGAAAGTATCTCGACTAATCCAAGACTGATATCAAATACACTGGTATTAAGCCGATATGCGTACCAAATGGTACGCATGTCATAACATGGCGACAAGTTCTGTAGGTTCGGAAGTTTAGGCATACTCTAAAACCTGGCCTGGCCTGGCCTGGCCTGGCCTGGCCTGGCCCCATTGGCCTGGCCTGGCCTCAAAGTTGGCCTGGCCTCACTTTTGGCCTCAAATTTGGCCTGGCCCCAAATTTTGGCCTGGCCTCAAATTTTGGCCTGGCCCCAAATTTGGCCTCTTCAAAAATTTTTGGCCTCATATTAAAAAAACATTTTCTCACATTTTCAAAGAGTTTTCATTGAATTTTTATTGATTTTTAAATGTTTAAGAGAATTTTTTTTTTATAAAAGGTGACCTGGCTGATTGAGTTTTAATTAATTTTATTCAAGTTTGCACACACAAATACATAGAATATGCATGTGCAACACTGCTCTTTTATTGCCAAGGAATGGATTATACCCAATACTGAAGCTATCGGCATTAAAATTCAGAGACGCAACCCCCTTCCCCACTTCAAAAAGTACAATAGAGATATCAGAATAATAAAGTAAAACATCATTTTAAAAGAGACTGACCTGTTTGATGGATAAATAAATATCTCAAACATTTGTAAACTGATTCATAACATCAAATCTCTATCCACATGCAATGCACTTTAAAAATGCCAGACTGAGTTCGCTTACATTACCTGTCAACACCAATCAAACCCAAATTTCCCTCCCCAGTAGAAATTCGATATCAGCCTCCTCTGTCGGGCATACTCTAAAACCTGGCCTGGCCTGGCCTGGCCTGGCCCCATTGGCCTTGCCTGGCCTCAAAGTTGGCCTGGCCTCACTTTTGGCCTCAAATTTGGCCTGGCCCCAAATTTTGGCCTGGCCCCAAATTTGGCCTCTTCAAAAATTTTTGGCCTCATATTAAAAAAACATTTTCTCACATTTTCAAAGAGTTTTCATTGAATTTTTATTGATTTTTAAATGTTTAAGAGAATTTTTTTTTATAATAGGTGACCTGGCTGATTGAGTTTTAATTGATTTTTAAATGTTTAAGAGAATTTTTTTTTATAATAGGTGACCTGGCTGATTGAGTTTTAATTGATTTTATTCAAGTTTGCACACACAAATACATAGATTATGCATGTGCAACACTGCTCTTTTATTGCCAAGGAATGGATTATGCCCAGTACTGAAGCTATCGGCATTAAAATTCAGAGACGCAACCCCCTTCCCCAGTTCAAAAAGTAGAATAGAGAAATCAGAATAATAAAGTAAACATCATTTTAAAAGAGACTGACCTGTTTGATGGATAAATAAATATCTCAAACATTTGTAAACTGATTCATAACATCAAATCTCTATCCACATGCAATGCACTTTAAAAATACCAGACTGAGTTCGCTTACATTACCTGTCAACACCAATCAAACCCAAATTTCCCTCCCCAGTAGAAATTCGATATCAGCCACCTCTGGCGCTTTATTGGGGTCAGATTAATTGCCTGCACTGCCGTTCAACATTTCACACGGTCTAATTTAATTAATGTCATTTGTGAATGACTGCAACATTGTATCCTCCGATAACTTGATTCAGTGATGGTCATTAATCATCACCCCTATATTAGAGTAGTTTCATGCATGTGTTGTTTGTATATTTAGGAAACAATTTTTCCCCTATAGGGTAACTTCGATATCAGAATTTGAACACAGCATAACATGTTGTGACCTTTAATGTTGGTTAGAATAAACAAATTGGTCTCTGTCATTATTTTTTTTTCTCACACAAGTATTTGATATAGGTATTGTCCGATCCTGATAGCAGTTAAGTGCATTGAAAAAAACATGCCATGGTGGAATACAATGGCAGTATTACATTCTTAAAGTACTTTGGAATAATTAAAAACAGACTGTTTCAAAATCTGAAGAAAAAATTCAGAATCAATCACTCATACCTGTAGTCATATACACATGTATGTTTCAAAAAAACTATCACTATAAGACAATAAAAGCCATTTAGTGTGATTTTTTAAGTGTATTAAACATAAATCAATAAAAAATCAATACAATCAACATATGTGTAAATAAAATAAAAAAATAAAATTGAGGCCAAAAATTTTAGTAGAGGCCAAATTTGAGGCCAGGCCAATTTTTGAGGCCAGGCCAAAATTTGGGGCCAAGCCAAATTTGAGGCCAAAAGTGAGGCCAGGCCAACTTTGAGGCCAGGCCAATGGGGCCAGGCCAGGCCAGGCCAGGTTTTAGAGTATGCCGGAAGTTTACACTGCTATATTTATTTATTCAGGTCGTATTTCAACGGTTAAAACATAAATGTTTGAAGGGCTACTGAGTCTTCACATGTAGCGACTTACACAATAAACTAAACCCGCATATTAATTGATATTTCCTCCATTAATGAAAATCCCGATGATATGCGTACCTACAAAACCAGATATACGTACCATAATACAAATAAGAATTTCGGGATATGCGTACCATCGGTAAGATCTACGTGGGTGGGTGAGCGTGCGTGCATCATGCGTGTATGAGTGTGGATACCTAATGTTCTTATTTCTTCATCAATATAAATATATAAAAATGTCTTACATTTAGATGTAGCATCAGGTGCGACTTAAATCTGGTCTTGAACTTATATAAACAATAAAATGCCTGAATTTATTTAAAGAATAAAATGCTTTATTTAGTGATCCATGCGGGATATGAAGGTGGCAAAATTGCAGAAAAAAAACATAACCCGCGTTAGCGTCTGCAGTGATCTCTACCTTCATAACCCGCATGGATCATCAAAGATAGCATCTTATTGGTTATATTTACGTCTTTCTTTAAACAAATTAATAAATTGATCGTAAAAAGTAAGTAAAATTAACTTATTTATTGTTACTGTACATCAGTTTGTTACAAGTATATAAAAGAAGCAGCCAAATCGTCTTCGACAGTAATTGAGTCTGATATCATCATAGTGTATGAGATTTTGACCAATCGATGAACAGGGCTTGGAAGATTTTAGTCCTGTCAGTTTCTTCAGAGCTATGAATCACAATCTTTCTTTTTTCTTAAGAAAAAAGGGGACAAATTAACCGGTACATCTTAATGCTGATGTTAATAAATTCCTTTGTGTGCTCCAATATTTTATGTTCTTGTAAACCTTGCTTCGAACCATACAACTTTCCGCAAACTTCACATACCTTACCATCATTTATAAAAATATATTTACAGAGATATTTTTTACACGTAAAATACCTATGTATTATAATCAATAGTAAATTGTGGAATATACCGGTAATTATTTAAGGAGGCTAGGTGGTCAACAAATTAGCCATCAAATCTTCCTTAAATTTTAAGATATAAAATTTTAGCTATAAACTATTATTTATAGTAAAGAAAAAGTATATATTTTACATTTAAATTTATGCATTGTCCTATATTCTTATATAGAGCTCGCCTTTCAAATAAGATCAATACAGTCTTAGAAATTGCGACAACCATCGAGCCCTCTTAAACGAAAACCGTACAGTGTAAAGAAATAAGTTCACACCCGTTGTTTTTGTTTTGGCGTGTAACTGATATTATATTAATTTCTCATAAGAAAGGATAATTATGGCATTTATTAATACATAGAATAAAATACATGGTTTTTTCACCCCTGATATGAACAAAGGCACGGCCTTCATAACATTCCTGTGTCATCACCATTTATTTCACCTTTTGTTATACCTTTTTGGAACACTTTTTACGCGGATTTCGGAATACCTCGAATCTTTTTCATCTAATCGATGCTTATCTACAGTTTTGACTTCGACGTTATGACATTGACGTTTTTCACAGAACACGTCAGAATACATTTGAGTGAAAATACGCCGGTTTGGAACTTTAATTTTCCCATGTATTATCATCTATGTATAAGCTCCTCCCAGGAAACTAACTGACTAATCTTGACTTAATTTTGTAGAGGAAGGGAATAAGAAGTGGAAATGTATTACTCCCTTCGTCCAAAAGGCTATCAATTTTAATTTAATACCGTTAGAATTGACGATCTTAAATATAATCATATATTTCTACTTCTAAATATCAAACGAGAGACAGGGTGCAATGATATGATGAGAAACTGAAATGTTTTACTTCGATTGATGGGGTTCTAAATCATGGGTAAGGGGTGTTATAATTTATTATGTATTAAAGGCATGTGTAAAGTTAGTATTTACAATTTTGTTTTAAAGTCACGCATATTCATATTTATGTTTTAAGCACATTTTTTACGAAACGCGAGGTTTTATGATGATATTTTTTAAAAATGAAATGGCTTCACAACCAGAACAAAGTCAGTATCTTTGCTTGTTACTTTGGAAAATGTGAAATGGAGCTTGAACTAACCTTACGTATATATTATCATTCACTGCGTGCTAATTTTTCCGCTTTTTATTTTGCAACGTGATTTATAAATATGCAATTTTCGATGCCATATAAAACAAGATATACGATTCACTTACCTAAAAATCTCACCATACTATTTATTTCATATTTTTGCAATAAAGATTTACTTGTGTACCATATTATTTCTTCGAACAATGAAACAGGGGAAATTAGAAATAAAAACTAACACATTTTTTGTGATGAGCTGACTTATTTTTTTTTAAATATAAGCTTGATCTTCTAATCAATTGGCAAGTAAAATAAAGTCGTATATCAAGTGCGCTATTGTTGGTTACTTATTTTTGTTTTTCGGTTGCTACTTTTATGAATAAAAATTTATTGATTTATTTATCTAGTTATTTAGTATATCATTAGTCATCTTATGAATTGATTAAATGTTTTGAAGAATAATGAATTTACCTGCGTACCTTTTTTTAAATTTTTATTCGTAAAATTAAAAAGAAAAGCAGAATTAAACGTAATTTTCAACCATTTTGATAAAGAAATATATGAGTGAGTGTGTATTTTTAAATGATGTGTTTACTTTTAAATGGCCGTAAAAATATGGTGATGTGGTCATCTCTAGTTTTTGAGATATGGGGCCCTAAAAAATACACTATTCATTATAATTGGATTACAAACATCGGGCTCGGAAACATCAAGGGCCTAAAGGGCTAAATTTTTCAGGGTCATCTACTAGTGGTATACCACTACCAATATAAAAATATGGTTCAGTATTCATCTCTAGAATTTGAGATTCGGGCCCCCACTTATAGAACACTATTCAATCATTATAATGGGGTTTTAAACATCGGGCCCTGAAACATCGAGGGCCCCTATCATGAGGGCTGAAATTTTCAGAGTCAACTACAAGTGGTAAACCACTGCCACTGTGAAAATATGGTGATGTGGTCATCTCTAGTTTATGAGATATGGGATCCTAAAGAATATGCACTATATTCATTATAATAGGATTTTAAACATCGGGCTCTGAAACATCGGAAACAAAATTTCTCTAAAACAGAGGTTTCGCCTGGATAAAATTTGCACAAACAGACAGACGGACTGATAGATTTATTAAAAAATTCTCAAAACATTTTTCACTTACAAATTCAGAACACAGAATTATGCATATAAGTGTATATCTTGTAGAACCAAGTACTTTTTTCAATTAATTACCTAAATTAAGTTCTCTGTATAATTCCATTACACACACGTTTAATTTTCAGTATTGTCTATAAAAAATAATAAATCGGCAAAACGTCCCAAACTGTTCTTTCTCCGCATGGTAATACAGTTTATATGTACATAACTTTAAAAATAACATACATGTTGGATATGTGTTGATCATTTAGTCGGTATATGGTCAAATTCATTGTATTTGATCACGTGTCCGACTGAAATGATCAACAATGACATCTGTAATGGTACACAAGGGGTTAAACATATAGCAATGCAATCTACTGTCAAGAATAAGGTCTGCAGGCAAGAAATATATTGATAAGCACAATAGTATTTGTACATTTACCTATAAATGCAAAAGTGTATATACCATAGATAAGCATATTTGACGTGCACATTTTAGAGATCAAAACCTACATATGACTGGATTGTTTCTTTTGGCGTGCGTCTTTCTAGTGGCCTTTGCATTTAGTCAAACTAGTGTAATAGATGCAAGTGAGACCGAGAGTGCAACACAGATCCTGAAATTATCCAAGATGATGATTAAACTGGAGTCTGTAGTAGAGGACATACAAAACGACAACCGGGAATTACAAAACGACAACCGGCAATTAAAGGGAGTCGTTGCAAAACTGTCCAATCGTTTGGAAAACGAAATTCGACTTCGAGAAAAGCTGGAGAAGCGAGTTCGGATATGTGAGATATGTCAGAGGGAAGACGACGGAAATGACTTAACTGTGCCCCAATCCAGTCTGAAGACTACAGCGAAGGGGAAACGAATAAGTGGTAATTCAGGATTATTTAGAATTTTATCCAAATTATCCGGTATCTAAGGGGGTCAATTCTCATACCCTATTTCAAACCTTCAAAGTTTTTGGGGAAACCTATATTTTCATGGAAAGAGTGTTTTTGCGAAGTCCTTATTAAAGTATAATATACTATAGTTCCCAATTTAGTACATGTATGATAATTCTGTATGTACAGCTAATTACGATTGATGAGGGTTTTTTGTTGCGATACCGGTGTACATGCACCACAGAACTAGTAACTAAAAGATTGTTGACCCTACAAATCGTATAGGTATGTGGTTTTTTTTTGCAGGAATCCGTTCCTCCAACGGAACCATTGCCTTCTCTGCCTTTATGGCCACCTCCTTGTCAAGCCCTGGGCATTTAAGGACCCTCGTTTTTGATGCCATTTTCATCAACGAAGGGAATGGCTACAATCACCACATGGGCGTGTTCATCGCCCCAAGGACCGGTCTCTATGTCTTTATGTGGACCATCCGGGCTGCTGGAGGATCCTACTTTAACACACAACTCCTTGTCAATGGATTGATTTACGGGTCGATGTATACTCGAGACTATTATTATTCCAATTCAAACTCGGCCACGGCAGTCGTTCACGTGACGGCGGGAAATTCCGTTTACGTCAGAACCGGTCCTACAGGTAACAGTGGCACCATTATAAGCAATTATGATGGGTATTCTACACTCTCTGGCTGGACAATTGATTGAATGTGTTGTTAATCTTTTAAAATAAAGTTTCTTATTTTTCATTTTATGTCATGTGACTTCCATTATGTTTTTTCCACTGCAATGATCGCTACCTTCATACCCGAATATTTACATTCCACGTATTTTTTGCATGTAAATGTGTGGAAAGCTACTGCAGTTATTATAGCATTGAATGATTTATTTTTGACGTCGTCGCGTCAATAACTGCCGTCAGGTGAGCAGACAAATTGAATAACGCGCGTTAGCGCGTTATGATAATTTGTCTGCTCACCTGACGGCAGTTATTGACACGACGACGTCAAAAATAAATCATTTAATGCTTATATTTACATTCCCTTACTGATGAAATCAATTATTTACCTAAATAAATCGATACAAATTGCAGATCACGGAGGGAGTAAATTAATAACAGCAAGAACAGCTGTTTTATAAAAACCGGTTTAAACTAGTTATCACATAGACTGTTGAGTTGAGATCGATGAGCATGAAAATATTATCCATGAAAAACAATTTTTGAATTTTGCTTTTAACAATAAAATCCACTTTTTTGTTGAATAATTGTAAAACATGGTGTTTTGACAACATGTATGAAATATATTTTTAACCGATAACATAGAAATCAATGTATGGGAACTACTTATGTAAATTACATGTAAATTCATACGCAGTGATTAGTTGTTGCATTTAGAGGCATTTAATGGAAAAACACAGTAGAATGTAAATATAACACTGTAACACACACAGGGTACTGAAAGGTTAAAATGTCGAGTTTCATTATGACGTCACAAACGTTGAACGCTGTAAAATGCAACGTTCACGCTTGTGGCTGTTACAGTGTCTCTTCCATTAATTTGAACTTACCCTTAGGATAAAACAGAAATTTTAAAGTATAAATCACATTTGCAGACAAGGCAAGAAGTTAGAAAAATGTAAATATAAGCATGAAATCATTATTTTTGAAAGATATAGTCTCATAACTGCAGCGGTGTGTGCATACAAATTTTCATAACGCGCTAACGTGCGTTACTCAATTGGTATGCACACACCGCTGCAGTTATGAGACTATATCTTTCAAAAAATAATGATTCAATGCTTAAATGAAAAGCAAAAACCCCAAAAAACAAAAACAAAAAAAAAACACCCCCAAATCAATTCATTGTTCATAATTAAAGAATTTACACAACATTTACAATGAACATTGCATGTTTGAATCTTCCATTCAAATGATCAAATACTCCTTTTTCATTTTCAAGAAAATTCACTAAATTTATTTATTTAAACATTGTTATGCAATTCTTATCACAGCAAAATGCATTTGGAAAAAAGGTTTTAAAATGTAAAAGGAATGCGCATTTAAATTCGCGGACGAATTGATTTTACGGTCTTGTTATGGCTACATAAAATACAATTTGATTTCTTAAGATATACTAGTGGAGAAAATATGCAGGGGTACACATGTTCTACTGTAAAGCTAAAGAAAACTGTCGCGCACTGATAAGCACAGTTTTACAAGTACATTTGTAAATTATTTTTACATTTTTGTCTTTAATTTTGTCTGTGTTAACACTACCAATCGATTTTATAATGTATATTCCAATTCATTTCAGCAATCAATTTTTAAATATTTAATCGTAAAATTGCTGAGTGGCACAATTAACAGTGGTAACGAAAATGTTCTACTTTCTCTGGCAGGACAAAATATTAAATTCAAACTTGCTGTTCCTATTTTCAAAAACAAAACATAACAAAATAAATTGCCATTTTTTCTTTTGTTACAATCACCTGCTTGTTACAATTGCCTGTTTGTTAAAACCAATTAGAAAGCGACACTTTTTAGTTTTCTGGGGCATACGAAAATGACGATCGGTAATCATCATGTTATGAAAACATGCAGCTGTTGACACATACTAGTCTTGATCAAGTCTCTATGTTCAATAATTTTAGTGCTCTCTTTTTACCTTCATATAATGCCAAATTGAAGAGTGGTAGAGAACAGGAATTTAAATTTCTGAAATATCAAAACACTGAAACTTATCTAGATACATGCATGCTTAAGTGTAAATGGGATTGCTGAGATTTCCTATTTAAAAGTGTGAAGGAGCCAATCGGAATAGAGCATGAATTATTCACAAGAACGAGAAAAGTTCCAGTAGTAGGCCCACTGTTACTAAGCTTATGCGATACAGGTCGTGGGGGTTTTGGCGATGGTGACACTAATGTGAGTACAGCAGAGATTCTGGTACTATCCAAAGCGATGGTTTAAGTAAAACTGGAATCCCTAACAGCCAGTCGTTTGGAAAACAAAATCCGGCTCCAGGAGGAGATAAAAGTGTGACACATTCATGCATGTAGCTGAGTAATAAACCCCGTACATTTTAGTACTAAACAATTACATGTACGTACAAATATAAGAGAAGTCCCAAGAATTCCATGAACAGGGTTAACGCTGTCTACTCCAAATTTTATGGTGTATGGAGAAACTGGACGTTATCCTCTTAAAATAAGTATTTTTACAAGAATGATATCATTTGGGGGGAGATTGAAATATATATGATATATATGGAAATATGGATATATATGGAAATGATAACAAATTGTGTAGAATTGTTTATAAGCATTTGTATAATAGATATACCAAAAACCAGTCCACTATTCCATGGATATCATGTATACATAATATTTTTAACACAACAGGAATGAGTATAATATTTGGATGGATCAAGATTTTTACAGTGTCAAGTGGATAAGTGCTTTAATTAATCAAAAGCTTTAAGATCAGTTTCTTCAAAAATGGTACAGCTACTGATATCAACAACTCTAGTAAAGGAATCAGTTACAGAATTTTTAAAACAACGTTTGTTTGTGAAAAATATTTAAATACACTATCTAGAAAATTTAGAAATATTCTTGTAAAATTTAGAACAAATAATCACCGTCTTCCGATAGAGGTTGGTCGCTGGAATAATTTACAACGCCACGAAAGAATTTGCAATCTGTGTAATAATAACCAAATTGGGGACGAATTTCATTATCTGTTAGAATACAATGTATTAGCTTCAATTAGAACAGATTTTTTAGCAAGAAAATACTATGTCCAACCAAATATTATCAAGTTCAGTAATTTATTGACAAATGCCAATTCTTTATTTTTACAAAAATTATGTATTTTCATTACAAAAATTTATGAGATCTGTTCTCCATATGTAAAATGAGCAAGCTCTGTTCATTATATAGGATCTCTCGTGATTTGCGATGGTACATGATTTTTGTCCGACGAGTTGTGTGTTTTCTATCCCCGAGCCTTGGTGGTCAGAGCACCAGACATAATGTAACTTTATAAAGCTAGGGTTTTTAGATTGTGGGTTCGATACCACCAAAACTTTACGGTTTATTTTTTTTCTTATCATTAGTTAAAATATTCAAAACTGAATATAATAGTTAGAAATTGTCCTTTTGTAAACTTGTATCACAACAATATCAAATATATTTAAGTGGAGAAAAAATAATTGAAATTGTATTTTTCGCCTACACCAAATAGGCATTGCGCTATCTTATTCCCCATCTTCTTTCTTAATTTGACTCCAGCGTCATGTTTCCTTTAACCACGTATATGTCCCAGATAATTTCTGTTGATATTTATTATACTCTGTTCACAAATGAGAAAACGAAGCATTTTGCTTTTAGAGGTATAAAACATGCAGTTGTTGATAGAGGCATGCGTAAGCATGAACGGGATTGGTGAGATTTCTCCACGAAAGTATGAAGAAGCCAATCGGAAATGAGCATGAATTATTCACAAGAACGAGAAAAGTTAAATGAGTAGACCCACTGTCGGTTAGCCTATGCCACACTGGCTGTGGGTTTCCGGTGTAACGAAGAATTTTGACATGGGGTGAAAATTGACCCAGGGTCATTTTACAAGTTGAATATTGATCCGGGATTCCTTTTATTCATCACTTTTGGTCTCAATATTCAACGTGGAAAAATAACCTCCGGGTCAATTTTCACCCCGTGTCAAAGTTCTTCGTTACACCGGCGATGGTGACACTGATGAGAGTACAGCACCGATACTGGAACTATCCAAGACGATGCTAAAACTGGAGTCGGTAATAGAGGAAATGTCCAGTCGTTTGGAAACCCGAGATCAGATGAGTGCAAGTATATGCAACCAATATAGACTGCTGGACAGTGGTATATATTTATAGTAGCCCCCCCCCCCCCCCCCCCCCCCCCCCCCGATCTGTGTATCAATATTATTTGAAAAATTTGAAAAAAAATCTTAGGCTGACTCAAACTTGTTTCAATATGAAAATGCATTATTTTTATTGATAACGAAATCTAATTGTCCTTTGAAGCAAGTTATAAAATCTTGTTTTCAACTGACATATAGAAAGAGTCCTCCTTTTATAAACTATTTTTAAAACGGTGCATAGAGATAGGTAACGGTGGTGGGGTGGGTTCGTCCCACAAGTGCTTACGGCCAGGCACCGAGCATATAATTATATTTCTATCATACAAGACATAATAACATATCCTTTGAAGAATTATTTTTTATTTATAGATACACTTGATTTTGAAAACATTTACATGTATGTAAAAAAAAATTCACATTATTAAAATTGAACACATCAGTTGTCATCCTACAACTGATCCAGGAACAGGATACGCCTCTGGACGACCGATTCTCCGTACTTCCTGTACAACACGTCCAAGTCTACGTCCAGTTCGTCATCATCCTCTATGTCCCAGGTCAACTTCCCTACAACAACAACAAAATATATCACATCCTGCTTTATTCCATTGCACTGGTGTTTAAACATTACCATAAAAACCCTGACTAGATCATTTATAATACTGCTGCCCAGAACTTTTTTCCTTTTATTTTTTTTTTTACTAGATTTACTTTTGAGGTATTTTTAATTTAAAATTTACATATTCCAGTGTCTTTGTCTGTAATAATACTACGAATCGGTTTTGTAATATTTAATCCAATACATTTCATCAATGAATATTTTAGTATTTAATCACACAATTGATGAAAATTATATAAATATTAGTAATAATAAATCATTCTTTGAATATTATGAGGTGATAAAATGATGTCAGGCATTATCAAATGTCATGAGACCTGCTATTACGATAATTCTGCATGTAACTAAAATCTCTATGATAAATAAGATTTAAAATAAATCATTAAATATTATCTGAAGAAATATTTCTCTACTAAGGAATATATATCAGGACGACAATAATGTAATTCTGCTTCAACCAGAGCCTTTAAATAGTGAATAAAAAAAACTATGACAAACCATAATCCTCGTTGTCATTTTAGAAGTAAATTACAATTTCACAATAAAAATTTCCGAAACGGAAATTGCAGCTCATATTGCAATTAAGACTAAACAGGTCCAGATGTCTTACCATTACGCTCTCCGCTTGTCCTCAGCCACTCTAACGATTCATTGACATCTCCATTGTTGATAAATAGGACATACCGAACTTGTTTTACAGTCAGCTGGTACTCTCGACACAAGGTCTGTACTCAAAAAAGAACAAGACATATACAGGTTATTTTGTAAGAAAAAGTGAGCAAGCTCACATATCCCACCCTCCCTCATTACTTGACAATACTACATATAATAAATGGCAGCTAGGGTATACATTAAATATACAAATAGTTTGATCAAGGGGCATAATTCCCAAAAAATCATCATATCAAACTTCCAGAATTACAACAACAAAATTCTAAATTCAAAAGTGCCAAAATTCCTATAAAAATAATGGAACCGGAATTTCCTGGTAATTGAGTCGAGTTTGATCTGATGATCCATGCCTGGCAACGAGATGTGATCCAGCTCTTTGGATCAATTAATATGCACATCTACACATTGTGTCCTAATTCCCTACAGCGGATTAAGAGGAGTTACATTACAAACCGTTTATTACTACATTCAATACAAGTCCAAATGAGCCAAAATTCCTGGAAATTTTATGGAACCAGAATTTCCTGGTAATAGGGACATCTACACATTCTGTCCTAATTCCATACAAACTCTCAGGAAATTCTGTGCAGTGGTTTAAGTTGTGTTTAAAAAAAACATGACTGACGGACAGACTGACTTGACTGAATGACAGGTCAAAATTTATATAAATACCATATAGGCAATGCCTCCTGCAACATGCTATGAGGGGTATAATGAATATTGCTAAAATATACTCCTCCCCAAAATTATGTTAAAACATACCAAAATAAGGTCCTTGGTGTCTTCCTTATCAAAACAGTTTTCCATAACTGCATCTTCTTGTGCAATTTCTGTAAACATAAAAAGAGATTGATTTGCCTGTATGCAAGATACAAAGTTGACCATAATATCTACAAGTAGCTTTTGGAAATGAGAGTTGGATATGAAGTAAGGAATTAATTAGGATATAAAGTAAGGGAATTAGGTATAAAGTAAGGGACTTGAATATGAAGTAAGAGATTTGGGATATAAAGTCAGGAACTTTTGATTTTAAATAAGGGAGTTTAAATATGAAGTACGACACTTCCTACCAGCTGTCCCAGCAGATTCTTCTTCATCACTGAACACTGTAACATAGGTTGTTCTAGACTTGGATTTCCTTGGACCTTCAAAAGAAAGTGTCGTTATATTCCATAGTAATTCAAATAAAGTTGGTCTGCATACTTCAGAAAGTGAAAGATAAAGCATTTATTGTCCCCCTAAAAGTTTATTCAGATCAATTGTTTTACACTTTTAAGGTTCCCTCAAATTTAATATATATGTACATACTTGATGGCTTTCTAGTATTTTCGGGTCCTTTTTTAGAAGCTTCCTCGGAGGAATTGGAGCTTTTTCCCGGTCTGAGTTTAACTAAAGTTGTTTCCTCCTTGGGACTCTGCCCCTTACTTGCAAGGTTTGATCTGAGGCGCCTCTTCTTGGGGGTACTTGTTCCTGAAATAATAGGAAATCCACCCTAAACAAACCATTTTTATCCCCCAAAAAAGAAATTTATAGCAATGCTAAAAGCTTGCTGGGATATGGATTTGGTCTAGTGATCAAATCCTGTGAAACTCAAAGGCATCTCAGATGATTTGATCATGTACCAACCCAATCTAATTATAAAATCAGAACTTCCATCTGCTGCCCGGTTTTTGATATGTCAACTTCCATCCAACATATCGAAAACCGAGGAGCAGATGCAAGTTCTAATTTAATTAGATTGGTTCCAACCATGGTCATATCCCACTCTTTTTAACATTATTATCTATTTTTTATATCTTCAGTTGAAAATGTCAAATCGTTTAGAATTATATTTAAGTTATCCATGTTTTTATGTTCAATATAAATACATCCATAATAATGCAACAGTCGAACCATGATCTTGTACCAGATTAGAACTTCCAAATGCTCCCGGATTTTCGATATGTCGGGTGGAAGTGACATATCGAAAACTGGGGAGCAGATGGAAGTTCTAATTTTAATTAGATTGGGCTGGTACATGATTAAACCATTATGCTTTGTACTATTAGACAGTTTATAATTTTACCAAATGTATATTATCAATGTTATCATATGTATACTCAAGATTAGTTTATATTGCTGTGCATGTTATAATTAGCACATTGCCTATATTTTGGTACAAACACATACTGTGTTACTGTAAAAACTAAAAACTAAACTAAATAAGTCATGTTTCATATAATAGTGAAAGGACCCCACTGGAAATAAGCTTTCGAGCTTTCATGGGTTATCCTGGTATCACATTTATGTTTTTCAAACACCTTGTTTATAAAATCACAATCGTTTAATACTGACACATAGAATGGACAATATGTATGTTTATATGTATGATGCCATGATACCAAATAAATCTATCTATCTATCTATCTATCTATCTATCTATCTATCTATCTATCTATCTATCTATCTATCTATCTATCTATCTATCTATCATCTATCTATCTATCTATCTATCTATCTATCTACCTACCATGATCATTGCAACATAATACATGTACCAGTAAACATGACCTGGTATATAAACTGGTTAGCAGATATTTCTATAAATTTGTTGACAGTAGTGTGCAGTCTATGAAAATGACTGTACAATGGAGATAATCTCATCAGAATTTTTCTTATTTTTTTTTCTCCCTGTTTGCTTAAACAAGCTGGTTGGCCATAGCCACTTTCAGACCATATAAAAGTCCTTGAGAAGATGAGCTCTGTTTTAAGATTTTTAAAATATTCTAATATTAGAACTAGAATATTTGAGTTTTTCCTTTACTATAAAATAGTTTATGGCCAATGATATCATATTTAAAAATTTCAGGTAGTTGTTGATGTTATCCAGCTGCTTAAAAACTTACTTTCATCATCTGATACTTGGGTGGATGTCTTAGCAACACGTTTCAACAGTTCTTTATCAAAGTCATCTTCTAACTCATCATCGTCAATGGAATCATCGAGCACGTTGGCATTCTCAACTCGTGAGGATCGGGTATTGACCGTCCCTTTACTAGAACTACTAGCCTTGTTAGAAGTTGCCTTAAACAAGCAGCCAATAGATGCCTTGCCTTTGGATCTGGTCGGAGACTTGAGGATATTCTTCACTTGACCTGGTGTTAGCGTAGATCCCTCAGTGTTATACAGAGTTTTCTGGGATTTCTTCTCCAAGTTTAGAACATTTGATTGTCCGTCACTCCGTCCTGCTTTTGCAGTGTCCGATTCTCCTGGATTCTGTGAGACTTTACGTGAGGAATCTCTGGCAGTTTCTCTGTTCCGACTAGATGTTCTCTGCACACTCGGGCTGCTTTTCTGTAATTTGGAAGGTGTGCCTCCCATCAGGGTTACACTGTTTTGGGAAGCTTCGGTTTCCGTGAGAGGTTTTTTATGAGGCCTTCCTATTTTTTTTTTAACCGGCTCTGATGACTCATCATCAGTAGTGGTACTCAACTTTAATGGACTTTCTGCACCAGTTTCCTTTGAAGTGTTTGTAACAAACTGCAGTTTTCTCTGTTTCTTTCTTCCTCTTACAGCTTCAGCAACACTCGTCTCACCTGAATCTTCTGAAGATTCTGCAAAGTATTTGCTCTTCTCTGTAGAAGCTGGTTTTCGAGGACTGGATAAAGGGGCTGTTTTTCGTGGGCTAGGTGATTTCATCAACCCGGAGTTTGTTTTTGTCTGAGATTTTTTAACATTCTGCTTAGCAGGAGTAGATGCCTTGGGTGATCTCGATAAAATTTTTATTTGTGGAGATGAAGGTGCCGATTTTTTACCAGTACCTGAAAAAGGAAGAGAATTAAAACATAGATCAAGTACATCGTACAGTACAGAAAGTATATTACTTATTTTTCGTGAGTACTTAATTCCGTGATTCAACTGTTTTGCATCAAATCGCGAGAATATAAAATCACAAACACCAAATTTTTATCACAGTTTCATTTAGTTTACAACTGTCAGAAAAAATGAAAGTGAGATTTTAAAATCCGCGAGATGTGCCTCTCACGATTTTATGCGGATATTAATTCCTCATGTTTAATTAGGAATATACAGTTTAATCAAATTTAATATACATGTACCCTATCTAACTAAAGAGTATACAATCAATTACAACACAAACAATACTAATAAGGAAAAACTGCACTCAGCAGGCTGATATTTAATCTTTTTGATGGCCCTACCTGGACTTTTTTGTGGAGACTTTGATGTTTTCTTTTCTGGTGAAAGGTTTACATCATCTGGGGAAGCTGTAATAATGATATTAAATCAATGATGACCCTGTTGACAGAAGTGTTGCATATTACTTTCATTATTACTATATGATTGATTAATTCCTAGTTCTCTGATTGGGTGATATCCAGCAATCTAGAAAAATAAAACATTATATTCACCTGAACGTGACCTAGGAGGTCAATATATAACATTTGATTTTTTCTACATTGGACTAAAAATAGATCAGGAATTTCCAAAATGCTACGGTAATATCATAATTCATGTTGTCCAATGAAATAGTGTGTGTCTCAATTTGTTCGGCTATGGCTTCACAATAAAAGTTAATGAGGTTTCTTTGCTTGATCTTGCTCAATTTGATTTGTCTGTATCAATTTGTCGCTGAATCATATAAGAAAACAATTATTGCTGTTTCATTGATCAATTTGATGATTTAGTTACCCTCGAGGTACAATATTCACCATTTTATTCTTTATGTCTAATCTCTAACTTTGTTTGACCGTAACTTCAAGCAGACATTAAAAAATCAAAAATATCTAAAATGTAGCTCAAAAGACAGCGAGTTCATTTGTTTAAAACTGATATTACCAAGATATTCCGGGTTGAGTTTTAACTTGTGTTTCAAGGGAATGGGATACAAATTGAGGTTGTATTTGATGATTTTTCTATAGCGTGTGTTCATGGAGGAAGCAGGGTGGTTCGTTATCTGAAAGTAATTAAAAAAGAAATAATCAATTATATATGCACATTATTACACATACAAGTTTGAACTATGAAATGCATGCAATTTTCCAAAAATGATATCATAAAAAAGAAAGAAAGAAATTGCTAAATCAGTTAATATTTAGACTTGGCTTTATTAAAGTGAAAAGTGATGATTTTCCAACACAGATACTGTAAACCCAACTTTTATTTATCACAACTTTATTTTGTGATTGTGCAGTACCGTAAAAAAAATTGTTCATGGCCACATAATTTCAGGATATTTTAAAGCATTAAGTCTATGATGAAAGCTTCTAACAACTAAATCATGTATAAACTAGCTGGTTCCAATGCCAAAAATTTGCAACAAGGTCATCATGAACCTCGTGAAATCTTCGCAAACACAATTAAAGTTGGTTTTACACAAGTGGTCAGGAGCTAACAAATCATAAAACTGACTGTTATTAGCTCTGTTGATGTGTCGTAGTATGAATGAACCACTTATAACAGTCCCCTACACAACCCTTCTTTCCTTACCCCTAATTCCTCCATCTCATCCCACAATGTAATTCCTGAAACTTTGCCATGGCAGTCGTTTTTAATGATGTAGTTCAGAATTTCCATATCATCATCGTAACTGTACATCTTCCTCCTGAAAATTAATTTCATTCGATGTTCTGGTAAGTAGAAGATTTAAACCATTTATTCATTCAAACTAGTGGTAATTTTCGCCCAATTCTTCAAAGTCGCCCTATTTATACTTTTTTGAAATTTTTTTGCTAAAAACGGGTCCATCGCCCTATAAACAGGGTTGACCTAATTTCTGAAAAATACAGTACTAAGGTATCTAATGACTGCAGAATTTCACAGAGTTGATCTACCGGTACCTGTAATTCTTTCAGTAGTAACTCAATCATTCTTTTTTCTTTTTTGACTCAAGAAATCATAAAAATGTAAGGGTTTGGGTATGGGTTATTGTTTGGGAGGCATTTATTTAACTTTCATAAATTATACATGTTATAGTCTCCATTACTTTAAGATTTTATTTTGTTGATTTTCACTAACAAAAATTGTATTCCCCTAACCACTTCTATGAATAACATTTAAAAAATCTTCAAACTTTCAAACTTGCTGGCCCACAGATTAGTATCACACATCATAGTCTTTTTTATTTTAAAAAGAATTCTATTCTGGTCTGAATTGTGACCACTCCCTGGTCCCTGGCACCGATACAATTAAGATTGAAATTTCATAACACTGACTTGCTTCCATTATAATTTCATGACACATTTTCTCAGTGATATATTTTCCAGTAAAATATGACTTCTGGGTCCCCAGCACTAAGAGGCTGTTGCCTCTGTATGACTCTCATGATTAAACGCTGAGCAAAACTTCTATTTATTATTGAAGCATTGAATCATATGAAAGATGTATAGTCACATAACTCACAAATACAGTAATGCGCATTAGCGAAGAGAGAATATTTAAAAACACCTGACCCTATTTTCGTACTTTCTTAATTATCTCCCTTTGGATGGAAACCTGGGTCCTCATTGAAACAACTTTGAAAGCACTTCAAAAGGATTCTTTGTGCCAAGTTTGGTTCAAATTGGCTCAAAAGATCTGGAGATTACTTGAAAATGTAAACAGTTTACAGATGGACATACAGACAGACAGAGATAGAGGGAGATGATGGACAAGAGGTGATCAGAAAAGCTAACATTAACAATCTGCTAAAGTAAGCAAAAAATATTTTGACACACTAGTAAATCTCACTGTATTGATGACTGCTTGTGTACACAAATTGTAACTGTATGCATCAAAATTAAAATTAAAACATTGCGTACCCTTTGAAATGTTTTGAACTTGCTTTCAGGATCAAAGAGTCGTTGTCATCAAATGAAATGTCACTCACTTCTTCCTCTGAGGCATTGCGTATGACCATTTTACGAGGTATCAACCTTAGAGAGAAACAAAAAAGCAATTTAGTTTTATACACCTCACACACATACCAAAATAAGTCCCATATTAAGAATTTAATCTATTTCTTATGATATCTCCCAATAAATGTTGATAATGATTTTTGCTAACAGCAATACTTTTATTTTTTTCAATTTTATCTACGAACATATAACAAAGAAGAAATTTTATTACTGAGATTTCGTCGTGTTTTAATACGTTTTGTAATAAGAAATGTTCTTTAACAAAGAGAGCAATGTTTTATTTTTGTAAAAATAAAGGTAAAATCTTGCCTTCCAAAGTTAATGAACTTATAATTATAGTTTACCCCAGAAGAATTCTACCTTTTACTTGGTGCCAATCATAGTGCATTTTTTTAATAAAAAAATTGAGTTAAAGTGTTTTCATCATAAATTCAAATCATGCAACTATGGCAAATTTTGCCCAGGGTTTTGGACTAAATAAACTAATTTAGGAATATATTCTGGGAAAATATTAATACCAAAAAATTCCTGACACATTTTACTTTAGATGTCATTACTTAACTTGCCGCTGAATATCTTTTAAAAGCCCTCACCAGCCCCGTAGAGTGAAATGGTGTGGTTCGTTCAAAGTTAAAATGAAGATTCTTGATTCGACATGAATTTAAAATACTTCACTTTAAGGTTAGGGTGTTTAGGAAAACATTTGAGGCAAGTAAAGTGGTGAACCAGTTGCAAAATATCTCAGGAATTTTTTGGTATGAAAATAATTACAGAATATATTCCCAAATTTGTAATAATAATTCTAAAACTGTGCGCAACTTTATGTAAATATACAGTTTTTTGTATGATTGGAACTGTAGCTCCATGGTCCACAATTCGAATTTCCAATGGAGCTACAGTTCTGAAGCTAGATTCCTGCATGCATCCCAAATAATACAGATTAGATGATACATAAATTACCTGTATTTCTCCTTTTCCAGTAACTTGTTAGCTTTGACACAATCTTCAATGTACCTCACAGAGTAGTTATCTTCAGTTACCAAAAAATCGTCATCATTGGCAAGCCTGTTAGTCAGAAAGTTCAGATTTACAGCTCATGTCTCAAGACTATACTGAAAATAGACTTATAAATAAGTATTAATTTGTGTCATGAATTTAAAACAGTCACCCTTTGCCATGTTACATGTATTAAAAGAGGCATGCAAAGTGACTGTGGAAATTTCATACAATTGTTCGAATTATTTCAGAGGTTACATGCATGTAATTTTTTTAAGATTTTGACTTTTAAAGTTTACGGTAGTCTCAATTATGGTCTTGTTGCCTGGTGAGCTAATTAAACTCTCTAATGAGCCAATTAAATAGTAAAGATGGCAGTTCTTTGAAATGTGCGGAAAAATTTTGCGTCCAGCTGCTACAAGTTTTTTCCTTACAAAATCAAAATCTAAGTTTCATGTACATACTTGATTGCTTTTAATGCAAGTCTGGCTGTTATTGTGCCTCCATGTTCCTGAAGGTAAAAAAAAAACCCCATAAACAAAAAAGCAAAAAAATACATCATACATCTTTACATTAAACAAAGCAAAATACATCATTAAGACCACCTTTACAAATGCTGTATACTTAATTATATTCAAGACAACTTTACTTCAGGATAACCAGGAAATGAGGGAAAAATAGATTTGCTGTGACTAATTTTTGCAACAGTTCTGAGCTGAAGTAAATGTGGTAGAGTCAGGTATATGGCATTCCTACTAGCTCTGGCTAGTGGGTTAACCCTTTAGCTCGATCAGTAGAGTGCTGAACTGGCATGCCAGAGGACCCAGGTTCAAACCCCAGCAGAGGCAAAAGGTGTCTCTGTTACATTTGGTGCCCCCTTTGGGACCTGGGTATTCTCTGGCGGGTGAGAGAGACTGTCTCCAGTACTTTGCCCCACATGCATTGGCACTCTGGAAGAGTTGAGGACGACTCTTTCCTTGGAGGGGACAATGTGGTAGAGTAAGGTATATGGTATTCCTATTAGCTCTGCCTAGTGGGTTAACCCTTTAGCTCGATCGGTAGAGTGCTGGACTGGCATGCCAGAGGACCCAGGTTCAAACCCCAGCAGAGGCAAAAGGTGTCTCTGTTACATTTGGTGCCCCCTTTGGGACCTGGGTATTCTCTGGTGGGTGAGAGAGACTGTCTCCAGTACTTTGCCCCACATGCATTGGCACTCTGGAAGAGTTGAGGACGACTCTTTCCTTGGAGGGGGACAATGTGGTAGAGTAAGGTATATGGCATTCCTATTAGCTCTGCCTAGTGGGTTAACCCTTTAGCTCGATCGGTATTAGAGTGCTGGACTGGCATGCCAGAGGACCCAGGCTCAAACCCCAGCAGGGGCAAAAAGTGTCTCTGTTACATAAATAAATCATAAAAAAAAATACAATGGACATCAGAGGGGACTAGTTTCCATTAAGAAAATTCTTAAAGGAAGGGCTCTTGCAAAGCTATAGTGTAATTTTTTCATTTATTCTGACATACAGTAAAAAGTGACAGTATGTTTGGAATCATTTACAGTACATGTACAAAGTTTCGGGCTAAAACCATTGTCTACCACTTTGAACCACAAGCACTAACGTATACAAAGTTTTGAGTAAGGCCTAAAAAAAAAAATTGTGTGTTTAGGGTAACTTACAAAAATGCCCCGATCCTACCATTTTTAAATGTCTGTTTTTATCCGATTGTTATTTTCATATTATTTCCATTAAAAACCTGTTTTTAAATATGATACACACAAACATTCTTAGGATTTTATATTTGTATTTGTGCCCTCATGCAGAAAAAAATATGATAAAATAAAAAAAAAAATCCCTACCTACCTAACCTAATTTTTTCCTCAGTGTTACCCTTAACACATAATTTTTTTTCTTAGGTCTAAGAAAATTCATGTAATGATTTTAGTGTTGTCACGATGATCACTTTTTAATCTATGATCGGTTGGAAAGGTTGTCGATTAGCAATAATCGATTTGAAATTTTATAATCGATTTTAATCTGTTTATTACATTAATGCTATACCTATCATTTTGTTTATCATTTTATATTTAATGAAATGAAAACTGTTATAAAACTGTTCATTTTCAATCTCAAAAGTGTGACAACACTACACAATGAGAATAGGACTGAATGTGAAAAACAATGCCTGCCATTTCTTATTACCATACATTGTATAGAATTACTGGCATTCTTACCATATTTTTCTAGACAGTATTTTTTATCCAAAAAAATAAAACTGGATGTCTTGCTTTCTAACTTATTTTTGTACATGAATAATCCATAGAAAAAATGAGTGACAGAAATTTGACTGCGTATGACTGATCGTGAAGTGATCGACAGACAGAAAGTAAAATGTTGCTATACATGTATTGGGGCATGGTCACAATTTGAGCTAAATCTTATTTTTCCATTTTTAACAAATATGCTCAACAAAGCTATATTTCATAAAAAATCTGAATGTTAATTGTCAAGTTTTAAGCAAAATTCTTTCTTAAGTAAACAAGGTTCGTACCATATGGTTTTGTTGACATTAAGGTTGCTGGAATAAAAATATCACATACAAGGTAACAAAATGAGATATGAAAGTAACAATTGTTTTATGTTCACAGTTAAAAAGCAAATGAAAAAAGACCTGATTTAAATGAAGTTTTTACCACTATGCAACTGATGTAGCCAAAAACTATGGCTTGAGCTCTATCGTTTACAAAATAAGGCCTGTATCTCACTTATAACTTGACAGCCGACATCCAAATTTTGGTTACACATTAAAAATACAGTTGAACTTCGATACTCTGATATTTCGAATACAATGGATATGTCGAAGTGATTTGTAAGTCCCAACCACTTATTTTTAAAGTATTTTACCCTCGATTACTCGGGTATCTCGAAGTTTTTAAACACTCCCATCTAGTTCGAGATCTAGTTCGAGATAACAAAGTTTGACTGTACCTTAATTAAGCATAATTAACAACGAAAATGAAAAATAAATTTTAGCTCAATAGCTCAAATCATGACCATGTCCCTTTAGATACTTTCACAAACTCTTAATACACAGTTATGTTTTGAAGCAATTTTCAGTTTCTAATGTTTTCATTCATCAAAATTCCATTATTTTTAAAAGTACATGTATATCACCAAGTGAAGATTCCTAACACATCTTTGTGTCTGGTGTTATTATGCAAGAATTTAAGACAGAAATATCAACAGATACAGAGATTTGCAAGAGACTCTTTTAATCAACAAAAACATGGCATATGAGCCTTTGTTTTCATAACAAAAAATTGCCAGACCTGCATCTCGCTTATAACTTGACAAATGATGGTAAAATTTTGTCTGACCATTTAAAATACCTCAGTTAGGCATTGTAAAAAATTGGAAAAGTGAACTTTGAAATAATCGTGGCCATGCCCCTTTAAAGGGAATTGTCACAATCTGAGCTTTAATTTTTTGACTTAATTTCCACTTTTTGTGGTTTCAATGATTATCTACAGTATTTTGATGGCTAAAAATCACTTGAATATCAATTGACAAATTTTAAGCAAATACAGAACTCATTATTTTTGTTATGAAAACAATGCATGTCCAACTTTATATATATATAGACTGTAGCATAGAAAATATCATAGTAAAACAAAATGAAATGTGACATACACTAGAAACTGCTTGAGTAATGACTATGTAAACAGTAATTTTTAAGAAATTCCATTGAAGTTTACTGTATGTCATGATTTCAGTAGATTTGACGAGACATCATTAGCTGCAGAACTGCAGCTCCACAGAAAATTTGGATTGACGGATTCGCACTATAATATATTTCTCACTAAAACGTACTTCAAAATTCAAATATCAAAATTTTTTACCTGTAGATTAAATAATGACTTAAAACCTTGTACCTTAGATATTTTTTTTAACAATCTGACTGACTTAAGTCGCAGCATTATACTAAATAAAATGCACGTTTAGGCTTCCATACCTAAATTGAGCATATGAGCCGGTCCTATGATATTGCGTTTGTTAAATCATTTTGTCGAAAAATCTATCAATACGGAAATATTTCCAGAAACTAATGTTATTGTGAGATTCCTCTATTATATATACCTCAGTGATGTTTAGCGTGCCTCTGTTAACTATATCTAAAAATATTCCGACGTCAAATGTCAATTTCAGCGCGTGCTACTATATGTAAACAGAAATACCGCGATACCATAGAACCTGCGATATAATAGGAAACAAGTATACGTACATCAATATAGATCACTGTTTTCATTGGCTGCAATTGTTTTGTACCTGCCCGGATGATAGGAATCGAAAGAAAGGGAGGAAAGGAAAAAAACGTCGTCCGAGATGAACGAAAATGAGTCTCAAAAAAAATAGGAATACCATTTAGGTATTAACCACCAAATAGAACTCAAACCACCAAACAGGGGGTTGTGCCCAACCTTTCCAATGATATTTTGTTCCAAACCACTTAACCTTATGAAAATATCATATCAAAATAATTTACCTCAACGATTGGCTGAATTTTACTTCGTGTTGCACAAGGACGAAAGTAGAAAACAATAGGATTTCCTTTCTCATCTTCAAAAATTTTCCTGCCATCATTAGGATTCATTTTTCCCACGTATCGGTGTCAATTTACTTCACATAGTCAAAGATTAATTGTCGCGATAAAAAGCGCATAGAAGATAATGATCATTGCGGTGTCTGTTAAAAAAAGACACCAACCTTTTCGTCCGCTTACACGATTTGAAAGAAAACTTCACAAAATCGCGAAAAATAATTAAGCAAAAACAGTTTTAATCATAAAATGCGCAACTAAAAAAATTGCCTGAATTAATCAAATGCCTTTTCATTCATAAGTATAGGTCGTCCATCCGAATTTATTTTTCAGACCAGGATCTACAGACCTGCAGCACTAAATTAAGGTAGTTCATTTATACTAAAAATATGTTATTATCTACAAACTGTTGAATACACATTTGCAAGGAATCCACCATTTTAAATCATTGAAAAATTAAGATATGCCATATCTAATGGATTGTAATCAAATGTGCTAACTGGAATCCTAATTAGTACAATTTTAAAGGGTTTATCAAATAATAAAGATTCACTGTTATCTTTATTTTATTTTATTTTTTAATATTAGGACAACAAAGAAGATGGAGAATAAGATAGCACAAATGCCTATTTGGTTTAGTCGTAAAATAGAATTTCAAATTTTATATTTTTCCACTTAAATATATTTGATAATGTTAAAATACAAGTTTACAAAAGGACAATTTCTAACTATTATATTCAGTTTTGAATATTTTAACAAATGATAGGGAAAAAAACTCTAAAAGTTTTGGTGGTATCGAACCCACAATCAAAAAACCCTAACACTATAAGATTACCTTATGTCTGGTGCATTAACCACTAAGCCATTTCAGTCACAACAAAGTGCGGTGTTTAAATGCTAATTGCGAATTTGGTCCCGAATCTACTTGCATTATTTTTCTAAAACGTTGAATTGCTGGGATACAAAATGACATTTTTAATGTATAGTGGGTCATCTCTCCACGTTTTTGTTGATTAAAATCGGTTTGATTTCCATCAAACCTTATTTAGACTTTGATAAAATTATGGAGCTCAGACCCACTCTATAAAAGAAATGGCATTGAAGTTTTCAAAAATGACACTATTTGGAGGTTTTGACACGCATACACTAGTTTAAATTAACATATTCCAAGTATTGAACATATTTAAGGGTTACACATCTGTGCTGTCTTTAGTTCTATTCTAAAATTCATGAGAAGTATTTTTTGTACAAGCTAACTACTCTCTGAGTTTAATATAAACATCTTTGGTACAAGTTAACTATTTAGTTCTGGTCAAGCACTCACTTCCTGTCAGCCTTACTGACCAGTGCGGTCACACTTTGTCAATCTTCTTCCATCCTGTTAGATGCGTGCCTCAAACCACTATGTAAGTCTTTTTTAAAGTAGTAATTGCTTTAATTTGTCAGTATTGAATCATAATTTTGAAGTATAATTACAGATGGAAATTTATTATACAGATAAAACATTCTTAAAAGTATGGCACGCCATTATGGTCTTTGAAATAATTTACATATTTTTTCTAAGGTATAAAGTAATGGTTTTACATTTTCCTATTTTGTAAATTGTTATTTCTATTTGTTGTAGTTTTTACCAATCTTTTGCACGACGGCAACGTGTACCACACAATAAAGTATGAAACCGTGTGACTTTTGTTAAACGTGTTGTGCATGGTTATCTATCTGTCTGCACCAGGCAGAATAGTAAAAAATAGTGGATTCGTTTGGCATGTCAGCTACGGATAAACGGATACGGAAACTCACACCCAAAGGCCTTGTCATGTTCAACGAACAGTGTGAAAAGCTAAAAAATAAAACGGATGAAACCTGGGCGGAAGTAGAGGATGCTCTTGTAACATCTGGCACATGCCCAAAGGACTTCAAAAAAATAAGAGAAGTAGAGCGTTTAATATCTGTGAAATTCAAAGAATTCTGTATCTCTAGTGAAGACTATAAGAAATATCTACTGTCTCAAAATACAGAGGAGGCATTCAACTTGTTAACGGAATTAGATGTTTCAATGAACAAATGTTTTTCAATTGTAAAAAGAACAAGTGATGAGTTGAAGGAAACAAAATTCGAACTTCTTGAAACACTAAGTCATGTATCGTCTCATGTATCAAGTTTTCAAAGAGCTAAAGCGCAAGCTGAAAGAGCAAAACTAGAACTGATCAAGAAAGAAGGTGAGCTTTTAAAACAAAAAACTGATATCGAAGCAAAAATTAGTATTGTTAGACAGGAGAAAGAAATCATCTCAGCAGAAGCAGACTTCACAGAAGAAGAAAAGATTGATCTTCCAATCTACTCAAGGGAACAGATGACGAGTGCATTTATCCTCAATCACGATCAAAACCCATTAAATACCGAGGATGGCAACAATCAACAAAATCAACCATATTTTAAACAAAATCCACCAATCAGTGTACAAAATCCAGAGGCGGATGACCGACTTCCGGGATACCCAAATGCAGTCAATGAAGGTTGTGTTCCTTCAATTTCAATTCATCAAATGCATCAATTTTGTGTTCCTTCTAATTCAGTGAATCCAGTTTGTACTACCTCGATTTCAGTGCCTCTCGTCTGTGCTTCTCAAAATTCAGTGTTTCAAGGATGTGCTCCTTTAAATTCAGTGTCTCAAGTGAGTGCTCCTTCGAATTCAGTGCGTCGGGTGTGTGTTCCAAATTCAGTTGTTCAACGGAGTGCTCCATTGAATGCAGCGTCTCAAGTGTTCGTTCCATCAAATTCGATGCGTCAAGTTTGTGTTACAACAAATTCATTGCCTCATATGATTACTGCTCCAAATCTAGTACCACAACGGGCCGACAACACGTCGACAATGGCCGACTTTTCAAAGTTTTTGCTACGCAAGGATTTTCTACTCACAAGATTCAACAATTTTGATGATCGTCCAGAAAATTTCAATTCTTGGAGTTCTTCATTCCGGAGTGTTATACTAGAACTTGGTGTCACAGAGTTTGAAGAAATGGATTTACTTGTGAAATGGTTGGGCCCAGAGTCGTCAAAGTTTGCACGTACACTTCGCTCCGCAAACACCCACAATCCTAGTCTAGGTGTAAAACGTATTTGGGATAGACTGAACGACAAATATGGGAGACCTGAGATGGTGGAACATGCTCTTAAGCAGAAACTACACTTGTTCCCAACCCTCACAAATAAAGATCACACCAAATTGTACGATCTCGTGGACATACTCACCGAAATTGAATCGGCGATGACTAATCCAAAATACGAAATTTGTTTGAGCTACTTCAATTCATCTACTGGAGTACTACCAATAGTTGCCAAACTACCCTCATCTCTACAAGACAAGTGGATCTCTCAAGCTGCTGGATATAAAAAACGGAATGATGTAGCATTCCCTCCATTTTCCTTTTTTGTCGATTTCATCCGTGAAATGTGTGAAATCCGTAATGATCCTGGACTTGTATGTCAACAGTCCACAAACACAAACATGGCATACAGCAAACCTAGACCTACTAGTGCAGTCACTTCTCGTAAAGTTGAAATTGTATCATCAACTCCGTCAACACGTTGTCCAATACACAATGCTGGGCATTCACTGAACGAATGCCGTGGCTTCAAAAGAAAATCACTACGTGAGCGTCAAAACATTCTACGTGATAAGAAATTATGTTTCCGGTGTTGTGCCTCACAAAGTCATGTGTCCAAAAATTGTACAGCGGACATTAAATGTGATATTTGTGGTAATTATTATCATGTCACAGCGATGCACATTGATCGTCGTCCTTCAAAACCCGAATCCCCTACACCAGTCTCAACAGTGAAAACGGCCTTAAGCAATGGCGGGGAGTATGTGAAAGGAAAACTTGGTAGTCGTTCATGCGGGAAGATCGTTTTAGTAGACGTGTTTTGTCCATCAAATCCTGCGAAAGTTACCCGTGTTTATGCAACTATCGATGACCAAAGCAACCGGACGTTAATGTCCCCTTATTTGATAGATCGACTCGGCGTTACAGGAGAATGTAAACCCTACACTCTTACGTCATGCTCTGGTGTAACGACAGTCGCAGGACGCCGTGTGAACGGATTATGTGTCAAAGCCTTGGATGGTACAACTACATACAACTTACCGGAAGTCATTGAATGTGATTCTATTCCAAGTGAACATCTTGAAATACCTACTCCCAAAGTCGCTCAATCTCAAACGCATCTACAATGCATCGCACCTTTTATACCACCCCTAGATCGCAGTGTGAATGTTGAACTGCTTATAGGACGTGACTTACCTGATGTACATCATGTGCGCGACCAAATTACTGGCAGCAAAGGTCAACCCTTTGCTCAACGTCTTCCACTAGGATGGGTCGTCATTGGTGAAGTTTGTATTGGTAAAGTTCATCCTCCAAAGGAAGTGAATGTAAACAAAACGCATATTCTTAATGACGGGAGGTGCACCACCTTTCCAGTGTGTCACAACAATATCAATGTCAAGGACAATGATGATGACATATTCCTTCGAACACCATTTGACAACAAGATTGGACCTTCTGTTGAGGACCGCAAGTTTGTAGCTCTTATGGAAGCAGAGTTCCACAAAGACACTGATGGTTATTGGTCCGCACCATTACCTTTCAAAGAGTCAAAACCAGTGATGCCTAACAATTATTCACAGGCCTGGAAACGTGCTTTGATCCTCAACACAAGTTTAAAGAAAGATCAACACAAACGACAACACTTCTTTGCATTCATGTCAAAAGTCTTAGCTAGTGGGGCAGCAGAAGTTGCTCCTTCCGACATACCTGGGGAATGCTGGTATTTACCCCTTTTTGGGGTGTACAATTCGAAAAAACCGGATCAAATCCGAGGAGTATTCGACTCGTCGGCAGTATATCAAGACGTTTCATTGAACAGTGTGTTAATGTCTGGACCAGATTTAACAAACAACCTTGTTGGAATCCTCATGCGTTTCCGTGAAAATGCAATAGCTATTAGTGGTGACATTCAGCAAATGTTTTATGCATTTCGCGTTCATGAGGAACATCGTGATTACCTCAGATTCCTTTGGTATAAGGATAATGACTTTGAAAAACCTTTAATACAATACCGAATGAAAGCTCACGTTTTCGGAAACACACCATCTCCAGCTGTTGCCACCTATGGACTTCGAAAAGCATCATCTGTTGGTGACGATGATGTTCGTAAATTTGTTTACAACAACTTTTACGTAGATGATGGACTGACGTCTCTTGCTACAGAATCAGAAGCAATCAACCTGATGAGAAAAACACAAGCAACACTGAAAAACAACGGAAACATTCGTCTCCACAAAATCGCTTCAAACAGTGTGAATGTGATGAAATCATTTCCTATAGATGACCTAGGAAGCGAATTGAAGGAACTAAATCATTGTGCAGACATATGTAACTCACCTGTACAACACAGTTTAGGAATGCTGTGGAACTTGAACTGTGATACGTTTGTGTTCAAAATCTCCAATGCTGAAAAACCTTACACCCGCAGAGGCCTTCTATCGACAATGAACAGTATCTTTGATCCGATGGGATTTATTTCTCCAGTCACTATCAGTGGAAAAATTCTACACCGTGAACTAATATCTCCTGGATGTCACTGGGATGAACCACTTACGGAGGAACATTTGAGAAGATGGCGAATCTGGATTGATTCATTACAATCTGTTAATAACTTCGGAGTTCCCCGAATGATTGTAGCCACGTCCATATCTTTGGCACGTCACGTGGATGTTCATGTCTTTTCAGACGCATCAGAACATGCGATAGCTGCAGTGGCATATCTTCAAGTGACAGACAAATTTGGAGAAACTTCTCTTGGATTTTTGATGGGAAAATCTAAACTGGCACCTCTAAAAGGTCACACAATACCGAGACTCGAACTGTGCGCAGCAGTTCTTGCCACAGAGTTAGGAGAAGCAGTTTGTGACTACTTGAAGATTCCTCAAGATCGATTTCATTACTATACTGACAGTAGAATCGTCTTGGGTTACATTTGTAACAGAACCCGTAGATTTTTTGTGTATGTTACAAACCGTGTGGAAAAAATTCACAAAGTCTCGTCTCCGTCTCAGTGGTCTTACGTCTCAACTGACAAAAATCCAGCTGATGTTGCAACAAGATATTCACATACAGCAATTACCACATCTCTACAGCGCTGGATAACTGGACCTCAATGGTTGAAAAATTCTTCGGATATTATCAAAACTGTTTATCCTCTCATCAATCCTGAAACTGACAAAGAAATCCGCCAAGATGTTACTTCTAGCAAAACTCAAATTACAACTGAGATCGTCTTGGACTCCCGTCGTTTTGCTAGATTCTCGACCTGGAAAAATCTCGTTGTGGCCTTTAAGACTTTGAAACGTTTTGTCAGAGATAAATTTCAAGTGAGCAGTAAATGTGAAGACGAACCAGATATCTACAGAGAAACCGAAATGTTCATCATTAAACAAATTCAACAGGAGTCGTACAGTAAGGAAAAAGAAAACCTGAATAAAGGCCAACCAATTCCCAAAAACAGCAAAGTGTCGCGACTTGACCCATTCCTTGATTCATTCGGAGTTTTGCGTGTTGGAGGGAGACTTAAATTAAGTCAAGAGTTATCTCTGGGAGAGAAGAACCCAATCCTCATTCCAAATCAAAACTACATTGCAAAACTTCTTGTACTCCACTTCCATGAAGTTATTCGTCATCAAGGACGCCATCTAACCGCCGGGGCCATAAGAGCAGCAGGATATTGGATGACGGGCTGTAAAAGACTTGTATATTCCATTCTATCCGATTGTGTAAAGTGTCGTCGACTTCGTGGCAGCTTTGCTTCTCAAAAGATGGCAGACCTACGTGAGGAACAACTAACCCCTTGTCCTCCATTTACTTACGTTGGTGTCGACTGTTTTGGACCTTGGGATGTTGTCACACGTCGAACACGTGGTGGTTCTGCGAACTCTAAACGATGGGCTGTATTGTTTACATGTTTATCATGCCGTGGTGTCCACATAGAAGTAATCGAGGAGATGACTACTTCATCATTCATCAACGCTTTACGTCGCTTTACATCTATCAGAGGAAAAGTGAAGGAGTTTTATTCAGACAGAGGGACAAATTTCATCGGTGGAACTCGTGAACTTGGAATAAATGCTGTTTTTGTTGAAGACCCCTCGATAAAATCCTTCTTACAGTTGCAAGGAGCAGTTTGGAAATTTAACACTCCGTTCTCTTCTCACATGGGAGGCGCTTGGGAGCGCTTAATTGGCGTTATAAGACGGATCATTGATTCAATCTTATTGGATTCTAAGCACACAAGAATAAACCATGAAGTCCTTAGCACGTTCATGGCTGAAGCGACAGCGATAGTCAACGCCCGTCCACTGGTACCAATATCCACAGACCCCGAAGCACCTTGCGTTTTGTCACCAGCTATTTTGCTTACTCAAAAAGCCGTTGATTCAAACGAGAATTTTAAAAATCTCAGTGTCAGTGAAGTTTATAACATTCAATGGAAATTTGTTCAGTCTCTAGCGGAGAAATTTTGGTGTCGTTGGAAAAATGAATACCTGCAGAGTCTACAAGTGCGCCGAAAATGGAAAGACACTCAAGATAACATCCAAGTTGGTGATGTCATTCTTTTGAAGGACCGTGATGCACACCGCAACCATTGGCCGACTGGACTTGTCGAAAGAGTATTTCCTAGCAAAGATGGTCTTGTGCGCAAACTTGAAGTTCGTGTTATCAAAGATGGACAGTCGCGTATATATGTGCGTCCAATTTCTGAAATTATATTTTTGTGTCATTCCATTTAATGCTCATTGTGTTGTGACGATTTACAAAAACAGTTCAATCAATAACTTTTTTGTGAACAGGGTACGGTATATGCAATTGAGTGATATTTTCATATCAGACGGGGAGTGTGCTGTCTTTAGTTCTATTCTAAAATTCATGAGAAGTATTTTTTGTACAAGCTAACTACTCTCTGAGTTTAATATAAACATCTTTGGTACAAGTTAACTATTTAGTTCTGGTCAAGCACTCACTTCCTGTCAGCCTTACTGACCAGTGCGGTCACACTTTGTCAATCTTCTTCCATCCTGTTAGATGCGTGCCTCAAACCACTATGTAAGTCTTTTTTAAAGTAGTAATTGCTTTAATTTGTCAGTATTGAATCATAATTTTGAAGTATAATTACAGATGGAAATTTATTATACAGATAAAACATTCTTAAAAGTATGGCACGCCATTATGGTCTTTGAAATAATTTACATATTTTTTCTAAGGTATAAAGTAATGGTTTTACATTTTCCTATTTTGTAAATTGTTATTTCTATTTGTTGTAGTTTTTACCAATCTTTTGCACGACGGCAACGTGTACCACACAATAAAGTATGAAACCGTGTGACTTTTGTTAAACGTGTTGTGCATGGTTATCTATCTGTCTGCACCAGGCAGAATAACATCGATTTAATGTTAAATATAAATTGTTTTTGATAATTTCAAAAAGAAATTATCAGATATCGATTTGTTGATATTTTAATTTTACAGTATCTTATCTTTTCTCATATAGGCATTTTACACGCCTTATTCATCCATCTTCTTAATCATCTCATGATGTCAACATTAAATTAAGGTGTATGGAAAATCTATGATTTTAATATGTATATCTTTTTAGTACAAGTTATTATCATTTTTTTTTTACTAATCTCTTGGTAAAAAGTTGCATATTAAGATTTCCCTGTCTGACCCCCCCCCCCCCCCCCCCCCAAAAAAAAAAAAGTTGTACATGTACCAACCAACTGAATGACTTGAAAAAAGGGATGCGATGCTAAATCTTTGTAGATTGTAGATTGAACATAAGGAAGTTACGATCGAGGAAAACCACAAGCCCCAGGTTCATCACATCTTAATTTTTTTTCTTTGTTACGATTTTACTTCGGACTTGGCGAGTTTTTCAGACACGTAAGCCGAGCCTTGTGGGTACTGTCGTGTCATGCAATCGAAACCCCACGGGGATTTTCGAGTTGAATGTATTGTTTTGAGATTTCTTTTTTCCTGAGAGGAAGCAGATGTAATCACTGCTGGACGGACCTATCGCATTTAAAACATAAAAGAAAACGGGAAATAAAGTATTGATTCTTTTCCGTTGAATCTTGCGACAGAATTATTAGTTACCCCATTTCTTTCATCAAGGTTATTAGAAGTCGGGGAAAGTGAAGGAAAATACCATCTCGTTTGCACTACATAGGACAAAGCTTCAGTATCATCTTAACTAGTTGCTAAACTTATAAAATGACTGATTATTTCATTGAATGGGAATTTTTTTTCCGTCGTAGATGTATTAGCACAAGGCTAATTGCTGACAGAATTATGTTGCTTCCTTAAAGGCGATTTCCTTTGAAAATTAACTTTTTTAAAAATAGACATTTTTGGCTTATTTTCAATGGATTGCGAAAAATCGTAATGTCAGTAAGCGCAAATGAATAAGACATGCACCAAAACAATTTTTCAAACACTAAAAACTTCCACAAAAAAAGAGGAAAAGATGATGTATTTGGTCCGAAAATTGACTTTTCTCATGTATATAGAGCTTGTTGGCTATATAAAAAATCTAGAAAATATATCAGTTACTATGTGTTTTACATATAAACGTTCTACAAATAAAGAATTATGTAGTGTTTCTATGCTCAATGGTACATAAATAAACCCCCACTCTTAAAAACATCAATTCAATGGATTTTTTTTTATATAAACGAAAAGAAATTCATGAAACGATACGGTAAAATAATTCTTTGTAAGAATACTCTGCGGAAAATTGTAACATACATTGTAAAATTTAAACTAAGACGAAACATAATTAACCATGAGTAATTCTTTGTAAATTTAAGTTTAGTGGACAGGGAAATTTTTAAAATATCATAAAACGAATAAGAAATTTGAAAAAAAAACCCTGTAATGCACATATGTACCTTTACTGCAAAATGAAAATTCTTCTCTCTCTCTCTCTCTCTCTCTCTCTCTCTCTCTCTCTCTCTCTCTCTCTCTCTCTCTCGTTTTGTTTGTTTTAATCCTGCATATAATTTCCTTTAAGAAGACAGGTAGCGGTCATGCATTTTACAGAAGAGCTCTGTATAAAAATAAGGGAAAATATTCAAATCTAAAAACTAAAATGTATGAAATTTTTCTTTTCCAAGTAATAGTTCATAGCCTAAAATTATAGCTGAAATTTTAAAATTGGTCTGCATGATGATTAGTTTACTGACCACCCAGCCTCCTTATATAGAGGGGGAGGGGGAGTTAACCGCATCACACGCAAGATTCGTGAAACTATAGCATTACAAAGAAATCGATCACCAGCGACAGGTGATCAAAGTGGGTCAATGCCAGTCACTGATTAATGTCCTTCTGATTCATAAACTGTTTTCTCAATTATCATCTAAATCAAGATTCGATATTTGGTTGCAATGATTTCAAACACACAGAGAGAGAGAGAGAGAGAGAGAGAGAGAGAGAGAGAGAGAGAGAGAGAGAGCGTTACATTTATATATAGAATCCATTCATTCGTCGATGGGGTTTTCTTTTTTTGCATAGTTATGTAATGAGAGAATGGTTTTTACTCTCGAGCTTGGGGTGTGTGCTTCCGGCCGAGTTTACGTGCATTAATCATAATCATTAATCATATTACACGTAATCTTTAAGGGTAAATCCGTTTGAATAAGTGAAACCTCAGGTCACTTAAATTTGCAAAATTTTGTAAATGCACGTAATATGTATATAATACACTAGAGATTAAAGCTTGCAAAACAAGAAAAAAGAAAAGAACAAGAATCCTCATTCAGAATGAAAATTACAAAAAATTATTCTTTGAGTGGTAAGACACATTGTAAGAAATAAGTTCTAAAAGAAGTGCGTCACTAATTAAAAGTAACGATATGTTCCCATTCCTTCTCAACATATTGAATAACGGAGACACAACAACTAAAGCCGTTTCAGATAAAAATGAGAACAAAATATTAGTAACAGAAAATGAAGTACAGTAATTTTTTTTAGATGCGACTTTATTTATACAATTAAAGCCAATGTAGAATCATGATTAGAAACTTCATACCAATTTCAAAGTACTATTAACATCATTGTTCCAAATTTGAATTTTTTTTTATGTTTGCTTACCAAAATCATAGTTAAAGGCTAAAAAGAATTATCTCTCAAATATTAAGGTAGATCTGTCGGGTATAATGTGTTGACCACCCAGCCTCCATAATTGTCCATTTCGGTATGGAGAATTTTCTCGTATTTCTGCAACTCTTTCAAAAGAATTCATTGTGGATAAAAAAGGACATTATGTTAATTACAGTTGAAAGTTCTTATTTCAATTTGTTCATTAAAAAATGAATATATCGTGGTTTCTTTGTACGATATTTAAATAACTTATTTTTTTGGAACTGCTGATCATGTAACTAGACATCATCTCAAAGGGGCCTGCTTAAATAATGAACATTAGGATGAAAAGCATTTCAGAGGATTTTGCTTTGACCTTCACCTCTGACAAAGAAATTTTCCACTTGGCATAGAACTTTAATTCAAGCTCATTGTATATGTACACCCCTTACCTTACAAACATTTGTTTGGTTTCATCTAAGCAAGATTATATATAGGTCAATGGGAGGTAATTTATGGTCTAAAACTTGATTTTTAATATATTCGATCAATGCTTACTATCTATTCAAGATATATTAGTAAAGTCAGATATTCTTTACACAATTGCGCTTAAAAATATAGTTCCATTTATGATCAGCAGATACAACCTTACAACAAATGTTTAGAATATTGATGTATATGTAATATTTGAAAGAAAACAAAATTAACGTAAAATTATTTTTAAAAATCATCTTCCCCCAAGAAATGTAAATGTGAAGTATTCATATTCCTACGCTAGCTGCCTCCTCAGTCTTTTTCACGATCATATAGGTCATTCTTTGATTGACAATTTTTTCACTAATGAATATTGCTTAAATTATTACAATTATTATGTTACTTTCATGATTTTTGTTCGTTAGGTATCACACAATCTATTTTAATTATTTATTGTGCATGACTGTGTGCTTTTCTTTTCTTTTCTTTTAATGACGGAATGGTTATGCAACACCTGCACCATATTTCTGATCGCACTCGTGTAGACTCTGTTTAAGCACAGATGTGTGCATTGTTTGCTAGTGACGCAAGACTGGTGGCAGTATTTGCTACGGACATGAAGAACTATATACGCCAGTTTCTTAACAATTCAGTGATTTTAACTTATAGATCAGCTGAGCACAGTGAAAATTCGAAGTAATTTTAAAGTCGAATATCTTGGATATGGGGTAACCCATATCTATTCTTGTTTAGAGATCTGCTATAACCTTCATATGTGGCCTTGAAACTTGGTTTAAGCTCGCTGCACATCCTTTACACAAAAGCTCTGTTTATGTGAAGTATGAACAAATATGACTATGTAGAGAGTGTATATGCTCTAAACAAAGATTTTTTGCGTTTTCTGATATGACCATTACCCTTGACCTAGAAACTTTATTTAAAGTCACTGCACATCCTTTGACCAAAGACACTCTGTTGGTGAAGTATGAGTCAGATTGTACCAAGAGGAGAGAATGTATGATCCAGACAAGAATTTCTCACGTAATTCTGCTATGACCTTAACCTTTGACATAGAAACTAATTTTAAGGTCACTTTACACCCTTTACTCTAAGGCACTCTGTGGGTAAAGTATGAACTAGATTGGGCCAAGGGGAGAGAAGATATGCTCCGGACAAGTGATCTCGGACGGACGGACGGACAGACAGACGGACGGATAGAAAGACTGATCATTATAGGTCGCTCGCAGAGCGGACCCTAATTATAAAATATAGGAAGTTATATCCGTTTGACATAGCTACGTGACTTTAAACCGGTAGATATAAATGTCAGACAGACATGGAGCCGCCAATATGATAATGATACTTGAGGGAATTAGAATGCAAAAATGGTGATATTAGTACGTGTCTTCATGCGAAAATACCATGTCATTTCACGGATATGATATTCGATAAGATTTGAAATGAATTGTGTTTTTCCTATTTTTGAAACCTCAAACCAAATATTGATCCTGTGGTTTCACGTCAATTAGACCCCAAAAAGGAAATCAAAAATAGTATTCATTAGGACAAGATTCATTCTTTAAACCGATTAATTAAATCCCTTGTGAAAAAAATAAGTGAGGAAGATTAATTGAAAATCATCACCTATTTTTTTATTTCGATAAATACCCTCGTTCTTAGGTATATAACTAATGACATAGACCGCTCCCAAATTCAGGAGTTTTTACTAAAACTGTGTCTACACCATTCATGTTTGTACAAATTCCCAGAATTCGTCGCCACATATTAAAATCCCCGGGGGAAATTACTTATAGTTTTTTGTTTGTATTTAAGAGCATCAATAAGTGTTTTCATGCAGGACTTTACAAATGGTTAATCACACGAAACACCAAATCAAGCGTCAACAGCTAAACCTGACAAAAAGCACTTGATATTTACTCAATAGCACCTACCGGTATTTTACCATGACCCCTTGGTAAAAAAAAAAAACCGGTTCGAAATGAGATTTTCTTAGATTATAGAGGGTTTTTTTTCTATATAGATGGTAAAACGGTTTGTAATACGCTCGGAAATTCAAAACCTTTAGCTTACCTGAACCACAGGTCAGGTGAGCTTTTCTGATCACCTGTTCTCCGCCCGTCTGGTCGTTGTCCGTCTGATTGCTTTTTTTTCATTTTCAATTTTTTTCTTCTTCTCTTAAACCTCTGGATCAATTTCAACCAAACTATCCTTATTCAAAATCAAGGACCAAATTCACGAAGAAACGACGAATATATTATGATTTATTTTTCGATATAGAAATTAAACTCATCGTATCTGGTACTATGGAGTCGTCATAAAACTTGAATATGTACACTTTTTCATTTATATTTTTAATAGGATTTAATACTCCATCGGCATGTCAAATCACACCTTAAACTTGTATAAACAGTGTCAAACATGTGATGATATAAACAGAAACTGTCAGTTCCAAAAGCAGCGGCTCAAATTTAATTTAATAAATTTTCATTTTTGTGATGCAATTTACCCTTTTTTGTGATAAATATTTTGGTAAGAGTCAAACATCCTATCGGAAATTTTTTTTTACTTTAAAATTATTTGTTTTACATGAGTTTAAAAATTACTTAACGATTGGCGTTTGACCATCAGTTCACGGTGCATTTTATCACAAAATGCAAATGTAAAGTCACTAAAACTTAAACAAACCACAACGGAACTACTTTTAAAATGTACAAATTGATCATCTAAATCCAGCATGATCTTCTATTATACCGCTTACATTAGGACCATGATCATATTATCATTGTCGTAAACCGGTTTCAAAATATTCGAAAATCTCTGGCAGCAACATATGAACACCGAACCGTAGCTTGGGAAGTTGAATGTTAAATTTATTAGTATTAGTAAAATAAACACAGATCGGTTTGTTTATAGTTCTCCGGTACTTACAATGTAGCTTAAAGCCTTGTTGCTATCTGTTCTTCGTACATAATGTGTACGATATTGTATTGTGTTAAAGCTGGCATGGCTTGGCCTCGTCCAATTGGCCTGGCCTCAATTTTTTACTCCAAATTTGGCATGGTCCAAAATTTTTGCCCTGCCTCAAATGTTTGGCAATGACTTCAGATTTAGTCTCTAAAAAATATTTTTTGCCTGACCTCAATTTTCAAATTTGTTTTCATTGCTGATGATCGGGCATCATTAGATCGATATACAGTTGTACGTTGTCAATGTTGCTTTTAATATGATGGACGATTTGGACTGGTTAAACAAAGAAAGTAATAAAATATTGAATTTATGACAAACTTTTTTTTTACCATTTTTTTTACACATATTGCTGACGTTTATCTATCGTACAATAACAGAAGTAGAACAATCATCACGCACGTGCATGCGCGTAAAACAGACGTCATATTAATGATACAGAGATCAAGTTCTGCATCAAAGATGTGTAATAAAATTGAAAAGATACATAAAGCTGTCTGAATGTAGAATTAATAGGGCTCGATGGTTGTGGCCATTTTAATCCTACTATTATAATCTCTTTGAGAAGAAGAGCTCCGTATAAAGATATAGGAAAATGTTCTTTTAAAGCAGAATTGTATGGAAATCTTCTTTACTATATGGCAGTTTATATCTTAAGAAAATCATACCTAAAAATTAAAGGTAGACCTGATGGTTAATTTGTTGACCACCCAGCCTCCTTAAAACCAGTAAATAATGGCAAGCTGTGTGTATTTAAACTTATTCCTTCCACCCTCCCAGCCTTTCTCTATCTTTCGTTCTCTATCATCAATAAGATATATTTAGAACCATTTTAACAAGGCCTTGGACTTTCGGTAGGATGTAACTTTTTTCTTGCGTCAAAACAAGTTTAAAATGACGCTAGTTTCAAGTGAAATATACACAGATTGCGTAGTCTTGGCTCAAAAGCCAGACAAATCTTGTTGATTTCAAAATGGCTGAGTGGCCAGTAATGAAATAGACAGGCCTATGCCTACGTCACATTGCTGTTTGACACAACTACCCAAAGTCCAAGCTCCTGTTAAAATAGTTCTATTTTCTGTAAGGTTCTTTAAGGAAAATCAAATTGCCGTCATATATACGGTTATAAAGACAAGATGGAAGGCCTGACTGTCTTAACTGCTTGGCATGACTACGTGTTAAACGTGAACATGTTCTTTAATTTTTATAATATAATTATCGATAATACAATATAAAATGGACAATGGACTCTCATTCAATAACTTTACAAAACATATATATGGATATAAACAGCAGATTACTCTCTTTGTTGTGTTATGCGAGTTGTAGGCTAACAGTTGAAATAATTGCATTTGTAAGCAATATAATTCAGTGACGCGGGTATACTTTTCTTTCTGCAACGTCTGCAAATGTTATATCTCGCATGATACATCAAAGAAAAAAACCAAAATAATTACGTGTCTAAAAACACTTATACGGTAGTAAACTTGAAACTGGAAAGTGAAGTGTTTGACTTTAAGTTGTGGCGTATTTCCTGTGACGTCAGATTTGGGGTAGGTCGATTCGGTCCAGTATTGTTTGATATCATGTACGCGTGCAAATCGGATACATATATATATTCATATGTACATAAGTATTGTAGACATGATTGGTTTATAAACCTGTACAATATTTCCGATTCACAGATACGATTTTTGGAAAATAGGAATGACCGGACTTTTGTGTGTGTAGTCTGCTTTACATTCACACAAAATTGTTTTCCTTTCCTGTTTATAGTTGCAGCATATGTTTAGAAATAATGAGCACAGAATTTTTCAATCATTATTCATCAATAAAAAATAATAAATAATATTACTATGTAAAAAAAAAAAGAGAAGGGAATAGAATGTACTTAAAATATCAGAGATGCAAGTGCTTGGATGTTCTGATGTTTAATGATGGGCTGTATAACACACACTTATGATATTTTGGTGGATTTCTTTGAAATATGATTTCACAATTTAAATTCAGTTATAAGCTCACAATCATCTTGTATGATTTTTTTAGCATTTTTTTTTCAAAGTAACTGAAAATAATTGTTACAAGTGCAGATTAACAAGGTATCTCTTAGAGTGTAAATTTTGGCATCAATTAATATAATATATTTATCTAATAATTAATTCATGGCATAAAAAGGTCAAGTAAACTTCTTTCAATGTCTTAGATAAAAAATAATGATGTCGATATCGAGCCACGTCAATTATATGAGAGGGTGGGGGGGGGGGGGGGGGGGGCGATTTCAGTGATTCATTTTCGTCTAATTGATGTTCGGAGGAATACTTAGGCTACTAGTAAGAATAAACATGACAAACTCTGTGATTTTTTTTTACTATTTTATATCAAATGACGGATCATTCCACGTTTATCTATACCCAAAAAAGTACCCTAAAATAACTGTGCAATGAAGAGAATGTCTTTGAAAAAGAAGATACATTAATTCCTCATACAAGTTGAAAGCCGGCGATCGATGCATACCGGGTGAGCATAAAAGAGAAATAAAAGTTGTTCATGTGATTATTTTTTGCGTGATGATTTATTAATGTACATTATATATGATTATTATTTTGACACTCCAAATAATGCATTAAACATGCGCGTCAACATCCGTTGTAGTTTATATAATCTAGTTTAATTGGCGGTTGTGTAATTTGATGAAGCTGTTAGTTCAAAGAAATTTTTTTTTTTTAGGTTTTAGGAGATTGGAAATGAAACCGAAACAACTTCTGTTATTGGGTTACCCCCGAGTAAAAATATTTTAATTTTATATTACAAATCACAGAGGACGTTTCAAACACTGATATCTCAAATAATACAAAAACGTTAACACAAACATCGATTTCTCTCGCTCTTTTGAATTGATTAGGTGTTCTCAATAATTCAATTTTATTCCTTGTGATTGCTCTATATTAAAATTCCTTCCTTCCTCTATTTTCGAAAAATAAAATATTTATAGCACACCAAATTAAAAACAAGTCATTTCGTCAAAGTACTTAAAAATATTTTTATTCAAAATTCAATTTTTTTTAAAGTACATAAAATATCGAAGGATAACCTCTCCCTTTCCTTTAGCAATGTTTTCATGTCAACAATTTTGGTAACTTATAATTATGTTTATAAAAAAAATAAAACGGTTAATTCAGGAATAGCACTACGATTTTCGGCAGAAATAATTTCCGGAAAGCAATTTATCTGTTTTAATCGTTCAAGTATTGCTCCAATTTTTTTTTTTGTACAAAGTACTTCTCATTTTCTATGAAACATAGTACCATATTTGAAACTGGTCACAAAAATTAATTACTTTTGGAAAACCCAGAATGAAGGAGGCCATATCCGCGTACAGTGATTTCGTTCCTTCACGATCAGGCGTGAATCGAATGCCTGTTCTTCATAGGCGTGTATATATATAAAGCCCTGCACGCCTCAGAGTCGTCCACTTAGCTTCGCACTCCATCAGCTGATTGCCAACATACTAAGGTAAGCACCTAACAATGGTACCTCATCATGTGTAAATAGTAGCCTTTCCTGATGTGATTTTTTATCTGCAAACAACTCAAATTGAAATCTCTTGAATACAGCTGATTTAATCCAATGTATTGGACCTCATTGGCTTTTGAGTGGACGCTGGTCTTGAATCAGCTGTTTTCTCTAGAGACCGCATCATTCACCGGTGATGCCCCAAAGCATCTTAGGTGTCTGGCCCTAGCAACCTTTGCCCTCGGAAATCAAATAATCATTGTTAATTTTCGAAGGATAGTCTCTGATAATCACGTGATATTTCACAGCCCCTATATTAAGGTGTATTTCTTATTGCCGAGTCCTCTTTACAGCCTTCAGAATGGAAACTAAGATCATCTGCTTGGCTCTGGCCTTTCTGCTAGTCGCTATGGAAATAAATGCTGTACCTATGCGGCGAAGTCTTTCATCGGAAGGTAAGATGATTTCCTTTTGTACCCTTAATTGTGTGCTTCCTTTTGCTGTTTTCTTTTTCTTTCTAAACCCATGCATGTACTCTAAACTTTATATATCCAAAGTAACATAATCTATAAAAGAAACTCTGATGATGAAACTGGTTTTCAAAATAACTTACGAGTACGTTTTAATATCATTATTTTTTTTAAGATTTCAAGGGAATAATTTTCGTATCAATTGTAAGTTATTTTGTAAATCGGGGGTCCTTGTCAATGATACTGATTGACATACTAATCAAACTAAACGCTATATGTCGTCAAAATGCTTTTACCTAAACATTGAAAACAGCTTTTTTATATTTAAATAAATTCAAGTGAATTATACATTTCTGTATTATTTCATGTCATACTAATTAGTTGACAAGACTGTTTTGGTAATAATCTGGTGGCTTTTAATATAACGTCTTATTAACAGTTCATCGTGTCTAACATTGAACAACTTTTTTCCTTGTCGGAAATATAATTCCATTTCTATAATTTATAGCAACGATGTTACCCTTCAGTGCAATGAATATTGACTTAAATTGGCTTTATCTACTGATAAAGTTATTGAAAAATCCACAAAATTAAATTTACCCAAGCATTTAAGTAAATAATAGTAATTTTGTGACATATGGTGTACATCGTAATGTTAAAAATAAATTTTGCTCAACATCGCAAAAAGACGTGATTAATCAAATACTTCTCATGCTGTTATCTGATTGAAAATTCATAAATCACAGCGGAGGAATCTCTTCTATGTGAGAACAGCTGATTCTTAGAATTCCAGTTGTACAATTCTGGGAATCGTCTATATGTTATAGATGATTATTTTACCTCAGTTTCCTGTGTGGTTACACTGATTGGGATGACCTCATAAAACTGGTATAACTATATATGAAGAATCGTGAATAATAGATGATCTCTGGAATACCGTTTAATAATCCCCCCCCCCCTACACCAAACCCATTACCCCAAAAAGACTATTTACGTACATCCAAGTAGTAAATATCAAATTTTATGCGTGGGCTTAATTTATTACCGAGTAATTTGCAACAATATTTGCCAGTGGCATAAATATGTTTATGACCAGAATAATTCCTGGGACTATTTCGCCAGACTCTCTGTGTAATTGAATCTCTTTTGGGGACCAGAGGCGGTCTCCAATCAACTATGGTCGTGCATATTAATCGGAGTATAGGAGATTGTCAGCACGTACCCCTTGTGTTGTAATCAGCTGTTTGTCAGGCAGCTGACTGATTAAAATGGTAACGCGAGACCCAAACAATCGATCTATTACAGAATTATTACATCAAATTACGTGAACATAACGAGGTCATTTCCAATTATTTCATATCGTCTTCCATTTGACCCGCGGTTCTGAAAGAAATGTGCATAAGACGAGAGGAAATGCGGTAGATTTTAAAAATTTGGTCGGGAGACATTTCTGTACGATTTTGATTGTTTATTAACTGCAAAAAAAATTTTTCTTGGATACTGAACTTGAAAGATATTTCGGGAAACTTTGATGATATTCTAGCCTTTAAACTATGAACATCATGTTCCAATGCAAACGCCCCTTTACTTAATCCCCCGTCGCGCACATTTATAAATATACCCCTCAGACAACTTTGATGTTTATGAATTTTCATAAAATTCGGGATGTTTAACCTATTAATGACTAAAACATGCAGCTAGAAAAAACAAAATAGGTTTTGCCATGTCTCGCTTATTACCTCAATTATTATATCAGTATTCCGGGAATATATTCAAAGATCAAGGTTATCACAATAATGTCTATCAACAATTCAAAGATTTCTAACAAGTAAGGTAGGCGTTATGTTTTAATTTAAAATGAAATTCATTTTAATTCATAATTTAAAAATAAATGTTTTATTGAAATTTTTATAGGACTAACTTTTCAATTACAAACACAGCTATCATCGTTGAATACCTACTGCCAGTCCCCATATATTGTACACTTACTGACAGTGAACCAACTCGCTGAAATGTTTTGTTCTCATGAATAATTAATTCCTTATTCCAACTGGCTCCTTCACACTTTCGAAAAGGAAACATCGACAACTGCGTTTTTGGTTACTTTAATTTGCATCGGTGAACAACTGCATGTTTTCAAAACACGATCCTTGTTTTCATCCCTCAACAAAAAAGATCTACAAGAAGTCACGCATACATCTTTCACCTGAGCGATAAAACTCAAATCAAATTGAATTTGGAATCCCTTTTCATGCTATTTGCAACAACAAAAAAATATTTTGAAAATTATGTTTATATCAGAATTAAAAAAAAAATAATATTCATGGAAACTAGAAAATTCCAAACAGTTGAACTACGGTCAGTTAGTATTTTTCAGGTTGAGCGTGGGTGTTTAAGGATGTTTAGGCATGTGTTTGTGGTAAAACGTTTTGATTATAAATACTTTTATGTAATTTGAAAACGGAAAAAGCGAGTAAGTAGAAAACATCATAGCGCCACTACTGGGTGTCTGTAGATGGCCTAGAATAATAAACCCACTAACATCCTTTATAGCATTAACTCATTAAGAAGTCCCGGTTTATCAAACGGATGTTAAAAATATGTCCTCATAAACCACACCTAGTATCAGCATCCATTTTTGTGTGACTAAACTAACGATTCCCTTACATCAATAATGCATTCGAGTTAATATTATCTTTTGGCTGCATTACTTACTAGCACCTTTTAACTACTAAAACACTTTCTGGATGCATTAACAAAATCAAGAAATTTATAGACAAAATTTAAATTTGATATATTTTCACAAAACGAAATAAAATGAAAAAAAAAATGTGAACTGTTAAATGATGTACTTGCAGAAGTTTTGATTCGTTCGCCCAGGGATCTCTCCCAGAATTATGAATTGGCTTTGATAAGAGCTTGTATAAAGGAAAAACTTCAGGTTCGAGACACACGCCTACTGTCGCCTCGCTGTCAACAAATCTTTCATAGAGACCAAAATTTTGTTCACTCGGGCTAGTGGTCTAAAACAAGCTTCATTTGTACCCATAGGAACTGTGTACTACAATCAGTGAACATGCGATGAACAGAAACCAAAAAGATATATATACATGTACAAGTAATAGACAATGGAGTTTCTAGGTATTGTTTTCTTATCTACAAAAGAATCTCAATCAATTCTGGGGAAAACTTGCCAGATAACGTTTCGTTCAAGATATATCCGAACAGCACAGATTTTCCTCACAGCTGCATAGGAGATAAATGTTGTCTTGTCCGTTTGTCTGGCCATGCCGTTTATATATCCCACAGAAGAAATACCGGTATATTAAGATAAAATTTCTCATATTAAAAAAATGGCTTAAGACATGACAGTGCCTTTATCTGAGATCGTTTTGTTGAGTTCAAGATGGCCACACACTGTACGATTAATGATGGACCGGATAAGATCATTCTATGTGTAAGCATTAACTAAACGACTTTGAACTTTGACTTCAGTTGAGTCATCAAGTGACGAATGTTATTTACTTATTATGTTATTTTCTTTCGCTTACTAGTATTATTAAGCTTATCAATTAGACTAAAAACCAAATCGGTGGTAGTTTATACAATGTAGGTCTGTTATTTTTTTCTGTTATAAGAAATTATATCAACTACCAAAGTGTTGTTGTCATTATATTGTTATTTGCTTTGTTTCATGTTATTTATAGATTTTTGTAATTTTGACCCCAGTATAAACTTGTTCAAAAGTGATTTTGTTTTCTTGAACTGTTTGCTGATTGCGTTATTAATATAACCAGGTGTTATGATAATCAAAGAGGTAAACTCTTCGATATATGATTTTTTTTTCAAGTGGCTTTGATGGAAATATTGAAATGATTATGAGAAGTTTCATGAGAAGTAAGATTTTTGTTTCCCTTGGTTGCATTTAAGGATCACTGAAAGAAATATAGAAAATATCAATAAACATTTGACATTGTTTTAATCCATGATCAAATCATATAAGAAAAATAAATCGATTGATAGGCACACCTCTATTATCAAATCGCTTTCTGTCATATAAGGGGAAAACTTCATCTGTGGTCGAAAGAGCTATGATGTTTTTTAATAGAAAGGGGCTAGCAAATATATTTTTTTGAACAAAGCTCGTTTTTTAGCATGAATTTGGAAAAAAAAAACTTCTTTAACAATTTTATTGACGTCATAGTCTCTATTGATGTAGCTCTCTTTCAAAATGTGAGTACAAAGAGCAAAGCCACTCTGGTTATTTTCGTTATGATTTCGTTATGAAAATCCCTTTAGTATGACTTGAGTTATAATTTTGAATCCCAAACCTTTGTACTTATAACCACATGCTTTGATGAAATAAAAAAAAAAACAAAACCCTTTGTACATGTATTCACCTATGCATTGAATGACGCCTACAATATGAACCTACGAAGCGCTTTTATAACCCCATTAAATCTTTAAGTTCAGCTACACCAACTTATTATTTGTAATCGTTTATAAATATATGAAATTATAATTAAAATTTTATCAAAGCAATATGTGCTGTGACTTTCCTGCTTGTGATTTACTATATTTATTAGCTACAAATGATATAAAATAGAACTTGTTTTCAGTTACTGAAATATTGTGTTGATACATCCCTTGTATATTCAAAGAGGTTTAATTTGAAGCAAAACATTCTCCTTATTATTATCTCTATTATGAAATAAAATCTCAGACGAATCATAGTCAAACCTCCTTCAATTCATAAACAAAATTGTTTCAAACAACATTTACTTTGTCAAACCAGTCGATACAAAGAAATATAACTTTCACAGCTCATATTGCTAAAGATAATCTCAATGAAACGTAAAACTGATTACAATTCAATAATTTTTTCTCTCTGATATGTTAAATTACAAAAGAAGTAATGATAATAGCTAATGACTAATCGATAAAATCGTTTACCATAAAGTCAATCATAATTTCTTGTCGAAAGTCGAAGGGTGTCTTTTCTTTCTTCTTGTAGATGCCATGGCTTCCAAACTTTTCAAGCGAAGCCCCGAGTTGACCGCAATTTGTGTAAAGTACTTTCTAAAATATGGAAGATTCCATCCCATGTGTACTCCGGGCTCTAGGACAGCTCCTGGAAGTCAAATTATTCACATGACATAGGAGAGAAAAAAAATCAAACTTTAGTTTAGAATATTTAGAAATTTTGCGCGTTTCTGTGGGCGATAAGACAAGCAAGGCTTTGAGTGATGAGAATTGTTATTTTTCTCTTCACACTGTTACGATTATTCATTGTTTACGTGGTGAATGTTTGAGAGTATATACAACAAATAAACAAATAAAAACCTCTGGATTCCATTTCCTTCTTCAGTGTTTTAACTCTTTATGCATGCCTCTAGAAATTGATAATGCTATGATTAAAGAAATGATTTTTTTTTAAATTTCCAGCAAGAAAAAAATAAAAAGTATCTACACAATTGTTGTTAAATAATAAATTAATACTAGTAACGAGTAGGGTTTCAAACAGAGGTCTTTGAAAGTCTTAATTTTTTATAAAGTTGAAGGTAAGGACATGATTACATCTTTCTAATTCGAAGTTTAGATAGACAATGCTCTTGCTGTTAGAATGATCTCTTTTATAAATAAATGTCAAAGAAAAAAACCCAGTGTTTTCAATCAAAAAATTATTTTAATATTTATGATCTTGAATGAGCTCATTTTGCAAATCGATTCAATTACTTGTTTCCATTTCTTTTTTTTTCTTTTTCCCAAACATATAAAATTCGAGATTTTGTAGTAGGAAAATATAACAGATACAATGATACATTTTCGATTTATTTGCTACCGTCTTTAATTGTGAAACATAGATGCAACGTTAACGTTTTTCGACTCGTCAATGTGAGGTAAGCAACTGCTATTTTGCTGTATAAAGTAAAACTTGCTCTTGAAAAGTTTAAATTTTTTTGTCATGTAAATCATACAATGATGATTTTTTTAATAATCCCGGATGCTATTATTATACATGTACTTCAGGTTTGAAATATTAGAAATAGACTCAAAATTCATAGTTAAAAATCAATTAATGTATCTTTGTGAGTGTAAATGTTGGTTACTGTGAATTTGTTGTTATCGATATTGTTTTCTCTATTTTCATCTGGTGAAGGGTGTAAAATAAATTTAGAAAAAAAAACAACATAATTATTCCTAAATTAAATGAAATGAAAGTTTTTAAATTTGCGATTTGTTTCTACCTTTCATTATATTTTTCTTACCTTTCATAATTTTTTTTTACCTTTTTTACAAGATCCATGGATCTCGTCTGCTGTCAAGCGGGCCAAAAACGAAATGATTGTGTTGATGTCCAGATGTCTGAGGGACATGTACGAAAGGAGACCCCCCTCACCCAACTGCATGCGTTATTTCAAGTCCCTACGACCAAGTGGCAGTTCTGTTATCAACATGAGTTAAAAACGGACTCTCCAAAACCTTTCATTTCTTTCCTTTGATTTATCTTTCAAAAGAAACATTTGGATAAATGACAAATGGAGTGTATCAAAATAGAACAGTGTTTGGAAGTGGTCTTGGCAGAGATGAATTTTTATACTTTCATCATATCTTATTTCTTGTTTTATTTTTGGTCTTTCTGTCTCTATTTATGTTTTCTATTCAGTGACTTGACACAAAACGAGATGAGATGAATAAAAATACGAAAAATTGTGTTTGATTTTGTCACATGCAACTTTTATACATGTAACATATTAATTAAATGCATACTGGTATGCGATCAAAGTGACGGTATGTATAGTGTTAGATATGCATTTGACTCATACCGTGAACCAAAACTAAAAGGGTCAATATAAAGAAAGAAACAAAAGGCCCATGGGCCAAAACAGTCATCCCAGTATATTAAATTATCAGGAATAATTTAATACATGTAGTTAAAAGAAATCTTAAAAGAATAAAGTGCTCTGTAATAAACAAGATAAGTAATGCAAAAATTATGCATGATAATCTTTAAATATTTTCAAAATATTTGTTTTCATTTAACAATGCAAAAGGGTATTTTTGATTTTGATGATTTTCTGCATACATGGAAAGGTATAACAAGAATTCCTCGCCAGCCTCGCAATTCAAATATATTCACTTCACAAGTGAGGTTTAAAGAATACTAGTAGCAAGGCATGCAAGTAAATTTTAACGGGCAATCTCTTTGCAAATACATTTCAACATTCTTGCCTTATTGTAAACACCGTTCTCATACTTATGAATGCACTGAACCAAGTTGTTCATGTATGTCTAAATTTGACTGAGGGAGAATCATTCGAGGCTATATTTTTAGAATCATTTTTTTTTTGTTTTGAGGACTAAGGTAGATTTCTTTTTTTTTTTTGGTAAACTTTTAAATCTACTTTGTTAACAAACATTTAATTTCAATATCATTTATACAAAGCCACCCAACAACTCAGTGATCAAATATTGGGATCATTTTGTGTAACTTGAAGCCAAAACACATTCCTTTTTAACCGCAACGGTAACTTTGAAGAAGAACAGTTGTGTCTTCATTGTACTTAACTTACATTGACAAACGAGATTCTTTTACAATGTGAACTATTATGAAATAATCAAAGTACTGACGGGAGTTGATTTTAACGATTATTATTTATTTTAAAATCAACGATATGTTATTTTGCATTGCAAGTAGTTCTAATCTTTATTTGAATTACGCACATTTTTATAATATGAATTCTCGAACTTTTCCGACAAGAATTTCGAGAAAACCCCATATGAATCATGTTGTGTGATATTTAAAGATAGAATTAATTCCATCAAACTCTGTATCAGTAATCAAAATATTTCTGGAAAGTTGTATGGATCCAAGCAATATTGAACTCTAGTCTCGTTCAACCCGACGCTCGGATGTCATCGTTAATCTCCGACAAGCAAGAGAGACTCTCTGCTTGTCGGAGATTTGTGGAGACAACCGAGCGTCGGGTTGAACGAGACTATATTGAACTCTTGCGTAGGAATACATACGACTATCTAAATTGTTCGTACCATTTAAAATCGGACTATTTTCAAGGCATTTATAAATAAGTGTCTTTGAAAAGCAATGCATCAGCATACATTACATCGAATTTATCAATTACTTTCAAGAACTAAGTCTCGTCAGCGGTGATGATTTGTGCTTAGGTCCAAACACTGTTTCACTTCCGGTAAATGCCAGAGTAACTGCATAGGAGAGTTGATTGAAAACAACTTCCAAAAAAAAAACACATACGCGTCCACAATACACAACCTATGATAGACACAGTGCAAAACCACAGCAGTGATACATCTCTTTTTTACCTTAAATCTGCGAAATTGTCATAGTAATACAATCACCCGTTATTTTCTCGGATAAAATTGGTGACGGTTTCAGATTTTAATGAAACTTGAGCATATTCAGTGGTCACTCTGAAGACCAACCCAACACTGCCTCGATTAAAGAGTACATGTACTCTTTAAACAAAGCTAGGACTCTGACCTGAGGATTTCAAATTGTGTGATCGTCTCTGGTTCCATGGCTACAAAATGAATTACAAATAGTGATTTACCATACATGAGTATATTTAACCATTGCGTGTATATTTTGACCAATCCTTTTCTATATTCGTGATGTAGCTGTAAGCAGTGGTTTTGGGGATTTGAATATTTGTTCAATCTCCTTAGGCATGACGAAACGCAAACACGCTGTTGGACCAGTGTGCCCTGATTTACTCATTCATGTATAACAGACAATCGTGTATATATGCAATTGGATCCATCCACTGAAAAAGAGAAACACTATAGATTTTTTTTATTCTACAATTTTATTATAGATATGATTGAAATGGCTTTTTGTCATCAATGATGATGAAAGGTTACATCCACTGAAAAAGATAAACGCTATAGTTCTTTTTGTCTACAATTTGATTATGAATAGAATTGAAATGACGTTTTTTGTCATGAATGAATAATGAAAGGGAATATTATAAACTTTTTTATTTTAAATATATATTCTCAGTGATATTTTCAAAAACTGATCTAAGTACGTTGGGCACCGATTTATGAGTTACTAGCTGATTGGAGCTTAGTGTTGAAGTTTGCTTCTATGTGTGTGCATTATATTCTGAACTAACGTTAACTTTACAAAAAAAAATCATATCAAAAAATATTCAAATTGATAAGATAATTATATCATTTTTATTTCCTTTTTCAGCATCCAGAAATGCATTCTATACTTTGAATATTTCAATCTTATCTTAGTTGACATGCATGTAATTATAAATTTTTAATTGATTGGCAAGTTGGTTGAACGGATTTTCTTTCTGCTTTTTAGATTTTATTTTAAAATCAAGTTGCAATTCATTTGAAATATCAAGATAAATTGTGAATAATTTGGGATGGAGTTGTGTGCTGGATTTTATGGAAACACTGTTCTCTTCTCTGGGACATTGTATGAATAATCAACGACCTATTTTGTTACACTATGTTTTACATATACTATATATATATATATATATATATATATATATATATATATATATATATATATATATATATATATTAAAGATTATTGATAATTTCTCCGAGATGATCTAACATTTAAAATAAGAAATGAAACAAACAATCAATATTTGTATTTGAAGCTTATCGAAAAAGAACATTCGATTGTCTCTATTGTTATGTAATTATCTTCTAATAAAAGATACCGTTGGGGAAAGGGTTTCGGAGACAATCTTTTTTTTTCAATGAGAGGTCAAAAGGTGTTAACAGATTGATAGATTGCATAATTAATTCAGACTAGTAACATCAAAGGAGACAACTCTTATAGAATCATTCAATTTATGGAATAGTATGACTACATTGTCTATATTAGACACACGCATGTAACTACGGTCCGAATTAATTATTTAGAACGGAAGATCTAGAGCTTGTCATGGAAAAATTAAATTGACCTTAGCTGATCACTTTTTATTTTATTATAATTGCACTGAATAAGAAATTTTGATACTACATGTAGTATTTAAATATAATATACAAGTACAAGTCGCGTTTTGTTCTTTGTCTAAATCTAGGTGGCATTATTTATAACAGGTCTTTCGATATCAGCTAATACCATGCTTTACACTATTTGTTAGGTTTTTAAAATGGTTCATCTGCAATAGTACGCATTTTTAGTTTAAACGGCTATTTGTATGTAGAATCACAATTCTTTTGACCTTACACCATTATAATGTATGTTAAGAATAAATTCATGAACGGTTATTCTATCTAATTTTGATATCTGACTGAGCCCTTTTCCCCAAAGTAAAGAAAAGGTTAGCTGCTTTGTTCTTTGGGTTTCTCGCTCACCTGAACAATATGTTTGGGTGATTCTGGCGTCTTTTGTCGTCGGCACCACTTAACACATGTTTATATTTGGAGCTACTCATCCAATTTTTACCAAACTTGATACTGTGCATTTCTCAGAGTAACCTGGTAAACTTATCGTGGGGTATTTAATATTCATGGGGCTCAAATTTTGCATATTTTGTTGGTACTTTCATCCAAGACTTAACATCCAAAAATGTAATAAATGATACATGCATTAAAAAAAGTTGCTTAAGTTTGTTACATTTGCGACGAGTTAATCATTTGAAGAGTCTAGGAGCTGATTGACATGTTTAAATTTTTCATGTTTTTTTTAAAAAGTGAAATCATATAATCTTCAAAACACATTAAGGCTTCAAAATAATGATCAAGAAATGTCTTAAATTGTTGCAAAGTTATAATTTTTCTCATTAGTTCAGTGCCTCGTATCTCAGTTGGCTTTGAAATAACCTAACATTTTGCAGTTTCCATTCGATTTTTTTGTGTACTAATATAGACATCACTGTTTTGAGGAATGAGGTAGATTTTTTTTCTGTGTCAAATTCGAGTATACTCATCGGAAGGTGAGATGATTTCCAGTTGGAGGTGGCGAATTTCCAGTTTTCGTAATGGCGGCGGTTCTGACGTTTTCCTGGCATGTAAATTATCCAAATCGTTAAAAGGCCAGGAAAACGTCAGATAATTCAGACTTATTACTTCAGTGCTTTGTATCTCACTTGACTTTGATATATTTCAAAATTTTGCAGTTTCCATTCCATTTTGTTGTCTACTAATATTAACATGACTGTTTTGAGGAGTGGGGTAGATTTTTTTCTTTGTTAACATTTGAGTATACTCTGTTTACAAACTTATTTCTTCAAAATATTAATGTAATCTTTTTAAACCTTAAATCTGCGAAATCGTCATAGTAATACAATCACCCGTTATTTTCTCAAAAACAATTGGCGACAGTTTCAGATTTAATGTAACTTGACCATTTTATGTTGGTCACTCTGAAGACCAACTTAATACTACCTCGAATGCAAATTTTTAAACAAAGCTATGATTCTTTGACACTGACCTGAGAATTTCAAATTGTATGATGGTATCTGGTTTCTTGGCAACGCAATTGATCACACATCGAGTTACCAAGTACCATGAGGTCATGATTTTGCATTTTTATTACATACTTTACATGTAATTCACTTAAGGGAGTTATGCTATTCTCCCTTTGCCGTCACGCAAATGTGGCGCAGTTATTTGGTATGAATTATACAGAGAGATATAAATACTTTTTCATGGTTATATTGCAAACTACTCATCGAGAGACCCATTCAGCTAGTACATTTGTATTGTTTTTGAGAATATTGATGAAAGTGACAACTCTAATAGAATCACTGACTTATGTACCTTTTTTAGGAAAAGAGTTTTCGTTATTCCTTTTCACGCATCCTTCTAATTTAACTGAAAAATTGTTAACATTGGACGAACAATGAAGGAATATGATAAAAAGTGTTTGAAAGAATGAATTTTTGTTGTTGAACTTTCTATACTAAGACCTGAAATAGGAATAGTGACAAAGGGGATCCTTCGCCTTTTTTTTCAGAGTACAATGACTTATTGGCAATTACAAGATTCCGTTTCCGAAAACAAGACATACCGGTAATTAGGATACTAAAATTGCTGTGAGCAAAATTAAAACAAAGCAAGGCCATTTTTACCAACATCTTCTAAATGTTGTGGAATTTTATGTTTCGAATTAAATCAAGTTGGTAGATCCAAAAGTAACGCTAGCAGATAAAATAATTAAAAATATGTTTTAAAAAAGGTAGAAAACAGCAAAAAATTGAAATTAAAAAATTGTATCAATATAAATCTTAATTCACATATGAAAATTTCCATTAAAAAACTATCAACTTTCATCTTTGATGAGATGATGTCCTTAGAAAACGATTTAAACAATTATATCAATTTCTAACTACATGTACATGTTTTGGAGTTTGTTATAACATTATTTTTCTACGTTACAGAGTTTATCGTAATGCATTCAGAGACATTGCTTTTGAAACAACTTTTGTACTATAGAAGAATTATGATATTAAAACTTAAAACAGTTGCTTCTTTATAAACTCTTAATTAATACTCTCTTTATGATTTTTCAGTTGACTTCCAATCCTTTTTAAGACTTTAAGTCTTTTTAATGTTGAACTTATCGTGATATTCTCGTTGGACGTTGCTTCCATTTTTCAATCTTTACTTTCTGTAAAAACACTTATTTTATATTCCAACTGGATTAATAATATAACATTTTCCAAGTCATTGAAGTTAAGTTTTTTTTTCTTTTAAAAAAATTCCAGAAACCATTTCCATTCAGAACATCTTTTGTTTCAGATAACTTTATTTCGAACTGGTCATAATAAAACAAAAATTTTAAAGTGAGGTACTTAGTGAGGTCTTAAAAACTGCATATTGTTTCAGATAGTGCAATCCTTGATAATAACGCGCACCGGACCGTCCAGTATCTTTCATAATGGACAGCTTTTGGTATTCCCAATTATGTGCAAATTATTAACATCTCAAGATGATATATATTTGAATAGATACGCAAAAACAGGTCAAGTAAAACAGATCAAATTCTAAACTCATTTCAAATATGATAAAAGGAGGCTGGTAATTTTAGATTTCAATTAAAACCTTACTTGAATATATATTAAACAGTTTGTATTTTAATTCAGAGCTCTTCTTTCCAGGAGGTTTGAAAAGCATACACAATGACCATGACCATTCAGCCTTCTTTACCCAGTTTTCCTGAACCTGGGTTAATACATGTATTGTCAGACCGGTCTACTTGAATAAAAACGTGTAATTACCGGCAATATTAAGGTAAATTAAGCATACTTTTTTGAAACAAGATACGCTGGAGCTCAACAAGAATATCTGTATATTTAACAGAATGGCTGGTAAAGGGATAAGTTAATAGCTATGAAAATCCTTGCTATTATTACATATAGTATCAAAATGTTACATACAAGTCATAAATTATTCTTTTTAAAAGCTATGTGACATTATTTGAAACAGATCTTTCGATATCGGCTTACATCATGCTTAGCACTTTTTGTCAGGTTTTTAAAATGGGGTACGCGTAATAGCTCGCACTTTTAGATTAAAATACTATTTATATGTATAATTACAATTCTTTTGACGTTGCTCCAAAGTAAAGCATGTTATAAATAGATCCTTAAAGGGCTATTCAACCTAACGTTTATACCTGACCGAGCTAATTTCTAACCAAATAGTATGAAAATTCATTAAGAGGGCTCGATTGTTGTGGTCATTTTTTTTTTTTTAGACAGTATTGATTTCTTTAAAAGAAGAACTCTATATAAAAATGTAGAAAAATACCCAAATTTCAAAGGTTAAATATATGGATTTTTTCTTTACTAAATAATAGTTTATAGCTAAACAAACCATATCAAAAAATTGAAGGTAAATCTGATGGCTAATGTGTTGACCATCCAGCCTCCTTAATAGCGCTCCCTGCTCGGTTCTTTATTATGATTCCGACGTATGCAGCGCTTACCTTTCACCTATGGACCCGGTGAAGGAACCAATATCTACCAAACTTGACACAGATCATTCCTAGCCAGAGAATATTTCAGTTTTTGCAAATGAAAGGGCCTCAGGTCTCCTTCCAATGGGCAATATTGAGAGAGACTTGAAAAGAAATTAGGTTGTTTCAAAAAGTTTTCAAGAGACAACTTAGAGAACTGGTAACATCAAGATTATAATAAAGGCATCCTCGTTTAAGTAAGATTCAAGTTTGTTTAAAAAGTGACGTTTGTGGGTCAGGAGGGGGATCAAATATTAATTAAAAGTTTATAATTAAAAAATACCAGAGGCTACAAGCTTGTTAAACTATTTTGGAATTAAGTTAAATAGATATAAAGGAAAAGAAAGTTTATCCATATAATTTAAATGTATTTAATTTTCAGGGGCGGATCCAGGATTTGAAGTTAGACGGGTGCCTTTTTTTGGCAGGGGATCTGGGGCAAAGGCCTTTTTTTTAGGCAGGGGTCCAGGGCAAAGCCGTGGTGGGGGCCCAGGGGGCGAAGCCCCCGGAAGCTCCTGGATTCTAGAGATTTTGTAGGGTAAAAATGAAGTCTCCATATTTTGACTTTTGTGATTTTCTTCTCGTGATTATGCTCAAAAGCAATAAAATTATTTACAATTTTTAAAAGTTTGTAGATTTAAGACCTCTAGTAATCCATCAAAATACTCTGCCTTGCAGAAATATAAGAAACGTTTCCTTTTATTTGAATGGGGGTCCAAGGGGGCAAAGCCCCTGGAAGCTCCTGTATTCTATAGATTTGTAGGGTAAACATGAAGTGTGATATTTCTTCTCGTGATTATATTAAAATTATAAAATTATTGTCTCTTTTTCAAGGTTTGTAGATTTAAGCCTTCAGTAATCCCATCAAAACAATCTGCCTTGCAGAAACAATTCCTTTCATTTTTTTTCTTACGAATGGCTGTAAATTAATCAATTTCAATCAAGTTCAATGGGACAATTTAATAAAGTTTTAAAAAAGATAACCAACCCAACTTTGTATTATGATAAACATGGAAGCTTAAATGACAAACTACTGGTAATATATAAGGATAATCAATTTATCAAAGGTGGCCGGGTGACTGGTCACATCTGAACCCAAGGAGAGCGTAACTAAAACGGGCTTTCTATGTACGCTACCCCATTGAACCCACGGGTTTTCTTCATACTTCACCATTGAAACCAGTCTAATGTAGAGAAATCCCATGAGTTTCCAAAAAGTTCATAATTAAGACTCGCAAGTTGTACATTTTCTTTGCCAGAAGGATTATGATTTAACTTCATTTTGCCAATTTTAGGAAGGGGGGGTGGCGGGTGCCCCCCCCCCCTGAATCCGCCACTGATTTTATTTTAAAATTTAAATGAATTTGGAGTCGAATGTTTGAGAATTAAGTTAGAAAACATGGTTCCTGTACCTTTTTAAAGATTTAGAATAAACGTTTACTTTATAGCTATTCAAGTCAAAATAAGACATTTTTTTCTCAGATGATTCTAATGGCCAATGTGTATCTATTTTCCATGATACTAATGTTTGAATCTATCATTTATTTATAGAAATATCAACAGAATCACAATTCTTTCGATCATGCACCAGAGTAAAGCATGTTATAAATAGATTCTTAAAGGGCTATTCTACCTAACTATTGTACCTGACAGATAATTTCTAACCGTCGTTTATAGCACTCTTGTATCTGTTTGGTTCTTTGTTTTACTTTTTAGTTCACCTTAGCAGATTCCGACCTCTGTCTTCTGCAGCGCTTACTTTTCATTTCTGGACCCGATAAGCTATAATTTCTGATATTTTTAGTTTCTTGTAGTAAAACTAACTACATGTACCAGTTTCCGGCACCTGTCGTCTGTAGCCGACATCATCTCTCAGGTGAGCGAAACGGCCAATAGGTATATTATTTTATTAATAAGCATATATATAGGGCTTTCATGTGCATCATTTCCTCAATGCACTTCGACTTAGAGCCACTGTGAATCATTTTATCGAAATCGTGGTTGCTTATTTTCTTTAATCCACAAGATACGCGCGTCGCCGCCATCTTGATTTTTTTTTTCATGAACAGTCACTTAATTTGACGCTTTGCCTGAAATTTGACGACAAAATTATTTTGCGACTGGATCTCTCCGTCTTGCTGTTGGTCTTACTTATATTTAATATTTTACTGCCAGATCAATAATGCATTTGTAATTAATAGTGTCTCTTCTTATATTGCTTCGAATCTGCAACAAATGATTCGTGGGTGAACGTCGACTAATGCTCTAAGCAGAAGCACATACAGAATTTTTTTCACATTCCGATACCATGTAATTTTCTGTCCGATTCGTTTATTCCACAAAAATGACAGAATGACCAGAAACCATTGTTTCTCTTTTGGATACTAGATTAGGCGCCATGTGCCTTGCCATTTGCCCTATCTTACAGTATTGTATTCACAGAAGGGTTTATTGGATCTATTTACTCAGCGCAATTGCGCCAAAAATCTGTGTCACAGTTGCATACCTTTTATGGCGCCGGAATATCTTGGTGACTGCTCGTTCCAGCATGTCATCGTTGAAGAGCACTGGATTAGGTCGACCATTAACTACTGGTACTTTGTTAAAGTATCTGGAGTGTCAGTGCTACAGAAGCAATTGAATGACACTTTCAAACAGCACTCAGCATTTTGTTGAATTGGTTAATACTTTAAAGTTTTGTTAAATGGATAGTGTAGCTATTTGTATTATTATATTAATAGACCATTGAAGCATTACACGAGTTATATACATTAAAGTTCATGCGGAGCTCTAGAGAGGGGTCGGGGGAAAGTATCGCACCTTCCCCAACCCACCCCCGGGGCAACCACAATGCCTTGGACCCCCCCCCCCCACCACCACCACCACCACCCTGGAAAAAAAATTCACTAATCAGTATATAACCAAAAAAGTTCCTGATATTCTTCAGTGGGCCTTAAATAACCTTGAATATGTACCCAATGGAATACAAATGCGTGGGTTGATTAAATCACAGAGTCAGCAAAATATATGATTACATTGTGAATTCTTTCCAACCTTCAATGATATCTTTTTTGAAATTGAAATACATTGTAGTAGTAACTCTGAGTAAGAAATATAGTTTTATTTATTTATTATTTTTTTGCGTTTTCAAATATGACCAATAATTCAATTCAATTTTTTTTCTACACGGGAGGTTGTATGAACATTTTCACAGAACTGGGGTTACCTTGGTTTGATGGATTTTTTTTATGATTTATATAACCTTGAGATTGCTAATGTGGGACTAATATCCGAATTTTACCCTACCATTTAATCCTATTCTTTTCACAAAAAAATGACTCATCCCAAAGAAAACTTTTGAAATTTAATAATAAAAAAAAATGTTTATTCATATTTCAGATCTTAGATTGCAAACACGATAATATGATTATAATAAAAAAACAGCACTCCGAATTTTCCAGAGAAAATCCCCTTTTGAGTCATTAAAAGCATACTGGTCTTTACAAAGTATCGTAAATCAAAGGAAAAAAAATGAAGGAGAAAAACAACCTTTGAAATGATAAGTATACGTGTGGTGATGTCAAAAAATATTACAGCACGTAGTATTTTAAATGCGACGGCTTGAAATATTAGAGTAAAGCTATTATAAGGCGAGGAGAGTTAAAGTTCAGAGCGGCACGATCAGCTGATTTTGACGACTTGTTTGTGCATGAGTGACCCCGCATGAGATGCCTCCAAGAAATACTACATATATTTGGCAAAATCATCACACTAAAGCAACATTGCACAATTTCTAAAATTCACTGCAACGAATTTGAAAAATCTCAAAGTTTTGATAGTCAAGTTCGATTGCCTGAATTAATTATCCCGCTTCTATACCATATTCCCCCCTCGTTGGACCCCATGTAACCGGCATGGGGGTATAAAAGCAACTGCGGACCAAAGATTACTTGATCGCACCGCCAACAGCTGATCCGAGATCAAGAAATCGTGACCAAAACCAGCGTGGTCTCCTACAGCACTTCAAAATGTAAGTTTTTTCATGATTTTTTTTCATGTAGAATTCTAAGAGCATTGGTAATGATAAACGCTTTTGTTTTAAGGGAAAAAAATTGCTGAACAGACAACTCTTTATGCTTCTTTAAACCACGTGTCAGAATACAAAATGTTAATCATGACATGCTTTGGAATTCTTTGATTTAATTTACAATGTGCTTTATGTAAATTTGCGTTGAAGCGTGTTTTTTCTTGGCGTCCCGTGGCGTTTGACATAAGACTCATTTTTCTGTCGTATTTGAAATATTGGGCAAGTATTTCAAGATTCAACAGCAAGTTTCGGCATTACATAATTCTTTTAACAAAATTTTGGTCTTTAGTAATTCCCTTTAAACTACTGCGATCAAGAGAATAGTTTGAGTCCTCATGCCTCTAGATATTACATAATTGTTGAAAATCTGTCATGTCAGCGAAATTCATTCTTTGTTTGCCGTTAACCACGGGCGCAATTTGTTCAGGCGACTAACCTTTGGTCATCTAACTGTAAACTTGAACTTTTCAATGCCTCAGCTATAACCAGCAATCTAGTCAAAGCGGCAGCGTACGGATACGGACGTAAATGTTAAATACTTACAATTATCAATCTGAAATAACTGGCCCAAAATTAATGTGATTTACCCTTTCATTTCCAGAAAATGGACGCTTCTCAAATAATCCTTTGCAGCATTTTGTGCATGTCCTTAATGGTGGCACTCTCTGAATCGGCGCCTTTGGAACATTCATTAACAAAAAGACATGCAATTGAAGGAATCAAAAAAGGTAACAAAATTTTTCTAATCTTATTGAATAAAAATTCCTATAGATAAAACATCGTTTCAATAACACGGTGATAACTCGTATAGCATCCGTTTCAGTAATCAAGTGTTTACGTGCAAATTATGAAATTGCGTTAATTTCTTTTATTTAGTGTATTTTGCTTTCTTGTCAGAAATTGTAAAATCCAGAAGGCGACGCGGCATCAACAGAAATGTCCGGATCCGCCAGATGTATATTTGTCTTGCTCTCATCCGGGACATTTCAGACCACCGGAACTTCAACGACAGCTACTTGCCAACGTATTGCCGACCATTATATTGTGCACAATTGGCAAGAAGCGGAGTTCAAAGTTACCCATCATTCTGTACAAACAATGTTTCGATTACAGTGATTCAGAAGTAACATTGGTACGATTTAGTAATTAATCAATTTGTTGTTTAACCAGAGACTAAAAGAAATCCATACAAGATAACAGGAGCATTTTTGTGGCGTCTTTCATTTTAACCGTCCACTTCAGGTGAAAAATAAAATGGTTGCCTGGTTTTTTGACGCAAAAAAAATGAACAGTTATTCATATATGGCACATACTTCGTTTAATGGCATCGTTGACATGCATGTCTCGTCATCAAAAGGTGCAATATTTCGTCAGTGATGGAGGAAACTGGAGATCTTGCTCAACCATTAACAAACGGCAATTCTGCCGTGCGTCTGCATTTTGTATGTGAACTTTTCATCCAAATTCAATATCAAGTAGCATTTATTTCTCAGATGTTTGCCATGCAAACACCCCCTCCCTTCTTTTTTTTCTAGTATCTAACTCATCACATCTGATTTCTCGCTAGTATATGTTTTGCAAATGAAATTGGATATATATTTAATGTGACTGAAGACTGTTATGTTTTAATAAAAAATATATATATATATAATTTTCTTTTGCTTTGATTTTTAAAAATCATTTTAAGAATGTTTTTGGTGTACATACAATCATGTTACTCTTCTTTATTCATGTAACAAGCAAAAACCATACCTCTCTAACTGCACTTTTTAAAATGAGGGTGAAGGTTAATTCCAAGTTTGAGCGTCGCCATGGAGAAAAAGAAGCTTAAAATAACGTGATCAGAGCGCCCATTTTCGGGTCAAGGTCATGTCGTAATAAACAGGTCCGGCCTGGAAGATTCTGTCCCAGAACCGGGGGGACAATCCGATTACTTTTTTGATCCATGATAAACACGCCATTGGGACTGACCCTGAATAAGTTATTGAAAGTAAGCTGTCAAAATTTTAATTCCCACTCGTGAAGAATTGTTCCGCACAAAGATAAAAATTTTGCCTATGGTACTCGAAGTGGTGTGCTTAAGACTTACTTTACACACAAGGTGTTACGGGTCAATTGTAAAATATCTGTCAAAACTGCACTGAAATCGGATTGGAAATTATAATAGCTAATTCTTAAGTAACGACTGCAGGTGTTTTTTTTCCTTAATTTTATTATCAAGAAAAAGGACAAAATGCCTTGCTTTTAAAAACCAATCGATCTCAAATGCATAGGTTGAGTATCATATTGTAAAATTTTGTGCTTTACATATGAAATAAATAGATTAAGTAAGCGTATTCAGTAATACTTTATGAAACATTAGAAAGCAGCCGACATCCTCTTAACCCTATTTTCGTCAAACAGAATTTAACCAAATTCAATAGCTGTGTTATGTTACTGGATGGCAACAATAGATTTGACCTTTCAAAAAATAGATCATGTCATGATTTTGAATTCTTTGAAAAACAACAAGTTGCTTTTTCATGCAGAAGAGTCTAAAACTGTCAGCTTTTGTACAAAGGAGGCTTCGCCGTAATCTACCCGTGTCAATCAAACTTAGTTGCCATTGACACCCCCCTTAACATGATATATTTGAGATAAATCTGAAAAACTTAACACTGCACACCGGGGAGGTTCCTATTCTTTTGTCAAATTAACCAAACAAACCTTGAATTAAATCATGCTCTACTTAAAAAAAAATCAAAATATCTCGGACCTAATTAACCGACATCTCTATTCAAAATACCGCTTCATGAGTTTATATGGAGAGGAAAAATTCATTCATATCGGCTGCATGCTTGCGGGAAAATTGAGTATATGTCTGCACGGGCAAAGATCTTTCAGGGTGGGGTGAAGAACCGAAGAAACCAGTCATCTCTTTATGTCTGTCGTAGAGATAGAAAATAAAAAACCTTTTTGTTGTTGAATTTATTCCGCTCGTCTCCTCTTTTCTATCAGAAGTTGCATTTATGGCGGTGGGTACAAAAAGCTTCTTTTTTTTTTCTTTCCCGTATTACAGGCATCGTAAAGTTCGATTGGTCAGCGAACTTTGAGCCCTCAAGGAATGAGTTCTCAACTTGACTTTTACAAAAAAAAAAGATGGTAAAATTTTATACTGTTGAACTTTATGACCTCTTTCCTTCTTTTGAACTTGCTTGACTTTTATATTTTAGTTGAGGGAAATGATAATTTGAAGAAAAAAAAACTGAAGTCAGATATGCAAAATAAAGTCAACTTAAAACTGAGAGCAAAATACGCAATGATCGATTTGTACCCTCTTTTTTTATTTTTACTGATATTTGTCAACTTAATTTCTTCATTTATTTGCGTACGTTTTGGGTAGGGGAGCGGTTTTTGTGCAAAACAGAGTTTGGGATGAGTTACTCGTGTTACGACGAGTAAAAAAAAACCCAAAAACAACCGTGATGTATAATAGACTATTCAGATTAAATAAACCTCAAGTTGAAGTTTGTCACGTACATTATGAAAGAAGTGACATACCCATTTCATGAAATAAAAAAATGCATAGCTTATTATTTTTCTTTTAAAACAAACACCGTGCTTATTTTACATCAAATTGGCACCACTCACCGTAAAAAAATTCATCCATTTGACGATCGAGGATTTCTCCGAAGACATTTTATTTCAAATCTTTCAGTAATAATCCATAAATGTTTAAGTATATATTGGAACAACAATTTCTGTTCATTCCAGGAGCCCTCGCTGCATGAACGTGCAGACAACTAATGCATGAGAGCTAGCTGTGGTGTTGGTCATTGCAAGGGAAATGAGATGATGCAACACCATGCACATACACGTTGGACTATGTATGGCTGGTTCACGTTTTGAAAACCCCCTAAGTACATGGTGTCTCAAATGAATGGGTTTTCAAATTCCCCCTTAACAATATTTGCGGTCAACCTAAGGGTTAAATGGGAGAGTCTGCGGTTTTCAGGATTAGAATATACCAAGAATGTACAAAGAATTAATTAATATGTCGTCAGCATGTATCGTTACCTAATTGAGAATGTTACGGAAAATCTAGTCAAGGACAGAGACCGGGTAGATAAATCGTTTAATAAACAGCAACAGTATTCTATGAAAAACATTCTGATTGGTTCTATCTTTTCAAAAATAGACAAGCTAAGGTCAAAACTGTCATAGCCATCGTTGGTCTTCTAACAGAAAAAAACCGCTTTCAGTTAATAAACACACTTGATAGCCACATATATGTATGATATTCGATGTTTAATAACATTATCTGATAAAAATTTGATCATATTTCCAATGTCTTTCTTTCCTTCATCATTACTTTCATTCACTGAGTGTTACCGGTATTTTTATCCGATGTTTAAATACTATTATAAGACTGTTACATGTTTTTGTGGCTTGAGTCCACAAGTCACCTATCCTATGAATTAGAAGTTTACACGTCATAATTCCTGTTTACTCCTAACTAGGGGCCCCCGTTTATAACATTATCAAATCAGAGCTTCGTGGGTGAGGTTGTCATTATCCTTGGTTCACCTTGTCCGAGTTAATGTGTTCTAGAATGCAATTAAGGAATAAAGAACTTGTCAGGAGAAATATGAAGAAAATATTCATCTTCAAAATTTGTCGGTACTAATGGCCCGGCATTATGTAAATTTTTATTTAAACCCGCTGAGATTTTTTTTAATCCTTTCCGAAACCTTGAGAAAACCCAACAAATAAATAGACCGTTTCGAATTCTTTTTAACTTTGTTGTTAAAATCTCTCGAGGACGTGCACATTGTCACAGATTGTAATTAGTATCATAATGAATGCATGCTCATTTTCCAACATTGAATGAAACGCCGGTACTATTATATAACTAGTTGCAAGATGTGTTGCTCTAAGGGAAAATTCGGCTGCCGAAAAGGTATTGTCGTATTGTAAATATTTAATCTACAGGGTGGGTGTAAATACAAAATTATTTTGTTATTACACCGATCGAGTGAATTCAAAATTTACAGTATGACAGCATGTCAACCAGAATTTTCTCGTAGAGCTAGAGGTCTGCAGCCAGTATACTACCAACATACTATCAAATACAGAAAATGCAAACTAAGAAGGCGATATATTTAAACAATTGTCTAATGAGTGCTTTCTTGGTGGTTCACGCGGGTATGAAGGTTGCGAACATTGGAAATTTAAATGAATAAATAATTTGCATCATATTTTTTTCAATAAAATAAACACTACCTACTTGTCTCGTTCAAACCACCAAAGAAAACATTTTACTTTTTTATATAGAACTCTGTGGTTTTATTTTCAATTTTCTAAATAAAGTGAGCAGAAATTTGTAAACTTTACTGTCGACAGGTACGTTAAATAAGAGGAACGGTCGATACTTCCATAAATTGAAGTTTACCTGTGCTACATGTACAATAATTTGTTAATAATCTGTCGTATCTAAATCTTGCTAAAATTCCGATTAACCGAAAATAATCTACATAATCAACCTAAAACGTATACATAACAAAGAGTATTTTACAACATAAACCATATTTATTATACTTGCAGAACTGAACACTGCTAAAATATTTGTTTAACGGTAGCTTAAAAACATTCCATGAACGTCCATATGTTGACAAACTGATTTAAACTGGTTATATGGGGATTCGGATTTGTCAGTAGCTGTATGAACACAATCGGATTTCTTTAGAAACAAGGGGCAAATAATCATGCATCAAAAAAATATACATGCACATCTCTATACATTGCATTTACATAAGCAGGCCTATATTATTTTATGTATGGCATCATTCTTGCAAATAAACTAAATATTTTTCAAACATAAAAACGCTAGAATTGAGAAAAAAAATGTATACAGTTTTTCCTGCTTAACCACATGTGATAATTAAAAAAAATTGAACATATTAGGTATTTTTGTTATATAAATGCAATTGCACGCCCTATTTATCTATATTCCTAATTCTTTCTTCTAAACTCTTAATGTCACGTGGTTTGATTCTGCAACATCCACCGATCCAAGTGGCTCCTTTCTTGATCCAATCGGTAACGTGATTCTCAAGTGGCGAATTCTCTCCCCTTCCAAACCAACTGTGGATATTAAAAAGAATGATTATTGCCAACACCATTACTTAAAAGATGTAATAAAAGCTGAAATATCACAGCGCAATTGCAACGCGGTATTCCAGGTCACGTGATAGATTTGCTTAATTTTCAAATATATAGCGTGCTAACTCAGGTCACCTGAAACTTACGTCAAGTTGATGACGAGACCTCTGATTACAAAACTGGTATTACTGTTCCAGTTTTACCAAAAGTGGGAGTTACTCACCCTTCTCCGGATTTCCAGTCCTCGCCACTGTTCGGTTTTACAATAATTGGCTTTGTGGGTTGCAAAGGACGGAGACTGTCGAGGAGTTCCGATACATGACTAGGGTGAGTACAATTGAGACCGGCAGCGATCACTTGATCTGATGTCATCACTTTCTGTATGGCATCGGAAAATTCCTCACCATGGCATAAATTCTTTCCATCCTTTTAAAATGAATCGAGACAATTACTAAAGGTATAATTCATTTTTTTATACATGTCCATATATAAATCATAACAATAAAAATGTGCATTTTACTATGATGGAAAGAGAAGGGAGAAGACAAAAAACTTAGACGAATCGTCTAAAGCTTAAAGTGTTGGCGTCATTACCATTATCGGGTGGCAATTATTTTATGTTCACTATCATTCACAAACATAATGATATTATATATCTAATAACAAAATTAACTATTAATACATCTTTTTAGTGTAATTCACGAATCGATATGTCCTCAACAATACAAACAAAACAAAAGTATGTCAGTTGACAATAATTACATATAAGTTGGATTTATCATGATCGCTTATTGGTTAATCGGACATGGACTGAAAGTCCGCGGCATTTAAAACGTACTTGTACTTCGATATTGCGATCGTGTGAACTCTGAAGTAACTTCAAACAAACAGATTATTTCTAACAATGGACTGGCCTTCTTTTGACTTTGCTCACGTCATATAAACGTTCGTCTTCAACAAAACACGGAGAGTTTATTCCTATTTTTGGCAATTGGTTGTCATTCCTTTTAAAAATACCGGTATTTCTCATCACAACTATAAACTGTAACAAATGCCGGCATATTTATTGCCCTCTCGAGCTACGTGCAAAATTATTTTTTCTACAAATTGTGACGCTATGCAAGATAGTACATAAATTAACATGCACTATACATGACTGTGACTTTGTATATTTAATAATGTACACACAACACCATATGCATCCAATTCTTATACAGAGGTGCCGAAAATATGCCACCATATACCAGCATTTATACATGTACAACTTATTGACCTTTAAACACGTAAATATTTATAAGCATACTACAAATATTGTTTACTGTTTTCAAATCACAATTCCAAGCAAACTAGGGCAGTGACTACTTGATACTGGGGGTGTGTATATATATGTGTATATATATATATATATATATATATATATATATATATATATATATATATATATATATATATATATATATATATATTGTGTTTTGTTTTTGTTTGTATTTGGTTTTTAGAACGTCGAATTTATGGTATATGTTCTTTGCGTGCATACAAACTCGTCTTTGCAAACCAAGGTTTTTCGGTCCACTCTGCTTCCCCATGGCAGAGGGCACTGCAAATCCTTGGCTTGCGAAGATAATACATACTTGCAGGAGAAAGTGAAGTAGGCCTTTCCTTGTAAAAACGTGACGTAGACATTTGATGCTACAAAAACCTTGCAAGAGAATGTTACATAGGCCTGATACAAACCTTGCAAGAGAACGTGACGTAGGTCTTAACTGCTACAAACCTTGCAAGAAAACGTGACGTAGGTCTTAACTGCTACAAACCTTGCAAGAAAATGTGACATAGGCCTTAACTGCTACAAACCTTGCAAAAGAACGTGACGTAGGTCTTTACTGCTACTAACCTTGCAAGAGAACGTGACGTAGGCCTTTGCTGCGGGGAACTCTTTTAAAAGCCCCAGTATTGCCTCAGCCTCCTTCAGTGAGGGGATGGTCTCTACGGCCAACATATCCACCCCCGCCTCTACCAGCGCCGCCACCTGGGGTCGGTGCCAGTCCATCAACTCCTGTTTTAACGATACATGTGGTGCATGTTATTAGACTCACAAATAGCGTTTTATTTCTTCATTAAGAAGGCTCGATGGTCGAGACCATTTTTATGCTATAATGATCTCCTTTTGAAGCTCTATATAGAAATATAGGCTAATACCAAAATTTTTAAAGTTAAAATATGGATTTTTCCTTTACTAAATAATAGTTTTTAGCTAAACAAATCATATCTTAATATTTTAGGTTGATCTGATGGTTAATTTGTTGACCATCCAGCCTCCTTAATTTGGCAAATATACATGATTGTAAGTACGCTATTGTAAATTTAGGCACGAATCAATAAGGGCGAATGGGGAAGGGCACGGGCCTGGTCCCTCCACTTAAAAAAACATGTATCTTTCTTTTATAGTTATAATAGAAAAATGATTGACCCCTCCCTTTTTGTCTGGCCCCTTCACTTCAAAAAACGATGCTATCTGCATGAAATTTTGGTACACTTATTTCTTGTGTGACCTTTTTAGTTTGTATGTATATTTGATTTAGAAAAGGAAATTATAAACAAAAATTTATTTCAAACGAAATAAACAATATAAATGCAGATACCTTTGGGGTCATGTTGTCTACGTAACTTCCGGTGTACTCAGACCCATCGTGTAGAAAAACTCCGTAGGGACCCACAGACCCCGCCACCAACCTTTCTTTACCTGGGGAAAATAACTTAAAAGTCAAATGATGCCGCATCTATATTGTATATTTCTGAATATATATAAATTAATGAAATTATTTATAGCTCTATACATCCTAGATCATGTATAACTAATTAACGTGAACAATAACAAACTGTCTACATCTATGTAGTTTATGAATACATACATGTAATAAAACATAATAATATGTAATCGACTTTATTTTCCAATCATGAACCCACCGGAAGCATAACAAATATACAAGTGTGATTTGTAGATATAACAAAGACATCGGTAACAATTGAAAAATACAATATTAGTAGTACATACATGTATGTTGTAATGATGACCTAGAGAGGTAAAGGTTATGAATACAAATTACAATGTATCTACATAGCATATACATGTATATACTTATCTAATAGTACACATGTGAGCACAGTTTTTGTACAAGACAGCGGTAGGTCTTACGTTTTGAAGATCTTAGGTCTTCATATTTTATATAGTATTGGCTGAAGGGCTACTTAAACGAATTGGATAAGTCATTTCTGGCTTACATATATCAATATTAAGGAATGTTTGATTGTGTCATTATTTTGTAAAAAAAAAAATTAAATAATAATTTTTTTTTTAAACTAACAAATATCTTATTGCATATATTTCTACCGTTCACTTGCAATCATACGCTGTCAGAAATGCTGCAATTTTTGCAATTGATAGAAATTAACGATTTTTTTTAAAAATTAAATTTTCTTCTGGAAAATATAAAAATATAGAACGCATCTATGTATAAGAAAACTTTTCTTCTTTCAGTGGGTTGTTTCGTGGATTGATATGTATTCAATAAATTTTTGTTAAATCATGCACTCGACTTTTTATATGGAATATAGAAAATATATACTATACTAAAAGTAAAATAATGATATATAACTTTAGTAAGGCACTTGCAAAAAATTTAAAATAATCATTTTTCTGATCTGGTCAAAGTAAACCTAAATTCAAAATGATTTAATTAAGACGTTTGTTTATAATTAAATTGATCATTTCCTAAGATAATTATAGTCCCTTTTCTATATAATAACCATCAGTCTTTGCGTGTTTAATTAATTTATGGTTTCTTAGAATGTGAAAACATAGATTTTGGATACATTTTTAAAAGAAACAGTACTCGCGCGACTTTTGACTCTTTTATGCGCATAATAGTAATAAACAGACCGGTATCCATGCAGGGATTTTTATGCATAAGGAATGCATATATATACACAAGGACTGAATCAATGACCTCGTATATACGTGTTTAACAGCTATAGGGGTTTTAGGGGATACGGTTCAACATACGTTGTGAGAATTAATATCCTTGAAGTCAAAATAAATCTCTGTTCAACTTGATTGACGGCTTGAGAAATGAATGAATAATCGGAAATATTGGGTATTGCCTGCAAGATTTCAAACCTACCATGAAATATATTAGTAAAACTTGTGTTAGAATTTAATTTATAATACCCCCCTCTCTCTCTCACTCTCTCTCTCTCTCTCTCTCTCTCTCTCTCTCTCTCTCTCTCTCTCTCTCTCTCTCTCTCACCCCCCCCCCCCCCACACACACACACACTTCATGGGAGCCATCGCCTAATTTATTCAACAAAAAAAATAGTTCATGCCTTATCAATATTTTTATTTTGATGCAAGTTTTTCCGCGATGTTTACTTAATACAGAAGCAATATAAATTATCATAAATTTAGGCATGCATACATGTTAAAATACATGAACATGTTTGTCTGTTCATCAGTTTAGTAAATAACAGTGATAATGAATGGAGATAGAATTACTTAAATAGTCATATTTTCATGTAATTTCCTCTGTTTTGGGGGTCATATAATAGACGCATTATTGAAACAAATGTAATTGTATTATTCTTAGCACAGTGTTCTTGTCTTAATTAATATACGGTAGTACAAAGCAAGAGATGCAATTACAAGTTACTTCGCCCTTCATAAGTAATTTATTCATATGTACTGTACTATTATATCTCAACTGTACTACGTCTTAGAGCGAGCGTAGACACAACAGAAACTAACTCTCTACTTATTCTTGCAAACATTGGATGTGGAAGCTAGATATAATTCTTGGTGCCCCTCCCACCTGTTCCCGGCACCTCCTGACACGCCTCCCTGGCCAGCCTCACCCCCAGTTTGATGAGATCCACGGCCCTCTCCGTAGTCAGCTGCAGGTACTTCCGGAAACCCTCCACTGTAGCCTGGTAAGTGACTGTCACCAAAATGTTCGCACCGGCTTCTAAATAACTGTACAAACGTTGGTAGTTATAAACTTGCTGCAAGAACTTACTTATGTGTAAGGGAATCAAGAAACGCGTTTACATTGTTTTTACCTTTTATGCATCTGTTTTATAGCGTTTGGATTTGTGTGTAGAAGTCTTGCCGACCACAGTGGATCTTCCTGTAAAAAATAGAATTTGATGATTTTTATCTTATAAAACTGTTATTATGTGTTCATTTATTCATAAGATTAGCAAAATTAAAGTTTAAGAGAAAAATCACACAATGGCAAAAAGGCTCCAGGGGGAGTCGAACCCTCGACCTCCTGTTTACTAGACAGGCGCTCTAACCAACTGAGCTATGGAGCCAGTTATTCAAAATGATTTAAATAAAGAATATATAGATATTAGTCAAATAAAAAGTTTCCAAGACTATTGCGATAGTAACTTTAGCTACATATATATAACTGTTGACATAAAATTACGAAAAACACGATATAAATGGTGTGCAGAAATTTTCCATTCGCCAAAGTTTTAAAATAAATGATTTCCTTTCGATCTCCGTCCGCTATGTTGTCTCATATGGATCTTACTTGCGCAAATAAATGCTTACATTTACATGGAATCCTAAATCTTGCAGTTCTGATCCAGCACCGCCGTCAAGTATTCTAAAATCTTGCATTTCTCTTTTTTGTTAGTTTCGGTTTTATCAAGGGAGACAAATCAAATGATTTATTTTTAGATAGTGGGAACCCCCTATCATCTGACCGGAAACTTTGAATCGAAAGACACGTAGCCTTTGACATCATATCCGCTGAGGAACGAATTTGTAAACATTCCATGTTGGAAGATTGTGTGTATTACATCAGATAAGAGTGGAAAATTGATGACTCAGATGTGGACTTAACGTCTTCATGGGTAGAAAAGTTTACCGCAAATGGAAAGCCTTCGCTTGGTTTTTTGTGTCATCTCTTGGAGCGTTGTTTTATTCAATAAAGTGTAGCAATGCAACTAGTGACTCCGTATATAGTGCAAAACAAGACCAGGTTCCTGGCGACCAACATCATAGCTTTGCAACCAGTTCTACCAACGGGGCGTGCAAACCCAAATTTACCTCTCAAAAGTGAGCATTTTGAAGTAGGCTATCTTATCTAAGGTGTTTTGGTATATTTCAATTTGTAACCAATATGCCTGCAGCTGCAAAGCATTCTAAATTTAGACATGATTACATCCAGATGACTGATGAATCCAGTTTGTTCATCTATATTTAAGAATCACAAGATTCAACACATTCTAGGTAATTCTGGAAGTTTTATCTTCAAGCATGTGTCATAGTTTCCTATGAACATGATGTGTCATAAGCTGATCGAAGTAACTGTTATAGCTAGGTTAAAGATTGTTCTTTCCATTGTGAATTGATTGACTTACAGACATGCTACATGTACTACTGAGGTCTATAAACTATTCCAATTATAGACTGCTTTAACGCTAGACTTTGAGCAAACACAATTTCAGAGAAATTTGTTTACTTGTGTGTGTATACATAATTAATAATTTTCCTCAATTCAACAGATTCCTGGTTCTGGTCAGCACTCTTGATGGCAAGCTGTCTGCATTGGATGCACTTGACCATGGCAGGCTTCACTGGTCCGTATCCACTGACCCTCGACCTCTTTTGTCTTCAAGCATCAGCAACTTAGAGGTATGTATTCAGAAAGAAAAAACACAATCATCATTCAATTGGCTCTTTAAATTTTTTTCTTTTCTGTTAAAATGAGTTTTGATTGAATGCCTTGTGAAATCCACGGGCACTGGAAGTTATTGTAAATATATTGTATGTGCATATATAAAAAAAGCTTTTTCTAAACATGCACATACGATATATTTACAATAACTTCCAGTGCCCGTGGTGAAATCAATACAATAAAAAAATCTTAAATTAATAAAGATTTTGTGGCAACATGAAGCACATAGTATATGTGCTGGTGGCAGCATGAAGCACATGGTTCTTTGGTGACAGTATAAATCACATAATAATATAGTGCTTTATTTGCAGCCTGAAGCATGTAGTAGTATAATTTTCACCACAACACTATACTAAAGAGTATGGGCAATATTCTCTGTTTAGATAAACCAGAACGGTGTCAGGAAAAAGCTGATCCCTTCCTTGGACGGAACTCTGTATCAGTATGATGGGGACAGCATTGAGGCCATTCCTATGACTGCGGACGCTCTGCTCAGTTCATCCTTCAAGGTCTCAGACAGGACCATGATGGTGGGGGGCAAGGACATCACTTCATTTGGAATCGATCCCAAGACCGGAAAGGTACTGGAAAATACTTGAAAAACAAAAATATTGATTATTATTAAGTATCAATTTATTTAATTGATAATACTCTCAGCTGGCCAGTACATGTATTTGTATGAAGCAATGAAATTCAATTTCCTTTAATTTCCAGTAGATCACAAAATAATGATATTTTTTCCCTGCAAAAACTTCTGCATCTATCTACAATAACTATTCATTCAGAATATCTTATGTTTATCCTGAGCAAATAATCGTTGAGACTTTGACACATAAATGTAGTTACCATATGCAGATTCTTTAAGTGTGGTATTGGTTTTTGATTGGTAGCTGGGGTATTTCTGCACAGCTGACGGGTGTAAGATTTTGGAGGGGGAGGACCCTCACCGTGACATGCTGGTAGTGACCAAGAGCATGCAGACCGTCCGATCCGTGGACCCCCGCACCGGGCTGGAAAAGTAAGGCCTGACCTGACCAAATTTAAAAGCCTTCCCTGCATTTATCATAAAAAGAATACTGTATACAGGGAAATATTTGCACCCGTTTTATTTTCACCCTTTTCACCCTTGTTGTCAGCAGGCAAATCTAAGACTAGGCAAATTCCTATGTCTCCAACTATCTTTCTTTATTCACAACTTTTACTGGGTGAATGCTAGACTTGGTGAAACCGTTTGCAAGTGAAAAAGGGTGAAAATAACACGGGGCGATAATAACCCTGTATACAGTACATCGTAAAATTATTTTACTGTGTATGTATGCTAGTATTTGTACCTTATTGAAAAATCATTTTCCACAAAATATGTTAAATATATGTTTACAGTATGTTGAGGATAATTGATTTTGATATATGTAGGGTTTTTATCCGCAATATATTGAATCACTTAATAAACATGTATTTGATAAGATATGTACATGTTTATATAGAATTATCGGAGATAGTAGATGCACAATATATTTGACTGCCATATTTGTTTCCAGTTTCGTTACATATAAAAATAACGCAAGGTGTGTGATATTTTTATTTGTAGATGGAACTTCAGTGTTGGAAATCATCAGATAGAAATGCTGCCTGGAGACAAAAAACCGCATGAAGCCAAACCTCTTGAGGATGAAGATGATGTTTGTAGTCAAACGTGTCCCAGTGAGTATTAACTGAAATAGCGCAGAAGTAAATGAACATTCATCCTGTATGATAGACTCAGTGCTATGATGGTTTCTATATTTACATGGCTTATAAAAGAAGCATTCACACAAATTAATATGACCGAAAAAATTCAACATGGAAACATTGATGAGGAAATGAAATAATGGTACAATAAAAAGGTGTAAAAAAAAACCCCACCTTACGTATCTACCTGTTTATAATTATCGAGTCTTTTATAGATGAAGAGATGCCTGAAGCTTTGGACACAGAAGACTCTATAAAGATCATCGTTCCTGAGGGAATGGTAGTGGCTCTGAATCCAGACCATCCGGATATAGTCGATTGGAAACATAAGGTACAGGTTTATATCTTCCATTTCTTTCGTTAAAAAAAAATGGAGCTCTATCTTTCTCTCTCTTCTCTTTCTCTCTCTCTCTTTGGACATGTACTGGAACATGCAATTAGCAATAATGAAAGTTCTCTCCCTTTTCCTATACAAAAAACAACATTAAAGTATTTGCTTTTTAAGTTTGAGAGTCCAGTGGCCAAAGCCTGGATACTGCGGAATGGTGTGCTGAAGACAATCAGTGTATTTGACAACAAGCACATTCCAGCCCTGCCAGGTGTGGACGTTACAAAGGACCCAGCGACCAGCCAGCCCCTCCTCTATGTTGGTAAGGCTAACTCTGCTGTCAATGATTCAACAAGCAAAATTGATATAAACAATTTTTCACTAGCAATTACATGTATATTGAAAATTTTATTTTGTAAATACAATGGCACATTTTTTTTTATTTATAAAGCTTTGAAAGAGTTATATTTTCATGATTTGCATTTGAAATAATTGTCATGACACAAAATATTGTGAATTACGTGTTGTTATTAACATCTGTAAAGGTTTGTGTCATCTAATTTAATATTACAGGTGAATCTCGATAACTCGAACTTCATGGGACCATGATTAAACTTCGAGAGATCAAGAGTTCGAGAGATCGAAAGTTTAAAAAAATCCGGAAATTTTTGTTCCCGTCATGTTGGTTCTATAATTATAGTAGCCGAAAGTTTATATTCATAACATGGAATGATAGTCTAACATGGTTTCATTTGTATTTTCTGCTACTTTACATCAAATTTAACAATACAGAAATAAGTTTTGTGTTTATTTATTGTTTTGTTAACTTATAATTTTTTAAAAAGTATTTTATGTTTTCTTGATCACAGAATAGTTTAAATAAAGACCGGTTTAATTTACCGTTAATTTCACAAGTTGTTGAAATTAATAGATCAGTTACAAATTAACTATCTACCCTTTGAAGGAAGCAAGGGGTAGTGTCACTTCCGTAATTAACCAATTAACACTACCACGCTAGCCCCAGGGGTTCACTCGATCATCCAGGTAAGGTCCACGCGGAGCTAATTATAGTTACGCTTGATCGGTCGCGTGTGTACACAGCCACCACTTCGAGTTATCAAGAGTCAAAAACAATGAAATATGTATAACGGGACCCAGATTTTACTTCGAGAGATCAAGAACTTCGAGAGATCGGAGTTCGAGAGATCAAGAGTAAATTTGCTTAGTTATATATGGAAAAAAATCGGGACCGTGATTTCACTTCGAGAGATCAAGAACTTCGAGAGATCGAAGTTCGAGCCATCGAGTGTCACCTGTACTTCAAAAAAAAAAAGCAATTACCAAAACATTTTATATTTATGTTTAATTCATACAATACATGTAGTAGAAAAATAATAGATTTGATTTCTGTTTGAAGGTAAACATCTGAACCAATTCTACGTCCAGGCTTCCATTCCCATGCAGGAAACAGTGGCTAACGCAGCACAACATGGAAACCCTCTTGCCGTTCCAAGGGTGAGCTGGCGACCCTTGTTGAACACTGGTAGGTAAACAAAGGAGATATTTCACTGTTACACCAATAACACAAAATGATTTAATTTGATTTTGATTCATCAATAAGACATTACATAGTAACTCATGCAGATGTGCTTCTACTGTAGATTCCTTTTTTTACTCAAGTAATTAATTCTGTGATCTTTTCGTTGTATCTAATCGTGAGAACATAAAACCATGAGTGCTGAACTTTGGCAATGATTCCATTTAGTATACAACTTTTAAAAAAATAAAAGGGGTATTTTGGAATCCATGAAGGATGCTTCTAGCAATTTTACGTGAATATTAGATTCCTTGCATGTAATAAGGAATCTTCAGTATACAATTCATTTAGAGAAGTTTTTGATTCTTTAAAAGAGTAATGATTGGTACTGTATACTGCTATCTGGTGCTTTTACACTTCTGTTAATATAATGCTTTATATTTAAAAGTCATGGACGTTGAATGTTTCAGCTCCCTCAAGAACGCCCATATTCCGTGGAAATCGTAGAGATCCTGGCGGTTTGCCCATGATCACCAGTGGAAGGAAACAAGACAAAGAAACTGGGCTTACCGTCTGGAATGAACATTACCCATTTGGTAAGAAATTTGACAAACGTCTTTATTATTCACCCTAATAATCAAAATTTAAATGACACAACTTAAATATAACAGCATGAAAAAAATCAATGGGCTTGCTTTGTCAGCTGACAGTGCAATAAGTGAGACACAGTGGAATCATTAGAATTCGTTCTGGCTCATTTTTCGTGGTATTCATGGGTAACCCTTCCCCAGAATTTACATCCTCAATGAAAACAAATTTTGAAACAGTTTTTTTACTGAAACTGAAAACCGACACATCAATGAAATTACATCCCCAGGAATAAGCAAAAAAAACCACAATCCATGAAAATTGCCCCCACAAATTTAAATGATTCCACAGTATTCAGATCACATCCTCCAGAAGTTGTTTTTGTGACATACAAAGCGACCTAATGAAAAATACTGTCTTGGTACATGGGTAATTTTTTGTGCCATACCTATACATATGTTGTATACATATATACGAATATTAGGAAATCATTATGTAATTACTAGTAATTTACACATGTACCCGGGTATGTCTGATTTCATGAGTCTGAAATTGTTTCAGATAATGGCTATTACTTGTATCCGGATGTGAGTCTTCCAGCCAATATTTGTGATGCACAGAATGAGACAACTGACAGTATGCCTAATGTTATATACATGTCACTCTGGAATTACTGGTGAGTACATTATTCAAATTTTAGATGCTATGTCCAATCGAAATAGAATCAAGAAACCAATCTGTATTGACAGTGTGCAGAACTTTACGTCTTAGAAGTAAATATATTTGATTTCAATTTTTTAGGAAAGAAGTTTTGGCCATCAGCATCTTAATGTCAGTTTTTATGAATCTGACTATAAGCAAGTTACGGAAAATATACAAAAAGAAACAAATGGTATGTTTATATACATTTACTCCTATTTTCAATGAAACTTTCTATTTACTGGTCCTAGGGCCATAAAACCTAGACAAATTCACTTAGCAGCTCAGTCTCACTTTTACAAAAAGATTATGTAGTAAAAAAAGAGACATCAAAAGGAAGCTCATCTAAGTTTTATGGTACCTGAGCTTAATGTAAAAACAAAAATTATATGAAAACTTTAGAATTCATCATATGGTTTTACATTTTTATATTCTTTTGTTTCTAGTGTAATGAAAATGAGGCCAGTATTGATAGTCTGGGGTCCTTGTCAAGTGATAGACTGGATGCAACGGACAAAAAATCTGATCTGTATGACTCAAGGTAAAAAATAGAATGGACTAACATGTTGGATAAAATATTTTTATAGGAGAAAGTGCTTTTAATCTTCAAAAAGATTGCAGATTATCTTCCTTTAATCACTGTATTTTTTTGAATGATGAAATTAGATATAAATCTCTGTTGACATCTTCAGATATAAGACAGACTTTGAACAGCTACAAGTGCTAGGAAAAGGAGGATTCGGAATTGTGTTTGAGGCCAGAAACAAAGTGGATGAATGTTGTTATGCAATCAAGCGGATCACACTACCCATCAAGTATGCTATGAAAATCATTAATAGAATTAAGTGTACTTGAAATGTATTTTATGTACAAGAAAATTTGTAAGGTATGAAATTTTGAATAATTCCTGATGTGGGGGTTTTCCTCCTTCCATGGATGTAAGACCATTACTGTGGAGTCATTTAAATTCAAGGGGGCTAATTTTTCATGGATTGTGGGTATTTTGCTTATTCATGGGGATGTAATTTCGTGGATGCATTGGTTTTCAGTTTCAGTACGAAAACTAACTCTTGTTTTCGTTGAGGATGCAAATTCGTGGGGGAGGGCTGACCATGAATACTACGAAAATTGAACCACCACGAATTCTAATGATTCCACAGTATTTAAAAAATGCATCCATGTACATGTAAAAATTATATTCAATACATACCGTAATCCAATCTTTTTTCTGATTGTTTTACAGTGAGAAGTCCAGAGATAAAATGAAGAGAGAAGTGCGTGCATTGGCCAAGCTTGACCATCCAGGCATTGTACGCTATTTTCAGGCATGGGAGGAAATGCCCCCAGCTGGCTGGCAGGAGAGCAGGGACCAGGAGATGTTTGACAGGTTAATGAAAAAAAATAGTAATGTCTTCATATGAAAAACATGAAATATGACAACTCTTTTTTATCTTTAAATATGAGAGTTTTCAGTCACACTTTACTACAGTAATATTATAAAATATGAGAAACAATTCAAACAACTTTTTTAAAAAAGTAACTTGTTCAAAGGGCTGGCTAGTGATCTTCAAAATCACTTGCCCAGATCTGAAATTTACTGATCCCAGACCATAAGGCCGTCAATTATTTTAATCACTGATTACTTGTTGATGTGCCATTTCATTAATATTACATTTTTGTTTTAAGATAATGACTTTTAAGCATAAGGTATCAATATGTTCTTTTTCTATAAGTATGACAACTTTGGAAGTTAGGGTTCTCAATTTTATATGAAATCTTACTTTTACAGCGAATGTACAAGCATTCCAACACCTTGTAATTCCACAGCCCAGTTTGAAGTGCACAATTCTTCTAAGGTCAACAGTAACGTGGACTTTAAGATAAACGAGAATGTGCCACACAACACCAATAATCTGTTTGGAGGGGGTATCAGTAACGATGCTCGTTATGTAATTAATTACAACCAGCGAGCCGGAGGGAGCGAGGAATTCAGTGTGACCCAAGCCGGCCTCTCTGTTAGTAAGAGTGAGAGCGGAAATCTCATGTTTGGACAGATGATCGAGGAGGATTCCCGCTCATTGGATGTAGAGTTTCAGTTAGATGACAGTGACGATAGTGGGAGTTTCTCCAACAATATAGTCCCTTTCTCCAAATTGACACATTCCTCTGCAGACACTGTAGACAATTCTTTCAGTATTGTGTTTGAAGATTCAGGTTGTGCCGATAAAAGTGAGAAGAGTACTACTAGTAGTGGTGGAGTAGTTTTTCAGCATGACAGTAACCATAGTAATAACAAACTTGTCACAGACACTCCTAGTTTTAGTCAAATAAATAGTAATAGTAGTCGCCCAAAAACATTGTCAGAGCTGAGATCTCATTCGGCCAGAAAGTTGGACTCATCTTCCACGTGTCCTGTACAGAAGTCGTATCTTTACATTCAGATGCAGCTATGTCGCCGGGAGACGCTAAAGGATTGGCTTTGTGCCAGCACCAATGAGCATCGCAACTCAGAGGAAATCTGGGACATGTTTGGTCAGATTGTCAGCGCAGTGGAGTATGTCCATGATAGTGGACTGATGCATAGAGATCTCAAGGTATGGACACTTGCAAAGTTTATTTTTATTTTTAAATTTTTGAAGTGTACGTTTGGCAAATAAATCGCATGTATATTCTGGATACCAACTGGTATCTGCTCAACATTAATTTAAGATTGATTTATATTTCAGGCCAAAAATAAATAAATACATGTAACTTTATTTTTAACATGGAAGATGAAGACTTGTACATTGAAATCTTGAATACCTAATTAAGGGTTGGTCAGGGAACCAGAAACACCACAATTTATTTTTGGCCTGGTAGATAGAAACAAAATTCTTATTATCAACATATTGAAATCATAAATTTAGTTACAACAATATATTTTGTTCTGCAGCCTTCCAATATTTTTTTCTCATACGACGGAGTGATAAAGATAGGAGACTTTGGGCTGGTCACTGACCTCACACAGGAAGAGGTGGAGGAGTGCGCCAGTGACTACAATCCATTCCTCAAACACACCGCCCAAGTGGGGACCACTCTGTATATGAGCCCAGAACAAGTAAGGCAACAGATAGCACACATACATAAATGTACCATCTTATTGTAGATAAGAGCTAACTTTTGATCTCAGTCTCACTTTTACAATAGGAATACAATTGTATAGTGGGGAAAAGAGACTGAGATCAAAAGTGAGCTTGTCTCAGTTTTATGGCCCTAGACCCAACAGACAAATGCAGTGATATTTTTGTTTAAGACATATCGGAGCATTTCTTCCTAATTGATATTTATCCATAATAAAATGAATGCACATGTATACAGACTAATACAGTACCGGTATATGCATATATATACATGTAAGGAGATTGCACTATGATATAGCATTTTTCTTTTTTTAGATGGCAGGAAAACCGTATGGACAAAAAGTGGACGTTTTTTCATTAGGAATGATTCTCTTTGAAATGCTCTACTCCTTTTCCACACAGATGGAAAGAGTTAGAACATTGATGGAGATCAAGAAAAGGATTTTTCCAGAGAACTTTAAAAGTCATTTAGAGGAGGTTTGTTTAAACTTGAGCTTTGCTGTTTACTGTAGATTCCTAATTACTGGGTAAACACAAGGAATAAAAATCCAAATAAAATTGCAAGAGGCATCCCTGATGGATTTTTAATTTTTTGACAAAGTAATATTGATAATAATTTGGCATAATTACATTCTTGCAATTTGATACAAAACAGAGAAATCATGTCATTTTAAAGCACTCGATCGCATAAGAAAAGGAATCTACAGTATCGAAAGATAAACACATTTTTTTTAAATTAAAAATTAAAAAATTCAAATTTATGAAGAATTTTTACAATATTTCTGATTTTTTTTTCCAGCATAAATTTGTGGATTGGCTGGTTTCATTCGATCCCACGCTGAGGCCTTCTGCCACAGAAATTATGAGCAGTAAACTGCTGGAGAAATTTCGCTCTCAACATCCTCCCAAATCCAACAGAGATCGTACCATATCCTCAAGTAGTAGTGGATCTTTGAGTGGATTGCAGGCCGCACATGACTGATGCAGTTGAAGCACCTAGAATTTACTAAGCCAAAGCCATTCACATTTCATTCTTCTTGTCACTTTAGCTGAACTGCACGAGCATTCCCTAATGCCATTAATTCATTTGACTATATGTGTGGTTGTGTTTCCTTCTCTGTTGGGCTACAGTGGACAAAGCTTTCAGGGAACAAAATTAAACAGTATCTGATCATCATGGAATACAGATATTCATTGTAAATTTTTCATACCTCTTGGATGAATGTTGTGTCAGACATGCATTTTGAATGCTTGTCATTGCTTGAAATCAATTTTATTCACTTTCACCATAGTCTGAAAATCGTGGATATGTGTTGTTTGAAAAGGAAGATATTTACTGGGGGATGTAATTTGGTCGTAAAGGGATCATGCTGAATCAGCATTAAAAAGCTTCAATCATAGGGCCTTTTAAATGCTTTCTTTTAGTTCTAGATTACACTAGTTAAATTGGGGTATTGTACCAGATAATTTTATTAATGATGTTATAAACTACACATGTATATGATGAATTCATTTCCAAAACAGAAATTCACAGAATCTCAAAGTATTTGCTGTCACATTTGTATATACATGTATAATTATTCAAGAGAGGAAATGCATGTTTAACTTATTGGTTAGGCTAGTTAAGATGTTCTTTTGTTGTGCATTTTAACATTTTTAGTTACCTAAGCGATACCAAAGTGCTTTCGAAGAAAAACCTATTTTTTGCTATTTTTTTCTAACGAAGAATGGCACGTCTAAGACATTTGAGTGTGAGGATCAAGAGCGAGTATATAAAATGGAAAATTTGTACGAGTGGTTAAAATTTTGTGTGCAGACATGTGTTTCTTTTGTTTAATTTTTTTTTGAAGAATTAAAATTGTTGACTTTATTTTATCAAAGTTTGTTTTATTTCAAGCACCAATAGGGTGTAATTGTTGAAAAACACTTTTACAGGAATGATGTGTTTGATTTGCAAGCAATGTTATGCAACCCTTTCGGGGGATTTGAAGTCAACTCCTTTATGTTGGCAATTACCCCGTAGTACCGGTACAATTTTTTAATAAATGAATGAAAAAAAAAAAAAGAAGGTGACATACACCAAACTCCCCCATTACTTGACAATGCTACACATAATGAATGGCAAGGTACACCTGAAATATACAAAATAATTTAATAGAGGAACTTATCTCCTGAAAAAATCCTCACCTCAAAACGTCTTGCAACAAGAGATGTTTGTGAAACACGTATGCCCCCCTAAAAATTGCTCAATCGTACCCAAAACATAACTTGACCTAGATATTCTTATGATAAATCTGCATACCAAATTTCATATAAGTATGTGCAACCTTTGCAAAGAATATAAACAGAAACTGCAAATAACTGGAATTTTTCTAAGTCCAAGGGGCTTAACTCTGTCAAAAATTGCTCGATCCTACCCAAAACCAACGTTGACCTAGCCATACTTATGATAAATCTGTATACCAAATTTCATTTTAGTATGTGCAACCTCTGTGAAGAAAATGAACGGAAACTGTTGCTGGACCGAATGACAGACAGCAGCAAAGCAATATGCTCTCCCTTCTTTGTCTTTAACAACATTTTAAATTCAAAAGGCGAAAAAACTTCAAAGAAAAATAAAGGAATCAGAATCTCTTGGCAATTTACACACCTACACATTGTGCCCAAAATACATGTACCTACATAGTATACATGGTTTAAGAGAAGTTGTGATGACAAATTGTTTTAGCACTTTATTCAATACTAGCCAGACTTCGAAGTTTAAATCGACCACCCAGCCCTCTTAAAAGCTTATACAGCGAAAGGGCCAGGAATGAACAATTTGCACATCAAAAATTTACCAGTGTATTATTTAGTCTAGAATAAAGAACTGACTCCTCTATAGATAAAGCCTTAATTTGATCATATTAAAATTATTTGCTGCTGTAGCCATGTTCTACTGTATATGCCAAAAATGTCTCAAAGATTTCTATACACTCTGCAATAGGATACAAACAACTCATATTAAGGCAATATTTTTCTACCTAGTTTTATTTCACATTAAAATTACGGTACAAACTTAACAGAATCAACAGGTGCTTGGTAAACAGAATTTACCCCACTTCATTAAACACAAAGTGCATTAGTGCTCTGTACCAGGAATCATCTCCACACTGGTAGGTTGCAATTTTTGTTTTTAAATATCTTCCGTCTGCTGACATTTTTCAGATATAGTTTTGACGCATTTCTGACAGTTTTGTTCTGTATTCCGTAGGGCTTCCATCATGTAAGGACTAAACTGGGTTGCCAAGTCGACCTCTAAAATGTGGCACCGAACTACAAAAAAAGAAAAGAAAGAAGAATTACAACAATATGCCTGTGCAAATAGCTACACAATATATAATGTTTTAGAAACATATACCCCCCCCCCCCCCAAGTAAAAAACAAAAACTTTGCAATATTGAATAGAAATCTGGTATATTAAAGTCCCAACCCTATCACTGAGACTTATTAATGGCTGTTAATTGCACAAATTTAGCACCAAATCTTATAGACAATACCTCTGCTTTTCATCAGAGATTCTTTCAGATTCTCCAGATGGCTCTGCATAAGGTCTATCTGCTTAATGGCATTTTGATGGGAATATTCAGATTTTGACCACTCATCAACAGGATCCAAGGAACTACAAGTACAGAGAAAACATACCACTCTAGTATACTTTGTGTATAAAGTATAATTATTTTTTTTTAAATGTACAATTGTATATATGCTTCAATTTTTAATAAGATACTTTTGATTTTTCATATCTGCTTTGAATTTTTTTTCCCCTATTCTCGCTGCTACAATTTTACTGCATTGCATTTTTGACAGCTTTCTAACAAAGAGGCATATTGGCCTCATTGCTTGTCTGGAGAACTTTGCACCCGGCCTTTACCCAATTATTAGTACAAGGGGCAGGGCAGTTTTTCTATGGAAATCTGACATCTTACAAAATTAACTGTCTGGACAATAGATATTCAGCTGCTTTAAAATTCACATTTCAAGTGAAGAAAATTTTGCCAGTATTGGAGCTTGCAAGTTGAATGAATTTCAGTACCATATTTGTGTGGACTTGTGAAATATAGGTGGTAATCAATAAAATTGGCACTCCCAAATTAGTTCTGGAGTCTTCTCCTGAACCACTTGGCCAATTTTACAGGCTACAGCTCAGGTGAGCTAAAAATTATACACCACTTCAACAACAATTCAGGCAACAATTACATGTCACTATAGCTGCTATATGCATTTTAATTTTTCCCATAATGAAAACATTGTCCCTGTCAATCATTAAGCCATTAAACCTCTTTAACAACAACCGTTTCATGTGCTGAGTATGTGAATCTTCATCTCCAGCTGCTGTCCAAGTGACTGCATATGTTAACAAGTCTATTTCTACCATTTTGACAGAAATTAAGCGACGATTTCAACCGTGTTAAAAAAATTGTCAACTGTGTTAAAAAAAAATGGAATGCCTAGTGCGACTCCCTACCTTGAATTTATACTGTTTTTCGGATCAGCCATGAATAACAATCCGTCAAAAAATATAGGGACCGGAAATTCAGACGAGAGATTATTTTTCGCGCCAAAACGTTGACCTGAGGATGTGCAAAGACGATTCTATTTTAGAGGGGTGACCATTTCTAACAACTTCATAAAACGCGATATTTTTAGCTTTGAATATTGTCCCTTTTGTTTAATGCTAGAACACTATAATTGAACGAATAAACGATGGTGCCATGTTCTTTGCATTTCTCGTTTATTCCTAAGGACACAGTCCTGTACACATATGTGAACCCCTTTTAAATTTTATGAACTCTTCTGGTTGTTTAGGATCAAAGTGATGTGTTTACATTCGTGAGATTTGTAAGAGGTTTGTATCGCATGTGATTTATTTACCATATATATTACGATGAAATAATTACCTTATTATTGTTAAATTCTTACTATTATCAGATTATACCACACATTGCACACAAGATGAATGTTGAACATAAGAGTACTATACATGTGAACGCCATTTGTCATGATTTGAAAAGTAGCGTGCGTGTTCAGCACTCGAACAATTCATCTGTCTTCATAAACACTTTGATGTACTTTAGAACAGTAAACTATGGAAGAAGTAAATGGAAATGTGCGAGATGTGCTTCAGACAACACTGAACAATAGTCAGAGCCTCTCCCCCAAGTTAGCTGGTATGATAAGGCGTTTCAAGGCCGTTACTACCCTTTTGATGATGAGAAGAGATGCAGCCTATGCAGACCTTGATACATACACAAATTGTCTCCACAACTGGGTCGATGAATTTGATGAAACAATGAGAACATCAATAAAACTGGCATTTTCAGGTTTATTTTTTTGGAATTATAATTTTTTAACATTTAATTCAACTATGTAGGGCAACGTTTGATGTGCAAACCAAGCTAAGGCCAATGACTTGGCACAACTGTTATGTTATGTGTATTTATGAATGCAAATAATTTCTTTCGAATTTATACTCAGGAAATGTAATGACTGCTATGGGTCAGTCCCATTCAAATGACATTTTTGCCTATTTCTTAGACTAATAAAAGACAATCAAACAAGTTGAACTAACCCCATATGAGATGGCATATAACTGTCACCTCTTTTCAGATAGTCTTTAATGCTTTAATTATTTATGAAATTTTGCATTGTTGATTGAGACTATACTTTATCTCTAACACTTTGGCTCTTTCAGGATTTAGGGCTACTGTCAAAAATGCAATGAACATAATTAAAATGTGGAACTATTTACAAAAAATAATTTAATGCTTTTGAAAACAAAAACTTTCTAATGTTGTCAGTTTCTCGGTCCTCCTCCTTTGAAATTCAAAGATTTACCTTCTTAGAGGAAAAATTTCAAATGTTAACGTCAATTTCTTGATTCAACAAGAAATTCATAATTTTTATAAGTGAAGAAAAAAATTGTACAGTTAATTACTTATTTATTTAACTTTACTTTAATGTTATCTACTGTAATTTTCAATAGAGAAATCTGCCATCATTAAAGCATGCAGAGAAGAACTAGAAGAGGAGTTGTCTACCCTGGGAGTTCTTCTGAAGGAATCAGAAAAACTTCTTTCTGGTTCAACAAACTTTGACGCCACTCAGAAAAAACATGGAAAGACTCTTATCACAGCTCTGAAGTTAGATGTTATATATATAACATTAGCTTTCTGTAATAGTATTTACAGACAATTTTTTGTATTTCATTATTTCAAATGCATAATATTTTTTTTATAGAATTGATGGCTTTATACTAGAATACATGTATCTTGTAATAAGTTCAATGGATAGATGTTATCGTTGAAAAGTTATCACAAGTATTAAGCTTATGCAAGACTGGTCATGGGTTTCTGACAAAAGTATTATAGATATACTGTGGAATCATTTAAATTCATGGGGGTCAATTTTCGTTGAATTTTTTGCTTATAAGTGGCGATGTAATTTGTGTTGGTTTTCAGTTCCAGTAAGAAAGATGACTCTTTCTTCTTAATTTGTTTTCATGTGAAAGTTTGTAAGGGGGGGGGGGGGGGGGGGGGGTGGCTACCCAAGAATACCACAAAAATTGAGCCACCATGAATTCGAATGATTCCACAGTACAGAGGGTTCCGCTTAATCTGATAGACAATTTGTCAGGGAAAAATTATCAGATTAACCGAAAATCAGAATAACCAATTTAGCGGTTTTGTGGTCTTTGATTTTGGTATAGAATTAAATATAAATTGTTTCAAGACATAATTTATCAATGAATGGATATAATTTGTATGTCAACAGTTTGAAATGAAATAATTTACCTTGCAATAGCAATGAAATAGCATGAAAGTCTTTATTTTGTTTGTAAATGCCCAAAAGAAAATGTTTCTCTACATTACGATGGTTTTAAAGTGGCCGCCATTTTGACAGGAAGTAATAAGAGGAAATGGCTGTCTGAACAGTACCTCTTTTTAATTGAACTATTTATTTTAATTCTTTTTCTGTTATAAAATGCTCTTAAATAATTAATTATGCATGATAAAAAAATATTTGATTTTATTTATAAGTTTCCTACCACGATGTAAAATTGAAAGTAGTCAGAATTTCCTCGGTGTCACATGTTCCAAAGCCTGTCATTTTTGATTCAGAAATTACGTTTAAATACTTCTTAATGGTGCAAGCCCAGCATGAAATTAACACATGCGATTGGTAAGTAAACAAACAAACAAAATTGTACACAGGTAAGGACAGTCCTGTGTGCAGTCATCCGAAACAATTACCGATGTCGGTAGCTTTCATCTTGCGAAGAAAGGAGCCCCTTGTGTGCGTTGAAGTGTAACTAATGCCAGGGAAAGAGTTACTGTGTACACAAGAGGGGTGTCAACCAAAAAAACATAGGTGTATACAGGTGTAAAAGGGTGGGGAATCAATATTACACTGTCACAATCCTATCAGATTAACCGAAAATGACATTTTTTCCTATCAGATTATCAGGAAAAAATATAAAGGGATATATAAGAAATGGTTTGGTGTTTTGATATTATATCAGATTAACCGAATTATCAGATTAACCGCTATCAGATTAAGTGGAACCCTCTGTATCTTGTATCCGTTTAGATGTAATTATTATTTTTATGCCCTCTTCAAAGAAAGGAAGGCAAATTGCTTTGTTGCTGTTGATCAGTCGGTTGGTCCACCAACAGTTTCCGTTCATTTTCGCCGCAGAGGTTGCACATACTGAAATGAAATTTGAAGTACAGATTTATCATAAGAATACCTAGGTCAAGTTATATTTTGGGTACAATCGAGAAAGTTTTGACAGAGTTATGCCCCTAGGACTTAAAAAAATTTCAATTTTTTGCAGTTTCCGTTCATTTTCTTCGCAGAGGTCTCCAAGGGAGGGGGGGCATAAGTGTTTCACAAACATCTCTTGTTTTTTTTAAACAGGATGATGAAGACAACTAGTCGACTGGAAACAGGAGATGTTGGTGAGAATTTGTCATGTCTGAGCTTTTCTACTCTGCTTGATTGTGATAACCTACCAGTACTTGGACAACTGATTACAAAATACTCCTCAGATGAAATGGTTACACAAAAAGAAGGGAAGCCGCCAGAGAAAATCAAGCTATCGGAGAAAAGTAATCAAATAGTTAAAAAACCAGATTCCACTCGCACAAACTTGGATAGTACATCCGATATTGAAAAAGTCGAAGAGCCGACTGTGAAGAAAGTCAAAAGGAGTAATAGCGGTCAAAGGTCCAAGGAAAAACGGTCCAGCAACAACCAACAGAATCAGAGGTTTATTATAAGCCAGCTGGAGAAAGGTGGTATAAGTAAACTAGGACCAAGGTGTCCAACAGGTGAGACTGGGTCAAAGGCAGTGGTCTCGGGTAATGGAAATACTGAAGAGCAGAAAACTAGGAGACCAGTCATCAGAGAGGCAGTGTTTAAACCTTTCAATGCTTCCCCCCAGAAATCATCAGTCAGAAAGAAGAGGGACCTTTACGATGGCACGGCTGATATAAAGGGTTCAATGACGATGGTCCAGAGTTGTACTGAAATTGTCAGTAGTGATGCGGCATCTTCACAGACGTGTAAGACCTTGAGGAAAGATCAAATAAATGTGAATGACCTTTCATGGGAAAATGAGCTAACAAATGCTCATGGACATGTCACCACACAAAAAAAGGTTGAAGACAATGCAAATGTTTTAGTTGAGACAAAGATCCCCAGTCCAGAGAAAAAGACAACCATGTTGGACACAAATGAAACCAAGAAAAGTGTTCATAAAAATTACTCCCTATCAATAGTTAAGACACCAACATCACATACTGACATAGACATGAAGTCTCCGGAACCTATTTCAATGGGAAATGGAGACTATCAAAGGACAAGTACCCCGAAGAGTCATCCACCAGAAAATATAAAAACTGAACCAATAACTCCTGAAGAGCCAAAGATTAAACAAGAGCCCCAAACTCCTGCAGATATGAACAACAACTGTGCTTTCACAGGTCAACAAACTGTTGAAAACGCAGTTGTTAAAAGGTGTTTCTCTGTGTCTTCAACAGAGACCTGGGAAGGTGATGTGGATGTGATGGACAAAACAGTTGAAAAGAAGGCCATACCAATGGAAGAACGTCAAGAGATCATCACAGGAAAGGACTTCTCGACCAAAAGCGATGAAATTTTGGATGGAACTTCGCCTCTGAAAGATGTGAACTGTAATGTCATTGATTCTGGCATTCATGTCTCAGATGATTCAAGCTCAGCAGAGAAAAATGAGCCAAAAAACAATGAAGGTCAGGAGTCAAGTAAAAATGTGATGAATGGAGATGAAGATTTTTCAAACAGTGATGTTGAAAGTAGCCAGAAAGACCCTGTGTCAAATGAATTGGACTGCAGTGTGTCAAGCATTCCATTGCCAAAGTCTCCCTTTCCCTCAACAACAATCACATCCCAAGAAATTCCAAATTCCAAAACATTAACTGGCGTCCATTCCTCAGAAGATTCAAGCTCAAAAGAAAAAAATGAGTCAAACAGCAATGAAGTGGAGAAGTCTTGTAAAACAATCATGAATGGGAATGACAATACATTATCAAGCAATATGGATGAAAGTAACAAGAAAAACCTTGTGCCAAATGAATTGGATATCAGTGTGTCAAAAATTCCATTGCCAAAGTCTCCCAATATCACAACAAAAACCATACTCCAGGGAATTCAAAATTCCAAAACCTTACCTGATAGTGTAATTACCAAGCATGCAAGAGAAGACCTAAACAGGGATAGTGTCATCACCATGCATGTAAGAGCACAGCAGAGTGAAGGTTAGTTCTGTGTAATTCTTGCTTTTAAATTAATCTATGTATTTTGAACTACTGTGGAATCATTGTTGTTCGTAGAGTACCAATGTTTGTGGCTTTTGTGGGTAACCCTTGCCCACAAATTTACATCCCCACGGACGTATATACAAGCATTTGTCTAATATGTATTAAAATTATCCCTAACTTGCTACCAACAAAATTACATTCCCATGACCCAGAAAAAATTTTGGCTACCCACGAATATTGACCCCCACGAATGAAAATGATTCCACAGTAGCAGAGTGTCAAGAAGAACTAAAGAAGTAATCTTAGTTGGACTATAATGATTGATTTGATTTTTTAGATAAAAAGCAATTTGTTCCTCCAATACCTGCAAAGATGCTTTTCAAAGCTGGCACTGAGGAGATAATGAGGTTTCCGATTGGCGTGACCACTAACAGCGTGGGAGATGTTCTTGTAGGGGACACGGGGAACCATGTTGTTCGAGTGTACAACAGTGAGGGGAAGTATCTCAGAGACATTGGCAAAGAGGTACGATTCCCTTGGTCACCTCTTAAGACAAAAAAAATAAATGTATTGGTTCTTAAACACGACAAAATTGATTCACTTTTTTTAACAATATTGAAAAGGGGAATAACTCAGTTTTCAATTAGAAAACCGAGTTATTCCCCTTTTTCAAATTTGACAAATTTAAAAAAAAAAGATACCTTCCTTCAAAATTATGTGTTGAAATTGGTCTGAAAATCAAAAAATCATTTTACTTATTTTTTTGCCTAAGAACTAGTCAAATTTATTCTTGTTCTTGTGGAGATTTTGGCTTTATATTGTCTTTATTACACTCAAAACTTGAAGTTTAAATGTGTGTTTAATGGAACTTTTAAAGTAATATTAAAGCATTTACTTAATGGAATATGATGTGGGATAATGAATGTTTATCACATATCTTTGTTTAGATGTACATGAAGAGACCGTCAGCTATTGTGGTGAATCACAAGGATGAATTGTTTGTTAAGGATGACGTTGCTGTGTTTGCATTCAAAGCAGATGGGACATTCATACGAACAATAGCCAAAGGAAAACTTGGTCACCCCTTTGGTAAATTGAGTGAAAAATAACATAAGAAATTTGTTATCTTAGGCCAGCCGTAAAAAAACGTTTTTTTGGAATTGCCGCCTGGGGGTATCTAGACCCAGGAGGGAGGGAATTTTTTTTTCCCTCAAAATAGAAGTTTAACTAATTAAAAATTGATAAGAAATAAAAAATCTCCATATAGAAATAGTTCTTTATTTTTTGCTATTAAAATTTTATCAGCAGAGGGTATTTCAATGAGGCGAGAGACAATTCCAAATATACATTAATTTTATTTTGGCCCTAGTACATATATTAGAATGTATGCATGCCCTGGTTCATGAACTGTATTTTGAAGATAATGCTATACAAGTAATTGATTTAGGACCAAAAAAATGATGTCTTGATTATCAGGCAAAAATATTCTAAAATATAATGTGACAAGGGTATTATTTTGAGTTATTCCCCTCTTCAATTTGGCAACAGAACAAATGCAGCAATATTTGATCAAATGCGGAGTGCCTGAAAACAGTAAACATGAATAATTTTTTGGCCTAGCTACTGATAATTTCTCTTAACATTTCTCCTAGTAATGTATTACTTTCTTTAGACTAAAAAAAGTACAGTATAACTATTGATATTACCCAACACTTTATTGCATGCTTTGGTATTGCGTGAATTCAATCTTTGTAGGTCTGGCCTTGACCCCTGACGGATATCTGGTGACCTTGGATACAACAAGGAACAATCCAAGAGTGTTCATTCTGTCTCAAGATGGATGTAGAGTGGACTCCTTTCCCTTTGCACACCTCTGTAATCCCAAAACCCCAGGCTCCTCCAAGTGTAGATTCCTTGCCGTACAGGCAGAGAGGCTCATAGTCAGTGACTTAGGTGTGTAAGAGCTTTGTAATTAAATCTATTTCAGTTTCATTCTTCTGACTGGAGTGTGTTAGAGCTGTGTAATATCTTTCATTCTTCTGACTTAGATGAAAAATAATTGAGAGTTCTGTAATACATTTCATTCTTTTGACTTATGTGTGTAAGAGCTGTGTAATATCTTTCATTCTTTGTACATATATAAAAATAGAGTTATTCCATGTTAGGTAGGTAGAGTTGTGCGAAATGATAAAGAATATTAAGAAGTTCATTCATACTATGAAGAGTGCTGTTTTACATAACTGGTTCATGTTCACAGTAAAATACTGTCAAAGTAAAAATTTTACTTCATTGTTTGTATTAATGGTGTAGAGGAAAAAAGGACATAAAGCAACTTTTCACTATTACTTCCAGGAACGAGTTTTATTTACATATCGGATAATTGGGGACAGACCCTGTTTGAGTTTGGAGGGTACGGAAGCTATAACGGACAGTTCCGGGAGCCTTCCGGGGTGACCACTGACCAGCAGGGTAACATGCTGATCGGGGACAGCAAGAACGACAGAATCCAGGTAATTGAGGTGCTTGGATGAACTATACATCTAGAGATGATGGTAAACATTGTCATGATTCAGAAGTTGAATCTGTTCAGGAAAATGTACAGCATAAGCTATTTCCTTCAAGGCGTATCTTGCTTTGTTTTTATCATCTATCAAAGCAAATTAATGCCTTTAGAATAACTCTTTCTTAGAAAATGTCAAGTGTTTAAAAACAGTTTTCCAATAATTTTCAGATCTTCAAGCCCAATGGAACTTTCCTCTGCGACATTCAATTTGATAAGCCTATACAAAGACCCTCGGACATTCACCTGACGAGAGACGGCAAGCTGTACATCTCAAACTTCCTTCTGCACATTGTCTCTGTCTACCAGCTAGGTCAGCAATGAAAACAGGAACAAAAAATGGACACCAAGTCCTTCAGACTTCGGGGCCTTTAGGCCGATTGAGAATGGGTGGCACATGTTTGGAGTGTGTACACTCGCGGTTACTTTAATGAAATGTAATTTGTGGGTGTGGATATTTTGCTGATTGAAAAAGTTAATGTTTGTCAGGAGTGTACGCTCCCATATTCCTTACAGAAATGTGTTTATGGGAGTGGATAGGAATGACTTTCAGGACTTTAATAGTTATGACTTTTTGGGCATGGATGGTTATAACTTCATGGATGGGGATAGTCATGACTCTGTAGTCAATTAGTCTACTGGTATTGACCACATACAGAAAGTGGTAATGGTGACATTTGAGTCGTTAAAAATGATGAATTATGGTGACAGATTATTACTTTGTTTTGAAGAACTTTGAAGTAAGTGGTATATATTAAGTTTCCATATTCCAAGCTATTTCCACTTTCATTGAACTTAAAAAGAGCAGTGCTCCATTTATGTTTGATTTCGTTCAGGTTTTTTTTTTTTTGGAATAATTTTTTGTATTAATAAATTACGAGAAATTTCCTTTTAGTTTGATTTTTTTGTCATGACTTTTTTATTTTTTTAAAAGTAGAATAGAATCAGATACACTTAAAACTTCCTGTTTAATTCTTAAATCAATTCAAGTTTTGTGGGCATACAGAAAAATGATGATTAGAAATACCAAGCAGTTTTTGAGTTGTTATCAAGGAGGAAGCTAATTAGAGGTCATTTACTCTACTTCATATCAAATTCCAATTTCTGCAAAAAAAAAAGATGTACCAAGGATGTATATACTTCCCTGGACGTACATATAAAAGCCATAAATAAGAAAACTGATTTTGATTAAAAAAATAAAACTCTAAATTTCTTTATTCATATTGTATAGTTTAATGTAAATACATTGCATTCTTGTTTATTAAAACTAACAATTGTGGTGGGAAGAAATAAATACTGGCGTAAAATTGAAAAAAAAAACAATCTTTAAAAATTGTTTATTAGATATGTCTATTATATACCTAAATCAAGTTCACATTTCACCCCTGTTTGATTTTCTCTATGAGTGCTTTCACTTTTTCCAAGTCCTCTGGACTGTAGCGCGACAGGTACACTGGATTAAAATCAACAAGTTCTTGATTTGACACCTCTTCAGCCCCGTTCAGATTCCTCTCCCAGCGAGAGCCAATCATGTCCACTAAACTCTCCTCTAAGTACCGGGCCTCCATCTTACCGTCCGAGAAATACTGGGGATGATGGGGCTCGTGGTCGTAGTGGTGCCGTAGCGCCTTTTTCCAGCACGCATTGTCCATCCCGTGCACCCAGCGCGCAGTGTACCCCACTCCCTGCGCCAGAGTGAACTTGGTCAGGTCGTGCCGCTCTGCGTCTTCCGCGTTCATGTGATCCAGGAATTTCTGCACCCTGAAGAAAGCCTTCTTTACGAATTTGCGATGTGAACACACCTGGCTAAAATGCTCTTTCATGTTGAACTCGTCGATCAAGAGTTTGTAGTAGACACTATCCGTATCGTGTGCACCCACTGCATGCTCTGCAGCGCTTAATTTCTCGGGGTCCACCGATATAACATTGTCCCATGCGTATGACACTGCCTCAGCGAAATTCTGTTCATTGCATATTCTAACTACCTCTTCTTTTTTGTCTTGACCTATGACTTGCACAAGTGTATCTAGCTGGGTTGCCATCGCTCAAGCACCTGACCAGCGGACTCGGAGCGTATTGCTTATTATAATGCCTATTTATAAATAGGCGCTGTAAATTTTCATTGAGTGGGGGATTTTCCAGTCTATTTATAGACTACGATTGTTTACAATCCTACCTGCACGTGTATGAAATTGTTTACTCACTGAGATTAATGAGTTAATAACTAGTATTAATTCATACAATAATGAATGTATAATAGTAATGCATTATGCATCGCAATATCAATATTCAATCTCCCATGGTAACTATAATTGAACGGAAACTATACTCAGTTCCGCTCTGTATATTTTCATGTGGAGAAAATGGTGTATTTTTTTTTTATTGAATCAGATGCTGTTGAAACTGACAACACCTCTTTCCTATGGTGAAATACGAGATCTATTTTAGGAAATTGAAATTTTCAGATAACAGTTTGAAAGTTTGTTGTGAGAATTTTAATACGCCAGATGTATTTTTGTTACTTCAGGGACGTATATATTGTAGTATCTATATATGTATACGTCCCTGATGCATTTTATAAATAGCACCTGTAACTTTGCAATAAATAGAAACACGAAAATTCAAAATTTTAGGCACACCCAATCATTATCTGAACTTCCCTATAGAAAATCTTACGATGAACTCGTAAAATTATATCTAGCGGCAGGCATGCATTCTAAAATGGTACTACATGTACTTCAATTAAAAGTGCTGCAGCAGCCTACAAATCTTCTTAAACAAAGTAATAATCTAATATGTTTACAGAAATCCTGACATTTATTATTTTTTGTCGTTGAAACAATTTATCTACTCGTAAAATAAAATTGTTCGAGAAAGATATCATGCGTTTGTGTCATTTGCACAGAAACTGGAATTTTATATATATCTATTGATTATGTAATTCAGACTTCCATGTTATCTATTTTCAACATATATTTAATGTAAGTTGTGCTATCCATGAATCAATCAGAATCGTCTCACTATTTCAAAGGAATATTTTACTTTGCGGGCTATTAAATGAAATTTGTGCAGGAGTGCTAGGGTCTGGCCCACTCATAATATATGATATCCGTAGTGAATTTTTTATTATGTACCGAGGACACAACTTGGGGAGGTTCCATTTTTTCTGTTGAAGTCAATCGCTCAAATCAATTCAGTAAAAAAATGTAATTTCTATGCAAGCAAATTGCATACTTTACGACCGGCACAAAATTAAACAAACAAAACAAAAAAACGTGTTTTCGCATGGGGGAGGGAGGTCTCATCGACAAGCGGCTTATATAATTATATTTTAACAACTTGTACATTTAACACCTAAAATTCTGTGGAGCACCCGAAACTTTCTCTCCCAGTTTCGCGCATGGGACATGGAACTTTAGATTTATTTCTGTAGCATCTAATTAAAATGAACCAAAGTTTAAGTGTTTTGGACGAGGCCGAAATTATCCCTTAATTCTCATGAAAGACACACGAGAGAGTTTTCGATGGTCTGATTTTGAAACCCTTGACCGACACTGGTGACGTCTGTATATGAAAGAAAGAGTCTTGATGTGATGTAAAATAGACGCAGAAATTAATTGTACATGCGTATTTTTTAGTTTCTTTAAACTCAAACTCATTATGCATGTATTACATGGACTTCAAGAAAGACTTTCAAGAAAATAGCAATCTGCGCTCAGAATTAATACTGATAAAAATACTACGATTTCTTACAACATTAGCGATCAAGAAATCCATATCAAGTAAAGGAAAGAAAAAAAAAAACAAAAGTACACACGTGTACTTTTACAATTTTAAGGTAGTACAAAACAGATAAGCTAAATATTTTCCTTAAGTTCAATTTTTCTGATATTTTGATATTTTGTTCTTTGGAATGAAATCTATTGATATGAAAAATTTGAAAAAAAATCCGACCTCTCAATTTGTGTCAATATCGCCCCAAACCTACCATTTAAATCTCCTTTTAGTGGAGTGTAAAATAAAATAGTCATTTGAGAATTTTTTATGCGAAAAAAATTACTTTTTAAGATTTAAGATATTACAAATGTTTGTACTGCTATTCATACAGGAGACATTTTTGTTACTTACAGACACTGAAATAAATTCTAACTGGTAACTTAAGGTAATTTCTGATGTAATGTAAGGTTAAAATAGCACCTGTAAATCATCTTTTTAGACGAAAATTTGCAACACTTAACGGTCTGTAAAAGGAAATAGTGTATAGTTCAAATTTGAATGAAATTTGGCAGTATGATTGTCATGACCCCGTTATTAAACTATATCAAAATAATGAAAATTTGACCGTGGGTTTTAGATTAATTGAGGTTTAAGTATATTTGACGGAGATGAAAATTTATAAAAATCCCAAATGACATCATATTTGACCTTTTGATATGACCTTGAAATTTGATGGGCATAATGTCTGAACATTGGTGATGGTTGTGTTTAAATTTCAGGTCTTTACCATGAATGGAACACAGTTACACATTTTTAAATGATAGAAGGCAAAACTGCACAAAAATCAAATGAATGTAGGTTTCAAAGAAGTTGGATGGATAAGGCGTGTAAAATGCCTATTTAAGAATGGATTGGATACAGTAAAATTAAAATACCAACAGATCTGATAATTTTTTTTAAATATCGTTGAAAACAATGTATACATGTATTTAACATAACATCAATTTGTAACCCTCAAATATGTTCAGTACTTGGAATATGTTAATTTAAACTGACGTATTCGTATAAACCTCCAAATATTGTCATTTTTTAGAACTTCAATGTCTTTTCTTTTATAGAGTAGGTCTGTGCTCCATATTTTTGGTATATTCTTAATAAAGTTCAGTGGAAAACAAACCGATTTCAATCAGCAAAAACGTGGAGAGATGACCCACTATACATTAAAAATATCATTTTGTATCCCAACAATTGAACGTTTCAGAAAAATAATACAAGTCCGTAAATTCGTGGCCAAAGTCAGATATAGCAATTAAACAACACCAATTGGCTCAGTGGTTAGAGCACCAGGCAGGTAACCTTATAGGCTTTTTAAGTTGTGGGTTTGATGCCACCAAAATTTAGGGCAATATTTATTTCTTATCTTTTGTTGAAATATTCAAAACTGAATTTACTTAGAAATTGTGCTTTTGCCAACTCTATTATAACAATATCAAAAAGATTTAGTTGCATGGGAAAAATTAAATTTGAAATTATATTTTACGACTTAACCGAAAGGACATTTGCGCTATCTTACCCCCCCCCCCCCCCCCCTATCTTCTTTATCAAAATACGCTGTACCTGATTCTTATTCTGCCTTGAGTGATTTTGGGGTATGATTCATATTAATTTCTTAAGATATTCGTTTAAAATTAACTTTTACATAATATCAAGCCATTATTTTGCGTATTTGAGAAAATATTTCAAATAATTTATTTTACGGGTGGTTCGTACTACCTTACGCTAGGAGATATCAACATATCACCATTTAGACTCGCCCCAATTTTAAAAAAAAATATTACTGTATTTTTATAGTCATATTCTTAAATATTACTTAGAGATGAGAACCAACATGATCTAACATCTGATTTTAATATATTTTTTTTCGTTTTATAAAGTGTTCTTTTTTCGGGAGGTTTAAAAATGTCCACAGCCACAAAGAGCTCTTTTAAACTATAAAAAATTTGTAGAGCGAGTTGAATCTTCCTTGCAATTCATCAGAAGTACTGCCGAAGATGACGATGGTCTCGCCGGCCTGTGGGGTCATTACGACCCCCTCCCAGGTCCCGTTCTCGTCACGCTCCAGTGGAATGTCCTCCACATTGACCTGTCGAAGGTGGGGTGACGACAACCGAATCCGAACTTCCGATTTGGAGGGAAGTTCACGAGAATTGGGTTCGTGTAAGGTGCACTGGTAGGTTTGCGCATGCGTGTAGACGTAGGGTAGAGATTTGACGTAGTTATTGGAATCCGTACATTTAAGGTTGTACCGTAGCAGAAGTTTTGGGCGCTCTGACGGTATCCCGTCACGTTTACTAAATATCTTTAAGACGTAAGTTCCGGGAGACGGTGGTCTGCACTGTATGCTGAAGGTCAGGGTGTCGAATCGATATACCACCGTGTACTCGTCCATGCTGACTCTGTCCACCGTCTCCAAGGTAGCAATGACGTTGTGCAAAAGTACGCTAGCAGCCAACGTGATGTGGATCTCTTTCCTGAAGATGAGGATCGGCTCCTTATAAGATAATTCAATCCCCCATTCTTTACAAACTTCTTCCATCCTTACCGTCTTGTTGAATTCATCCAGAGAGACGGGTTGTGTCATCAGCTGCCAGTTGGTGATGATTTTGGTATCGGTACTCGTGCACGGGAAGTGATCGTTGATGAACTTATCGGGATCCGTTAAAAACCAGAACTCCTCAAACTTCGGAGTCCATCGCCCCGCTTCGTCTTCCCGCCCTGCTCCCCAACAGCAGTCGACAAACCGCCAGTCTTCCTCCACGAAAACCGCATTCCAAGAATGGTTGGGTTTGTCACGTGATGTGAAGGGGATTTCAGGGTCGTGGTCGAAGCGTTTTGCGAACCCTGACAAAGTGACCACCGGAACACCAGCGCTCCTACATATATGACAGAAAGTTCAGTGCTAATATAGCGTACATGTACTTATAGAATAATTATATTCAATGCACGTTTTATTTTAAAGTCAGACGTGAGCGTCAGGTGAAGTGTTATGTGGATATCAGAGACAGAATTTTATGTTCAGTTTCCAGCAAATTTTGAATGTTACACTCGGTATATAGATTTGTTGAAAATTGTCCAAAAACTTAAATTGGGATCTCACAAAACTAAATTGAAAGTATTTACAGGTAAAATGGTTCAGTAAAATGTTGTAATAAAGTTCTTGTATCTTCGTACTTGCACAATGCTGCAAACAGAGAAGCATAGCCATCAGCATGTGTGCATCGTCTTCTTAGAACAGTGCTTGGGTCTGACGTCATGCTATCGTCATCCATGGAGTGTGAAGCTTCGTGGCTGAAATAAAGATACCAAATATTTTAATACTACTTATATATACATGTATATAATGCTATAATTTGTGTTCTTTTCACTTTGATGTGGGTCATGTGCATTGGAGAGTGGTGTATACCGGTATGCACTTAAGTGTCTTTTGTATACTCAAGTTTGTTTAATCTCTGTAGTAAAATACTGACGATGTGTTGTATATGTTCATACCTCATAGGCTTCGGAAGCAAATTGTAAGGAGTCAGATCTTGACCAAAAAAAAGCCCCCCCCCCCCCCCCCCCCCCCCCCCGGCGGTTTCGACGCCTATGATGCTTGAGGTGTGTTGTAATTTTTAAGAGTGTGTTGTGCATTCTTGAGTGGTTTGTTTATAAAGTGTTGCACTGTTTTTGGTGTGATGTATATACTTAAGGTGTATTGAGTGTTATAGGTTTACTTGAATATTTATATCATACATGAGTGTGTTAGCTTGTTGTATTTATATGGATGTGTTTTACAAGTTGTAGTGGCTGTATATAATGAGGTGTGTTGTATTAGAAAATACTTGAGGTGTGTTGTATATATAGGTGTGTTGTATTAGAAAATACTTGAGGTGTATTGTATACTAGAGGTGTGTTGTACATGTACATGTACTAGCAAATACTGAAGAGTTTATACTAGAAAATCCGTGAAGTGTGTTGTATTAGCAAATACTTGAGGTGCGTTGTACTAGTTTACACTTGAGATGTATAGTGCACCGGAGGTGTTCACCTTACCTGATATTTGCCGTTATCCACCTGTAGATGGCCCGGACCTTTTCTACGTCAGTGGCTGTCAAGGGCGCCAGGTAGTTCACCAGACTCTTGACCGATGAGGCTGCATTTGAGGGTGTCTGGAAAGAATGAAAGAAAAATCATGCACACGCATTTGATTGATATATCATTGATGGTCAACAAATTACCATCAGATGTACCTTACAATTTAAGATAAGCTATTTTTGGCCGTAAACTACTAGTGTTATTTAGTGACTGCAAATTCCAAATATTTTAGCTTTCTTTGAATATTTTCCTATATCTTTATAACTCTTCCTCTCAAGGAGATTAATATAGTCTAAAAATGGCCACGACCATCCAGTCCTCATAAAGGATAGCTTTGTTTTGATATTGCTCTAAATGACGTAATTTAAGTGTAAGGTGGTCTCGTAGATATTTGGTTACAAGTATTATTCATCATATAATCTTTCATAATTTAGTAAATTTTATCTTGCATTCCCGTGATATTGTTGGTAATCTCTTGTTTATATTACGAGTATATTGTCGGTGTCAAGTGATTTTAACTATTTGTGTCAAGTGGTCGTTGTTGAGTTATTGGATTTTGATTGTTTGATAAGTCATTATGTTAGTTGGGCTTTCGTCCATTCTTTATGTCAAGTACATGCATTGTTTTGTCAACAATTGTTAAGGAGGCTGGATGATGGTCAACAATATAGTTCGCCATCAGATCTATCTTAAATTTGTAGATAGATTTAATTTTTAGGTTGCCTATAAAACTATTATTCTGCAAAGAAAAAATTCATATATTTGAGCTCCAAATTTGAATATTTTCCTGTATCTTTATACAGAGCTCTTCTTCTTAAGGAGATCAATATAGTCTAAAAATGGCCACGACAATCCAGTCCTCTTAAAGTTATATGTACTGTAGTAGTATTGTATAAGATAGTCTTACGTCAAGCGCATGCTCGTCTATCTCTACGAATTTTTCAAGATCTTTGTCTGCGATAATGTCTTTCTTTTTGAATCCGGGCACTTTAAGGTTCGGCACGGGTTTGCTTCTGATGCGCCCTTGGTTTCCAGGACCACAGAAGAATCCCACTACGTCGCCGCTTACGACGTCATCAGACGTAAGGTACACCTCTACTGTTGGACTGTTTCCCATGAGTGCTTGAAATTTCTGCTTAGGAAAGGGGGAAATATTTAAAAGATTCACGTTTAAACAATTTATGAAGGATGCGTTATTTACACCAATTCCAAACTTATTTTCTTGTTTATTACAGCCGCATAGCAAGGGGGGGGGGGTTAACCCCTTTTTCTTTTTTAAATATTTTTTCGTTATATTTATCCACAGAAAAATTAATCTGCAAGCCAGTTGGCATCTTTGATTTGTTTCGTGCCTGTATAAATTTATTGAAAAGATAATAACCACTTAGATTATCAACCCAACACTTTTAGGTATAAAACGCCGATTTTTATTTTTCAAATAAATTTTTGTAAATTATTATAAGTTTTATCTTTTGCTTTGATTTAGATTTTCAATATCTTATACTTTGATGAAATTGATTACAGAACTGTGAATTTATTCTGGATTACAAAAACGTTGATACAAGTAGAAAAAAATTCTCTGGTTTATTTTTATCACTATTTACAATTAAGTTACACAATTTGCTAAGTAGTGAAAATTTACAGAGTTTTTAAAATGTTATTTTCGTTCCCCCTGAAAATTTTCATTATGCATTAAGATTAATTAATTCCTGATATGGAAACAAAAGTCTCGCTCTGTATCCCCGGAAGGATGTATTTTATTTGGAGTAACTATATACTATTTTCGTACTAGAATTGTGTAATCTAAGCGAAAATTCGAAAACCATACTTACGTGCACTTGACCAATATTTTGATGGATGACAAGGTCGTACAAGGGACAATCAAAAAATGAACGACTACTTTTACTTTTGTTTCAGTAATTACTTATGAGTTTTAGAATATTTAAATGTCTAGTCTGTAGAACACAAGAAGGCAGTCAACTGGAATCACATACAACAATAATTTTTCAAAACAAATAACGAAATGAGTTCAATTTATGTTCCGCGGACCTAATCAAGTAATTCGAAAGATAACGCCAATTAACTTAATGCTAAGGAAATTATATTACATTTAGGCTTGTACATTATAACGCTTTAGAAAATCTTCAAAAATATGAACTCTTCGGGGTGTTAAAGGCATGAAATATCGTTTCTCAAAACACCTTTTTCGACATACTTAAAATTCCTAATCCTGACGGGATGGGGCGAAGGCTCTTTTAATGTACATGTAATAATGATGTTTATTATAATAAAAATGCTAATATATTTTCGATATCATTTGTTAATTCTTTGGGCCCAGCTGGTAATAAAACATTTTTCTACATGTAAATATGAGAAAAAGGTCGAGTGCTTCAGGAAGAAAAAAACTCGTACTAAACAACAACCACCCCCTCTCAAAAAAGAAAAGAAAACATTGGGGGAGGGGACATCTCTTCCCGTTGCTACGTGCCTGTTTTACTATTTATGAACTTTAAAAAGGAAATAAGCTATAAAATATTCCGCTATGAATTATTATTTTAATTTGAATACTCGGGAAAAGTGCTATCAACTCATGAGATTGTTCAGAGTGCTTTACTCTCCCTCATTTTTTTTTTCGACAAGTTCCGAGTACTGTCAAAAGGGGAGAGTAATCAAATAAAAATTTGGGCCCATAAAAATTTGCTTCAATATGGGGGGGGGGGGGGCAATTTCTTCAAACAAGAGGCCAATAGGTCACATCGCTCACCTGAGTGACAGATCTTCAGAAAGTTATGAATTATCTCCATCCACGTTTTCTCATCTCAAATTATTTACAAAACTCTTAACTCTTATTTATGTTCTTCGATTCCGTGCTTTAAAAAAAGGTCCATTATAATTTAAGAAAGCTTTCTTTCCTATTAGACTTTTAGCTGCATCTCGGTAGTTTTTTAAATGTTGATAATCTATCAGATTTTCCATTGCGAATTTACGATGAACTTTGCACTCCTTATCAGGTCCAGAGATCAGAGTTTAAATAAGCCCATATATATCAAACCAATATTATGATGCTTGTAAAGTAATAACACAATATAATAATGCAACAATAAGCGGACTTTAGTTTTTATATTCCCTACGGCCCAATAGTTGGCGGACTTTAGTTTTTATATTCCCTACGGCCCAATAGTTGATCTGGATTGTAAATTAAGATTGTCAATGAACTAGATTCACATTTTATCAGAAAACTCAGATAGCAATATCTTAAATTGTACCAACAAAGGTATTGATAAGATTATCAATGATTTACCCCTTGATATCTTTGCGTAACACTTCTCATGGGGTCAATTATGACGCGAGTGGTCCCTTTGAAAAAAAAGCATAAATTGAATTTCACATCTTTATGGTGTGGATGTTAAATAACTGAGATCACAATCAGCAATGTCAGACATACAATAAGTAAGACAGCTCACAACTTGTTAATCCCGACACAGTCGGAGATGAATTGTGTGATGCATGGATCACGACACATTACACTCAAATGTATTACAACCTATGCATATAAAACATACATTTATCTTAAAAATGGAATATGACTATAAATGCAAGAAATACAAAACATAAAATATCTACCAAGTAGTAGACAATTTTACAAAAAATTGAATACTGAATAGCTCCATGATGTATGAACATTAAAGTTGTGAAGAATGAAGCAGTCTTTTTATGAAACACATGAAGCATTCATAGTCAGCATATGCTTGACCTTGACATTTTAGAAAATGTCAAACAAAATTTTTTTAACAAAGAGCGATTCTTAGAATATTTTAACCGTTATTAAGGAAGGTCAATTTTACACAAATTAAAAAAAAACAAAAGATATAAAATATCAAATGACCTTGACCTTAATCCTTGGGTTACATGATAAAATTTTGTTTAGAGGAATGTTTGCAAGAATAGTGATGACTTACGTCTGATGACAAAAGAGGAGTAAGAAAAAATATGAAGGTGATCTTCAAATTGACAAAAAAAATGTATTGTAATTAAAACCAAATACATGTATGGTTTAAAAAACAAGAATTTAAAAAAATTCCTAATGACATTGATCAATGTGCAGAACCCAGGTCTTTCAAGAGTTCAGAGGTCATGACCTTAGAGAATCAGATTGACACACTTAATATATATTAAATATATCGCTATATGAACTCTTCTCTTTTTCTACATTTTTATCTTGGAATCCCATCTTAAAATATTATAGCTATAAAAAACATTCAAAATAAACTTTGGTGGAATAAAATATAATACTACAACTGTATTGTAACAAAAAATATATAAAATTTCATTAAATTCAAACCAAAATAAAGCATTCACCTAGCATTATTTGGCATCTCAGTGACTTAAGTCATTCTTAATAACTGGTTTTACATTTATCATATATACACATAACTATTGAAACACTTTTGAAATGTTCAGTAGCAGTATTTTACTGCTGGCCTTCATAAACTAACAAATAAATTCGGGTCAGACCCAGGATAATGAGCACCCTCTGATACTTTGGAAGATAGAATTATACAGCATATTGAACACACTGACTGAAAAAAAGGTATGCTAACAGTCTGAAGATTTCAGATGCACCAAATACAAGACATTTACAAACTTATGGCTTTGTTCTCTTCACTAAATTGTAAAGCATTCATTGTAAAATCGTCAATTTCATTGGTTGCAATATTGTATTTGGGGAAGTCTTCTCTCCCTTTTCCAAAAACTACAAATCTAACTACTTTCTTTACACACTAAAGTTGTTGACGGTCTGACTAGTGGTAGAGCCTGCACAGGGCACTGCTCTAGTGATATCTGGTGATATCTAGTGATCCTTACTGGGATTACAATATAAAGCTTTCAAATAAATGTAGTGATTCATCTCCCTAAAATAATATTTTTATAAATTTCATCATATTTTCATTAAACTCCACTATCTTTGGATTAAAATATACAGACAATTTCAAATAGTAAAAGAATTGCAAAAATTCTTCAAAAATTTAAAAATTTCAAAGTTTACAAAATAAAAGTAAAATAAGAAAAATGAAAAAATAAAGACTTGCTTACAGTCAATCACTTTTTAAAGCCAAATTTTTATCATAAGTTTATATATCAGGACAAATCCAACAACAACCTTGTTAAAATTCAAATTAAAACATGAAATCTTAAAATCATGGTGAACCAAAAATGCAGTAAAATAAATATCACAGACATAACAAATCTTTTGGCTGTGACTGTAACACTTAACATACAGACAAGCATCATGAGGCTTTCTATTGGGAAAAAATCAACATGAAATATACCCTCAAATAAATCAAACGAAGCATTCTGGTCTTTCAGGGAAATTCACCATTTTTTGTTTCATTATTAAGTAATGCTTAGGTAAATAAAATTAATGTATTGGTTCTCAGGCACTGTCCCATTAGGTCAAATGTTATTGCCATATTAAAAGGGGGAGAACTCAATTTTCAATTTTAAGTAAAATCATGAAAATTGAGATATTCCCCTTTGGAAAATTTTGGAATGAAATTCTGCCTGCCTCATATATTTTCAACTTTTTAGCCTGAGAAACAACACATTATTTTTTTTGCTCTTATATAAAAAGGGGGTGGTCACATCTAAAATAGTAGTAAAAAATATTATGCTTCAAATGCCATGTAACAATCATAAAATTCTGGTGTGAGGAGAGATCTCAAGAAAAAACAAACAACACTAAGAAACAAAAGAAAAATCAAATGCAATCATTATACATACTACAGGTAGATGTATTGCTAACTAACATGGATATTTTTCAGTCTCTAATACAAACTTTTCAAATATTCACATTCAGGAATATTTTACAGTTTCTTTTACTGTTACATGTATTGTATTTTTGTCCATGTAGAAAACAGTCAATAATTATAATTACATGTATTTCTAAACAATCTCTGGAAATGCATTCTACAAGCACCTGTTACGTTCACTGTGAAATCAACACAGTCCATAGTCCCTTGAGTTTCTCAACATTTAATCTTCTACAAAACTTGGTCATCGAGAACCAGTCTATATACATCGTCCTGACCAATTAAATCAGCGGTCCCTCCCTGTGGTTGTTGGAGGAGGTTTATCAGCTTCATAGATCAAACGAAGATTAATAAATGCAGACCTGAAAAAATAAAAAGTTCCAAAAATAAATGTGCCTACCTACATGTACCGTAAACTTTACATACCGGTATACCAAAATTCATTATTGTCAGAGTCTCTTTTGCAAGTCAATCATCTGAATTTTCAGTTCATTTAGATAATCCAAACAAAATCAACTTGATTTTAAATTTTTTTTTATATAACTTCATATTTTTTGTTACTGGATAAGACAGCTAGCTGCTCCCTTGAAATAAATGGCTCCTAATCTAGATGATCAATGATACATGAATATGTATTTGATATACATAAATCTTGAGATAAAACTCCATGTTCTGAGCCTGACCTCTTGAGATAGAGCCAGATGACTGTAGCCAGCAGTTCTTTGATGATGATGACAGACATATAGATGAGTATTATGTAGCAGGTGTCCGAGATCAGCTTCCTGATGTTTGTAAGGAAGGCGTCCATTTGTATCTCTGCCACCGACGAATCGGACACATTGCCACTATAAAAATAAATCAAACTTGAAGACGCTTCCTCAACAGACAACTTCTTGAACATGAACCACCGGTAAAAAAACAAATCTCCACATTTCTATACAAAAAATAATGTAGAAATTTAAAAACAAATTTGTAAAACATTATAAATTCTTTTGAAACTTATTTTTTACATTACTCAATTTCATTCTTACTTTGAATAAAAATTGGGTTCAATCTGTTCAAAACTGCACACTTCCATGGCCCTGTCTCCAAACCTGGATCCAAGGGCATCGCTACATTTGGCCCCGGGGTCCAGACTCTGCTTGTAACGGCAGTAGAAGCCACTGTGGGCCTCCTGAAGATGGCGCCACTGGCTCTCCAGCGTGCGGTGCAGGAATAGATGGCGCTGGACATACATATTCATTATCTCCTGGTGTGTTGGGTACTCCATGGTGTTAATCCTGCTGGCATGAGACTCGATTCTATGGTTCACAAAGTCCTCATTCAACTTCAAAAGGTCGTCCTGACAAAAATAAAATAACACAATAACAATTGACTGCATTTTTCAGGGTGCTAATTTTTTTAACTTTTGGGATGATCTCAACTTCCAAAAATTCAATCAATTTTTTTTTCTACATTCTGTTTTTACAATCTTCAATTAAAAAACCAAGAAAAATAAAATTATTTTTTTTTAAGTCTAAACATATCATTTAGCTTATGTATTGATTTGAAGAAAAAACCCCATACCATGTTGTTATAGTAACCAAGGTAGCTGAATGTCTCTCTATTTACAAAATGGAATGTTGTCACGGAGATAAGATAGATGAACAGGCAAACAAAAATGGTGGCAATGACTTTTGGCACAAACATACTAGACAGCGTCTGAAAACAAGTCAATTGTTTATGTTTAATACAGTATCCATGCATTTGGATATGTCATAAAGGGTTTGTTTTGCACTGTATTGGGCAATTCTGCATTGATTTAACAGCTTGGTTAATGAAATTTTTTTTTACCTTGATGAAGAACTTTTTGAAAGTTTTAGCAGCTCCTGACTGGAAGATCTGGCTCTGTCTCCTCGCTGAGCCATCAGGGTTTCTTTCATCTAAAAAACAAAAAAATGACATGTCATCCGATAAACATGTACTGGTACAAGTATCAGCCAATATACAAAAACATGCACATTTTATCTAAATCATCTCAAAAAAATTAACTCTTCAAAATTTTTACTTAAGGTAAAACAAAAATTGGGGGTCAAATTTTAGTAAATGGTTGGTAAAAAAAAAAACATATTTGAAAATTATTTTTGAACTTACTTGTTTTCTCCCTGATTCCAACAAATATTGGATATCCATACAACAACAGCCTTGCCACGGCAACAGCCTTAAACATCCGGTGGAGGAACCAGATGATGTCAATGACCGCCATCACAAAGTAGATCCCACTGTAGCTGCTGTAACGTGGCTCCTGGGTGGAATGACCCTGACCTTTGGATGACCTTGTCTGATTCTCTCGAGGGGTGAATGGATCGTCGGCAAAGAACCACATGTTGTGCTTATGGACAGTTCTTTCCGGTCGGTCGAAGCTGCCTTTGAGGTTATGTTGACTGGTGGACCCTGAGTTAAATACTTTGGAGAGGCGAGGAGTTTGGGGGAGAGGAATTGTGATGTCATCTGTTTAAAAGAAGTGAAAAAAAATTTGAATGTTGTTGTGCATTCCAGTTCAATATCATCACATTATAAGTCTTAATCAGGAACCTTCAATGCCATTCAAGTATATCATATTTGAGAACAAAATGTTTCCTTGCAGTTAGAGTTATAGTTATAGCTGTTAAATGAATTCCTTAGTACCTCCGGAGATCTGTGTTAGACTCTGTTGGATCCCGAGCCACTCCATGAAAGGTTTGGTGGGCACTTTGTCAAGGTCTCGGAAGTTCTTGACAGTTTTGTGAAGGAAGTCCGGCCCGGCCAGCCATTTACTGCGCTCCACGCTGCGATAACTCTCCTCAATGTTGGCAGAAAACACTTTCTTGGTGTGCTTTATGTAGCTCTTGTAATTCTCCCTGATTTAAAAAGATTCACAGCTTATGTAGGGCTAGTAAGTAATAAATATTTATTTTCAGATTCATTTTTTAAAAACAACGGAAAATTCAATTCTACTCAAATTTGTACAATGTCATGTTAATCCTAATTCCAGAATGTTTTGTGACACTGTTAATGGTCAAAGAACTAGAAGTAATACAACATTAACAATAAGTCAATCACCCCAAAATGGAAGAGGTAATAATCCTGAACTTTTATCAGTTATGTTAGCTGAGTTTATCCGAGTTTTGGGGATATCAATTTTTAGTATACCTGAACATGAAATTATCAAATTAAAAAATATGTGAATTTTTTAAAAGATACTGCACCAGTATTTATAGGAAGCAGGGTTAATCTAACACCCGAGACCCTTGTTAAAGTTTTGCTGACAAATCTGTTATTGATGAGACCAATTAAGTGTTTATTGTTTGAATGTCAACTAACATTGATATTAAAGGGTACCTTCATTCAACATGCATATACATAAAAGGTTAAAGTGGTTGTGAAATAAAACAGATCCCCCATCGGTTATAACACACATCAAAAGGGTAAAAGGACCTACATGTAAATGAATGAAGAGTTTGAAAATGAAAACCCATTCCTGAAAACAAGAATAAAATTGTTTATAGTAAATATTCTTACTTTTAAAGTTTTAAAGTTAAACTCCAAAAAGTTTCAAGTGTTGTAGTTCTTGAAGATGTAGAACTGTAGTTATTCTCTTTTAGGTTTGTACTTACTTGTAGTTGTTGAGGTTTTTAATTACTTACTTGTAGTTGTTGAGGTTTTTAATTACTTACTTGTATTTGTTGAGGTTTATTCATACTAACTTGTATTTGTTCAGGTGTGTAGTGAGGTTTTTAGTTACTTACTTGTAGTTGTTGAGGTTTGTAGTGAGGTTGTTAGTTACTTACTTGTAGTTGTTGAGGTTTGTAGTGAGGTTGTTAGTTACTTACTTGTAGTTGTTGAGGTTTGTAGTGAGGTTGTTAGTTACTTACTTTCAGTTGTTGAGGTTTGTAGTGAGGTTGTTAGTTACTTACTTGTAGTTGTTGAGGTTTGTAGTGAGGTTGTTAGTTACTTACTTGTAGTTGTTGAGGTTTGTAGTGAGGTTGTTAGTTACTTACTTGCAGTTGTTGAGGTTTGTAGTGAGGTTGTTAGTTACTTACTTGTAGTTGTTGAGGTTTTCAATTACTTACTTGTATTTGTTGAGGTTTATTTATACTTACTTGTATTTGTTGAGGTGTGTAGTGAGGTTTTTAGTTACTTACTTGTAGTTGTTGAGGTTTGTAGTGAGGTTTTTAATTACTTACTTGTAGTTGTTGAGGTTTGTAGTGAGGTTGTTAGTTACTTACTTGTAGTTGTTGAGGTTTGTAGTGAGGTTGTTAGTTACTTACTTGTAGTTGTTGAGGTTGTAGTGAGGTTGATAGTTACTTACTTGTAGTTGTTGAGGTTTGTAGTGAGGTTGTTAGTTACTTACTTGTAGTAGTTGAAGTTTGTAGTGAGGTTTTTAATTACTTACTTGTAGTTGTTGAGGTTTGTAGTGAGGTTGTTAGTTACTTACTTGTAGTTGTTGAGGTTTGTAGTGAGGTTTTTAATTACTTACTTGTAGTTGTTGAGGTTGGTGGTGAACTGCTGTAACAGGTCCTCGGTGTGCCGAGTCAGGAGGTCCTTGATGTTCTCAACCCTTACTCTGTCCTTGACCTCTTTCTCCAGCAGCCTATTTATCTACAACAACACACATTGTTCCTATACTTACAATCCGACTGTGGAGGTCATGTCAAAAACTGTATCTAACATTTCAATGATTATTTTAAAGCAACAGGATCAAATTCAGCTCTTTGAACCACTAGTCCACATATTGCTTTGTTAAGGGGCATGATCTTAAGGACAGAGTTAAACAAGTTTGTTGTATACCCCATACTTAAAAGTAAAATGAAAACACAATAATATAGAAATGGTATGGATTATATCTGGAGGAGTTCATACCTCCGTGAACTCCTGGATGACCCTCCTCATCTGGACCTCACACTGTTGTTTGGAGGTGGAGGCGATCCTGTTTTGTCTCTGGAGCTCCACCTGTAGGTGGCGCTGTAAGTGGTCCAACTCCAGGTTACTGAATGCTGTCTTCACTGAACGCTGGTGTTGATAATTCTTCAGGAATGCTGTGGTGTCACTGTTTAAAAAATATTTTGTATACATGATATACATGTACATAGCAGGTGTGAAGATTGTACATTTGATTCATATAAGAAACACGAGGCTTCATTTTCAGAAAAATTAAAGCACGTTTTGCATTTACTCATATGTTTAATTTAAGAAAAAACAAAAAAACATTCTAGTAAAATACATTTAAAAAAGTTCAATGGTGATAATAATCACAAAAGGAATATATAAATACTTACCTATTGCTGGCGATAATGACCAGGTAAAATACAGTAAGTGAGACACAGGCGGCGTAGATAAACTGGAAGGTCATGTAGGACACCATCAACACCAGATGAGACCACCGGAACCGCAGAACGTCACCCAGAGGTTGACCTATAGACACAGAAAATCAAGGTACATGTAGTATGGGGTCTGATCATTCACCTAGAGTGCACACTGTACATATTATAAAGGAATAGATATGGACAGTGTTAACCATGTAACTTTGTCATATTAGATTTCATATGGACATACAGTGTTTATCACATGACTTGTCAATTTTAAATTTCATAGAAAATTACGAAAAACTTGATAACAAGATTTTGTAATGGTAAGTTGTGGTGTGATGCCAATACTCACCAAACTTGACAACAATCCCAAAAGCTGAGATGAAGATGAGCAGAAGTACTCCTCCACAAACGGACACAATGAAGGGGACAGAGAAATGAGGAGGCACCACAGCTTCGGTGGAGTGAACCGTCCGTGTTTTCCTCTCACTCACTGCAAAAAGTACAGTACCTCATATCAAGTGTGGAATTTGAAAAAGATTCTGACAAAATTATGTGGTGCTCAAATAAAAGTTGGTTTACAATATTCAGTACACAGTATTGTATTCCGTATTTGAGAGATACTTACATGTCCCTAGCTGGCTGGCACTAGCCCTGTACACATGTAGCTGGTACTTTCTGACATTGTCCCTGACTGACACTATAAACTGTTTGTGGGACTGGGAGGAATCCCCACTGGGGATGGAAAACACCAAGGAGAAATCTGGGGGGCACTTGACCTGTATGTCATACTGGTACAGAGGCCGGCCGGGGTAGTCAGGGTCCGTGATGTTCACATTTAGAATACCTAATACATGGAATGTAACATCATGGATTCAATTGAATGAATAAAGATTGTGTTTGATAATTGTTTGTAATGTTAACTTGAGGTTAAAGGGTACCCAGAAAATCTTAAAAAAAAAAAAAGAGCCCCCATGATTTCTAATGATTCCACAGTAGTTTTGTCCCAACTAAATCTAAATCACTGAATGAATTAAAGGTGTTGATTATACTTCCCCTCCTAGATAAAACTTTTTTAAATTTACCTGGACAAGACACCACTTCACCAGTCACATTCAGATTCCAGTGTGTGGAATTGTGGGTAATATTTCCTCTTAAACTTCCTTTTTTTAACGTTGCCCCTGGATACAGCGAGAACAAGATGGAGGAATGCTTGGAGACCTCAAAATTTACCAAGGCTTGAGCAGAGCTGTTGGTGATAACGTAGGTGAAGTTTCCAAGGTAACGGCCTTGTAACGTCTGTAAATGTTTGTAGGGATCGTCCGACTTGATCGAGACCAAGTTCTTCAAAGCATCGTCATCACAATGCTTTTCACCTGGTATACAAAAAAAAAATCCAAATTTATTTCTAAGTAGACTATGTATTAACGTACATGTATTAAAATTTAAAACAGAGACCATTTAGAGACATTTTTACTTCATCTAAATGCCATTACAAACATTATCTTTCCCTCGAGTATACTTCCTTCAAGTATACTTCCTTCAAGTATTGTTTAACAAAATGCGTTACAATTTACTAGCTAAATTCTTCATGGGAAAGCACTAAGGACATAGTATTTTGATTCATTATAATCATAATTTGTTCCAAAACATTAGAGGAATGAATCTTACTTCGTTGTAAGTGAAAAATTTATAATAAGTGTGCTCTCCATAACCATTTTTTTTTTTATAGTGGTAGTCCATATTAATAATTTTTCTCCCCAAAAAATTCCCAGTGACATTTACTGCTCATTATAAATAATTTAATACATTGAGAAATGTACCAGTTTCTTACCGAATGTATGAGAGGTTTCTCGGTAGGGTTTGATTGCCCTGACAGGGGCGGAGTTCCCTTGTATGTAGGAGCTCCTGACACTGTCCCCCGAGGTTTTATACAGCCCCACGGTGACATCCCTCTGTCCGGGGGATCCCTCAATGATATCAGGGATGACGTCCAGCATGGACTTCACCTCTACCTTCACTATGTGCTTGCTGCAAAATGAGATATTTCATGAGATCATGTCAACACACAACTACCATTTCGAAAAGTCTAAACAGTAAAATGTACTTAAACATGTATATAGCAAAATGCCAGGGACGATAGATTTGGATGCGCTATAATCATAATTTGTTTTGTCAGATGAGTTTTAACATGTTTTAAGAAAAACGGAAAAATAAACTGATTTCACTGAAAGTGTGAATTCATTTTCAGCATGTTCGCTGCATTTTCATTTTGTGTGTTTTACTGTACACAAATCTTTATCTTTATAGAACTAAAGCACGATAAGATACTCACTCTGATTTCAGTTTTCCAGTCTTTTGCCACGTCTCGTCTCCGTATATGGCAAAGCTCTGAGTCATCAGTGTGTTGTAGTAGTGTTTGATTGTGTACTCTAGCTCTAGAAGCTTCTGATTGTGTACCGGGGTCATGTGACACAAGAAATCATTTTTGGGATGGTACACTGGTTTCAGTCTAAACTCGACGAGATCACCTTGCAGGCAGCTGGGGAAAAAAAGGGGCATGGAATAAAGTTATATATCTCGGATTATACTAACTTTTTCATAAATTACCTTTAGTTACATGTAAAAGAAAAAACAGGTAATGAAAATAGTTTTTAATATACTCTGCAAATGTTCAAAATCTTAAGTATGATGTGTGTAAAATAAGTTTTTGAGAAGTTATTAACAAACAGGTAAGCACGTTCATTTTTTACCTTTCAGTCTGGCAGATGTAGTCATGGTAATTTTTACAGACATCACTACAGTTACTCTGTGTGCAGCATGTGAAGCATTCTGGGAGTCGTGGAGACTGACCGTTATCGCCCCCGGAGATGGCACACTCCCCTCCCTTGAGCAACATCTGCCTGGCACAGTGTCGCGTACAGTTCAGACACGCCGCATTACTCAGGACACAGCTAGAACAGAAAATCGTGACATCCTTAATACTTCATAGAAACTAACTTTTCTTGCTCTTAAGTATTCATGAATACTGGTATGCTAAACATTGTTTATCACGGCATAGATTCAATGCAAAATTTTAAAAGAGACAATCAAACTCAAAAGTCACTCTCAGACACACATTTAAAAATGACATATTGTATTGAAACTTGTCATTTGTCAATTTATTGAATGCTGAAGTTTCATCAATATTTGTCGAAAAATGAAATCAACATCAATTTTTGTTGATTTCGTTCTTCAGTTGATTCACAAAAATTAAATGTTCTAAAGCAATAAAGTTCAATACCTAATAACTCATTGTACTGATAGGTCCATTCACCAAGAATTTACATATCCTTGAAACATTGACTTTCAGTCTTTCACAAAATCCACGAAAAAATTGATGCCCATGAATATTAATGAAACCACAGTATATAAATATCCAAAAAATGTAGGTACATTAATTACACTCCGATGATTTGTATACATTTATACAAGTATTTGTATCTATGTCATCACCTACCTCTCCGATTTCTCCACCCACGTTGAGGTACTGGTGGTGAACTGAGAGTCCAGTGTGGAGAAGACCCCACTGACCGGCCCGGGCTGGGAGCACATGATGGCCCCCTCCGTCCCCTCGTCCTGGGGTGGGTACTGACCGTGCTGGGTGTATGTCTTACATGGTCTGATCAGGGTGTGGCCGTACTTCTCCCTCTCCTTATATGTGATGTTCTTTGAAAAAAAAAACCATGAAAAGGTGAACAGAAAACTATAGTTAAAGAACACGTTTTAATAGGACTGGTTGATCGTGGCCATTTATAATCTCCAATGATACCGGGTAATATACCTTATAGGTTTTGTAGTACAGCTTGTGTTTGACAGGCATAGGGTAAGGGCAGTAACTCTCCAGCACAGCTTTGTCGCCTGTGAAGCTATCTAGCTCGTTCTGTCGTGAATGATTGACAGGAGAGAAGATGGGGGATGGATTCAGGTACTTCAGGGCTACTTCTATATAAAATCCAGACCCTGCAACAAAGCCAAACAGTGCATAATGTAGATTCCTAATTAAATGGGAGGAATTAATATCTGCATAAAATCTTCTGAACCACCACTTTAAAATCTCGCTATTATTTTTCTGACAGTTGTAAACTAACGTATATGAAATTATAATAAAACTTTGGCGTCAATGAATTTATGTTCTCGCAATCTGATACAAACGACGGAATTGGGGGATCAAGTACTCACGTAAAATAACAAATCTACAGCATATTTTTATGATACACTGCAGTCAATTTAGAAAATTTGTTTTTTATTGAAACATCAAATAGAGCCATTTGACGATAAAAAAAACCCCTCTAAAACATTACAGAACATGTCAAAAATTTTAAAATAACATGCCGACAATTACCTTTGGGAATACTACTGAATTTGATAGAACTTGACATCAGATTCTTTATGCAAAACATTGACTTAATAGGACAAAACTAATTTTAAAAAAATAAACATGTTTGACTTTGAAAAATTCATGATTCTCCAACAAGAAAAAAAAAATAGCCTGACTTTGAACAATTATGCATAAACAAGCCTTATTTTGGGGGCATGACTGACCCTGGAAACTGACCATTAATGAAACATTGAGAACAAAAAAGCCACTAACTGCTCTTTAATGATTACATCAGAGCCAGATCTCAAACATAGCTGAACTGTTCAGAATACTATGAACCTTGAGAAAACATGAAGGCCTGCGTGTTTTGGCTGGCCAGATAACATACACAGCTGAACTGTGACTGTATAACCATGTCACTTACCTTTAGAGAACATGAAGGCCTGAGTGTTTTGACTGGCCCCGCTCTCTCTGTGGTGGACCGTTGCCATGCCGTTCTTGTACGTGTCGTCCCGGTCCTCCACAATCACGTTCTCACTCACCACTGGTGGCTTCAACTCGCCTCTCTCTGTAAACACCACAAAAATTATCAAATCTTATATTCATTCCAAATATTGTAAACAAGGTAAATTATCAAGATCAAGAAGACTTTGTTAAAAATTTATCAAATCTAAATTTCATTCTCCATAATGTAAATACATGTATGTCAAAAATTGTTGAATTGATTCTAAAAACTGTAAACACATCAAAATCTTCTCATATCTAAATACAATGTGAGCTAAGTGTTTATAATTTTTAAGTATTCAATACTGTGTTCCGAGGAGTTGGCAGTGTTCACTAACCTCTACACACACGGTTCTGTTGTCGCGTACATCTCTGGTACTCGTACTGATTCTCCGAACATTCTCCGTAACACACTGAAAATGATGAACAAATGTGAAAATCTGTCCATACTTGGAATTCGTATATTTAAGTTTTAATAGGAGAGACTCCATGATTCTGAATTTCTACTGCTGTAATTGTTTGGGTTTTGAACTCACTGCGACAACTGGTGTCATCCATTTTCCCACATTTGCTGTACATGTAGAACCCTTTGTCACACTGGCTTGTGCATTCTAGAAATGGAAAGCAGACCAGTATTAAGCATACAAAAATTTTCCATTCCTTTGATCAGTTGAATGTCAGAATTTGACACAATTATCAATGTTCCATTCCTTTGATCAGTCAAATGTCAGAATTTGACACAATTATCAATGCACCTTTTTAAAAAAAAAGTATAATATGAAATTTTCCCATTTCTTTGACACAAAATAAGTTTCAAAATCGTGAAAAATCAGAATTTGACATATTTACCGATGCACTTTTTCTGCTGGATATTTTCACATATTCCTGTCTGGTATGTACCAGGTCTGCAGGGGGCGTTACACTCTACAGAACAGAAACAGATACTGTAGACACAGATACTATACAGATATAATACTAACAGAACAAAACTCTCCTTGATGGCTATTGTTTATAAGTATCATAAAATGTTTATTGTACTTGTACATGTATAACCTACGAAAGGACATTCTCAAATGCAGAAGACATCTGGCCCCAGGTATACCAGCTCACTTTTTATCTCAGTCTCATTTTTACCCTACCAGGTATATATTCCTTTTGTTAGGTGAGACATGGATTCAAAAGGAGCTCGTCTAAATTTTATGGCCCCGATTCCATAACAATAAATTTTGACAGTGTGAAATTCTTTTTCCGATGACAACCAGAGTGGTATCAGAACAATGGATTCTGACTCTGTCAAACAATTCATCAGGATGTATGTAAGTAAGTTACAGTTAAGTGTACCTTCACATGACTTTCCGTCTCCGTAGAAGGGTGGACTACAGATACAGTAGTAGGAGCCAGCCACATTGAGACAACCAGCGTCCTCATGGCACAGGAACGAACCGTCTCTACACTCGTTCACATCTACAAGATAAACATAAGTTATCAAATAGATTATGAAATACCATTGACATCCAAACATTGTACAGTCTATCAAAACAACAAGTCTTAAAATATTTATTTATCCTCTATGCATACATGTTAACCTCCAGTGGTGAAAAATAGGTAGATTTAGAACCAAAAAGCGGTAGCATTGCGCACGGCCTTTTTCGCACATATTTCAAAGCACAGATATTTATATACTACACATATGTAGTAAGGGTTTCTGATTAGTAATTAACAATATCAACTAAAATATAAAAGACTTTTGAAATTTATTAATATTAACACATGCAATAAAAATGTTTGCATGCATTTACCATCAAATTGATTAAGCTATTTTTTTTGAGAAAAAAATCTTTGAGTGCAGAGACTTTAACAATTGCTTTTGTTCAGTAAAAATAGGTTAAGTTTCCATAATTTAACACATAAGAGAAGTAAGTACCAGTACTTAATCGTATATTCTTTTTCAATATCAAAAATGATGTTTACATGCTTATCACAAATCATGCAGTGTTGCAATAAACTGAAAGTCAAGTTTACTGTTAAAAAACTGAACTTTTTTTATTTTACAACGATTGATAAACAAGTTCTACAACTTATATTAATATCTCTCGTTGGCACGGATTGTAGCGCGAGTGGGTCATTAATGTGGGAAGAAGCCGTAGTACCCGGAGAGAACCCATATGTCCAAGCGGGCGACCACCATACCCTATCACATACAACCACCGTCGATCACGGGGATCGAACTCGGGTCGCAGCGGTGAGAAGCCAGTGCATTGTCCACTACGTTACTTGGACACTTTTACTGTTATGGCCAAGTTAAAAGATATGTTCAGTCATTGTTAAAGCTAAGTGTGGAATTGCAAAGCTTCTTTTTCCTTGGCAAAGATAATATCAACATGTCAAGTAACTAATGTAATCACTAGAAGTGGTTCTTTCATCGTTCAATGTAAAACACATGCTTGATAACTTACTATTCACCCGACTTAAAAAAGCATTTGTGTGCCTCCGATTCAAAGTCACGCACTAATTTCAAAGCCGATTTTTGGACCACAATGGCTTTCAAAATGGCTATCTATCAAAACAAGGAATGTATTTTGAAGAAAAGCAGTAGATTTTCTAATAAAAGCGGTAGGCGGGAGACAGAGCTAAAAAGCGGTAAACTTCCACATAAATCGGTAGAGTTAACATGTATGCTCTATGTATATTTTTGAGTACTGACTACCTTCTTGATACCATATTAGTGTGACATTTTTTTTATCGTAATAAAATTGGAAAGAAACCACCATCTGCCATCATTCCGCTCTGTTACATTAGTCTGCTTTTATTAAAGAAGGAATATTTTTCATGTGTGCACTTACAACGAATCAATGGACTAGGTACATTTATTTAAATAGTCTATCAAAACAACAAAATTCTTCATTCACCATCTGTTTACATATTTGAATACTAGTTACTTGGTAGCTAATAGTTTCCTTTTTGGAAAATAAATGCCATTTTTAATGCTTGCACCAGCAAAGTACAAGTCGGTAGGTACATTACTTGAAGAGCAATGTTTGATTTGCTGAATAAAAAACTTGTAATGCTATAAAATCCTTCAGTTCTGACCTTAACATTTTTTCTGACCTTGACATTTGTACTAACCTTGACATTTGTTCTGTGCATCTAGTCTGTAGCCCTTATTACAGATGCAGTGACCTGTGTCCTCATCACAGCCCTGGGGGCAGTGAGACTTGTGACACATGGATGAATTCAGGTTCCTCAGCCTCGGCTCCATCACATCTGAAAGGTCAATGAATACACTAGGATCTGACAGAATTCCCCCCTCCCCAAAAAAAACCCCCACCCCCCAACTTTTTGAAAGTTCTCTGTTTATGTATTAATGTAAATAACATATTTTTTTCTCCAGATGCAATTATTTTTTTTAATCCCAAGTATACATGTTACATGTACATACCATTATTTTTTTACGACTGAATTTTTGTGGCCGATTAAACTTTAGCAAAAAACCATCACACAGAAAAATCCAGTTACTAGTATATGTTATTCACACAGATACCATGCAAGCTTCATAAAAAGATAGAAACAAATTTTTGTATTAAGATTTTGCTTCATGTGTCTAAAAAATGAAGTCAATCTACCAACAGATGAAATGTACTACTGGGTTGACTCTGACGTCCCAGTACCTACCATACGCCTGCACTGTGTACGGATTCTTCATGACATAGGCAGGCTTGTCCTGATGGAAGAAGACCTCGATTTTCTGGGTGAAGAAATGCTTGGGCGCGTACACTGTGATGTGGACCTGGGTCCCTGTGATGTTTATCTTACTGTACACCCCTCCGATCAGACTCAGCAGGCACAGAGAACACACAATAGTCAGGTGTAGTCTGAAACAAAAGAACCCCTCAATAGTCAGGTGAAATCTGAACCATAAGAGCACATAATATTCAGGTGAATTCAAAAAGCATTGCTTTCTAAAACTTTATCATCGCACTAACACTCAAACATACTACATGTATAATGAAAACAATTCAGCTATGTATTTCCTAAAAATTACCAACTTTCTTGTTAGTAACTTCAAACAAACCTTGAAGGAATGTTTTTCCGCTTGACACTGCCGCCCCTGGTGGGCCCCTCTGTAGCTGGTTCCCCGCTCTGAGCACCATTGTCTGGTTCCTGTCTCGTATTACCCTGCCTTTGTATTTTAGCATACTCAGGCCCTCCGTTTTTAGAGCTAGCATGCTCTGGGTCGCCATTTTTTGAAGAGGAAGGCACACTCTTGTGCCAGGAAGGTTTTTGAGGAGGATGGAAGACCTTCGGTGGTGGGGGGAGTAGAGATCCCCCTGAGGCCTCTCCGTTTGACTGGAGCTCTGGGGGAGGGGGTGGGAGAATCTCGGCCTCGTTATCTGGGGGTCTGAAGTTGTTTGTGGCTACTGGGCTGGTGGGTGGAAAGACAAAGTGGTTCCTGCCAACTGTGCTTGAAGAAGGAGAGGCTGCTATTGTAATGTAGGTCCCCCCTCCTGCAAAATAGAATTCAAATTTAGAAATTTATTCTTACCTGCATGTTTTTTTTTTTAAAAATAGGACCAGGTAGGTAGAAAAGGTTTGTTAAAAAGAGGGTGGGATGTTTACAAAAAACAGAATGATGGTAATTTGTTTTAATATGGCATTTGAGTTTTGAACTAGTCAACCAATTGGAAAAAGTCCATCATTGCTCCACTGAAAATGCAATAATAGCTATAAATTAGCTAATGACAAAATCAGATCTGAAAAGGAGCTTATACTTTTCGCATTAATATCATAAATGTTTTTATTAATTGAGATCCATACAACAAAGATTACCAAAATCTCCAAAGGGTGACAAAGGCAGTGACATAGCTGTTGGCGCTTCATCATAAGCAAAGCTCCTGAGCGGAGACCTCCCTTCTTTAGATGCCTGTTTCACAAAAGCTGGGGGGCTGGGTAATGGAAGACTGACATCAGACAGCACGTCAGCATCCGACTCTAATGGCGGCATCTCAAAATCCATGTCGGAGTCAATGTCTTCATAATTATTGTCTGTGCCTCTTCTGTTGAATATTTCAGTGCTTCCGTAAATGGAACCGTCACTGGTGACGCTGTACCGAGTCCGGTCTCCTCCAGATGGATGTCTATGACGATCCAGGTGGGGATTCCGGAGGCGATTCTCAGCATAGCGAGAAGGACTATTTTTATTTCCTTGTCTCGCTGGACTGTTGTCGTTGGGAATCCTGGCGGGACTTCCCCCCATGGGGCCTCTTGCAGGGCTACCACCCATGGGAATCATGAACTTCTCCTCTCCTGAGGGGTGCCTGATCCTATTCCCCTGGTGTCTCTCCCCAGACAAGTGTCTGGTTCTGCTGTCCCCCGAGATGTGTCTCTGCCTGCCATCAGGGCCGGGAACTCTGGGGGCGAATATATCATCATCATCATCGTCATCATCATCATCGTCATCAACTACCTCGAAAACATCTTTTTCCTCTGGTGCTTCTGGATCGATGAATAAACCTGAAAAAAAAAACAATTTTTTAAAATGTTGATGATTGGTTATAAAAAATGTAGCCCTTGACTAAAGAAAGCAGTAATATTTTAGTATTTTTGTTTCAACTAGGTAAAAAAGCAAGAGCTTGAAGAATGTCAGCAATAAAGAAACTTACTGGTTGTCCGGGTCCTCCCAGACTTCTGCCTCTGTAGAGTCCCTGTGAAGCTGGTTAAAGGAATGTCCATGGAGCTGCCGTCTGGTTTTGGTGTGCCTGGTTCAACAGGAGACAGAGGGGGCTGAACAGGTGGTCCCCTGGAGGTCCCCATCTGTACAATACCAGACGTATTGTCCCCCACTAAAGACTTCTTGTCATACACATCTGCACCACTGAAAGGAGATTTGGTTCGCTCCTCCTGTGGGGTTATAGGTTCAAGTCTGCGAAGTGAACTTCTGCTGTGTTCTGTGGGTGGGGTTGGAAGTTCATCTCTCCTTATAAAACTTCGACTTGTTTCTTGTGGTGTAGTTGGTTCATCTCGTTTGATTGAGCTTCTACTGTTGTTCTTGCTGCCGGATAGCTTCCCAAGCTGAGGTATCTGGTAAGGAGCTTTATGCCTTGCCGAGTTCCGGTTTTCAATGTCTCCGTCTGATCTCGCCACCGGAAGTACCGGCTGGTTGATCCCTCTGTACAAACGAACATCCATCTCCTGGTACGTGAAGGAACTCTCCGACTTCTTGTCAATACTGGCCTGGCTACCCTCAATTAAAGGCTCCAGCAATTTTTTGTGGGCGTTTCCCTCCCCGTCAGAATCATCGCTGTTAGGGTAGTCCATCACCGTGTTATAAGATGGGGGATCGTTGAGGGAAGGGTGGCGTTTTCTATGGCTGTGCTGCCTTGCGTACTGGCGCTGGGCCCTGGCTGAAGTAGCAGGCCTCTTCTGAGGCAGGAACTGTTTCTCTTCATTATCGTCGTCTTCGTCATCAAAATGGTGGGAGAGCCGAACGTTGGCCATTTTCCTGTTTTCTGCTTCTTCTTCCTCTGGCTCCTCGGGCACACCCATCAAAGTCTCCTCTCCATCCTACATAAACATAAAACAAAGCAATGAATAATAGTATATCATTAAATTGATCAGTCTCCTCTACATCCTACACATAGAACAAGCCAATGAATTAAATTGAATATCATTGATCCAAGTTCCATCCCCATCCTATATTAAAAAATTTACAATATAGACATCACATTCTTTCTCTATCACTGGCTCTGACCATTATCAAGAGACCAGAGGTGGTCTCACTTGACTTGCCATCACAATCTCCATCGCTCACTACTAACTCCCACCCTTATCTAGAGACCAGAGGTGGCCCTCCCTAGACTTACCTGTCCCACCGACTCTCCTGCTGGGTTAGAGGACAGGTGTATGCTGTGCCTTGACCGCTTCATCACATTGCCATAACTCAGGTTGTCCTCCTGGAGCTTCAGATGTTGCTTGGAGCAATACCACCTGACCGCACACAGAACGGCCACACCCGCCACAACCAGCGCCCCCATACCGATTGCCGCAAAGATCCATGGGAGAGTGATTACAGAGCCACTGTTTCTTTCCTCAAACTGAATGACATATATAAATGTACTATGTGTCCCAATAGATACAGCATGGTAAAATAATTTTTCTTTGCAAGGATTTCATTTCCTAATTTAATAATGATAAATTATGTTTTATGATGAAGCATTTGTACTGATGTAGATAAATAAATCAAATGCAAATGACATTTAAAGAATTGTTTGCAGTGATCATAATGAAATTATCTGAATTTTCACTTCAATAAAGGTTGAATTAGTTTCAAAAAATACAGGAATATCAAAGTAAAACTCATTTTTATTTCATCTCATACACGGATTCATAATCAAAAATATATGTATTAAATGGAAACACATATTTGTTTTTTGCACGTATGTTTTAAAGTTCCGATTTCAGACCCCTGTCTGAATGAGCAATGTCTTACCACTTGTATGAGTAGCCTCCCTTTGCTCTCTTGTATGGCCGACTTGACAGAATATGCCTCATCAATGCTGGGGGACGAGATGTTTAGTAAAACCTTGAAATCATTGGACTCCTTGAAGGTCACCGACCCCTGGAGAATATACATAATAAATAATTATAGATAATAGTGTACCTAAGTACATGTACCTGTATACTATGTGGAACAGGGGCCACATTTTTATTCGATGTCACAGGTAGGAGATATGTGGACAAAACAAATCCCGCAAAAAGGTGACAATTCATTCATCTAATTGCTGTGAATTAAAATGGAGGGGGTACAGTTATCACGTTAGAAATTCTAAAGAAACTAAAATTATTTGACAAATTAAGCCATATTTATATATAATTCATTCCAAAGGCAGCTTAACAATGTAATTGCTCTAATTTTAATAAAAAAGCCTAAACGAAGTCAAAAACATGGATAAAAGAAGGTTCAAGGCATTATTTTGTGGATGTATAGGCAGGTTTGTTGCTTGGTCTAGCTGATTACATCGTGCTGCTCGCTGGCATTGTTGACAAACTAAAGATCCCCGACTCCACGCACCGCTGGGCCAGACATAGGGGGGTAAGTGGATCCCCTATGGAGACGCTGGGGTCATCCCCGAGGCAATGAACCCTTTTACGTCCTTTTGTTGAGCTTATGTAATAAGGGTATCAAGCTATCTGTTGATTTGTCAAAGAGATATTTTTTTCTTCTTTTTTTCTAACTTTACAAAAGCAACACGCTTCTAGATCAAAAGGATTCTTTTGTTTTTATATGACTCTTTTTTAGTGTGTGTAAACTTCTACTTTGTATTCAAAATTATGAGCTTTTAAAAAGAAAACCAAAAAAATTATGATATGACAATTTTAAGCATTGAAAGAAAAAAATGCTACAAAAATGTGATACTATTTGTTTACAAACACCTGAGTCATTCTGACCGTACTACATTGTAAGGAAATGTTTTCCAATACCTCTCCCCCTTCCCCCCAAAAAAACCCCACTCCACATCACCCCAAAAAATCAGTGGACGACGTGCCAAACAAAACAACTGAACAATTACAAGGCACGGCTGATCTGCAGTTGACAAGTGACAGCCGAAATAACACCATTGACCTTTGCCCTTCACCTGGATCGAAGCAAACCTTGCAGACAAGATTACGTAATTTGCAGAGTTTTAAGGATAACCATCTTGGAAGGAAGTTAAATTGGTTGATTGGAGCAATCATTTTTATCTTTAATTTTTTGGCAATGTTATCACACAGAATGCTTGAGAGCATGCCTTTTTTCGCTGTTCTATAACACACCAGTTCTTCTCAATGTCAAACTTGCAATCAATTGCTGGTACTTCTCCCCAAAGATATCAGAATGTGATTAGGACCAACCTAAATTAATTTAAGTTTTATCTAATTCAAACACTGCCTCTACACCTTAATAAGAAAATGAATTCACATACAAAGAATATTAATGCAAATCAATTAAAACTGTAATACCTAATTTGTTTAAGCTTTAAAAGAATTTTAATATTTGAATACATAATACAGTTGGATGACTTGAATTGTCAACATCCACCAATTATTTCAAAAATCTCTATTTTGTGAAAGAGTCTTGAAGGGAAATAAAACAACAGACACATTTGATTATCAGGATAAATGCTCTCTTTTCAGTTTAGTGTCACTCTGAGTTATAAAACTTTAATGATATTTTTTCACAATTAAATGACACAGAAATTTAAATAATTCAATTTTGATGACAAACAGCTTGGGCCCTAGACAAGACATCCCACAAATTGCAGCTAGAACAGATACACAGACAGACAGCTGAAGATGGATCTCCATATAAATAGTTTAGAAAGGATCTACCAGTATGGACCAATTCACTATCAAAGTCTGAATTTCAATGAAGAGATAGGCAAGAATTGTAATCTGTGTTTGGAATCTCGGTTTGCTAGGGTTGACCTTCAGTCAATAAATCTATACATAGTATTCTTCACTCTGCCAATTTGTATATCAAATGACCTTATCTTACAGTGGGGTATAGATACTTTTGAATGTCGATAGCATACAAACATAATATACCATTATGTTTGTATGCTATCGACATTCAAAAGTACAAGCTAACGGTACACCACTTTGTAATTTGTTCAATAAACCGGTATATCCTTTCAAAAACTTCATTCCAAAAATGAGTCCCTTCTGTCCTCAAAATATGAAGGGGAAAATCTGCAGTAATACAATAACATGACTTGTTACAGGTATTTAATTGCATTCATTTGTGATGAGTCTATCTATATCAAATCAATGAGAGAAAAGCCATATTTCTTACACAACACCCCAATATTTCTCTCAATAAGGAAGGGTTTGGTCCACAAACTTAAGAGAGATCATATCCAAGATCCATACTGACAAACAGACAAAACCGAACAAAGGGCCCACTTAAACCGTAGCCCAACTGTGTCCCCAGATTTCAATACATCCTTGTTATTCCTGCTAATGCACTCAATAAGGCCCTGGAATTATATATCTTGGTCTTTTTGCATGTTCCCTATCTGTCTCTGGGATCTGGGAACATCCCATTGAAGTCTTCTTTGGTTTGAAGATTAAAAAAAAAAACTACTACTTTGTCAAGCTTCAAAATTCAATTTAATCAGAGGCACCATGGGGGAATTGGCATTTAGAAATATTCTGTAAAGTGAATGAAATATGGCAAAGTTCCTTTGAATTAAAGTTTACTTAACGTCTCTATATATAACCGACTTAGATTTTAATAATACATGCAATGCAAAACATTTATTATACATGTGCATGGGTTTTGGGGCTTTGCCTTAATGATGATCAAAGCATTGTTTTTGATGGGTTTTTTTTTTTGAAATTTCAAATGGTAATATTTATTATATGAAAATTATTTTGAAATAAAGGTATTCAATCATGACTTATGCAGACCATCTCATTCTAAATCTAGCTTTTAAAATCACATATGGTGACATCGTACCATAAATGGTTAATACACTGTACATGTATCGGAAAATGTATATAATATCAATAAATCCCACACATTTCTCACCCAAATTAGAATGCTGCTTAACATAGGTATATTATACCAGTGAGAGATGAGTTTTTAATTCTGTCTTTACCACGACAAGATGCATCGTGTAAATTTTATGATAAACAGTAGATGTGTGTGACCAAAACACATTTACTCTGGATGTGAAGTCAACATTATTACCTTATCTAATTCACAATCAATTTTCTTTGACTCTTGCATTGAATGAGGGTATAAAATAAGTTAAATGGACAAATTTTTCCACCAGATTGTGCAGAAAATCATCGTAATTTTAGGACTTGTGCCTACACTGCCTGTTGATAATAGGGATATATAGCTCTGCTCCAAATATCACAATAATTGCTTTAAAAAGACAAACATACTATTCACATTTCAACAAAATCGTATATAGCACAGATTTGGGCATTGTTAATATATGTATTAAATGTGGATTCAAGACGTACATTTTAGATTTGAATTTCTGCAGCAAAATATATTTGCATGTTTGATGTGAAAAAAAGCAAGACCAGCATTAACTTTTCTTGTCTGCTCAGAACATGTAATATCAAACAATAAATAAATGCATTATTTTGATTTTAAACTACCAAATATCCGGGTTTTTTGCAAGTCGCAAAATTTGCGAAAATGGGGAAAATGTGTATCTTTTTTTTATTTGTGTCAGTCAATTTTTTGCGATTTAAAAAGTTTCTTATGGCAAATAATACCGGATATAATTTCTATGAATTGAATATTTTGCGATGTAAAGTGATCACGAAAAAAGCAAAATTAGATCATCAGATATACGGTATTTAAATACACAAAGTCAATGTATTTATATTTATTTTAATAAGAAATATATCATTTCCAAATTGAATTTACTATTAAACCTTATGAAATATCACAACATCACATCTTCGAGGCAAAACAGACAACAATATTCCTAATACATGTATCGACTCCTTAATATGTCTTATAAATGGGAATCTGGAAAACCAAAACTATTAAGCCACTTCCAAGAGGAAATCATGGAAAAGATCTGCATAATGGACACAGATTGTTGTTGTACTAAGAGGCAGGGCACCTTGCAATGTAAACAATATTTTGATTTCCTTCCATTTTTTTTTTCTTGTTGTAACAACGTTATTTTGGCACTAAATAGTTAAAGCCTCTGCACCGATTTCCTATTGACTGTTGGGTAAATATTTTTTCTATCACTGTTTGCCCAAGACTAAATTTGTCCTCTGTTTCAATTATTTTCATGGCAACTTGAAAAAAAAGGCCTTTTTAATTCAGTTTGTTTAATTTGGTGGTTTAATGATCTCCTCCCACTTTGAAAAATATTTGGTCCAAATTATACAAGAAAAAAAATCTACTACCCTTTCTGATAATCTTATCTGATAATGAATAATCTATTATAGCAGAAACCCTCTGATTAATCATTCAATTAAATGGGCAGTTCTGCCTCAAAAGAAAGAATTAGAATAACAAAATAATAATTTGTCATGGCGCAACAATAAATGAAAGTATGGTACCACCGCACCATGCAGGCAATGAAATGACATAATAGCCTCTAAACACCAAACACGCCCAAAACTGCTCATCCTCTGAGAGAAAACGTGCATATACCCACGTACATTCTTACCACCTATGAACACCTGTAATGCCTCTATAAAACCTACGAACATTAGATGTTAATTTACAATTTGTTGTTTTCAAACATTAACTACACAAAACTATGAATGATTTAAAAAAAAAAAAAAGAATATCGAGTGGAAAAATTCCCCCCCCCCAAAAAAAATTAAAATAAATTTACTGTTTAAAACATGAAACAGGTAATAGACAAGTGCATGCAAATAGCCCCGCTTCATGTCTTGGCATGCTCATAGGTTTTTTCAGTTCCTTTTTGATTTCCAGCTTTTATTACAATACACACACACAAAAAATCCTCTCCTCTATACCTACAGTCTTGTTATAGGACTCCTTCAAACTCTCTCTCCAAGCGGCAATGAGTAAACTTACAATAACAAATAGTCTTTATACCTCTGGCTTCCAGATTTATTTCGCCTCTTAGGGGGGAGAAATACTAATATTGACCGAAGTTATCTATTGTACCCGCTTAAGTCAACACAGGATCTTGTTTGGGTAAAGAGCTTTCTATGTTTGTGGTTTTGCACACTCAATATTCACTCAGGTGTTGTCTGCATAAACCAATTTGTACAGAGTCCACTTAATTATAAAGCTGGCCAGAATTCCTTCTATTTTTCAACATGATTTCAAAGACTCGCAGGAGGGATTGCATTTTGTTAAGAATCTTCTCTCTGCTTAATGATTTAAGGAGGCAATATATGCAATACTGTGAACTGAAGATCATTTTGACAGAAATTTTTTTAAGTGTATAAAAATTGTTGAAATTATAACAAAGCAATTAGTTTTATAATTAATTTTTTTTAAATATCACCAATGAAGAGACTGCAAGTACTTTTAAATAACCAACTGTTTTACAAAGACCTCAATAAGGTCTCCTCCACAATTAAATCTTGGACACAATGGTACACTTGCACGCCATTCATGTTAAGGAGGCTGGATGGTCAACAAATTACCCATCAGATGGCCTACCTTAAAATTTTTAAATTTGATATTTCTTGTCATAAACTATAATTGAGTGAAAAAAAAAAATTCAAAAAATTTAGCTATAAAATTTGAACATTTCCTATATATTTATATAGAGCTCTTTATTTCTGAATAAGGCTATTATCGTTTGAAAATTGCTACAACCATTCAGGCCCTTAAACAATGTTAACAATGATTTTCCTCTTGTTTATCTGATATGGTAATCCAGACAAGCTTCACCAGACATGATCAGTGGGGATTTATAAGGGTAGCTGCTACAGATGTCCCCTCATTGTCAGAACACCCAACTTTTAGAAGACAGAGGTCTTACAATCTTTCGACTGCTTCAAATTACAGCACCAACAACTTCATTACTGTTTAAGTTTCTAAGCTTTTATGCATACTCTCATTTGATTTATGAAATATTTTTTCCCTCTGATACAAAATGATAATTTTAATTTTCTGAAAAGTCAAGGTCAAGATTATTCATTATGGGTCAAGGTCACTGCTCTTTCAAACATGGAATACGAAAAAAGGTTACCACAATAACACTACCTCGAAATCCTAACAGTTGAAAAGATGCCAGTCAAATGCCAGTTTGCTTCAAGGTCATTCCAAGGTCATTTTAACTTTGTCATAGAGATTGTAAATTTTATTTGTCTCCTTAAACTCGTACATATAAATCACAAAAAATATCACTAAATGCGACTGGACTTAAAGGCAGGCTGATATATATTAATGCCCTAAAAAATTGTTTGGGGAGGATAAAAACAATAATGGCAATTTTCTTTATCTACAGCTTCAAAAGAACATGGTCAGATTTATTTTTTTCTTCAGCTGCATGATAATTTTTTTTAATACTGTATGCACAAATGTACTGGAGTTCCAGGTGCTTTACTTTCTGAACTGACAGTTGATAACGGGACATGCTTCAGGAGTAATATTACAAGTTTATAAGGCCTTTTATACTCAGATAAAAAAAAAAAGTAAAGAAAAAAGAAAGCCTCGAACACATTTGCAATGGGAGACTCCCGGCTCTGTTTTGTTTGAGTGATTACTGTACATGGAGATGTTGTCCATCTCCCCTTTATTAAGGCCTCTACCACACATAAACTAGGGCAACATGTAACCCAGTGTAGATGTGTGAGACTTGTCTCGCTGGGCTTTGATCAGAGAAATGGCCTGAGCCTGTAGTGGCAAAAAAAAGGGGAACGTCTGTATAAACCTGTGAGCCATAGTTATCATTGCAAATCATGGCCGAGGACGGATTGACAATATTTGCTTTACCCATGTGACAGCTAGTGTCATAAGGCATGTAAATATACGTGCAGTATTACAAATACATAAAACTGTCCCTGTACGTGTGTCAGTTATACATGTACGTACCGAACAGAATATGTATTTCAGTAATCATGTAATTATCCATTTCGGTTAATTAACAATTTTGTAATGATGTAAACAAGAACATTGCTGTTTTTTGTCCTAATGGGTTGGAGTAAACACTACAGTGTGTAATATCGAACCGTTCTAAGAAAAGAAAGATGCAACTAATAGTCTAGTAACCCTACTGAACATAAACAGGACAAGTGCCCACAGAGTGCAAATTTGAACAAAAATGAACAGACTCGCTGGTTACATATCAAACTAACACCATTTCCTGAACATTGTTATCTGTATAATGTATATGGCCTTATCTCTTTGATGCAATCAGTAAAAAAAAAATTGACCTTTCATTATGATCATAAGGGTCTTAGTAATGAAAGTAAGCTAAATCCTTTGGATCTAAGCTTTAACAAGCATACTTAGTTTTACCACATTAAATTCCTTGCCATTATACATGTAATTGCATATGTCAAACTGTAAACAATGTTACCCTACAATCAAATTATTAAACCAACAATTCATTTTGTTCTGTAATTATAACTACCAGTCATCAGTTTTCATAAAATACTCTTAGAGGAAAACATGTCTTTTAAACTTTTTTCATTGAGATTACAAATACATGCTTCTAAATTCAAATATGTTGAGGTTTTTATGAGAATTTTACTGGTACATGGCCCAATATGTAACAGTGTGATGAACTCTCTACACTGAAAAAAAGACAGGGAAATCCCAAACTTTTCCCATAATAACCATTTTGTCTTGTCTTGTATGTGCCCTGTTATTAGGCAGTTCTAGAAATCTCAAAGCATGGAGATCCCATTTCAAATGTTCATTTGGCATTGCTACACTTAACAATGCATTTTTCAGGGTTTATATCACTTTCAAAATATTTCAAGAGACAAACCAGTATTTATAAGTCAAAATGTAGAGACCTGTAATTCAATAAACTTTCAAATCATAAATACATTATTAAGTTTTAAAATAAATAAATATTTATTTTTATCCGAAAAAAGTCTTGCACTTACACTATAGTTTGTGGTAATGACCAAATCTGGAGTGGAATTTTGCTGGAAGGAGGGTGGAAGGTTGTCCAGTAACACCAAATGCTGCATTGTGTCTCCATAGCAACACGTCACACTCCATAGCAACAAGATGGCTACCAACATCATGTTTCAAGCATGATCTTCAACCTTAATTAATAGAAATATATATCATACAACAAATATTGCAATGTTAAAAAAAAAGGTAGAATAGCCAATTTGTAGACAATGGCTTTCTAATGACCAATGAAGCAATTAAACTAGAAAATATGACCCCCTCCCCCTTCCCTCACCCTCCAGAATTTTTTTTTAATTTGAAATCAAAGTTTCAAGGCTTTATATTCAAGACAAAATATCCATCCGGCTGTATTGCTTTATACACTGTATGCACATAGTGCAGAGAGATAATCCCTGTCTTATCCCCTTGGTTCCTGCAATATGTACAGATATGTACAGTGTGTTTAGTGAGGATTTACCCCCACTGCTCCAATATCAAGCCCCCCAATCCAAGCCTGTCATAGCCCTGCCAGCCTAACTTCCACTCTCACTGGAGACATACATGAACCCTGACTTAACCCTGCTTTACCCCACCTAGACCGGCTAAGGAAGTAAATGTCAATGATCTCCCTTTTCTGGATCTCGCACAACTGCATGTTGATCTGGTCACATCACTGTGTGCCTTAGAAACATATGGTTCAAAATCTCGTCCTTGATGCTTAAGCAACTTTCTATAATTTTTTCACACTTTATCACGTACAACATGAAAAGAAGGAAAGGAAATTAAAAGAATAGTATAACTAACCAATTTGAAGATAACATTCAAATTTCATCGATTCTTGATTTCGAACATTGTGCAAATCAAACTATAAGTGATTAGTTGTTGATCAGCGTGTTTTATATTTGGACATGTATCTAGATTAAAGATATTCTATTTGAACATACACGACATGTTTCAATGTTCAAGAAACCATCCAACTGCCATTGCCTAATAGGTCAATATTTATCCCATATATTGTGACAGTCCAGAAAAACTGACTTAAAAATAGATATCTATATAATCATCAATGTCCACAATTCATATTTTCAACTTGTCCTAACACCGCTCAAAGTTTGGGCTTAAGTCACCCGCAGCTTGAAAGCGGGGAATAATCACCACTTAACACACGGGGAGATGGGGGTAATACTGAAGGTCAGACCGCAAATATTGTCTTTGCCTCCGATAAGGGTGGCCACACTAATCTGCCTGTGTACATAAGTATTTGTGACGCGGGGTGATTGATGACTTTAATTTCACCATTATACCACTCACTGCAGTGGCCAGGTGAACTAAGGAGAAATGATTCACCAGACTTTATCAGATTGGGGTCAAGGTCACTAGTCGTTAGAATACACACCACCAGTTACTGTCTCTGCATAATATTTAAGGAGGCTGGATGGTCAACAAATTAAGCATCAGATTTCCCTTCAAATTTCAAATATAATATTTCATACCATACACTATTATCGTGTTAAGAAAGAAACACATTATTTTTAAAATATTTTTCTTTATTTTTATACAGAGCTCTTCATTTTTAGGAGATAGATACGGTCTAAAATGGACACGACCAGCCGGCCCTCTTAATCACACATGCTACAATTTAATACCTGATTTATCAACTTGTCACTAAAGCAAACTTTATGCACCAAACTAACTCAATGCATTCTAATGCTGGTGAATGCCAATACCCTGAAAGCATTGAAGTCTTCATACCATATCCAGAAACCTTTTAGTTCCATTAAGATTTAGCACTGAGTCCTGATAAGTGACTTAAAATTGCAATTTCTTTTATTTTATACCAAAAAAAAAATGTTTTTGAAAGTTCAATTCAGTGACCCATTGAATATACTAGTAACATTTATTTATTGTATAAATAATTGGGGTTGCACTTTATCCTTTCATTAAAAAAAAATTATATTTGAAATTATAGCACAATTTATCATCATCATCTTTACATCACATATATTATAACATTGACTGATTTACTTAAATACAGATTTGTTGCTTGGTAACCAATAAGATAATTGAGAGTACCAGAGAATTACAGATTTCAAATAGTTCAACTTTTTAATCCATTCCACTCTTTGTACAATCAACCCAGCCACTGGCACAAGGTCATTGAGTGAAGGCTGAAGCATAATGAAATGAAATGAGACATTTATTGCCTCATTTTTTTAAGAGGAATCTTATTTTTGCAAAATACTGTATCAACCTATATTGTAAATTAAAAACCTGTGTTTCTATTTTCTTTTTTCTGGTCATACAACAGTAAACTGTATTTGTATAAAATAAATGATGGATATAGCGAAGTAAATCTACAGATTTCACCATAACCAAGTTTAACTGTATATAAAATATTATTTTCCCCTTTACATTTGTTGTTTTATATTACAAAAACTGTGTACCCTTTGTCTGGACTAAATAAGGAGTCACATCAACACTAAATTGACTTTTATATGCAAGTGACAAATAATTTTTTATTGCATTCATTTCCTCCTCTCTCTCTCCCTCCTCTCCTCTCTCTCTCCTGTGTAGCTCCATTGTTCCACACACATTGTTCTCTCTCTCTCTCTCTCTCTACTGTGTAGTTCCTTTGCTCCACACACATATTCTCTCTCTCTCTCTCTCTCTCTACTGTGTAGTTCCATCATTCCAGTTTTCTCTCTCTCTCTACTGTGTAGTTCCATTGCTCCACATATTCCACACACATTGTTTTCTCTCTCTTTCTCTCTACTGTGTAGTTCCATCATTCCACATACATTGTTCTCTCTCTCTCTCACTCTCACTCTCTCTCTATGTGTAGTTCCATTGTTCCACACAGAATGTTCTAAAAATCTCAATCCTCTCTCGCTCTCTCTTTTTCTCTTTCTAGCACACAATTTTATATTTAACATACATGAGTGAAAACTGCACACATAAAAAGTTGGCCTCAAAAATATCTTAATCATATAGTGAACCATAACAAAGTCATAAACTGTCTGAGATTAGAACAAACAGCCACTGTGTACCCGTCATTGAGTGATCTGAGTGGTCCTACAAGTTATCTGTGACCCAGGTTTCTCCTTACAGCACCACCTATAGCACCACTCACAGCACAAACAAAGCACGACTTGTTCCTGCAAGACGATATAGCACAACGTCCTTCTTAACTATCATGAGAACTGCAGTAGCTTGCTCTTCGGTTATGCATTGGCCCTACTGCACTCTTATATAAACATCATGAAAGTATCACTAACAAATCAAGTAACCAAGAGAAATTTGATTTTAAAATATTCATTGAACTACATGTATCTAGGGGGGTTGGGGGTCTGGACCCTCCCTGAAAAATTCAAATTTCATAAATTTACATAGTATAATTACCGAAAATATGCCTTGGACCCCCCCCCCCCCCCCCCCTTGAATTCTATACACCCCACTCTATATCAATAATTAATTCATTAATGTCAGTCACATTTCTCAATTGGAAAGTATATAAAGTTATCACCAAGGTCCACAGATGGACAGACTAAAATAAAGTTCATTATACCAGTATATGGATCCTTTTGAATAGTTACTAGTGTGTTGTAAATCAAAATATATGACATTTGTCTCCCTTGTCATTTCTTTTCAATATACCTTCAACTTGCTCTATCACTTACAAGGGATTTTCAATAATCAGGTATTAAATGTACCTGCAGATCTAGATATATATACCCAGGCATTCACTTTCTCAACTGCCCAATCCATGATTTTTCTCCAGGACCTATAAAAATTTAGGCTGATAAAAATCATACCTATCTAACAAACTTCAAAGTACTAGATTTTATTTTAGATAAACACCAAATAACTAATCTTTCTTTTCACTACTTTAATTCCTTAGAACCAAGCAATAGGGCACTTGAATAGCACTTAAATGATAAGTATACACAAAATGAATGATGTGCAATTCAAACTCCCTTGCACTTCAAGCACTTTGAGAATAGCAAGCAACTCCTTTTGATGACAAATCTAATGTCAATTTTCAGAATAAATTGTAGCCTAAATCTGTATCAACAATATCTGAAAGCATGAAGGACATTCACAGAGTATATACATGTATCTAGTCTAAAGACATGAACCACTGATACCTTACAGTCATTTTAAGTACATAGAGATTTGGGAGTAGGAAGAAGAGGGAGGGGGAGGGGCAGATTTTGGGATGATCATGCAGAGTTTAATGCATCAAACAATCTCCAGAAACTGTTAATATGTGTATTTTTATAAGAATTTTTATGTACTTTCCATGTCAGAAGCAAAAACATTTTTTAGTTAAAGGGGGTTAATTCTTTTCAAAACAATGAGGACCCGTGCAAAAAAATAGCAAAACTCTAGTTGTCATAAAATTCACCTCCCAATTCTGTAAAGCAGTTAGCACTAAAAAAATAAGAGAAGAATTGCTGTATCACATATATCTTAATTATGTTTATTTGCTGATCACAGTGATATGATGCTGCTCAAAGCATATGATGAGCCAACTCCTTTTATACGTCAATCTTTGATAGAAAATCTAACTTTCCACTTTCCATATTCAGTGACTGACACAATTATTGAAAAATACATGACATAGTAATTAACATTCACTCTATTATTTTTTTTTCACAAGATCGTTCAAAGAAACATACAGTATAGTAGTGTAATTCAACCCCCACGATTTTCTGCAGTTAAAATTTGATTGCAATATTCTGATATTTAAAATATAATTAAATATTTTAAATAATCATGATACATTTTGGCAAGAAATGCCAGATTTAATAATCCACAGAATTAAAAAATGAAACAATGTTACACTTATAACATTGTATGATAAAACTTTACAGATGTGTAATACTGTAATGTTTTAAACGTTTTTCTATTACAATTCATTATCACTAGAGGAACTACGGTATTAACCACTTTTTCACGTGTTTATGGAAACACGTGGAATCATACCCCCCATCGTAGAGTGAAATCCCGAATTTGCTTGTAATCTGTATAGAAACTAATCCATGTATTCATTTTGTCTTCTCTTTATTTAATAATACGCGTTCCAAGAAACTGCGAGTACGTACGATGTCATATTTAGCAAGAGAGTTGACATCGAAGTCTTACACATGATAAACCCCCCGAAACGCGCACCTGTTGAATCTATAACGATATTGAACAAAATCTCCTCACCTCTACCGACTAACATGTTGTCATGTCCTTTTTGATACAGAAACTGCCATCCATCGTTGCCTGCGATGCATCCAGAATTTTGTCTAACCTTTAACACATGTTTTCCAAAACTTTTTGGCTGTTGTGTTTACCACTGTCTGCGATTGCCCCCCTCGGCTAGGAAAGTTTAAATTTTTAAAGACCGAATCCAGTGTCAACAAACTCTGTCACAAATTAAAAGATGTGCATCTAAATAATGTTTCCATATATCCATGCTTCATTTCTGAAGTTTTAACGAAAAGTAAGAATAAACTTCCATATAAAGTCACCTAAATTTTCTACTTACAGGGGAGTTATACCTGAGCACAGCATTGCCAAAATAGAGCCTCTGGGTCAACGACACGCTTTTCACACTGGTTAAACATGCAGTGAATGGCTTACACGGGCCGTTTAGATAATATACAATCTGCAGTAGTTAGTGAAGTTTAGATAAGTATTGCTTCGTGGACCAGTGATAAACAAATGTTGATTTAGAATTCAGATGATGATGGTGCTATTTCAAGTTGTCAAGGCATGGATTTTAGTCCTGATCGTAATTTTCAAAACAGTTCGTGTAAGTTCAAAAAGTGACTTGAGCAGCGACCAATATGCCACACACTCCAAAGCACACCTGGAATATTTATCTGTTGCTTTGGAGGAAGACGAAATGAAGATTTTTGAAGATGACCCACCAGAATTCGAGACGCTTGGAGAGACCCTCGTTGTACCCCATTACGACAAACTTGTTAATCTTGATTTAATTTTTAATTCTAAGGTAAGTACAAATTATTAAAGATCCTGTTTAACTACAGGGGATATTGACCATCAGTATTTTGAAAGTGATTGCCAAAATCACTGTGAAACCAACGTCTAAGGGGGTGGCATAAATATTGATACGTCTGATTGTATAAAAGTTTAAATATTATAAACCTCACCTGAATACAGGTACACTACTAGAAGATAGTGCTTGTCAATACACACACACTTTTTAAACATTTGCATTTTTTGCTCTCAAAGACCTTGACAACAGCGGGCATGTATACAGTATACCAGGACAACTGTTTTAAGTGCAACACTTTTTCAAAGCCTTGAACACAAAAAGTATCATTAACTCCCCCCCCCCCCCCCCCACCACCATCCATCTGATATATTTTTTTATTATTCCAATTTATGAAATTTTTATAATGACAGGCTTGAAAATATGAATTTCTGCATTAAAAATTGCTCAAATATACATGTAATGATAATTTTGCTACAATATAATACTTCACAAACTATGAACATACAGGAAATTTTGATAAGATACATATATATATATATGTGTTTACTGTAAAAGAGAACCTGGGTAGCTTTTATAGATATACACCAGGACGGTATTTTACCTGGTACATATATATAAATGTAATAAATTACTCTCAGTGGTGGCTAAATAGGAGTGCAGCATGAAGAAAAGACCATTTTGCCCTCTGACGTAGTACCTTTCACTGTTAAAAAAAATAAATTCCTGACATTTCAAAAAGTTTGCACGTGTAATGATAAGGTTGTCATTCTGGCTAATGTCTCAGTGCTCGCTGCAAATGGGCCAGTAATTCCTTCTCTCTCTCTTTTTTTAAACTATGTGGAAAAGTTTCACTTTTCCCACGATTATTAATTATAGGCACGCAAAACATGAAACTTAAGGAGCAGTCTGGATCAGTAAATACAAAAAAGATGTGGCAAGCTGTGAAAACACTGTGAATAAAAAAAAGTCATAACACTGAGCTAAAAAATTGGATCTTGTTAAAACCACAATACAGCATATGATCTGAGTTGTATTTTATTTTACCATTTTAACAGAGCATCAACCTGTTTTAAAACTGATAACTTTTTTCTTCTTCAAAATTTAACAAATAGATACATGTATGTCTTTTGAATATCTATCCATGTGTTTGAATGTGAAGATCTTAAACTACCATTTAAAACTTCCTTTATATTTATAATGTTGTATGATTGTGATATGAGTTCTCTGAAATTGGTTGCACTAAATTATTAAGGATGTAAAATTATCGATACTGAAAAATAACCAAAACTGTGGGTGAAAATATGTAAAGTTTTTGGAAAAACCATTACAGAGTTCATTAAAATGGTTGTATATGAGAGGGTATGGTTGTCGCCCCCTCATATGTGTAGGTTTTCTCAGGGTACCTACACTGTAAGCATCCCCCCTCTAGCAAACATCCTTGTTACAACAAGAGATATTATACATTTATTGCATGATGATGAGGGAAATATGAAGATTTATTCCCCCCCCCAGGGAAAATCATATTTCCTGAGGGCAACACTCAATTGAAATACATGTATATGATTTTTCTGGGAAATAAAATCTTCATATCTCCTGAATGTTCATGCAATAAATTTTTTATTATACCAAACGACAGGTGATACTTTAGAATACATCAGGTTCTAATCATTTTTCAATTCTAGTAAAGCAATTACGTAGTGAATGTTTACCAATTTCTTTCTATGTCAGTTCTCTGATATAAAAAGGATTTAAAACAATTTTTCATTTAATTACATCAGATGCTCATCGTCGGGATTTTTCATAAGCATGGAATGAAAATTCGAAGGGGTGGGATATGATGAAAAGTATGATGATGACAGGGAAATATGAAGTTTTATTTCCCTGACATGTGATTGTCTAGAACCAATCAGATGTCACATTATATAGAATAATCATATTGAGGTATAATAATAATTTATGTTGTAGATCTTGTTTGTCGATCGTTGTAAACTAAATAAAGTTCAGTTCAACTTATTTATGTATAAAAATATAATTTAAAAAAATTCATAAGTTGTTGATCGATAAGTGGAAATCTTTTTTGTGTAAAAGGTACCTTTTTGAAGGAAAATTACGGTATTCAATACAGCATCACATTTTTTTTTCACTGATTTATAAAGAATCTGGAACTTAACTGTATACAAAATAACAAAAATATGAAAAAAACCTTTACAGAACTTTATTACAATGATTGAATGTGAGAGGGTATATGGTGGTTGCCAACTGAGCTATTACCCCCCCCCCCCCCCCCCCCCCCCCCTTCCCTTACAAGAATAATTGTAACTTTGCTTAAGAATGCATATCCATGCTTCTAAGTTCTGATTAACATGGATTTGATTGATTGTTGAAATATGTGCTTTGATTTGTGTGCCAAGTCAGAGTGACACAGCATCATTCCAATTTAAAATGCAAACATATGCAGAAAAAAAGAGAGAAAAAAAGTTTGTTAATGTTCTTGTATGTAGGTAGTTCTCATTAATTTGACAAAGAAGAGAGAAAGTGTTTTAATTCATCTCCTTGCGACTCAAAAGAAGACAGGCTTGTGGCCTATAAGGCATTTTACCCCATGTTGAGATTTAAATTCAAAGACTGTTGAAATACATATTCCTTGTGTATTTGCATATGCAAGCCTAAAATTTAAAATTTGTATGTCCATTTGAATTTTTGTCTTGTTCTTCCATTGCTGATTTTATAGTCAATAATTTTTCCTTTTTTATCAAACTGCATTGCATGACCCCCCCCCCCCCCCCCCCCCCTTCCCTTTCACAATCATCCCTTAATTTGAACAATTTAACCCCATCCATTTTCTTTTAAAGTAAAAAAAAATGGTTGAAGGTTTAGTTCAGGGTGTATAATTACAAAATTTTGGAATTTTAGTAGTATTAAATCTTGTGAAAACAATGTGTAAAATGGGGTCCTTCAGCACTTGCTTCATGAAAAAAGGAAATTACAGATGGTCACAGTATTCACAAAATTTTGAAATTTTAAAATTCCGTGTAAACTACACACTCCTGCATGAGGAAATTCATCACAGGTTTTTACTTTGACAAATTGTATTCATGCTATTTTTTGTTATTAAATGATTCATGAAATTGGTCATTGCCTAAATTCTACCAAAATTAGTGACATTGCAAATATGTCTCCTTCCGGTTCCCTCTTGTTTTCCTCTAGCAGTTATTATGGATACCTATATATATTTATATGTTAGTCTTTGCATTTTAAAAGATACACAATGGCATGATATTAGTAGAGGAACTTAGATATTGAATTCTCGTGTCTTTTCATCTTAGTACATTAACACTTGATTCATACTCCTCAGGTGAAAATTCATGGTAACGTAGACTTCATGGCTTCGAATTCTATACAGTATTGTGACAAAATCCTCCATAATGCATGCATGTGCAGCCAATATTTAAGACAGATCAGAAAGACAGTGAATTGAACATCCTTTGTAACCCATTATAAGGAGATAAGACCCAGTGAAGCACATAGGCCATGCTTATCTGGTTTTAAAAAGCACCCATTGAATGGGTCAAATTATAGGGAGAGAGAAAGAGAGAGAGAGAGAGAACTTCTGAACGTCTGATCAGTACAACAAGTAAGGTGGCTGATTTTGAAGGGAAGGTCTGTTGGGTTCAGGTTTGTTGGATGAATGAAGGTTCATGGGCATATGAAAGAAACTAGCACCGCCCTTCTGTGCACCCACTAAAGAAAGCTTGTCAGTATGCCTTCATTTTGTTATCCCCTCACAATGTAGTTTCATTGATGGGCAACAGAAAAGTGATGGTTCATAGGATGCACGGTGACACCCAATCTTGCTAGTATGAAAAACTGTCCTCAATTACCGCTAGGAAGTGGGGGGAGGGGAAGCAAAGTTACTGCCATTTTTTTTTTTTTGAATCAGTTAAAAATTTGAAATAAACCTGGGATTTTACTTGATAGCACATGTTTAAAAAATTCAATGGTAAGATCTGACAACATAAAACCCTACAAATCTGTCTTTTAAATTTAGTAGCATTCTATCTTATTAGGGGAGGATCGGTAAAAGATACATATGGCCAAGGCTATACCCTTATCTCTTTCTATAGACACATGTTGTGTAAGACAGAACCCCTTTTTATCAGAAGTGAAGGTTTGGACAAATGAAACTGATGTTGTACATTGTAAAATGTTAGGTGAAACCCTTAGGGGAGAGAAAAGGAGAGCTATAAAGACACTCTACTTTACGGACTACCCTCGCGGTGACACGAGACTGAAATCGGACACATCTAGTCGTAGAAATTGATAAGATAGGTGTCTTTTTAAATTTCAGTTTGAATGGTCCCATCTGTCAACTGGGTTTTTGAAAAACACAACAAGGCAAGAACATCATAACGATAAACAACCTGAACTTTCCAGCGTGGATTTTTTTGAATTTCAATTAGTTTTTTATTTCTTCCATGGTCTTTAGGTTTCATCCTGTTGGCTTGTATATAGATGACTGAAAGGGGCACCAGTGTCATTTGAAATTTTGTATTTTAATTTATGCACATATTATCAAGTTCTAATCTGTATCTCAGGTGTGTGCCTACACTTTTACGAATTTCAAATTTTTTTTTTTACGACCACTTTCCTCATACCATTTTTATGTTAAGATTTCTTTTCTGTAAGGTGCTTTAAAAGATATATACCCGAATGACACATGCACATGAATTTAACGTTGTGCAAAATCATTTCTGTTTGCTTTTTGATAAGTTTATGTACATTATTTATCAAGTTTTGTTGAGTAACTCAACCCTGCCGCTAATGAATTCAGTACAAATCTTGAATGAATTGAGCCGACTTAAAACCATTCATTTTTTGAATGACGTGTAATTTAGCCGCTTTTTTATGCATATTATTTGTTGTGTAGCAAGGGCTTGTATAATTATTTTTTAAAGGATGAGATTTGTTTTTGTCACTCTAAAACTAGAAATGTCACTCTAAAACTAGAAATGACTCAGTTTGAATAACGTATATGCTTCCTATATACATTCATTTATTTTAAAAAAAATTTCAAGAAAGTTGGCTAGTATTATTTTTTAAAACTGAGACTGTTGATTCTATTTGAGTTATTTAGGAATTTGTTTAAGAGAACTGATGAAACTTAATAATTCATGTAAGATATTCGGGTATATCAAAATTTTGAATATAGAACTTTTGACACCTTCAAGATAAATTCTTTAATGATGGGATAGATGCTAAAATGCAGTCTATCCTTTGAAGTCTGAAAACCTGCATCTGCCTTTTGCCTTTCAAGTTTGATGAACATGTTTTATGAGAGAGAGAGAGAGAGAGAGAGAGAGAGAGAGAGAGAGAGAGAGAGAGAGAGAGAGAGAGAGAGAGAGAGAGAGGTGGATAAGGATTGGTTTCATCCACTATGCATATCTGCTTCTCTGAAGAGAAGAAAAAGAAAAAAAAAAGATTCTCTATTGACAGGCATGGTCATACACCATGGCCATGTTTATCCACTTCTCTGGAGAGAGAAAGAGAGAGAGAGAGAGGAGAGAGAGATGCACTGGAGGTTGCTCAGTGCATTAAGTATCAGCCCCCAGTGAATGCATACAGTGAATGTTAAAGGTCAGACTGTGAACCAGCAGGGCACAGACAATCTCCTCATTATGTGGTGGAGGGCATTATTAATATCACCAGATCCTATCACCCTGTGCATTATAACACACTTCATCCCCTATAAGGTAAAAGGCCGTGACGTACCTCTGTGCATGGATTTCTTGTCTTAATGTGTTTGTGGTTTAAGGATTAGGGAGAGATATAAGCGGACATATTTACACCAAATGCGTCTCAGGTCATTCCACCGGAGACTGAATTACACCATCGCCTGAAGAAAAAAATCTCCTCATCTGAAACCATGACAAATTATCTGCTTGCATCTCTTGCAGAAATATTCTCTTATCAGGGTGGTATCGCATGAAAGTATTAAATATATCTTCGTGGACAGACAATCAAGCATATTCATTGCCGTCGTCAAACTGAGTAAACTAACCCCATTTTTTTTTTTATAATTTAAAAAAATTTAGAAATAGTCAGGAGAAGCTCTTGAGATTTTTTTTTTCCAGAGAAAATGTTGTAATTTCTGAACATTTTAAGATATTGATAGCAAGACTAGCTGAGTCAGTTTAAAAAGTCATGGATACAAGAATCTACACCCTATATTGTGACATATTGTTCATCATAATATTGAAATATGTCATAATTGTTCTTGCAAGTCATACATGTAAGTGTTGAACAATGGCCACCCCACTGGATATCAGGGCTGAGTCCAAGATCAAAGCAGCTACCCTATCTGCTAGGTTAGATATATAGGTTGAATTTTTGCATTATTGCTATAAAGCTAGCATATCGTTCAAGATCATAGCGGCTTTGTAGAGCTTGGTAGCTGTTACGATCTTGAATGCAAAATTATCACTCTATGTGCGTGTCCCCCAACACCCACATATTTTTTAAAGTGTCTTTATTACATAATGGTTCTTGACAGTGACAATGTTTATATCAATAATATATGTCATAATAATTGATACAGTGGTACTCTAGCCACCACACAGGCAGTTGTACTAACTGTACTATTTTTTGGTCCATGATTTTTTGAATCACAATATCGAAAAAAATCCCATGCCTGCAGATGTATGTAATTTTTTCTATCTCTACCACACAGCAGGTAACCGAACAAGTTTATAGTGTATAAACTATGATCAATGCTACCACACACACTATGGTTTCAAGCAATCTACTCTTTCTCTACCACATCAAAAAAGTCTTCCATTGCTTATTATTCAGTAAAACATGGTTATAGCAAAGTGCTAGGAAAGAGCTAGTTTTATTCATTTAATAACTGTAATTTGTTATATCTGATCAGTTTAATTTGAAATACAATTAAGATTTTTAAGGGAATGAAACTAAATTCACTGTAAGCATGAATTCATTATAATTGTGTTTGCTGTACCTGTGTTGTACTGTACTGTGTACATGTGAATGAATTTAACACCAGATATCTTTTTTGGGGCCAAGCCACAGTAAAATTCACTGCACCTTGTTAATTAAGATCTGCCACAATTACAAGGGTCTGCTAGAAAATCTGGTTAATAATTATGAATAAAAGTATGAGCAAGAAGTTATATTAAATTATTGAAAACTTATAAAAACTGTGTATAATTCTATCCCAATAGATGGTTCTGTCTGTCATTATTCGGAAATCATTCATTTGGTTTGCACCACTGTAAAATTCTTAAAAAGAACCCTGAATCTGCATAATTTTGCTCCCATGAAGCCACATTTCATCATATGATAAACAACTGTTTTAAAAGTACAAGTTTATTCATGTAGAATTGATTTTAACATGGTTGAAGAAGAAGCAGCTGCTCCAAGATGTCAAAATATAAATACCGGTACATTACATTATTCAATATTGTTGACAAAGATTTTAGGGTTTATGTAGAATAAATATATATTTTTATAATTTGCAGATAGGTCTGCTTGTGTGCCCCCCCCCCCCCCCCCCCCCCCCATCCCCCCAAAATGCACTTACAGTACTGTACAAAGAAACCCAGACTTCCCTTTCTTGTACAATATAAGTTAAACACCTATTTTGACAATTTGACAATGTATCTACAAGCATTTAATAGGAGAATATTGTAACATTTCGATTAGTTCACAAATACAACTCCATGTGTGGCTCATGGTGTTATTTTTCAAACTCTGATAGCTAGCTTCTCCCTTTAACAAAACCTACGATGCTTAATGAACAGGAGGGATTTTGGTAATTGAAATTAGATTAGGCTACAACCCACAGAAATTTAAAGGTACATTTGGTTTAAAAGTATTAAATTTCCTGTCTGTGTTAAAGAAACGACTCTCGTAATGGAGTCAATCAAATTATCCGTACCTGATCTACAGTCGTATTGTGTTCGTGACAATTACTTTAATGACTCTGATATTTAAAAACTTAAAAAATACAATTAAATCTCGAGTTATTGTTAGTGATGCTGAAAGTTAGAATGGGGAGGACGTGAACGATTTAAAAGTTTTTATGTACCTGATTTTGTGTAATTGATATTGCAGTCAAACATTTAAACTTAGAAATGGATTAACTTTATTAGGATGTGATTTATGTAGAATTACTGAGTCTGATTTGTAAGAAAGATATGAATTAGATGGAAAGGGTATTGTAGATTCCTAATTAAAGTTGAGAAATTAATATCCATGTTAAATCACGATAAACAAGCCTCAGGGATTTTAAAATCTTCCTGTATTTTATTGCTCGCGATTTTATATTTCTGAGCAATTTTCATACAAAACAGTGGAATCGCAAAATTAGGTACTCGCAGAAATTTAGGAATCCACTAACTCTGAATTTCCCTTCCCTGAAATAAGTCTAGGGGAGAGAGAAAAAGTTTTTGATATTCTTTAAAATCAAAAGTATAATACAACTAAGTGGATTTGCATTGTATTACTTTTCCAGTTTTTCTTTCTAAAATCTTGCCAAAATCTTATGAACTGATTTGCAGCTTTGAGAAAGTTAATAACTCTAAGCAATACAACAATAAGATTAAACTCGGATTTGAGACTGGTCTCGTTGTGTTACCCAAACAATGGATAACTGCAGGGGATTTCTGTTCTCTATTGATTTAAGGTAGTATTAATTCAAAATAGATTATACGGAGGTATAATCCCTTCTATGTTATGGTGGTTAAAAATATTTATCTTGTAAATATTGCAGAGCATATATGAATCATAATAGTGTTGTTCATTTAGTTTTTAAAAGAAATATTATCGCCGCTGCGAATACAATTACGTATATTGTTTCATTGTTAATTCAGTCATAAACAAGATTTTGTTTGTTTCTGAGGAATATTAATCATATACGGATATTGTTACACTTGAACGTAGTGACGTTTGACCCCACTGTATATTTATGCATGTTCAATGATTGTGCAACTCAAATTTAAAGTAGATTGTTCCTATTCTAGTACCGGTAAATGAAAAATAATCTCTGCATGGATCGATGTTCTACAGTTGATTTTTAAAAATAAAAAATTATTTTTGGAGCTTGCAAAACTGTTTGTTTGTATCAGCCAGACCATTACATGTTAACATTTTATAAGTACATATGATTCAAATAGATAATTATTATACTCAGTGATTTCATCTTAGAGGTTAAATTGGGCCTCACAGCCCGTAGAGATCAATTGTTTCTTTTAATAAGCAAAATTTAGAATTTGCAGATCACTAAATGATTATGATTTTCAATCATACAAATACATTTTACTTTGACTGAAATGTATTCATAAAACTGTAAATTGCAATTCATATCCCGTATTTATGCAGCACATAAAAGTGTCTCCTTTTGGATAACACTATAAACTCAGATAATTTTTACCACTAGCAGCAAAGCTATTATTATGAAAACTTGTAAGATTTGTGTACTCTTAAGATTCTAAATCAGCATTCTGTTTGAAATGAATTTGTGTCATGCGCATCCTGACACTATTTAAAAACAGCCTGTCATTTGGAAACAAAAGTTATATGACATCCGTTTTATTCGTCACAGGACAGCTAGCCCCCATTGAAATAAATCTCCACCATCATTTGTATGAAGAGTTCTTCTATTTGATGACTTAGAAAACTGTCTACGGTGAAATAAAAAAGCTTTTCTTGACTTATTAGTTAGAATAGTGCTGTGATTTGCCGTTTTCACTCAGAGTTGCTGGAAAATGTCACTGGTCTAGTTAAAAGTTAAAGGTATATACTTTAAAAGACACGATGAGCCATTCAGTTAAAAAATTGAAATGCGTAGATAATGAAATTCATAAACTCTTATATCAATACACTTTTGTGTGTGCTGAGGGGCACAAAAAACTGTGTTCGAAGCTGATGTTGGATTATAGGGTAGAAAAACCTTGGATCAGTATGAACTGTTAAGAGGGCTGGATAGTCTTGTTTTATTTTTTTAGACTAAATTGATCTCCTTAAGAAGAAGAGCTCTGCATGTATAAAGATATAGGAAAGTATTCAAAGTTTAAAGCTGAAATATATGTTATTTTACTTTACTTATTAATAGTTTAAATGGCTAAAAAGATAATATCTAAAAAATTATGGTAGATCTGATGGGTAATTTGTTGACCATCCAGCCTCCTTAATTAATGGCACATTACAATGATTGTGTCCATTAGATTGTTTACTGGTTTTCATTCCATTATGCTGACCCAGCCCAATAGCAGTCATAGGACAATTTATCAGAATCTACTGAGATAACAAATAGCTGATGCATGTTAATTAATTAATATATTTAAATTTAGAGAGAGCTGGCTTTGGGCCTTGTTACTTTTTGGTTTATTGAATTGAATTTGAGAGTGACAGTAACATGATTAAGTCATACTTGCTTTTTCATTCAGTTTCTGGGACTAAGTTGATAAATCATGAATTATGATTTTGCAACAATATTGTATAGGTACAGTTACCATGGTTACTGTTTTCAGTTTACATGGTACATGGTATGTGTATTATGACCTACTGTTAATTGTCCAACTTTTTTTATACTTCATAACGGAAAGGAATTTGGTAGGAGGTATTATGAAATCCTTTATATAATTTGTGGTTAAATAGTACATCTATGAGTGAAAATTGTCATATTTCTCTAAATGCTTATCAGGAAATCCTTGTATAAATGTACCTATCGCCTAGTACTATAAGTGCATTATAAGAAGTTTGATGTATGTATTAAAGAACCTGATACTCAGCGTGCTTAGTGGCTGCATACAATCAAATACAATCAAAAGCTCACACACTTTAAGATACATGTATATCATAGGTACCACTTTGCACCATACTATTTAATTTTCTTAACTTTTGAGAGCTGCATGTTCATCAAATATTGTCAGTTTCAATTTGACCTTTACTAAAAGTACTTATTCTCTCTCTCTCTCTCTCTCTCTCTCTCTCTCTCTCTCTCCTCTCTCCTCTCTCTCTCTCTCTCTCTCTCTCTCTCTCTCTCTCCTCCCCCCCAATCATTGCAGAGACCATGAAATTTGATTTAGCCTGCAAAAATGCAATGCAAAAAACAGTCAACTCTGAGAACCGTCAAGGAATATACCACCAAAAAAAATAAACTTTATCTAACAGTGCTAATGGAATTATCTTCAAAGGATGAAATAACAATTATGGCATATTACATTCAGGAACACACAGCCGGCCAGAACATAAATTAAATGATTACATGATGTAACATTAATGTCTCCGAAACTATCTGAACTTGGTAATGTTGTCTGTTGTACCAGGATCTGAGTGACAAGCCTTAATTTACCTTGTAATAACACTAACAATACCTAGGTATACACTGTCTAGTGTCCATAACCAGACCTGTCCCCCTTATTTTTGTTTATTTTAAGAGAGGAAGGAAGGTCATGGGTATATTGAGGTCTATATGTAAACATCTTTTATTCGATCATATTTGCTTTGGATTAAGAAAAATAATTTAACAAATAAACCCCCCCCCCCCCAAAAAAAAAAACAACTACTTTGATTTTATCATTTGATTTAGGATAACCAAAAAAAAGATAAAAAACATCTACATTTCCCCCCCCCCCCCCCCCCCCCCCCCAAAAAAAAAAAAAGGATTCAATTATTGATCTTGTCAAGCTCACATACTAGTCTTTGTAGATGGTAATGTCCCTCTGTAAAATCTCTAGTTCAGTCCTAAGATGCTCTTCCTTGCGAATTTTTCAAAGTAAATCATTAGATAAAATTGATTTATGTAGATGCGGAAAGCAATTTTTATTAGCTGAAAATTAAGAAGATTTTTTTAAATTGAATTTTTCTCTTTTTTTTTAAGGTGTCCCTTATTTTGGAGGATGGAGAGCCAGGAACACCTCTGGCTTTTTCATTGGAGACAGAGAAGAGTCCGTTTGGACTACCTACATCTGGGTCACTGTCCCTGTACCCGACCAGTAGTTTCCATGGCTGGAACTCCCTGAATGTCACCATACATGTGGTAATGCCAGGAGCTTTCTCTTAGTACACAATTATGTTCTACAAGCTCAATTTTAGTTGATCCAAAATTCAACTTTTTTTCTTCTCGAGTGCTCTTAAATTTTTGTCAGGGGTTTGTCTTAACTGGCAGCCCCCAGGATCATGAAGCAGTCTTAGACTTGAGTCAACTGTTTTAATGGTCTTTTGATTGAAAACGAAATGCAATCCAAAGTTTCTTGCTTTTAAACAGGTTTATGATGTTAGTTACATATTTAAAGCAGTATTTTATGATAAATATTCATTTTATAAATGACTAAAATTTTGACTTGAGTCTAAAATTGCTTCGTGTTCCTTAGGCCAGGGTACACTGGCTTATAATAGGATGGCTTTTTTAGAAGGTATGTATGTTGCTATAAGCGATACTTGAATATCAAGATAAAAATCGAACTAAACTGCTACCACTTTGTACTATTACTAGAACATAGTGATTCCAAATTTTGCCGAAAGAACTTGCAAACTGTTTTAAAATGCTCAATTGTTGTACCTGTAAGTGCATCTAATGTTTAGCGCAAAGCCATAAATAGAAATAAAGGGATCCTCACAAATTCTGACAAATAACATTTTTGCATATATAAAAATAATAGTATTCAGAAATTCATTCTTAAAAACCATTGTCTTGATTTACCACTTGTGCGTTGCCCATAAATTGTGGCTGAAAGGTCGATGGTGTCTCTCATGACAAAGACATTTCCTGAAATAATATCTGAGTACCGTATTGCACAACATTAGAAGAAATACCAAAATTTACATAACTATCTCGTAACAACTATTTCAGGTAAAACGCAGTGAATGAAACCCATGAGTGCTAGCTACAGGGGAAGTTTGTATTTTCCCCGTTAAAAATGAATGACACATAATTGGTCATGTTACAAGAATTAATAAATGGTTCCTTTTCTACGTATTTCTTGCACTTTTTAATATTATACGTTGAAGACTAGCAGGGCTAACCAGAAAATCAAGTTCTATTTGTTGAATTACAGGCAGTTATTTTGAAAGAATTACTATAAAATTGATAGCAGCACTTATCTATAATACTATATATATACCGGTATATATTTGCACAGATTTATAAATAAATATAGGCACAGTATATGATATAATTGTCCCAAGCCATGGGAAAGAATTTTATCGATATTACCTGGTATATATGTACTTTAATTATCAAAGTGCAATGGCAAATTGTTTGAAATGAGTACAAGTAATTTTTTAGCCATTATATAGGTAATGACAGATCAAGCAGTCATCTTTGCTATCCAAGAGTCCATTTCATACATTCTCATGAGAAGAAACAAACCAGACCCATGGCTAGCATAGATGATAAAAAACATATTATAGTACAGTATTTTGCAGGAATTGATTTTTCTGATACTATTTGTAATTTGTCTGAATTTCCCCCGATCCTTTTTATTTTACAGACAGATGCCTCCACCTTGGGGTCACCACTGGGGGTATGGTGGTCCCTGTGTGTGGTAGCCCTGGTGACAATTGCTGTCCTGTACCATGTGGTTTGTCTGTTTCAGGCGGCATCCCCAGGTGATAATGGTACGTATCACATTTAGTACTTTATCAATTTCCCCCCAATGTGGTTATACTCTCTTCTTAATGTATTTCCACTGGATGAACTTTAGAAAACTAATGAACCACTGCCTCCTCGGACTTGTGGTTGTTCCTAGCAATGTAGTAGACAAGACTTTGCAAATTTCCACGCTCATGTGACATTCTCCATTTCTGGTTTTCTAGGAATTTAAGTCTTGGTTTTTTCTATAGAAATATAACTCTAACTATAGAGACAGACATGCACATTTATTTTCAGCACATGTAGATTCAATTAACTGATGTGATGTAGCTATCATTTTTAAAGCTACATATGCTAGATTTGAGAAGGAGAAAAATTATTTTATGGTATCAACCAGAACACTTTGAGAATTTTATTTACCAGATGAATTACCCACAAACATGCTTTGGACTCTGTTCATGAACACATTAAAACCAGACTGAGAAAACGCAGCCGAGACCCGAACAATTTGAGGATTGTGTTTGTTGATTAGAGGGATGGGTAAACAGTAAATAAGCCGTGACGAGATACGTTACCCTCTGACAGAAGAATTATAAAGTTCACACAATAGTGTATGGAGGAGAGAAAAAAATGTCTGGTTAAAGGGGAATAACTCTTTTTGTAATGGAATATGTTTACCATGAACTCAATTTAAAAAAAAAATACTCTGATGGGAAAAACAGGGAAAAGTACTGCATTTTATTACAGGAAAGTTAACATTATATGAAATATTTATGACATGTCAAAAATAACATCAAAATTATCGGAAGAGGACTGGGAGTAAATGCACGATCTCTAGTCTAAAGACGTCAAGTTCCACAGGCGCAATCCCCTGCAAAATCATTTACATATCTCAAAAGACCATCCCAGACAGGCAAATTATGTAATGATTCTTCAATTTAGTTACTTTTTTATCTGTTTTATTGACTGTGGGAGGAGGATGTTTCCTGGACGTGTGAAGAACTGACTGTCTCCTATGTTTTGTAGTCAGGATGCAAGAATTCCATAATATTTAGTGACAGTATATTTGCATCCTTTTGTCACAGTTAGTGTATGACTTTTCTCTCTCGAATTTCATTTGACCAATGAATTTTTCACTGAATTCTGACATTTATTTGAAGGCTTTTTTTTTTGTCCCTGTCGGGCCTGATTTATAGGGATATCTTATTCTATTTCCTGACAAGTTTGGACATTTTCATCCTTGTTCGTCAGGAAGGGGATCTAATGGAATTATCATACAGTCAATGCTAATCAGTCTGTAAAAACTAATTGACCCATATACCTAAGCCTATGAAAGCCATTGAAAGCGGAATAAGTTATTCCTTTTTTCCCTTGAAAATTAATGAAGATAGGGGCATACAATGTCACTTACGAGAATGTTATAATGGCAGTATGCTTTGAGGAGTTAACCCAATGTTGCCAAAAATGCTCTCTCCGTTTACAAAACCAAACGATGAAGCAATTCATTTTGTTTCATGTTCAAAACGAAGTCTGTCTCTAACATTTCTGCAGGTTGGACAGGCAATAAATAAAAATATGGAAACCACACCCTCCGTCTTGCAAATATCTAATGATTGATCTACAGACTCCCAAGATTCAATTATTTAGGGCAGTTATCCAATTTTTTCAGCTTTAATAGCCTTTTTCATCCAGCTAGAGCATATTTGAAAGCATAATGAAATAAACTTTTAGTTCGATGAAGCCTGGTGCATGTTTTTTTTTTACATTGGTATGTTTAAGCATGTGTTAGTTCCAGTGCATAATTGTAGGTTATTGTGATGATTGAAGAACCTCATTGTAAACAAAATTCTGTACTGGTCAAGGCTACAGTATAAAGGACAGCCTGTCCCTGTTACCATCAAAGTAGTTATTAATCCCCGGTCTTTGGAGTATAGACCAATAACTCGTCTTCATCAATAAATCTCCATCTTCTTATAGGCTGAGCCTTGTGGCCCTACGTTGGGTGGCATTTTTCTTGGGGATTTACACCTTCTAGATCTTTGCACTGGGTAATGGTATAGATGCTATGAATAATATAAATCCTATTCAGATTTTGTGTGGGGCTAAGAAACAAAGAGGAGATCCAGACTGATTTGGCCTTTACACTCCTGGGTTTGTATGCCACATGGCCAACTTTAGAAGAGCTTAACAAGATTGAAAGAGTTAGCCCCCTTTTCCTTGTTCACTTTGTCTATTCAAGCAGAATTGATCCGCTTCTAATGCACCATAAATTTTTCCTCCAGGCTATTTACTGTAATAAGTTTCCTAAGAATAATAAATAGGATGACACTCTATCTGTTGCATGTGAAAGAACATCTGTTTAAATTCACGGAGCATTTATTTCCGACATTCTGTCATGGGTCAGTTTGCTTGGCCATGACTGAACCCTCCCTACGTCAGAACTAGGTCTCCCTTACTTATATATCACTTGGATTCTTGCAATTTCATAGAACAGATATCCCCAACAGTGATTGGAAGTGTTAATTGGAAACCATTTCCTTGCAATCCAATAAATTTCTGATATTGGCTTGGCCCAATCTGTCGGCATACATTAGCACCCTTCCCAAATACTACAGACTATTATTGACAGTATTGTCTGCTATTTCCCCTTTGAAGGTTTATCCGTGTTATTCAAAGCATTGCCTTGGAAAGAACAATTTTTTCAATTATTAAAGAATATAACCAATTGTCACTTGTTCCCCATGGACCCGAGATTCTAGAGCCATTCACCCACGTAATCCTTAACCTGGAGGTATCGTCCAATTAATTTTTTTTTTTGTGGAGACATGAAGTCAGAAAAAACATAAAATGAGAGGTGTGTGTTGGACATCAAGTGACATTACTTTGAAGAATGTGGGATTTGTTATCAGTTTCCCTAGCATTCACTCATGAATGCTCTCATATTCCAGGTTAAAAAGAGAATTTCTGTTGGTTCAGATAGATTGCAAAGTACTTGGCAATCATTGATGTAACGGTATTTCAAATTAGGGCCTTGAAACACAAAATCTTCTAATTTATATTGATACATTATCATCCTGGTATTTGAAATCCAAGATTGATTATCTCCCCTGATAGTTGTCATTTGTTTGGATTTAAATGCTACAACATTCATAATTCAGATTCCATTCTGATGTAGCTAACTAGGGTAGACCATTTTCCAGTTTTTAACACGTCTGCAAAATGTCATAGTGAGAAACTGGGGCAATTTGTACCATTTCTTTGCATTATTTTGACCTTCATGCTGTAATTATTTAAAAAATACACTCCACTGATAAAAGATAGTGTCATTTATTCTTTACCCCTTTGGCTTACTATCTAGATTTTGAAAGGGGGGCAGAGATTCTAGCTTAAATAGTTGACTTTGCCTCAGAACACTGGCATCCATCATTCTCTTGTAATACACATTTGCTGTCTTTTATAAATCTTTTTAAGTGAGAGAATTTGTGTGGTCTTTGCCTGACCTTTAAAACCTCTTTTGAATTTTTTTGAAGAGTCTTTTATATAAATTGCAAGTTAAAACGGGGAGGAGGGGGGGGGGGGGGGGGGGGGGAACGAAACGAAACGAAAAAATCACGTAGCTCATTAAAAGAAATCTTGAATGAACAGGTGTTAAAAGACAGCAACTCTGTTTACAAAAACAAATCTTACAAAGACGAAGCTGTAATAAGAGGTTTTCAGGACGTCATTAATGTAGGAAAGTTGTGCAATTGTCTAGCCCAATGTGCTCTACCAGTAACTTTGGTTCTTGGATTCTAAGAAAATGAGAATGCCTGTAATTGAAGTTGCCAAATCTAAGCAAACACTACTCGGTGAGGTCTTGGATGATCTATTTGCCCTTGCTCCCCATAATGCAATGTTTGGTCTCTATTCCATTCTACAAGCTATTCCATCAAAAGAGCCAATCATAAAGTTTCAAGTCTGAAGCCAGTGCAAACAGAGGAGTAATTTTAGTAAGATTAACACTTCGATTTATGATAGGGCCAATATTAACTTTTGTGAGTGTTGCCAGGCATTTCTTGGGATATGGGACTATACTCTTTGATAAATTCTTTACCAAAATGGCTGTATATGTCACATTGTGAATGTTCAATGTCTTCATCCTACATAGTAAGCTCTTAAATTATATTGAAATGAATTCAGGATCTGTTAATGTGGTTTTCTTTTTATTCTCTTACAGCAATGAAATTCAAAATGATAATGAATATACATTCTTGCATTAGATGTACATTTTCAATGTGTTTTCTCACAACCCATTGTTTGATGGACCGAGTGCTTGACGAGAAAAATTAGCCACTATTTTAAATACATGTACTGACATATTTGAAACCTCAGTTGTATCGTTATATTCAACCCACTGCCAAACTCCTCTGAAGTTTTTAAACAACTGTTCAACATATTTATTCAACAGAACTTGTCAATGACAAGAAAAAATACATTAATTAATTAGAAAAAGAAGAAAAATGTAACCATAAAGCATCCACAACTGCCTTTTGAATTTGGACATAATTATAAGTTTGATTTAGTTTACTTTGAGTGGTTAAGGTTTTGTTCTCTTGATGTCTGTAGGAATACTTGATTCGGAGACAGTAAGATTTATTGAATTAGCTTGTAAGTACAAGACATTTATTTGTCATATTTCGACAAAGTTCACCAGAAAAAAAACGAAAAGAGAAAATTGCGTATTGATTTGGAGCAGCAACACATTTAATACTGATAACGGGATTAATGTCCTATTAGTACGACCTTTTTTTTTCCTATTGCATGCAAACCATGGGGTAAACCATGGCAATCAGTCCATCTCAACATTCCACATAAATCTCTATCAAATCTCAGTAACTGTTAAGTGGTCTTGTGCATGAAAGACTTCTGCAGATAGAAAAAAGACTTTCAGGGACCGCCGTCATTAGCGGAGGTTCTTTTGGGACCAGCAAGTGTATGGGGTACTCCAAACATTAAACAGCAAAAGCAAAGCCTTGGTTCAACTTGGTACCAGTCGTAATGTGAAACCAGAGACTCGTTGCATGATGGGAAACGGTATATTCATGCAAGTTTGTCCGATAGAAGACTAATACTGGTTTGGACTAACAGAGTTAATGTAATTGCAGAGAGGGCCATTAAGACCCGGCAAACTGTGTTGCTCAGTAATCTGCGATGGTTTCAGGATGTGTCATCTTCTACATCAATGGGTAACAATGTCGGCCAGCAATTAGACTGCTGTAATTAAAATCTTGATTAACTCCCAACTCTAATGAGTTGGTGTCACATAAGAGTAAATCACACAGGTGCTTTTTTGCTGCAACCACAAGAACAATTTGTTTCTCCTTTGAGACTCTCTTAAAGCATTACCTAACTCCATTGCATTTCTAACATAAATTTGAAGTTAATTATACGCAAAACAGGAACTGATGATCTTTTAATTTTCTAAATCATTTGCACACTAAAGATCTTATTTCTTTCTTGTCATGCTAAAAATGTGTGATTTGTTTTTTGCTTCAGTCAGACCTGGATGTTATCGTTTCCTTTAGCTGTCTGTATTGTCTATACAGTTCAGTAATTTAAAAAAAAAGAAGAAAGAATCAAAGAAAACAAATTGAGGAAGTCATTGAAACATGGTCCTAATAATTATTGAAAGCTATGGTCTTAAAAACCTCTTTCATATAACCTCAGAAGTCCCCGTTTCATCGACAGAGTTATGGCTTCCTGTTATGAGAAACAAATCGATTGAAGGGACTTCTTATCAATTTATCAATATTACATATGATTATCTAGAATCAAGTCTTGTATGATTTAATTTTGCCAACAGCCCCAGAAGAGATGTTAAACTTGGCATGTCTGCGGGAAAAATTAAAAAAGTCAGCAACACAGAAACTCTCTGGTGGCCAAAAGTGCTTTTTCATGTGGTCTTTGCAATAGAGGCGCTGTAAGGAATTTTTTGCCGTTTCGTTATTTTGCCAACGTTGTATTCATGAATGTTTCTGCAGGGAAATGGCAAGCTACTTTCACCTCTATTAACTTATTATTAGCAATAAATGTCAAGTCAATGAATGATCTCTTGGTCGTTGAATTAATTTTCCAGTTTGCGCCTTTAGGGAGAATTGACAGTTTTCTATCTATTGAAAAAAGACACCTCTTGAAATATTTCTTACTTGTAGATTGCATTCTCATCTTTGTTCATTGTGAATGCACCAATAAAACATATTAGATAAGCAAGATGTAATGCAAATGCTCTATTTGCCTTTCATCTTAAGGGCCCTTATACCGTGGACTCTTCATTCAGATTACCAGAAAATTAGTACAATCTATTGCAACTTCTTTAAATAAAACATACAAATTTGTTACAAGAGACTCTTTAAAGAGTTATTAGCTCCATTGAAGGATGGGCCGTCTTCTCCAGACAAAACCACTTAACAGGATAACACTGTACTTTTGCAGGGTTCTCGCCAACCGTGCAAACACACAAACAGGGTGAGGAGGGGAGAGGGGAACTAATTGACAATTTGTGTCACTTTTGGCATGCCTTTGCACACTCCCTCTATTGTCACTTCTGGTACAGATGCATGCTGGGAGTTCATCTCTCCAGCAGATCATGGGATTAAGACCAAAAAAGACTGATCTGCCGTAATTAGGTGGATGCACAAAAAGTCCTCGATTAGATAGTTAGGGTCTTCTGAATTCATAGACAGATAGGATTAAAATTAGAACTTATGGACAGGAATAAAAGGTAACTTAAAGCAAAAGGGGTTTGCTTCTTTTGAAGGTCAGAGATAGTCATCAAACACAAAACCATTGCCAATGTTTAGGGGACTACCTGTTTCAATGTTATTAGGTGTTACACACTAGAATACAGGCTGAGAATTGAACAAGAACCATCTCAAGTTACAGTGTCAAAGTTCTGATCCAGGTGGGCTGCACAGGTGAGAGGGTGGCACTTAAAATACCCTAATTGTTGCGTTAAGCAGAAAAATAAAAAAACACAAACGATATCTCTTTAAAAGAGGGCTCTGACATTGACCGAAGAAAGAATTTGTTTTCTGGGTTGTTTAAGTTTTTATTTTATTATTTGTTACTTTGTTAAACAAATCTGACACTTTGTTCTGTCCTTGTCTCGGTGGAATATATTTTCCAGTATTTACATTTCAATTATATTTCAAGAATTCATATCTTGCTTCGTGAGCAGCTGTCATTACCTATTAGAATCTAGGTTGATGCTTACACCAGTAAGTTGTAGGCACTGTTTTCTGTGAAGTTGGTGAATTTTATGCTGATCTGAAGCAGCAAGCACACAGCAGTTCATTTACAGAGATAATTCTTGTCATTTACAAGAGATTTATATTAACAAATCAACAATTAAATCGTTGTTTCTGCTTCATTTTGCATTTCCAATGTGCCCCGTTTTCAGAATGATAAAGATTGTTTTATCAATGTACAAAACAGGGCAACTTATTGTCATATAATAGATAGAAAAATTTTGTATATACATTGTATATGCAATAAATCAAAAGATTACAGAAAGACACTATTTCCTTTAATTCTGCTCTATCGTGTTGTATATACTGCATGCTTTTTGGGAGTTGATTTTAATCAACTCTCCTATGCAGTTACTCTGGCAAACCGGAAGTGAAACAGTGTTTGTACCTAAGCACAAATCATCACCGCTGACAAGACTTAGTTCTTGAATATAATTGATAAATTCGATGTAATGTATGCTGAAGCATTGCTTTACAGGTAAATTATTTATAAATACCCTGAAAATAGTCAAGATTAGTACGAACAATTTAGATATTTTTTGTAGTCGTATGTATTCCTACGCCAGAGTTCAATATACATTAGTCTTGTTCAACACGGCGCTCGGATGTCTCCGTAATGTCTCCGAAAATCTCTGACAAGCAGAGAGTCTCTCTTTCTTGCCGGAGATTAACGACGACAGGCGAGCATCTGGTTGAGCGAGACAAGAGTTCAATATTGCTTGGATCCATACAATTTTCCAGAAATATTTCGATTACTGATAATTTGATGGAATTAATTCTTACTATCTTTTAATATCACACAACATGATTCATATCGAAATTCTTGTCGGAAAAGTCCGAGAATTCATATTATAAAAATGTGAGTAATTCAAATAAATATTAGAAACTATATGTACTTGCCATGCAAAATAACATATCGTTAAGATTTTAAAATAAATAATAATCGATAAAATCAACTCCCGTCAGTACTTCAGTACTTTGATTTTTACTGTTATAAATTTAATTCTTGGAAATGTTATGGCTTCTTAATGACCATGAATTATATAAAACAATGTGTTTTGAAGTGTTAAGATTTACATGGCCATGCATGCAGCAATTATGATGAAAACCAGAGTACAATGTACTTGAAAACTAGAAACCCAATGTTTAGGGCATTGATTTTTTAAGGATATGAAAGTTAGCACTTGGAGTTTGGTTTATCTAAAGATTTGAATGGCTTGTGTGGTCTGTCAGCAATATTACCGCCAAAAGTAACAAGAACCGTGTCTCCCACTAAAGCCATGCAATGTTGTGATTAAATCAGACTGCAATTGCACACACATAATTCATATTTGTTGCCACAACAGCAATTGGCATTGTAACAATTAATATTTATTCATCATAATGATAAATATGAGTCAAATATCAGTTTTGAGTTTGAGTGGCAGAATTTTTGGTTTTCAAAATGTAGCACTGTAGTTTGCTTGGCATTCTTCAGATTCCTGCAAGTCAAAAGGATATGAAGGGGTTTTTTTTTCAAAAAAATATGTCAATTTAATGTTTGCAACATGTGGGAGCACTATTTATATTTGTTACAAAAAATATTGTGTTGAATGAATTTACAATGCTGAGCTGCACTGTAGCCGTCACAATGCAAGGATTTATTCCAGCATTAATGCTGTGCTTTAGTTACTCAAAAGGTTTTAGTAAAGAAGAAAAAAAAGAAGACCATGAACTTAATGCAATGGAAAATATATCTGCCAAAAGATTTTTGTAGATCATACATCCTTAAATTTAGGAGACCACCATTCTTTATTGGTTTGGAATTCATAATCCCACCTGAAGTTTACAGAGTATTTATTTTTTTCTCCATTCTTCTGTGCTTTCTCAATGTGTTATGGATAAAAGGCTTGCAAACTGTGTGTTTTTCATGCATTTCCGTGATTTGAAGGATTCTGGTGTCAATTAGAGAGACCATTGATGGATGGCCCTCAGTTTATATAACTAACTGATAAAGGATATTATTCAGATTTACTTTGGCAGAGTAAAAGTTATCTCCTTGTATTGGGGTATAGAAAAGAAGACAAATGGTGAGAGCTTAGGGTCGAGTCCTCAGCCATAGAGTTGATGAAATACTGGGGCTTTACTAGCAATTTATCTCTTGCAAGAAGCAATTTACTGCAGAAAATGGTGTGAAACTGTCATGATTAATTTTTTATGAAACGTTGTGTTTATCTTTGATTTTGACTGTCCAAATGCTTTCACTCGATTGTACTGAATTTGTATGGCACACTGCATGCATATATAGATATATTACAAAGCAAATATAAATGAGAGATAAATTCCTGCTTTATAGACATCCAGCAATATTTCTAAAATGTCACAATGATCACCTGCCCAGGTGTAAAAAGGTAAAAAAAAAAAATAAAAAAAGCCAAGTTTTTAAATAAATCTCTGAAAAAAATTATTATCATAAATTTTGCATATATTGTTGAGATATGAGGACTGAATGAGACCAATTTGACAAAAGGTGTCTCGGTCGCCATTCAAACCTGTGGCCTTTCTCACTCATCATTTAAATGAACTGTATATATTGAAGTATACTGGCAGTCAGTGAAGTGGAATTTAGTTAGTGGTTGGATTGAAAAACATTTTTCTCCTTCATTAACCTTTTGTTTACACATTACGTACATACCACCTAACGCTTGTACCATTATACACCATGGAATGAGACATGTAATGTCATCGCTATTACGATTCCCTTCTTGTTTTTCCAAAGTGTCAGACAGACAGACATGATATCTCTTTGAGGAGAGATTTCCTCAACAAGCCAGAACTGGGTCTAATGATACTTTTTGCGAGGTACAATAGCTAGCTTGTAATACAGGGATAAGTTCAGGCACACGAGGGGTTGATTGCCGGTTATGTGCCTTTTAATTCTCTTTAATTCTAGACGTCTTAATTAAAATTAAATAGCGTGCAAATCTACTGGGGTTGTTTAACAAAGTGATAAAGTGGCGAGAAAAAATGTGAGAGACAGCAAAAAATAAAAAATTGCGGAATTGAAACATTTGATTAATCAAGATTGAAATATCTAAAAGTGATATCAACAAAGATAGAAGTGCCACCTTACCTGAGCCAGTTAAAGATATATGTCTGATTTTCCGTGCTGTGGAGTAAATAAACAAAGTGATCGTAGTGGCTGAATTGTATGCCAACAACAGTGACTGACTTCGCACTGGTGGGCAGGCCTATTACATTATGGAATCTACTACTAAGGCAGGGTAATGGAAATATCTGATTTTCTGTTTTAGTGGACTCGCAGGCCAGTTGGACCAGAATCTTTAAGTGTATGTGGAGGATAAATAGTGAACCCAGAACTCGGACCCAACATGTAGTGGCTCAGGTAAGTCTGCATGATGATGGCTCAATTATTTCTGTTTCTGTAAGAATATATACAGGTAGGTCACTTTAGAGAGAATTCATTTAGAAAATGGTATAGTTTGATGTTAAATTGTGTATCCTTATGTATTATGAGATAAACAATACAAAAAGTGTTCAGTATGCTTGTTGGATATTTGATGAAAATTAAGATTTGAACACCTTTTGTACAATAGATACCAAATTAAATTTCAGTTAGCAAATGGAAAAGTTTTTTTTTCACCAATGAAGAAATTATCATTCATAAGTTTTAAGAGTTAAAAGAAATATTGTATATGAGTGTCAGAAAATTAAATGTGTAGAAATTTAGACAGCTAGGTTATTTGATGAATTTGAAAGAATTTCATAAACTGATAAAGGACTTCTGGATGTGACAGCCATGGATTGACATTCTGTCTCTTCCATGAGTTGGGAAATTTAGAGTATAATAAAACCCTGTTTTACACCATTAATCAAGTGTTCAAACCTTCTTTTGAACCCTAATTTAGCCCTCATTTGTTTACCTATTCCTTCATATTTTATGGTGAAATTTACTTTCAACTTTTTTTTAAATATTTGTGTTTGCCTGATTTAGTCAAATGATGTTTGCCTTACACCCTGAACATGAGTTATATGCCCGAGTCTATGTGCTTAATGTGAAAAAGATCATTCAGGGTTTTGCCGATGTTTGAGGAACAGAAAAAGAAAATAAAGTCCGGCTTTCAGACCAGAAAGTTTTATTTCAATTTCATTCACCAGCAGCATTTCTTTTTTTTTTGAATATAGCAATGAAAATCAATATTGAAAATACATAGGGTGCTTTTTGTGGATGAGAAATTTCCTTCTGTCTCGGCGATCACTAGATGAATTGCACTGATGTAGTTCATTTGATGATTCTATGCGGTCCCTCACAAATCCATTTGTCCGTTAAATTCATTTGGAAAATATGTATCAAACCCAAACCAAATTGTCTATTACATTGAGGGCTTCTTCTTTGCTTTTGATGTGGCCTGGTTTGGATGGAAAGAGATCAAAAGAGATATCTCTACGTGATGTCATTGCAGCCTAAATAATATTGCTGCTACTTGTCGCTGGACGTATATAAATTATGTTAATTTTGAAGATTCTGACGGCTATCTAGATCAATGACAAAGGATCCAAGCTTTATATTTTTTAAAAACCCTTTTTCCAATTCTTTATTTGGCAGTATTAATACTAAATAAACTTTAAACATTATGGTAATGAAATACAATTTGATGGATGTTTACAATGTATTAAATAAATTTTTTTTGTTTAACTTATTTAAGAAATTCATTTTTCCAACAAAGATTGTAAAGGAGGCACATAATGACAAGTCGTGAAATTTATAATGATATATGACCATTTTAAACTGCATCGATCAAAACTTCATTTGTTAAATTAACTAGTTTACTTTTTGAAAAGCATGAAACAGTTTGTTATTGTGGCTTTCAAGTTCAATTTAATTGTTCATATGACCTTCAGTTTCAGAAATTGAATTCGTGAATTATTGATGCATTTTTTTGTTTTTTATATTTTGAATTCCTAGGGCATAATTAAACTGTTATAAATTTTTGTACCTGTGTAAACTAACTTGACAAAAATCCAACAGATCTCTTATGCTTTTCGGAAACTGCCTTAATTAGCGAGTTAGAAGCTTTTTTTTTCCTTTACCTATGTTTGTATAGCATATTATGTAACTCGGGCAGAAAGAATTGTACTCTGAAGGTTCAGCATGATTTGAAACAATTTGTATGGCGCAGTGACGCCTGGTAAGTTAGCTATTAATAGATGTACATGTAAATATCACAAGAAGAAAAGAGAAACTGGCCCTCATGATTTCATTCACTGACTGATGTCTACAAGTGCATACACTGTATTTGTACTAGCAGTCAGTTGGAAACATGTTGGATAGGGTGATGGTGAAAGGTCTTATCTTGTACTCTCCCCAACTGCATATAAAGACTTAGCTTTATACATAAGCGGTGTTGACAATTAAGTAGAGAGTAGATGTTTAGTCGGTTAGGGATGAATATATAGGTTTTTTTTAATAGACATCAAAGTTATAATAATGTTTGCCTTTTTTTTTTGGGGGGGGGGGGGGGGGGGGGGGGCAAGGGATTAATGTGTCCATCCTGTTATTCTTTGTTCATGCTATCTTAGCCATTTATGGGGAAGATTGCATCAAATACAGTTATTTAATTTATGTGATAGGAAATATTATAGCATCAAAGACTATTACTTGAGGTACATGTATTACATGGCTTTATTTAAGTTATGAATACAATTTTAAAGATATGATGAAAGATATAGTCAAAGCCACATACAATACATGTATATTAGTATATATAATATAAAAATAAAGTATCTTAGCAATGTCATAGTGAAGATTATCTAATTGTCCAGACTTTATTGTTATGAGGCAAAAATTGGGTATCTCCCAACATTTGATTTCTTTTAGTGTACTAATGTAGGAATACCAATGTGTAAAATGGAATTAACAATGACATGAGGATATCAGTTACAATTGCCAGATGAACCTAAAGTACTCTTTACTTCCAAAAGTCAAATACAGTTGAACTTCGGTATCTCGAACACTGGATATGTCGAAGTGATTTGTAAGTCCCAACGACTTATTTCTTAAGTATTTTACTCTCGTTATCTCGAATACTCAGATATCTCGAGGTTTTTAAACATTCCCATCTAGTTCGAGATAATGAAGTTTGTCTGTATGAGCCATTTTTTTTTTATTTTTTTGAGAAATTGCAACTAGGATGATCTTATTGGAATATAAGTATTGAGTAATATTGTTGTAATAGACATTGCTTGGTTGTTTTATGTTTTTATCAAGATGCTTGTATGGTTATTATAATGATATTAGTTTAACATTTATTTTAAAAAAGAGGACATATATTCAGTTTTATTATTGAAAGATAACCAACTCCTTTCTTAGTGAGACATTTATCTTCATCTCTGAAATTATAGTTTTTGACCATGGATTTGAGTAATTTGAAACATGCAGCATGAAGGCATGTACAGTAATATATTTGGATGACTTGCATCTAACATCTTAAAAGTTTGTGGTTAAATGAAAATACAGAGATGTCAATATCAATCGGATTTGTAAGCAGGGATTATAGATTTTAATCTCTAAGTGCTAGATAATCTCTTTTGTCTCAGTTTGTTTCATTTGTTTAGCTACTTAATGATATTTATAAAAAATGACTTTTAGAATAAACATATTTGGTAACATTATTTAAGGTTGGTTGGTCTTAAAAGCTATGTCGGAAATTTCCTCGAGACAGAAATATGAACGTACATGTAATTTTACTGTAAAACGTGAATCATATGTGAGTATTAAAGTCTGGTAAACTGAGTGCACTGACACTTGTGACCAAGGTGACTTCAATGTCCCGATACTTTCAGGATTATATAAATTTTTTTTGTAAAGATTTTTTTTTGCAATAGGGCCAAGGTCCCCGATAGGTGGGAAATGATAAGTGAGAAATCGCAAAGAGCACACTTTGAAATCCGATAGTTTTGTGCATGTTGGGGAGAGATCCCGCTCAACAGTTCTTAAGATCGGACGTTGTTTAATTGCGAATGATAACCAGAAATTGATTTTTTTCGGTGGCGTCTTAAATTAGAGCTAATATCAGGTGTTGGCTGATAAACAAGGGGGCATAAAAAAATACCTTTGTTCAATGTTTGTCTGGTATAATTGTTCTTATCTTTAAAGTGATTATAGAGTCTCATCTTAAATGAATTGGCACCACTTCGAAGAATAGGATCATCTCATAAAGGTGTTGAACTATCTAACTATTTCAAGATAACATGCAAGGGTGACTTGGCAAAGACAAAACAATTGCAGAATTAGGTTAAGTCAGGCAGAGGTACCATTTTTTGTATTATGGGGTGTTTTAAATTCGGGTGACATATTTTATCAAAATCTTTGTTTAAATTCCAGACCTATAAAATTATAAAAAAGAAAGTAAACATAGGGGAAATTTTGTTTTATAAATGTGAGATTCTTGCTGACAAGAAGGCTTAAAAAAGACATTAAGAAATAATTTGTTACATTTAGATCAATATGAGTAAAACTGGTGTAATTTAAGTGTAAGATATTAAAGGATGTAATTAAAGTACCGGGCACGTGCTATAACCGGTACGTATGACCTTCACCTTCTCTTGATGAAGAAATCTTGAAATTGCCTGTTGGTGAAGTTGGAGTGAACTTGTCCCATTTCATCAATGGAAAAAGTACAACAAATATATGGAGGAAATGTATAGAAACCGAGATTGTGAATAAACACATTAATTGTACAAATGTCCTCTGGCCAGCCAGCAGATAAGGTCCTTTGCACCACAGAGGCACATATATTTGATTGTCCAGCCTTAAATCACTGTTTAAAGAAAAGTTCAATTATACGAGGTTTCACGGTTTTTAAACACATACTGAAACTGACCATAAGCAATTGATTGTACATTTTGTAATAGTATGAAGGCATTTTGATAATACTGTCCTCTAACATTCATTTTAATTTATCTATTAATTATGACCGCCACATCCATGGAATATTCTTCTTTATACTTTAAACTATCAACCAAACTAAACGAAGTTGTTTTTTTTAATAACTAAAACATTGTACATTTGATAAACCCATGCGAAGTTCCAACTGTTCCAACCCAGCTGGTAAACAAGTAACTTTTGAAGGACTCTGATGATCTTGGACCTTTTCTTGCCTTAAATTGTCAAGATGAAGATGTTAATCAAATACAAAGAACCAACTTTTTATTGACAACAAGTAATATGTCAGCTTTATGTTAGTAAACACCTATTTACTGACCTTCTCCCATAGCCAGCAAATAAGTGCATCATCTGTATAGAATACTTACTTGTAAAAAAATGATATTTAATTAGGTAATTTTTAAAGAATCATTCTTTTAATATTATAAGGTGATCATTTTGGTCGGGGCGTGATCAAATCCAATAAAGCACGAAGGGCTTTCTGATAGATTTGATCACGCCCCCAACCGAAATCACCTCATGATGTTAAAAGAATGATTCTTTTTACTTATATTTATATAATTTTCAGCAATTGTACAATTAAATATTTGAATATATAAATAAGCAAACCCTGCTTGTGCCCCAATTGTACGTCATTTGAATTTATTGGTCTGTATAGTTCAAAATCGATACGGAGTGTTATCACAGGCTATAATTAGACACTGAAAAATGTAAATATTGACAAATATTTTTCAATTTTCAAAGAAAAATCTTCTTGATATTTTTCTTATGGTACTGTTAGTTTATAAGTATTTGCAGCATAATAACTTTGTTTTGTGGTTAGCAATAATTAACTGAATTTTCAATAATAGTGGAGCTTTTCCTTGTCTTATATATTATAAACAATTCTGTTTTAGCAAGGTTGACATCAGCTTGGTTATACTGTACTATTGTTTGATAATAAGTTTTATATCGATGCTTCAATCAATGCCGGCAGCTGCCTCTACCGAGAAATCTATTTCCAGAGGCCGATAATTTAACAGCTTTTGCTCCTAATATTTGTTTTATTTGCCTAAAAAGGCAGCTGAAAATACTTGCAAAGCAGTTGCTAATGAATATCCTAGCAATTGCTATTCACGGTGGTTGATTAGCAGAGGCAACGAAAAGGAAAGGCATTATAAACAATATACAAATAATTTTCTATGAGCAATAAAGTACATATTTACTCTTCCAATGGTACATGTATTATAGGCCCTAGTGTAACAAAAAAATCTGTTACAATTGTGGAGCTTTTACATTTGTCAATGAAATTAAAGGCACATTACTATATAAAGCTAACATACAGACTATATATATTGTCAGAATCTTGAGTTTTTATAGAATGTTAGAAATGCACCCAGGAATAAAGAGCATTTAGTAAATTAATTTAATAAATTTGATTATTAAAAAGACAGTCAAAAGTTCTCAATACTGCGTGGGATTTTTAATTCTTTTTGAAGTAGTCCAAGGATGTGTAATATGATGACCAAATTCAATATTCTAATATTTAAAGGTAATTAATATTTATCAAGAGTACAATTTCTTTATTTGCTTTCCATGAATACATATCGAATGAATCTAAAATTTTTCTATCATTTTGAATTCAAATTTATATATCATATGTAAAGAATATAAATTGCCCCCAAGAGATCTCAGATAGCCTGTTTTCACTCAAAGATGTTTGAAATAACTTGGAATGAAATTCTGTCCTTCTGATAATCAGCCATTATTGTTGTGTAAACTTCATTGCTTACAAAGTCATGACTTTATTTACTGGGTAGGCATCTTCTCTCAAGTATTTAGAACTTACCTGGCAGGTTTTTGTAAAGTTAAGTAAGGAATAGATATACAGGAATTGACATGTATATTTGACCCCACCCGCAGGTTTGTAAAACTGAAAGAATTAACAACTGTCATAAAATAAAAGCAAGATTTCAATATATTTGCAAATTTAAAGTAAAAAGTTGTTTATGATAAAGCTTAGAGCATAGAGCCCTTGAAAATCAAAGCATATAACTCATGATAAAATTATGAAAATCAAGGTAGCATACTTTGTACAGCGTTAATAATTGAAATCATTTGGGCAGAATAATGTTTTAAAACTAATCTACAGATGCTGTTTTCATTTTAATTGAGGACCCATGCAAACTCCCCCAATTTACAACAAATCTGATTCCCCCCCCCCCCCCCCCCCCCCCCCCCCCCCCAATGATTCATGTTTAAGATGTATTTTAGGAGCCACTTGAGTCAATTTTCTATCACAGCTTATTGATCTAGTCCCTAATGAACAAGCTTAGTTATTGACTTTACAAGGTAAAATGCATGTAATCGGTGTCCCTATGAGTCATTTTTCAATGACATTCGTTCACTGCGAAAAAGGGTCATTGTTAAACAGTTACATAATCCTGAAATTGTTTGTTTTATACTCTTAAAACCATTTTTTTTTTACACAGGCTGTGACTGCATATGCTTTTGAAGTTTCATATCTTCAACTTCTCGGGTTAATTATTAAAAAAAATATTTTACGCAAAAAAGGGTTAAGGTAACGCTAGCCACAACATTACAGTAACAGCATTTATCAGGCATGTTTGAAATGAAAAAAAAAGTTTTCTTTAACTTTTTTCCCCAAGTTATTCTGCAAATATATAACTCCCAATTTTTGAAGTGTGTTGCAACAATCACGAGATATAATTGACAGATTATGTATATAATTTGACATTTCAAATGAAACGTGTCTGAATATTGGGATATGTGGTCAGAAGTTGTCGAAAGTGAGAAAACCATCTGATGAGTCGGATTTAATGAGGTGTTCCAGAAGCTTATTGAATTCTAATTAGGCAGTCTTTGTAATGGTTTATATTTCTAAGTGAATCAAGTCAATTATGGTATCAGTTAATCACATGGCCTTATGAATCATGTCATGAAATTTTAAATCACGTACATATTTTGTTAGTCTTGAGAATGATATTTTCATTTGGTGGTTACATGTTTGCTGTGGCATCATGTTTGAATGAAATATGAAAAAATACTAACATTCTGTTAGATTCAATTCAGGTAAATATTTTGTAATTAAAGGTCATAGGAGACAATATTTTAATAAATTTTGTTATGGCTGAAAATAAACTTGTTTTCTATAACTGAAAATTATTATATAAATATTATAATAAAATTGGCAAGGTAACTGGCACTACAGCCCATCAAAAGTTGGCTTCGTGCAAAAGAACCATAAGAGCATGATGACTTATCTCCCTTGGTTGATGACGTCACAAGAGACCACTTGGACGCGATATAGTGGATTGTTTATCCAAACGACAGTAGCGTTCTCTATCTAGTTTGTTTGAGATATACATCAAAATGGTTCCGTGTGTGGCTTACAACTGCAATGTTAGAAGACGGAGGGTGTTTCGATGTACTTATTCCCAAAGGATCCAAAATTCAGGACGATTTAGGTGCGAGATATATACAGAGACGGCTTCGCAGTTACCGATTATTCGAAGCTGTGTGCCAAACATTTCACGCCTGTTCAGTTTAAAATACATCCCGCTTTAGCTAAAAAGTGTGGTTATAAGAAGCTGGATCTTCGACTAGATGCCATACCAACTCTGTTTGACATACATGTACCCGTAAATCCGAGAAAAACCCGAGTACCTCAACAGCTACAGTACTTCAAGCGGAGGGCGATCTCTAGGTACGTTGTCAATAAAACACGGACTATATCTCACATAAATTATTATATACGTTGTAGGACGAATATTCGTTAATCTAATTCTAAAATATGAATTCATTGTAAATAATTTTGATGTTGAGATGTATAACGAAGAAAATTTAGCGTACACATAACAACAGCCAATAAAATGGCTGCACTATGTACATGAATATATGTAGGTGCGTGTCAGTATCGATCTGCTGTCATACATTTTACATGTACACGACGCATATTCAGGTATACAATACTAAATAGTAATTTTTTATAGTCTTTGTTTCTTAATTTTATTGTACTAATGAGTAACAGGTTTAGCCAACTATAATGTTTTTGTCAAAGATGCGAAACGAAAATATTCAATTAAAAAACGAGAGAAAAACAAAGTGTTGTTAGCAATTACACCTCACCCACCAGCTCTCTTGTACATAAAGCCATTTTAAAAGAAATGAAAAATTAAATAGTTGTTTTTCAATGCCCTATTTATTAAATTTAGGCGATATGGCAGATATAGGAGATGAGTCTAATGACAGGAATGACCATGATGGCAACGCAACCCGTTCTACATCAGATACATTAGATTGCACATAGCACATTGCATTTGTCTATTTACCGGCAATGATAAAATTGTATTTGACAAAGATTCAGCATTATGTTTCAATAGGTTATGATAACATTTTAGACCCAATTTATTGTGATTACTAATACTTTTTTCTTCATAGGACATACCTTGCAGCTCTACATTTTAATGAAAATGTCACCATGCCACAAAGTAGAACAAATGAAGGAGAGAAGCAGTGTTGTGCCTTGTATTGAAAAGGTCGACTTGGAGAGGGAGTTGCAAAGGAACTTTTAGTGAGTTTCATGTTTGTATATAAATATCTTAAGAAAAATTCTTCAATATATACATGTAAAAGTATATATGTAAAATTTATGTTCTGTACAATACAGATTACATGTCTGATCTGATGGATGCTGTAGAGAGTCTGCATTCTGTCAATGACAGTTACGTGAAAGCCAGGGAACGAAGCTACCTAAACATGTGACCATCCAAAAGCACATCACCCATTTCAATGATAATTGACATTGATAGGTGTGTTAATTATTTCTAATCTGAAGAAAAAATTCTGAATATTTTGCAATACACTCTTTAAATGTGTCATAATCGCTCAGTTTATTAATTTGAATAATAACAAGATGCCATTTTCAGCTAGACTTAGTTTTAATGTGTTATTTATCAATGTTTTTCCCCAGGGTAGTGAAACCCACAATACTGTTGGCTGGGAAACTGTTTCCTGATGGCCGTCACAAAACATGCCGGCAGGATCCTCCTGTTGTGCCGTCAAAGACGTCTCCAAATAAACCTGGCACACCGCAAAGTGTCGATACAGCCTGATAATAAAATGCACAACTTTAAATCTAATGTTAAAATAAATTATTGAAGAGGGAGGTTATTTCCCAAAGAAATTTGTAACATTATTTTGTGTTTATTACTTTCTTTGTGTATGTTACAAGAACTTACTCATGAACTGGCTCATCATCCTCAAAGGGTCCATTGTCTTGAATGTACTCATAATAAGACAATGCCAAGACATGATGGTTCAGATAGTTTACAATAAAACTTTCATGCTAGGTAATGCACTGTAATTTCTCTTGATGTACTTTCCTAGCAATATCGGGTATTCCCAGGCAGAATTTGCACTCTCTGGATATTTTCCTAATAAGATAACAAGCCACACATTAAAATAAAATTATAGTTGATTATAAATGTAAAATCTTTTTCATAAATAAATTTAAATTATACTGGAGTTTTGGCAGAAAAGAAAGGAATGTTTATATTTCTTATGAAATACAGTACTACTGCACACTCATGTTCGAAAATTTTGTCTCCCAAGGGACGTTCGAGGCCAAATTTTATTATGTGATATTTCCAGAATGTCCCTGACCCACCCCCTTTTTCTATATGTCTAGATCCACGCATGTAGTACATACTTTATTTGTCATCATACACACGTATGTATATAGTGAAACAAACAAAAAATTTATGTCGTTACATTTTGACAAATCTGTAGTGTATAACTGAAAAATCACGTGATAGAATCGGAAGAAAGAATTAACATCTTTATTTTTTCCAATGTGTGACGAGGAAATTCTAACCTTGTGGTAAAAAATATTGAGTATGGGACATAATGGCTAAGCCTGTGCATATATTAACATTTCGTGCTTTGTTCTTACGTCATGGGAAATAGAAATTCCCTAAAATGTTAACAAAAGAGACATTGTGATTGTTTACCAGTCAGTGTTATAGGCCGAAATGGAACCGTGCATCTTCATGATCCTGTTCTCAACGCTGTCTTCTTTCAATGAAAATTCGCCCCTCCTAATCGCATTTGCATTAAAAACAGGTTCAAACTTATACCCCTGGACAATAAATTATGGACCCTCGTCCGAAAACGCTTCCATCATCAATTTATTTTCGCCGTTTACATACCTTTTGTTTTGATTCTGTGTTTCACAAATTGAAAGTGGTCTCTTGTGACGTCACAAATTCGGAAATTCAAGAACGATAATCACGATGCGATTTTCTTTCCCTGGCAACTTTGGTTTTTTATTTCTTACAGTAAATGCTCAAAAAAAATTTGTTCCATATTTTTTATGAATACTCTATGGTACAAAGTTGATATTTATTAGGAAAAAAACTACTGTTAAAATCCGTCTCCTATGACCTTTAACAGGTTTCTTTTTAATTTTTAATTGTAACATTTTTGGGTTTGTATGATTATAGCATAAAATCTAATGCAACTTACTCTATCAAATTGAACATCCCTATACCAGTACTAAGTCATGAATATCTCTGTGGTAGACATGCAACATTGCAATTATTAGAGTTTTCAATGCTGTTGTAACTAAATCATTGTAGTGCTCACTGCTGTTGTAACTCGCTCATAAATTCTATTTGCTGTTGTAAAGTCTCAATTATTTTAGTACTTGCTGCTGTTGTATATCGATCATTACAGCATTCAATGCTGTTGTAACTCAATCAATAGAGTGCTCAATGCTGTTGTAACTCAATCAATAGAGTGCTCAATGCTGTTGTAACCCAATCATTTTAGTGCTCAATGCTGTTTAACTCAATCAATAGAGTGCTCAATGCTGTTGTAACTCAATCAATAGAGTGCTCAATGCTATTGTAACCCAATCATTTTAGTGCTCAATGCTGTTGTAACTCAATCAATAGAGTGCTCAATGCTGTTGTAACCCAATCATTTTAGTGCTCAATTCTGTTGTAACTCAATCAGTAGAGGGCTCAATGCTGTTGTAACCCAATCATTTTAGTGCTCAATGCTGTTGTATATCATTAAAGTGCTTACTTTACTGCTGTTGTTACTCAATCATTTTTATGCTCTCTGCTGTTGTAACTTAATCATTAGAATGCATACTGCTGTTGTAACTCAATCATTTTTATGCTCAATGCTTTTGTGACTCAATCATTAGAGTGTTCTCTGCTGTTGTAATTCAAATATTAAATTGCTCACTACAGTAGTAGCTCAACTATATGAGTTATCTTTGGTTTTGAAGCCCAGCTCACTATGCAATAGGCCTTGGTTAAAACCGTATAGGCTTCATATACCGGTAAATTAATAAAACACAGGTGCTTCCTGTTCTTTGCCAAGTTTAAGCGCAATATTTCATTTAAAAGCTGATGATAAGCTATTTCATAGATACTGTAAGAGTTTGCAATAAATATTTTGATAAACAAACACAAGTATTTGTTAATTGACAGACTGGTTTATGGGAGCTGCTGCATGCTTGACAGATTTACTATACCATCCACATCATATTCCAAGGCACAATAAACTTCATGAGTTATTAGCAAAGGTCAATGGTGTTCTGGTCGTTCTACTCCCTTTTAAAGATTTCTTAATACTTTACAACAATGATGATAGTATGTAAAATTAGGGTCCAGACAGTTTAGTTTGGATTTGTCTGATCCAGTATTGACATATTTAACCATATAAGCTCTAAAGTCTTGAAGATTTAGTGACCTAAATACCTAGTTATGTAAGACAGGATTCAGAAAAAAACCCATATCTTTGATGGTGATCTTTGAAGGGACCTACAAGCCACCATCATTCTTTGCACAGCAGGACATGAACATTATCTATTGACCATACTAAACAGCTTATGTTGCGGTGAGGGTAAGGGGAACCCACTGGATCCTTAGAGGATGATAAACATCCCAGACACTCTGGAGGGAATGAGTGGAGCTTATTGAGTCAGGCTATTCTGTTGGTACAAGGATACAGAGTTCAGATACAAAACCCCTTAGAAATAGGATCGGATGGGATGAATGTTGATAATACAATGATCTGGTTTTGTGTATTGTCTTTGGTCTTTCATTATTAAGTGTTCGTTTAGTATTAATCCTGATTGGAGTGCTCCCTCAAATAATTGTCAAATAAATCGGCTATGGAAGTATCCAGCGGAATTTTCTGGTTCCTTGGTACGGACAATAATGCCTCTTAATTTGGTACATATTTCTTGTCATTTTGATTTTGTAATTCAATCTTCATAGCTTTTAGTATGGTTCTACTCCATAGACAGATTTGTAAAACTAATCACTAAGGATTTGAATCAATAATTAACTGCTACTAGTGCTATTGCCTTCTGTTCTGACCAGATAGGGTGGCCGCATTGTAGAAAAAAATCATGGCCATGGTTTCCATGTATCAATAGGAGCCATTGGTCTCTTTTCAAACCAAATATTCCATGAAATCTCAGGAGAAGCAGACGCACCAAGGAACAGGAAATTTGCCTGGCAATGGATAGTAAGAGGAGACGGTAAACACAATTCCATCATCACATGTCTATCAGGGACCATCTTGTCACTTTTTTCCGCAATTAGATACTTGGTTATTTTTTTATTTGCCTCTGCTTTAATGCAAGACCATCAGAGGTGTGTTGTGTTTTGGCGAGGCTTGGTTATGTGACTGAGCACTGTCCTGTCAATTGGTCTCTTGGTGTTTATAGTCAGTCCGAGAGCTTCCTGATGATGGAACAAAAAAAGTAAATAAGGCAGTTAGTCTTCAAGTCACTGACTCCCAGTCTCCGCTAATGGTTCGCCAAAGGTCAAGTAAGGTCGACTTAGCAACGAACTGCGAGAAATTGGCTCCCTTAAATCGCGACAATAAAAGGATAATGAAAGAAGATATGATAAGGCATTATCTCAGTTCATTTGCAAATCTATTTCAAATAAAGCCATATTTACTCGGAATTATATTGATTTGTATAGATTTTGTGAAACCATGCATGATAAATTTGGGTTCACTTTCACAACTCTTTAACATTTTTCAACAGCTGGATTGCAGAGTAAAATTATGATTTCTTTTTTTTTTAAATAAAGAATATTGTTTTTAAATTTATTTTTTTTTTTTTGGCAAGACATTTAAAATCCAATTATCCCTAAAATGGTCATTATTGAGTCTCATTAACTTATTTGTTTGGACAGACACTGTGAGTAGCATTACAGTCACATGATAGACTATTACAATAGAGAACATGAATTACCATTTAGCCACTATACGAATAAATAGTTACATTCAGTTGATCATGAGTTTTTTTGCCATGTTTATCTCCATCTTTCTGGGCTAATGATGTTATGCTTTGTATCATTTGCTTCCATACAGACGCCATTTTCCCCCCCAGGGCAGACTAAATGAATTTTGAGAAGGAAGCTTTTTCGTGGGCTCTTCCAATTTATCTAAGATGGAAGGGAAAGGGTTATTTGGTATCAAGTATTACTAAGCTCTGTCAATGTCCTCAGACAGACCAGCACAAGTACTAGGTCTATTGCTCATGAGTTGTTTGCTGAAGTCTTCTTCAAGTAGTCAGATTCTGCATAACATAATGGCAAATGGGAGTGGTTATTAGAGGGAAAGTTTGCAGTAAGAAGTTGAAGTCCTCTCCAGAAATCTCCATGTTTCCCATTCTAGTGTTACTCTCCTACCATTGATGATCGGTTTTATTGGATTTCTCACCAAATGATGATCCCTTTGAATCAGCCACTTGCTTGATCTAGATTTGACAATATTTTACCTTCAAAGAAATTGTAACTCTAGGTTGCATAATTGAACAGGATATATGTACACTTTATGGAGAATAATGGCTTGATAATGGTTGTCGAAACACTTTCAACTTGTCGAAGATGTCATAAAATCTGTGTCAGCTGAGATTTTCTGTGTATTGGTTTTATTTACTGTCAATCTGAGGTTTAATTAAGGAATGATCTCGTAATCTATTTCAAAGTGAGCATATGTATAAATATATACATTCATATATATAAATATGATACACAATTACTTTAATATATTTAGTTTTGCAAAAAAATTGACCTCACTTTTTTTATTTAAAACTTAATTTATTGTTGGGCATTTATAATATAGCAAGACTACATTGCTGGACACATAGTTTTTTGAAATGTAATTATACAAAACAGATGCAACTTTCATTTCAACAACAAAAGAGATAAGATGGTTAAAAAAATTTCATTTTTAAAAAAGGTGTTTTTTACATCTTTTTCCTTTTTCAATTTATTGCATAAACATTTTATGTAAAAACCTCTGATATGATTTCATTGGGACCAATCTTAATGGTTATCGGCAATTTTCGCAGTACAAGAAGTTCTAGTTTATTATCTTCAAATGTCTGGAAAGTGTTTTCTAGAGGCATGGAAACCATTGTATTCGTAGAACATATTCCTTATTATAGATTTTATGGTTACAAAGTGTTATTTGATTCCCGCAAGGGAGATAGAGCAGGCGGAAACCAAAAAAATTTTGTAGCACTGCGATGTAATATAAGTACAATGTATTTTTATAATCAATTAGACCCATTGTCTATATATCGTACAGATTTACGCAGTATATATCCCAGCGTAAAATGAATTGCAAAATAGGTATTTATAGACTTACAAAATTTCAGAGTCTAATGTTATTTTCTGTAAAGAGATTTACATTTCTTTTAGATTTTTTCACAGGAATGAGATATATGGCTGTCAAAACTAATTTTATGCCGTAAACGTTTTGACTTTGAGGGCTTCAATCACTGAATATAATTTAGAACACTTATGCAAATCCAAAAAAGGAAGGAACCGATGTTTGACAGACAAATTAAGAAGTTGTCCTTGCATTTTTCTATAAAGAAGTTACTACTTTATTATGATTTCTCATTTTTGCGTTTTTGAAGTACAACCTCTGAAAATAGAATGGTAAAGTTGTCGCCTTGAGAGTGTTAAAACAGGTTCGTGTTGGTGTCTATATATTTGCATACTGTAAGTTGTATATTCTGTAACATATAGGATATTTAATGGTTAAGTCATGAAATGATGGGGATTCAGGAATTTGTTTGCATTAAGGCATGGTTGGGTTAAGAACTTAAGAGGGCTGAATGCTTGTGGTCATTTTTAGACTATATTGATCTCCTTTAAGAAGAAGAGCTTTGTTTAAAGATGTATGAAAATGTTCCAATTTTAAAGCTAAAATTTATTGAATTTTTCCAAACTAAATAATATTTTATAGCTTTTAAACATAGAAATAGGTATATCTTATGGCTACTTTGTTGAACACCCAGCCTCTTGAAAAGCATACAAAGGCCTTGCCGACTCTTCTGTACTTAGTACCACAGTAGATGTATGTACTTAATCACACTACATGTACCTGAATTTGTCTGTATTTATATATACATATTTATAGATATATATACCAGTACATTTTCCAGTTCATATCAGGTTTTCTTTTATCTCTGAATTTTATTTTTGTTGGAGAGTGAAATATTTCAAGTGAAAAATTAAATTGTTATCTGTGTTTCATAGCTTCCAATGTGTAGCATGGCTTCCAGTGTTTATATCAAAAACATGGTGACAATCAGTGAATCAGTAATGAATGTGAATTACTTCTACAAGACCAGAATTCAAAAGCCCAAATATTGACACTCTGCTCAAAGGGATGGGTAGGGTTAGGAGTAGGGCACCGAAAAGAAGAAAAACTTGGCCTTTGTTGCCCCACCTTACAGATGTATTGTGACATTAACCTGGAAGAATTTCACCACTCGTTAGTCATACAGTATTATAGTAGTTTATACAAATAGCCGTTTAATTTGATTGTGGGATACAGTTGAGGCGTCATGGTCCCCTTGTCGCATGTATTACGAGACTTTAGTAAGATGTACAGACAGGTGGCGTATGGTACGCAGGCACCATGTTTCCGTCTACTCTATGAATATTTTGAGTTTTGATTTGTAAAAGATGACCCCCATGTGATTTTTACATAAATTGCTGCCATTTCTTCCTTGACTTCTATCGAGATAAAGGGAAAGGCAGAATGCACTGCTAGCTAGCTGTTTGGGGCGTTGTGACAAGTGATTATCTGTTATTTTGATAGTATACGTATATTTGATGTGTTTTGTTGTTTAACCCTTGCATAGTTTGGTAGGGAAATATCACTTTATTATTGTGTAAGATATGAATTGCTAACGCTGCACTATCATTGGGTATAACAGTGTTATTGTATCTTAGGTGCTATTAATCCTGTCAATATAATTCACAACTCTACAATGCTTTGGAATGTTTAATAATGGGTTTTTTTATTAATAAAATGATAAACTTTTTATTTGCACTGAAATACCTTCGAGGTATGCGCCAATTGCAAAGATACGTAATATCTTGAAATTCTCCAAAGGGTACATGTGAAACGTATGAATTATTGGTAATGTCATTTTTGAAAAATGGGCAACATAAACAAGTGAACTTTTCCCCCAGACAGCCAATAAATACTCAATGTTCAGTTCCTGATGTATCTGTCTGCCAGTAGTTAGACTTTACATTGGTACCAATTCCATGTGACGGTAACCATGTTACATTTTCTCTTTCACAGACGGACCATGAACTCCGGACGACTCATCCGTATGTTGAACAAAGTCAGACCACCATGAGTGAAGAGCAGACATTCAGGGTAATGTTACTATGGAAATATTATTATATTATATGAGGAATAATGCATGGGGCTTATTTATTTTCATTGATATATTTTGCTATATAATTCGAAATGAATGAAGTTTAATTTGCATAGCTTTTGAAATGTAACTATAGCCTATATAAAATTGAAAGTTAATTACTGTAACATATTATTACAAATTAAGTGACATTACATGACTGGCTTACATATATATTTTAAAAGGACCCACAATACCAGAAATATGATTACTTGCATGTATATGAGATATCTTTTGTCATGTAAAAAAAAAAATCTTCATGCCAATTAATAGTTATTGTTGAAAAGAATATACAGTAATAATTATGGTGAACAAAGTCTGACTTTCGACAGACACAAATTGATTGTTACAATACATGTAGGTGAAGCTCAGTTTTTGCAAACAGAAACAAATGGATTTGATAAGGTTAATCATTTTTCCAGCAATAATATTTTATTTCATTGTTTTTAATTTACAATTAAGAATAAGTGACCTTAATGATCTCATGTTGTAAAATTTCTATAATATATTGCATTGCTCGGGATCCCTACAAAATATTTTTTCGATTATGACAGAAGGTCTCAATTCTGCACTGACTGACAAATAGCGTTAATTGTTATGTAATTAAATGTTATTGAAAGTGCGATTAAATCTAAATGCAATATTATCAAGGTGTCTGGAGGGTAAGTATTGATTTGTCAGAGCACAGGGGACTGAGGAAGGAGTCATCATTCTAAATCCAGTAACCCCAAGAGGGATTGGGGCTTTGTAATAAAATTGTGTACTCAACTGTCAAGGTCTACTGTAAAACCAGAGAAATTTCACTGAATTTTTTTTTTTAAGAAAAGCTCTTAGCAAAATAATTAGAGTTTCATTAGAATTTTTTCCCATATATTTACTTTGAAAATATTGTACTTAAGATTATGTCACTGAAAATTTTTTTATAAAAATCTCTCAAGCAAAATTTTTATAAAAAAAAAGTTTTCCCATGAATTTACTAAAAATATATGGAATGTATCAAATAAAGGAAAAGTTATCCATGTCAAATTGAAAATAAAGGATAAAATATGATCCTTAATTAATTTACATCCTGTTTATATAAACATTTAAAAAAATATATAAATGCTTCCTATCAAAAGAAACTATTTTTCAAGAAAAGCTACTAAGAGTTTAGTTCTCTATCTTTCATTAAGAACATTTCTATATGTAACAGAATTTTTTTTTAGGAGAAGCTGCTTCAGGTTTGGTTTGGCCGTGATTCCAGCAGAAGATTGCGATGGCCGTCATTACCCACCCCTGTGATGGTGTGTGTGGGGGTGACTCTAATGGCCGCTGTGGCGTGTGCAGTCTCCTCCCTCTCCCACAACTACTACCTCAGGGTCCGAGTCCCCTCAGATTCCCACATACGTAAGTATATCTTCCCATAATAACTTGGTCAATTCCTGTTTTATTTACTACTAGTATTTAATGATATCTTACCTCCTGCTAATTTGTGAGGAAATCATTGGTAAACAGCAGTCACATGAAGACCATGTATATTCTATACACCATCAGTAGGAGATACACCTCTCCTCTTTAGCATTATGACGTTATTCTTAATGTACTATGACATCAAGTTCTTTAATTAATTAATTGAACCAATTTCAAACATATAGCATTGTTATAATAAAGTTTTTATTATTTTATTACCCTTTGCCATTTATACAAAGGCAATTGGTGAAATAATTGGTTTTTCTTCTATTTGTTACATGGTTTTTAGTTGACCTAATAATTGGTTAACCGTTTATACATGGTCAGTAATAATATTCGTAAATTTTACATTGTCCCGTTCAATATTGATGATCTCATCCAAACTATTTGCCATCTATCTTTTTTTTTTTTTTTTATAAAACAGAGAATACTTATTAATGTAGCTTTTGTTTATTTGATTAGGAAATAATCAAATTTTATAATACAATAGATATTTTTTTTAACGATCATTTTGGAGGAACTGAAATATTTATTCCATGCAAGTCAAAGAAATCAATGCCTGTCCTTGTTTATATTGGAGGCCAAAATACACATAGATCAAATCAGTGGTTATGAATTCTAAATGAGAGGAACTGATCAGAAATTAAACACACACACTCGCGTATTAATGTGAATCAGTACAGAGCACTTTATGAATTGAAAATAATTTTATACTCATGTCCCATTTGTAAATAATAGACGTGTGTACTACTGTACCAATCGGTGACCTTCTTTTATAAATCAATTAACAAGAACCAGGAACTCCGAAATATTTTTTTTTTAAATCTTATATTGTAATATATTCTGTTTCAATGCTAAGTATGTCGATAATGTGTTTATCTGACCGTTTCTGTCACACACCGTCACTCGTCATTGATTTATTCCATTCTGATTGGTCTAAATATCTCCGATTTGTGAATTTGGTTGTAACGTGATGAGGTGATTGTGAGGTATGTGGACGAGTTGAGGAAGTGCAATGGTTTCCTTGATGTCAGATCATCGTTAGGTGAAGAAGTAACAATGGTGTCAATTTATCAGAGACAGTAAGCTTGAGCTCAATTCCGATCTTTACAGAATAAATAGTTTCCTTTATGTCATATCATCGTTTTATCAGAGACAGGCCTCAATTTCACCCTGTAAGATAAAAAAGCTTTAAAAAAAGCGTTCCACTGTATTGTCTAAAAAAAAACACCTAGAGTCCCTTGAGTTGAATGATTTACTATGGGAAATTTTTCTATAGAAGAGTTGTCTTTAATATTTTAGTACTCACATGTAGTCGTAAAAATGTATAGATGGGAAATTTTTTTTTGCCGATTTTACCCATTAAGATTTTAGAAGGAGGTACAATAACCAGATACACTATGATTAAAAAAAAAACCCTGTAAATTTTAGACATATGCAAAATGAATCCCCTTGCTTATTCTTTGGAAATCACAAAAGTTTATCTCTGTTGCACACTTTTCAAGGCACTCAGATTTCTTCTACCAACAAACACTGACATGCAGAAATTGCTACATGCATATGAATATGTCCAAAACCTCTTTAAACTTTTAATTTGGCTGAACAATTGCACCTACAATGCAGTTGCTGCAGTTGTTTCTCTTCTGAATTGCCAGTAATTGCATGCATATTTGCCCCTCTTTAATTAACTTTGTTCAAACTGAGCAATTTGTTTTGAAAATTGTTGATTTTTCTTTTCTCAATGCCAGTAACTACATGCATTTGCCCCTCTTCTTTGTTCAAATTGAGCAGACTTAAAAAGCTAGCTCCATTCATATTGAGTGCCATTCACATTGTAGCAGTATCCCATTCATCCCTATGCCAACACTCCGGATCTCTCACTCTTTTGGAACCAATTCCTGATTGCTTTTTGTTAATAGAGTAAAAAAAAAGAAATCCAAATTAAGCATTCCATATTCTGATGGTTCTGTTTTTAAAGCTAGTGAAAGTTTTTCATTGAACTTTCCTGTGCTTTAATTATGTAATCAATTGACTTTATATACAATTAAAAGATTTAAAAGAAATTCACTTATTACTGTATAAAGGGTTAATTTCGCCCCGTGTTATTTTCGCCCATCTACACTTGCAAATCATTTTGCCTAGCCTTAAATTCACCCAGACTCAATCATAAAATAGATACTCTATCTAATTTGTTGTCAATGTTTCGAAAAATTGTTTTGAATTCGGCCAGTCTTTAATTCGCCCGCAGACAATGAGTGCGAAAGGGGCGAAAATAAAACAGGGTGAATATTTCCCTATAATCCCACACAAATTGAACACAAATTGAACAATTGTATAGACATGATATGACATTTTGGTCAATACACAATTGCAATGCATTTAAGCATGAAATGACCCATTGGCCTAGTGTATACATTCTTAGAAAATCTTCAGTATTGCAATAAATACCTTGATGCAAGGTCTATTTAATTTGTAAGGCTCAAAGGAATCACTCACTTGGCAGCTATATTGCTGATCAATGTTACTACATGTATTACAAAAGGCAGGTATCTGTGGTCAATTTTAAGGAGAAATTTAAGGATTTAGTAAAGAATCTTTAAGAAAGTTTTCTGTACTTTTTACCCCATCAATATGTTTTTGATGGTCAATTAAATGTAGGATTGTGATTCCCTTTCAAAAGTCCTTATAATATACACCACATGTGTGTTCTTATTTTCCATGATTTTTTTTTCAATATTTATACTGCAAATAAAAAGAATGACAAAAATTTTGTTTGCTATGTTGAAACTTTAAAAGATTCCCCCCCCCCCCCCCCAAAATAACCCAACTTGGCATTGCACAATAAAAATATTAAGATATAATTCACTTCTGCAAAATTTGCAACAAGTGGATTAAAAGATATGGTAATACTTATTGTACAGAGTTTTCACCATATTGAGTGTATGAATAGACACTGCATGGGCAAAAGAGTTGACAGCATGATTATCAGAGAGAAGTGACATGTGCCTCTGACAAACCCTTGCGTTGTCTCCGCAGACTTCTTTCTCCCTGCTGATGAATCCAGATCTCCATGTCTGCTACATTAATTAGCACAGAATCTCGACAACATTGGATGCAAATCTGAGAGAGCATTGTTTTCCAACAGTAATTGATGAACAAAAGTCCCGTCACTGATGGTTTTTGTGTCTTTTTGTGTGTTTACAGGTAGAATCCGATCGTACAGCGAGAACCCGACCATTTCTGCTATCTCCATCAACAGTAACAGCATGGCGCTCGTTACCAGAGTTCATATTATGGGTTTGTCAGATTTGCTTTTGCATTCTTTGATATGCTTAATTGATACACATCAAATAATTGTTCATTTCGAAAACATTTGTTCTTACGTATACATGTACCTTTAAGATTAGAGGCTGGTAGGAAAATTATATGATCTAAAGCTATGTACAATATCAGCATATTTTTAGGGTGTTTTGAATTTAATCATGTATTGTGTGTGGTTCCTGTTGACGAAACTTTGTTATTTTTTATTTCTTAATTGCAGATGTAAAAGCTATGTGTAAGAGCGATCCGATGAGATGCGAGACTTATGCAATCTGTGACACGCTACAAGGAAATCTAAACTGCCGCTGTAAACGGGGTTACTTTGTCAAACACAGGGAGTGTTCAGGTGAAACTAAACTCTTGATATGTTACAATATAAATGGGGGAAATATCCTAATGAATGCATGTCATATCAAAGATTCAATGAGAAATGCTCTCTGGATCATCATAGCTAGTTCCACCTATATATAATACTCAATCTTGAATTAACAATGAAGATTTTTTGGTTTTTCATGTACAGCCTATTCCATGATGTTTTATTGTCAAACACTGATTCAGAAAATTCTATGTTCTAACATTGTGTCTGATTACTTTTGGTTGTGTTGTTTCTGTTACTGCACAGTGACAGGCACGTAGTATTGTTTTCGAAAGTGTGTGGGGGGGGGGGGGTAAATTTATCTGAAATCTTGACAAGCAAAAGAAAAAAACACCCTTTTCCCAGTTGAAGGGTTTGGGGTGGGGGTGGGGGGTGGAAAGCAACAACTACTAAATTAACCTTCAATTTTAAGGTTAATTTTGCTAATTTTCCTTTATTTTTTTTTTTTCTTCACCTGAAAGTGGCAGGGGGCAACTCCTTCAAAATTACATTTTCTATATGTGAACTTAAAGAAATGTTTGTTGCGAAAAAAAGTTGGGCTTCATGCCTGATTGAAAGTGAAAAAAAACAGGTGAACTTGGAAAAAAAAATGATTAAAAATGACAATGATAATTGAGTTTCTGTATTCCGTGTTACAGCTTGCTCCACGTCCTGTCCAGATGGTTATTACATGACCCACCAGTGTTCCGCTCATCAGGATCTTGTTTGCAGAGGTATTTTTTTACATCACAGGAACTCCAACTATATCTGTGGAAAGCATTAAGATCAAATTTACAAACAGCCAATTACATACTACACTTAGTAGCATCATTTGGTGTTTTAATTTTTGTAATTTTTGCATTGGTGGGGGGGGGGGGGGGGTCAGGGTTATATCTTCATCTCTTTGATATATAATATATAGCATTGCATTGGACATTCAATGTTTCCTCTTCATATCTTACAGTCTTTTAACTTCAATATGTTGAATGATTTAAGTGAAGATTAATGGTATAAAAGATTAAGGTTTCAAATAAGATAAAAATATTCTGAATGAGAGTAAAACTAAAAAAAAAAAAAAAAACACCTGCCATTTTTTATATAGAAAAAATTGTGCACTATTATATATACCTCTTTTCATGCAAGGCTTATTTTTTCTGCAGAATGAAATAAAAATTGATTCAGTTTGACAGTTAATCAAATCACTCTTTTTTAAGTTAATATAGAAAGAAATTTAAGAAACAAAAAATAAAAATGAATGTTTAAATACAGGAACTGTACTGATTTGTGATTGTATTATCCCATATGATTTTCTGTAGGCTTGGTGAGGGAATTGAAAGCATAAGAACGAATACCCTTTTTTATGAGAATAGCAGTCTGTTATAATATAACTACATGTACTACAAAGTGATTGGTGTATTTTTCAGAGTGTACCAAGTGTCAAGGCACCACCTATCAGGCGGCTCCCTGCTCCAGCACCCAGGACACCATCTGTATAGGTCAGTTTTCGCACACCCCATCACCCAGACATGAACCTCCAGAAGACCGAGGGGCACCTGTCAATAGACAAGACGTGCTTTTATGCTCTCTTCTTGTACAAATCAAACACTTGGATGCATGGATCCAGAAATTTTTCAAGGGGGGAAGGGGGTCCCAGGCCTATTTGTTGGATCGGACCCCTCCCTCCCCCCTTTAGATTTACGCATGCACCCACCACTGAAACACTTTCCTCCAGAAGATCTATCAAGAGAGAAAACATGCTATGTTATTCTCTTATGCAAATTACTGAATGATATTTACCCAATGTCAGTCCACATCTAAAATAATTCTAAAAAGATCTAAGAAAGTAGTATTTGTCAACTTGTTTAGATAAGAAATTGTTCTGCAATTACAGTTATTGATTGCATTTTGTAGTAACCTTTAATTAAGCATGTAAATTTGATTTAGTAATTAAAACAGGAGAATTTTTAAGCATGTGTAAATACAAATGCATGCGAATTATAATTTTTTTTTTGCCTTGAAAGCATTGTTCAAATGTATGGTAATTAAGGAAATAGTCAATTTGTCTGTCAAAATTAATTATTTTTATGCATTTTTTTTTTTTTTTTTTACAAACCTGTTGTATTACAGATGTGAATTTCCCAGTGAGTAATGTCCGATGGGATGCCACCATCAAGGAGCCAAGTAACTCAAGTATGTTCAAAGAGAGACAATTCCAGTTGTTAGACAGAAAATAGATTTTCCAATTTGATACAAGTGCCCTCAGTTAGAAATCATGAAACCAAAAGTAACATTTTTGCACAATTTTTGTATTATTTTTTTCTTCATAAAATTCGTAAATTTCAAGCAGTTTTTCTTCAAGGAAACATTAATCTCAGGCTTGAACAAACATGATATGTAACTATTCAAGAGTAATTACAGACAGAAAATTTTGCTTCTAATTTTTTAACACTTTCTTACATACCAGGGTTTTTTTTTCTTTGAACTTTTACACACTGAAAAAATAGGGGAAAAGATTGGAATGGTTTCTTTTTGAGGTATGTGTATCCTGACCGATTTGTCGTTAACTTTTGCAGCTTCCATCTCCATCTCATCCTCAAGCAACGTGTTCATGGAGGCCCTGGACAATGTCCGGGACGAGATGACCATGCTGTTCCTGAACAGCAACCAGAATCAGATGGAGTTTCCGTTCATCCGGAAGTCGGGCATGGAGATCAGCATCAAGGTGTCCCAGACTTTCCTGATCCCGGAATATGTGGACCTGGATCACGAGGACGAAACTACTTTCTTTTTCAAGGACAACTACCAAAAACACCAGATAAAGGAACGGATGAGGTTCCTACATCATCACTACTGCAGGTAAGGGTTTCTACAGCATCACTACTGCAGGTAAGGGTTTATACAGCACCACTATGGCAGGTAAGGGTTCCTACATCATCACTACTGCAGGTAATGGTTTCTATAGCACTACTACGGCAGGTAAGGGTTCCTATAGCATCACTACTGCAGGTAAGGGTTCCTACAGCACCACTACTGCAGGTAAGGGTTCCTATAGCATCACTACTGCATGTCAAGGACAATCTTACTATAGAAAATTATGAGTTTTTGTGGGGACTGATTTTTATGGGGTTTTTTATTTAATTTATTTATTATTCATAGAACTTGTATAGACTAATGTTTTGATATATTTTTATGTGTGTAGGAATTTTTTGTTTGGGTATATATTGATATTTTGCTGTATTTTGTGTGTGTAGGGATGTGGTGCCTGACCATTACAAGATCATACTGGACATCCTTCCCGACCAGTTCACTGTAGCCAGCATGGATACCTGTCACCCCACAGATAATGCCCCCTGCCCTGAGGGCTACAATGAGGGAGATTCATACCTCAACAGGAACCTCTACATTAAATGTCCATACTCCGATGGAAAGGTACCTTAGCTAATCTCAATTGATAATGTCATATGCATCAATTAATGGATATATGTACCATATAAGTATATCATCATGACAAATTAACACCCCCCCCCCCCCCACCCTTCCCCTTAAAATTAATATTAATAAGTGAATTGAATTTAGCTCTTAAATTTGGGTGGTTTAAGGTACCGTATGTAGATTCCTAATTAATAATTTCTGCGTAAAATCACGAGTAGCAACCCTTGCATATTTTAAAATCTGGCTTTTACTTTTCAGACAATTTTGAACTATTAAATTGGAATTTATAACAAAATATTGGTGATTGCGATTTTATATTTTCGCGATTTGATACAAAACAGTGGAATTGAGTACTTGCGTAAAATAAGGAATTTACAGTAATCAGCATAGTTTGGTAACGATCCAATGTTTTTCAGTAAGGAATTTTTTTGTCTCGCAGGCAGCCAATTTTTCTCAGTTATTCCAAAGCCCCAACCTGTTGTACTGCTCGCTGCCTAACACCCTTCTAACCGAGACCTTCAATCTGGAGAAGACAGAAGCCCTGAATCTGAATTTTCCATCTGAAGACTGCAAGAAGAGTTTGGAAATATGTCAGAAATGCTTGCACCAGTGCACTCAAACGTCAAGTAGGGCTTTGTGTAATGTGTATTGTCCAAAACTTTTCATTGTTTCATGAAAGATTTTAAATGTAACTTGTATGAAATTCTCTGTTTTATTCTTTGTTCTTTGATCGTTTTTCACAGCATCTTCAGAAGAAGTAACTTGTTGTCGAGTTGGATGTTTTGGTGAATTAGCATGTAAGAGGGCGTTCAGTGAGGCATGTCCAAAGAGACCAGTCGAGTGTGCGAGAGGTTGGTTTCTCCATCTTACCATCTATGAATCACAAAGTAACTTTGCTGATTATGAAGAATCTTTTTGGAGGGCTCGACGGTGGCCATTTTTAGAATATATTGATCTCCTTAAGAAATGCTCTGTATAAATATATTAAGAATATATATTCAAAACTTAAAGCTAAAATATATGAAATTTTTCTTTATTACGGTAAATAATAGTTTATAGCTAAAAAAAAATTTCTAAAAGTCTAAAGTACTGGTAGATCCGATTGCTAATTTGTTGACCACCCAGCCTCCTTAAAGATTTAATCCACTTTTTTTCATACAGGAGATGTATACAGGTACAGCATCGAGCCCATTTTCCAAAGTTTAGACAGGAAGTTCATGTGTCACCTGAAGTACAAAAAGCCAGCCCATCTGTATAAGGTTAGCTATACAGTGAAGCTACCCTCCATACAACACAGCTTCAAGACCCGCTACTACTCCCCGGAGGTCACCGATAGGGGGTACCACCAGAAGGGTCAGGCCAGTCAGGACTTCATCCACACAGAGCATGACTCGAGGACCAAAATCCACGAGGAGGTGATCCTCACTGGAACTCACTTTGCCAATAACACTCCCATGGAGTTCCTAATTCAGCCAATGAAGACGCCCGAGCAGTTCAACACAAGGAAGAATTTCAAGGTCCGCCCGCACAGGGAGGAATCGTGGCTGAGTAGTGTATACTCCACCACTGTCCAGTTCGAGCGACCATTTCTGTACAGTTCTGTGACTTGGAGTACGGGAGGGTGTGACGCCAAAAACTTCTCACAGATTTACCCCCAGCAGCCCCTTTATACTGCCGAGAAGATACTGATCGAACCGACTGTCTATAATGTCCATGGGAAATTTGAATATCAAGCCACGCCCAAAAATAGTGCAGCCCAAATCAAAGTGGAAATCAAAGGTATTAGCTGATGATTAAATAAAGAGGCATTTTAATACCACAACCCATATATGTTAAGTATTTTTAAAAATTTTGTCAAACATTAGAAATGCCAAAGTAAACCATTAAAAATGGCCAAATCAAATTAGAACATTTTGAGCTTAAATTGTGTCTAAGTCTTTTGAAACTTGAATTCTTTTTGTATATATTTATAGGAGATAAGTCCATTCTGTCCGCCTTTGAGGAGGACATTGGGCCCACTACAGTGAATGCCAGTAGTTTTACCGGGAGTCTGGAATGGCTTCACACGACCAGGAGTTGGAATATCACAGTCAATGGTATGTACAGTGATTGTTACTCCATAAGTAAAAGTCAGTAAAGGTGTTAGAACAGTGCAAATTACAGAAATATAAAGGATGAAGAAATAAGAACCTCTTTGATTAAACTTCTAGGGTCCACTTTTTCTTAGTTTGTCAAAAAATATTTGTTTTATGGATGTTAAAAGATATAAAACTCATTAGATTTCAGATGTTCATTGATATAAATATGATTTTTTCAACTTCATATGGGTTATTTCAATAAGCTATGATCATTTATATGACTGAATTTAAATGGTTATAAAATGATCTTTCAATATGATTACTAATTACTGATGATTGAATTTTTTTCCATTCCTAGGTACCCTTCTGAAATGTCCGGGTTATTTAACAATGGATGTCTACGACCAGTTCATGGAGTCCTATTTTGGTAAATACGACATCTTTGTGAAGTGTCCGGACCCCCAGTTCTCCTTCAGCTTCATTCTCCCCAGATCTCGCAGCAACACCCCCAACGTGTTTGCTGTCTTCATCAATGACACAACAGCTTCACACAAGATCCTCCTGACCATGCTCATCAACCCGACCCAGATTCCGGTCAACTCCGAACTCGTCACCAAGGAACACATCATTGGTCAGTTTCCGTGGATACCGATCATAGTCATTCTGATCTTTTCCGGAATTTTGGTCACAATTTTCGTTATCGCCGCTTTCTGTATTTCCAAAATTAGAAAAGTGACAACTAATGACGTTTTCAAGTATCCAGGTGTGACCTTCTTGAAGGATGATGATAGGTCAAAGCAAGAGGATGGGGCCAGGATGATTAAAACTCCAATCTCCAGGAGTGTTACCTGCTGTCTTGTAACACTGTACATTGTCTATGCCTTGATGTTCACATTCTCGGTTTTGTTAGGGGTGTTCTATATTGTGCAGGGACCTCTTATAGGGAATTTAACCATAGTGTCCAACACAAGTGCTAAGATTCACCAGGCTGTGGAGCTACGATTTCATCAGATGCAGGAGTTCGAGACTTCTGAGATAACTCACATGTACAACCAGACTCGAGATCGTCTCAGAGCATGCTCTTTCCACAACCTACAAGAAATTCAAAGAATTTCCAAGCAGATGCAGAAGCAATTGGATTTATATGTGAAACATTTTTACCTTCAAAATAAAACCATTGAGACCGTTCTTACAAATACACTGGAAGAAAAATCAAAGACTCTCCAAGAAGAGCTGTCAGTATTCCTAAAGGAATATAATAGTACATTACAGAGTCAATTCAAGGATGTGCTGTCAAAATACCATCAGTTTCTGAGAAGTCTGATGAAAAATGATTGGTTGAAATTTCCGGAGCAGCTTTTCATTAGTCAGAAGGATGTGGTTGACAGTAATCGGGATAGGGACCACCTACTGGGATTCATGGATTGGCTTGAGATCAACCAAGTAGAGGAGACACTTCACGTCACTGAGGACATCATGAAAACGTACGTTGAAAATCACAACACTGTAAAATTATGAACTACAATATCAGTGTAACACATTTCTATAGTAATCTAATGATGTTTGTTTTGTTTATCTTGTAGATTATCCTCATCACTTCCAAAGCTGAATTCCAACGTCAAATTATCTCTATCAGACGATGATTTGTTGATAAACTCGCTAGAGGATCTGACCAGTCAGCTGACATCTTACAACTTCCACATCTTGGAGAATGAGTTAAACTTCCAGCCGTCTGCTCAGCACCAGAACTCTTCCTCTAGTGGAGAAAAGACAAATTCGCACACTTCCACTGCGTCCCTGATCGAGAAGATGAAGACCATCCTGTTTCCGGTGTTCATCTGCGTGTTTTTGTTTATGGATTTCCTCCTGTTGTTGTATCGCTTCACCTGGCTGAAGCAGATGTTCAGGAAAGCTAAGCGGGGCATTGAGGAGAAAGTAGCCATGGACTCGGTGGCTGGCAAGATCTACTTCATTCTGACTGGAGTGAACACGGAGAAGTGTGAGGGTCCCAGAGAAAGACATTTTAGCTACAGCGATAGTAAAGATCCCTGCGAAAGAAAGAATGATCTTCTGCACTATTTTCAGGGGTCTTCAAAAGGAAAGGAACAGGTCCTCCAACAGATATATTCTCAAAAGCGTCGGGACAAACCCAGACCTACTAGTATTCACATAGTGCAGGGAAAACCGGAGTCTTACGTTTTGCTGAAGGCTATTGCAGACTTTGTATATAAACACCTTATATCTCCTTTATTATGGAGAATTGTGCTTGTAGGTGCTTTTATTCTAATTATTTCTCTTGTGACCATGACAACCAATGACCTTGTTACCATAGAGACAGCTACTTTTCTGATGGATACCAAGTCCATTTTACCTCAGCTCCACAGGCAAATAGAGATCTCAAACGCGTTGCTGAGTGACTTTGCTGTGTTGAGTAATGAAATGCTGGCAGAATTCCAAAGCAAAACTTTCATGGAAGTGAATGAAATTAACTCCTTATTAGGGCATACTGTGCAGAGACATGTAAGTATGAAATGGGTCCAAAAATGTGAAATTTGTCTTTGAACATCGCTGTGTCTTTCATTTTTTCTGAATTTTCTGATTTTTTTTTTTAATTTCCAGGCCTCTATTGTTGAGAGTCTTGTGCAGGAATTGTGTTCTATAGAAAATGCATCACCGTGTCAACACACACAACCAAAATTGTCACTTCTAGACACCCTACAGGGCTGTAACTTTATGCCAATTCATCCACAATATCTCCAAGGTACCGTAATAGTAAATAAGCATTTATTAATTAACGAAAAATGAAAAGAACATCTCCAAGGTACCATAATTGGAAAATAAGCATTTATTAATAAACGAAAATGAAAATTAAGATCATGCCATCAAATTGCACTAAACATGCCCTGCATTGATTTTGTTTTTTTGCAGAGTTTAGAGATGTGACGTTCATGGAGTACCTCCACACAGAGTTGTTGCCCTTGGTGGTAACTCTTCGGCAGATCCTGTTCAACACTTGCTACATCCTGTTCGGGTTCGCCTGCCTCATGCTCATCAGTCAGATCTTCATGCGAGTGATCATCTTTTATCTTCTGAAAACCAATCGTCTGCCAAAAGTCACTAGGTATCTGGTGTCTAACGCCAATGAGTGCTGGAAGGCTAGTCCCATCAGTCCCCACTCTAGTTTCTACCGGAGTTACTCTCTGATCGAGAGCTGCGAGAGTGGAGTTGTGGGGGACATTGACGACCATTACAGAGATCCCACTACCCTCCACTCCACCACACAACCTCACCACTAGATCAGGCATAAAGACTGCCGCAGTCTGCAGAACCAAAAGAAAGGAGGAGGGGGAGAAGCGATATCAGCCATTTTTAAACTTTCACTGCCATGTGACATACCTCTTAAAAGACAAGGATTAGAGACTTGATTAATATCATGAATATTCAAGGAATTTTAGGATATTTTTTTATCTGAAGATTCCAAAATTTTTCTTGGTCTTTATTCATTTGCTGCTTTTTGAAATCGTGATTAAATTTGAACCAAATTAGCTTTGAATTGCCCAGTAAAATTTTGCTTCAGCTTGTAGTATGATTAACAAATGGTCTCAGAAGTGTACAAGAATTTTTAAAAACAGCATCATTATACATGTACATGTTTTTTTAAATTCTTACAATTTTTGGGATGTGTATTCAAATATTTTACATTCCATATGTTTTGCTTACATGCATTTGATACTCATTGAAAGAGAGAGAGAGGTAGAGAGAGAGAAAGAGAGAGAGAGAACTACAATATTGTAACACATTCATTGATGCTTTTATTGCATTCATTCATTCTTTAGTCTTTTCATGGTGTACATAAAGTTGATACCTATGTGATAAGTATTTGGTCGTTGTTTTGTGTTCTGTTGCAGAATGTTGTTAATGATACTTTATGAATTCGTTTAAAAAAATAAACGTGTCGTGTTATGATGTCATAATGTCATGATTTTAACATGAACACCATGGATCTTATTACTTTTTGTAGAGACATATATAACATAATGTTATATATTACTCTCCTTTTTGGTGGCGTTCAGTGAAATTCCCACTTCAATTATTTAAATTAAGGAATAAAGACAAGATACCCAAATTAAACCAGGGATCGAAAATAATGGAAATTGTATGAGTGAGATATGTACGTAGTTATCACATTATTGAAAACACTTAATATCTACTCAAGTAACTGGGTTATAGTTTTTTTTTTATCTGAAAAAGACTTTCAAATCACAAATTTAAAGTAAAGTTGAAATAAACACGTAATCATTTGATATTACATGTATTAATTGCTTGTTGAAGCAAGAATTTAACAAGGTTAACCTGCAAATCAATGAAAAAGGAAACTTACATGCGTAAAGCTAAAAGGTCGTAGAACGTGTCAAAAATCTAACCAATCAAAGAGAAACATGTAAAACGCCGAACAATCAAAGAGTAATATGTCAAAACGCTAACCAATCAAAAAGCAAATTCAATACGCTAACCAATCAAAAAGCAAATTCAATACGCTAACCAATCAAAAAGCAACGTCAAAACGCCAACCAATCAAAGAGCAACATGTCAAAACGGTACCCAACCAACCAATTAAAGCTGAACACCGATCGTAAATGGGCACCGTCACACAGGTACGAGGGTCAATCAAAATATACGAAGACAATGTGGATGTCTATCATATATTTTTCATTAAAGTCATAACTAACAGATTAATTTATGCAACAACACTTATTTTATTGATATACGAAGTTTCATTCCATTTGATAAAAAGGTATTTTTGTTACCTGATTTTAAATTCAACATGTTTTGTTCACCACGTTAACGTTGAAAACATGACGTCAAGATGACGCACGCACAGTTAATAGAAATATCCAATCTTTATATCACCCTAGCTGGGTCTTTTGTGCTTTTCAGCATACAATTTAAATCGGCACTATATCACTTGATATCTAATTTGTTCACATTTGTTCGAAAATCTTAAGTTAGTTCATCGAAGTTTTCTTATTTTTCACCGCATGGTTCTTCCTTTACGTAAGAAAATCCTTGAATGTCAGATGACGTTGCTAATTCTTTTGATCAAATATTTACATATTTTCTACTCTCTTTCGTACTGTTTGATGTTCAAAATACATTTACCACAACCCCTACAAAATATGTTAAACACAAATTTGAAAATAATTTTCGACTTATTTTTTCCACTATTGAACATTTTCACAGTTTTTATTGGCTTTTTCCGGAGTTAGATCCATGCTGTTTATACTTTTGTTGCGCCGTGACGTCCGGCGACGTCAATGTTTTAAGTCAATTTTAAAGAGGACTATATGTCTTTAGTTACTGATATCTGTTCAACAAATCTATATATCCCGTCATTATTTGGAACATAGAATATCATGACAATTTTTAATTTTAGGTTTCAATATTATTTGGTTTTAAGGCCAATTTATGGAATATTACTTTCAACATAATATGGTTTATTATTGACAAAACGCATGGTTTGACCATGCGCCGTGACCTCATTTTTGCCGGATTAAATTCAAAATAATTCTTAGAAATAAAGGAATGTATGAACTTTTTTGATTTCAAATTGTTTGAAACAATTGCTAAATTATGTCTACTAAATTTAGTAATAATATGACGTTAAATAACATTGCTATGGCAAAAGTCTTCGTATTTTTTGATTGACACTCGTATATAGACCCTTCGATTTCGTTACACCCGATTACACACCTGAAACTCATGGCCGACGTGTATCTTTGCTTGGAACAAGTGCTTAAAATTTGATAATTACATCGCGACCGAGTTACACGGCGAGGCAAGATGTACGTCCACACAGGTGAGACCACTACAGCGAAATACTTTGAACTATTGAAGAAGAGGTTTGCGGCTTATATACGGGTTGTATGGATAGCTGCGATGAGATATATGGTGGAAAATGCCTTTTACGAGTCGTGTGCTCAGCTTTAAAAAGCAAATTCAAAATGCTAAACCAATCAAAGAGCATCATGCAAAATGCTAACCAATCAAAGAGCAACTTGTCAAAATGCTAACCAATCAAAGAATTTGTAAAATTCTTAAATCAATCACATCAAAACAAACCAAATGTCAAGATGATATCAAAAAGGAACATTGAAGTGGGTCAAAATGCAAAAGTTTTATCAAATACCAGTATGTAGATCTATAAAGTATCTTTTTCTAAATGATATTATTATTGATGGAATCATAGACTTGTGATTATATGGTGAATTTTTTTTTTTGGAAACGGAATATTGTTTTGCTTGCAAATAGAAATTTTCAGAGCTTGACATTTTCTGTAAGTTACAAGTAATACATAACATGAATTTCTAATAAACATGCCAAGGAGAGTCAGTTAAATGTTACAGACAATTATTTAATAGAATTATTGTCGTAGTTCGTCGCATTACCTAAAATTCAATGCAGCCATCATTTGGGAGAAGGTTGATAGTCTGTCTTTTTTCACGTCAAAATATAATATCCTATAAAATGAAAATAAAGCTTAGTTTTATGTAAAGGATAAGAGGAGCAGATACTCGCTAGAGAGTTGCTTCAATCTAGAGACGCCCCAAAACACTCGTAGAAAGTCAGAAATTCTTAATATAGCGTAATACAATAATGATTAAATTCCTATTGCGTTTTGACTAAAAGGGTATACTTAAAGAAAAAAATGTTGATTAGTGCAATCTCAAAGATAGTCAGACATTCTGAATTCTGCGTTTTATAATAATGGTAAAGTCATATTTCATTTTGATTACGGGTAAAAGCTGTACATAATGATTAAAATAAGCGTTTATTTGTGTAATCTCGACACGCCCTCAAAAGCTGTCGAAGAATTCTGCCTTTTGCAGTGATAATTAAAATCCTATTCAACTTTGACTAAAAGCGTGGGTCATACTGATTGAAATGTAATCACGATACGTCCTCGAAAACTGTCGAAAATAAGACATTCTAAATTCTACGTTTTGTCAATAATGATAAGAGTCCTATTGTATTTTGAGTAAAAGCTGTGTATAGGGATGGAAATAAACGTTGATCGCTGATCATTGATTACTGCATACAGTGGTAACTTCAGAGAGCCAAGTCAAACAAAGTGGCACAAATTCCTCCAATGGGTTTGGAGGACTCGCAGAGTGGGACGATACAGCTTTATTTCTTTCCCCAAAACACCCAAAGATTTTTGATAAATGAACATGAAAACATCATAGGAAGGAACAACTTTCAACTCCCAGTTCTCCGCGCATCTGTTGGACGTCCATCCCCTGTGTAAATGTTTTGGAGTAATTACAGTACAGCGGCAGATTGGATTATTTGTGAAGTTGGACACTTTGACTGAAGAATTAAGGGCAAGTAAAAATGTCATATCACATATCAGCGTTTTATTACGGGATATTAATCGGATAATTCTTCACGATATTCCTGGATTGAAATGTCAAATCTCGCCAAGTCTCAAAGAAATGTACATTGGTCGTCTGCTGATTTAGTGTACAATGGCAGAGATCATTGAAATGCAGCACAGGGACCAATACAGTAAGTGTTTTATATACACTCTATATGTTTTTTACTTGTTAGCTTCCATTTTGAAACGTTATTATTTTTCGGACGTCTCAACATTGGGTTCAAAGAAAATAACAATAGACATGCAAAATCTAATTGACATCTTATATCAAGAAAGATATCAAGCTTATTTACCAATCATCTTGCCTGCTCTGGTAATCATCATTGGTTGTGTCTGCTGGTAAACCCTACTCACTTTGTAATTATTTAATTAAATCGGCAAAGCAAAACAAGAGTTCGTTTAGCCTTGATTATGTAGAGATGTTACATAACTGGCATGTCATGACATTTCCGATTTCCCTGCGTGATGCTGCGTCCTGAGCTTGGCAAAGTAGAGACACGAACGATTCCCTTTTGAGCTATAACTAAAAAGCACAAGTCAGGGCTCTTAGATAGACTAATATTTTCCTAAATACGCTGCTTAAATCGATGCCTCTGTGTAAAGATTTTCGTGGGTTTTTTTTCTCTCGAGATGTTCAGATTGCTCGGGTAATCGAATTTTTCAGTGTGATTTTGGCGGCGAAGATTGTGTCTTATCATATTATATTGTTCCTAATTTGACCGTTGACTAAGAGTATTTTTGTTATCTCTTGAATCGATATTCCTGTCTTATGGTGTCATCGTTTTTCAGTACATAATTACTCGCCGCGATCTCTAATCTTGTCTTTTTAAACAAGAAACTTAATTGGTCTTTTCTCATTTGTCGAAACATATGCAGACATTACTTCTTACACGATTTTTAAAGTATTCTTTCAGTAGATTTTCGTCGATTTTTGCACGATTTTTATTGTAGAATTTTAATATGGAATTACAAGCACTCCTTTTGTGTGCTATCACAAGGTGTTGATAAGCAACCGTACAATTATCATCATTTTAAACTTTAGATTGGAAATAAGTAAAGGACAATATGTAAAGTATACGTCAAAATTACGTCATTCAATTTTTGGTATTTTAAATCCTTGTGGGCCTGAAAATTCACACACATACAACATATGTCGATATTGCACACGTACCAGTATATATTGTAAGCAAGTTCTATAAATTATTTATGTTTTTGTAATAAACATTGCCAGAATCCATAAATTGCTGCAAGCTGTTTTCAATCCAATTGTTTGGTTCAATAGACTCACAACATTTTAAGGTCTAAAATGTTGCAGATGTGTTCGCGTGGGACACACACACACACACACACACACACACACACACACACACACACTCTCTCTCTCTCTCTCTCTCTCTCTCTCTCTCATGTAATGCTCTAGTAATAACAAATAATGTCAAATTTGTAATTTAGAAAATTGATGGTAAATGTTCGTTGTTCATCCATAAAAACGAAAAATGTCTACATGTTTTCTACAAAATCAATGGTTTCTTTGTTGTGCACAAAGATAAACCAACAACAGAAAATTGGTATTCAGCTCGGATACGTTGTTTTATATTTATGCACATAGTTAATAGTGTATACTTGAATGTACCGTCTTGTAAATTATAGAAATAATGGGTCGACCTCACGCAATCTCAGAGGAGATCGTAAAATCGAAGCAGGAAATGTCTAACTCGATTTAGATCTGTTCTTCCATAATTTGATATATATAAAAAAATATATAATTCAAAGGCACAGATGCCGCATTTGATTATGTCCGAACTTACTGAGAGAGACACAAAAGGGGTAGAGGGGGTGGGGTTGGATATGCTATATAGTATTCTACCCAAAACACGAAAAACATGTAATGAATTAAGTTCCGGGTTCCGATTGATGTGACATGATACAAGATTAACAGTTTGCTCGTTTCAAGAATAGTTATGGATTGCATGGTTTTTACATTCATCTGTTTCTGTATTGTTGGGTCGAAACCAGATTGGCAAGGCTTTTACATGTATATGTATTAGCTCGCAACTCAACAATTGTTTACATTGATTTTTTACTTTAGCTCATAAAAGACGTAGCTCGTGAATAATGAAATCTTTTGTCGTTTCCAAATAAAAAAAAACCCTCTTATACATGTATTGGTATATTTTAAAATAACCACTTAATTACATTGCAATAAAGTACGGAAACTCATCGAGACCAGTTTAATAGAAAAATAAACTTTTATTGCGTTTAAACGCAATATTTATTGCGTTGAAACGAAATCTGTTGCAAACTTTGCGTTTAAAAGCAATCTTTCTTGCATTTAAACGCAAAAGATTGCGTTTAAACTAAATAACGTTTGCGTTAAACCGCATTTTAGAAAAAATTGTCATTGAACCGGATCCAATGAGCTTCCGTGATAAAGTACGTGATATTCCATGCTTCTTCTTTTTTTCGGAATCCAATTCGTAATTAGCAAATACACTGGCCAATGATGAAATTTAGAACGATGAATATTTGATAATTCATTTCAACGGCGAAGGACCCTGGCCTATTGATTATACATGTAGCAGCCACATAAAAACCCGTCAATTTTAGCACTCATTGCCATAAAATTCTAGGCATTGTATTGAAATGATTTTACAACTTGTAATCATGAAGCAATTTGTCGACGGACAGCTTCTATAGAGTCACGTTAAGACCATGTACTTCATCTTGGAGGGTTAATTCTGATTGGCGAGCAATGCACCCTGTATTTTTAGGTTAGTTTCAAGTAGAAAATGTCGTTTTTGTCCGAATATGTGTGTTCGACTAAATATGGTCGTAGAATTGTGAATGTATCTGTACAATTGTCGGTCTCGTTGACCTTATCTTATTATCGATTGACTTTACTAAGATGTTCTGCAATTGAAGTAAGTTTTGTTGTATATATAACTTTATATACCCCTTGACTTCCTTGTTTCGCTGTTGTCATCTAAATTTATAGAAAACATGTTTCTAGGAGAAATGGTTAATTGAAACCACTGGTTGAGTTTATCCAATCATTGGGCGGAAGAACGAATTCGTAGTAACTGTTACTGTAGTAAGTTGTTAAATGACATCCGAATGAGCCGAATTTGATAATGAGTCGGTAAGTGTTAATTATAGATTTGGTATTAATGATGTCATTTTACTTGTTAACATGCATCATCAAAGTGTATGATATATGATGTTATCTTACTTATATCCATGCTTCAACAAATTTTATGACGCCGACTTATTCATATCCATATATTATCAAATTTTATGACGCCGACTTATTTATATCCATGCATCATCAAATTTTTTATATACATGCATCATTAAGTATTATTATGTCATCTCACTTATATCCATCCATGCAACATCAAAAGATTTAAGAAACCTGGAGTCTGTAATGCTCTATCTGAACTCACAATCGATTCGACCATCTTGTAAGACACAATATAACCACTTATATACACAGAATAAGAACGGTTAACTACAAACAGAATTTAGTTCCTCTCTCTCTCTCTCTCTCTCTCTCTCTCTCTCTCTCTCTCTCTCTCTCAATTATCCAAAGAATTGGAGTCTTTCGCTGATTAGGAAGACATTAGGAAAGCAAAGCCTATCATTTGTAGGGGATAGATACGAGCTGAATACATTGTTCATGCAATATGCAAATGCAGGACGAATCTTAGATGTAAAGAGATTTTGTTTGTGACGCTAAGTGAGGTAGACAGTTTGTAGGGTTAACACACAACGTCTTTTAGTTATATGGACTGTATAGTTTATAAAATCCCGATCGTATATAGTTAGGGCATAGACGAAATCTTCCCTCGTGTCGCGGCGAGATGTACATGTAGGTTATGTACAAAAGTTATAGAAGAAACGCCAATATAGTCAGAGTGTACAAACATACACGAATTGAGCGAATCTCTGTCCGAGTGTACAAACATACACGAATTGAGTGGATCTCTGTCCGAGTGTACAGACATATACGAATTGAGCGGATCTCTGTCCGAGTGTACAGACATACACGAATTGAGTGGATCTCTGTCCGAGTGTACAGACATACACGAATTGAGCGGATCTCTGTCCGAGTGTACAGACATACACGAATTGAGTGGATCTCTGTCCGAGTGTACAGACATACACGAATTGGATGAATCTATGTAAAAAAAAAAAACCTGTTTGAGGATTGTATCAATTTTGCGCACTAAAAACTTAAGTGTTGAATGCTAGTGTCATGTCGATGGTCACGTGATGCCATGTGATACAAAGATTCTTGCAACGGAATCTTTTTTCAACTTTCTTTGTTTTCATGACAAATCGTTGCTTGAGAAGGTCGTTTGATGCTTTACATTTGTTATCGGTTGCATGCATCCTTGTCATGCAAGTTAAGTATTAACTCTATACAATCTTCTGAAAAATATAAAAACATTTACATAGAACTAAAGAAATCGCACCCCATACAAGCTTTTTTCCGTGTTTGTCAATACTGTTCCATGTTAACGTAGACCAAACTTTATGTTTTTTTCTGCCGGAGATGACAAGGATTTCTCTTTACAACTTCACTGTCAGACATTCTGTGTTTACCATGTATTGTCGAAGTCTGCCGACCCAAAAGGATCCGGTTTGTCCACCGTGCTAATGGAAGTTAACTAGTCGTTTGATTCCGAGTGCAACACCTCAGAAATTAATATGGAAAATGTCATTGAAATGACAGATAGGGGTTTCTCTTGAGAGCGACTTTGGATGACATTCGAATCGATTACAAATGTTGTGCACGCTGTGTTATTTACGGGGTTTACGGGTTTTTCATTCATCAAAATGAGAGGTAAGCTACAGATTTGAATCTAAACTGAAATACTAGTTTGCTTTTCACTTCAATATTTAATGGGGGAAAACCACCAAAAAATCCTCAAATTGATTTGTAGAAATAATTGTGCGGTTATATCCGAATATGTTACTTAATGACATGATTGTGTTCTCTTTCAATTGATTATGTTGCTTAAATGAAATTGTTTTTATGCTCGCAGGTTTTATATTGATATATTCATAACCTGACCAAGTTTTTAGAACCTCTTTGTACTGTCACATTGCAAATTGATGAGGGTTCTTTGAGAAAACAATTTAGAAAAAGGATATTTTGCATAAACATGTTATTCAAGCATTCAAGCATTAGTAATTTTTTAATCAAAATTTCTTTCTGGATATAGCACGTTTTTTCGATTTTCTGATTGGAAATCAAGTTTGATTTGTTTTTTTTTTAGTTTGACATTCTTAATTTAGGAATAATTGGGTTCCTAAGGAGCCTTATTTACTTTGTTATCAGATATCTTCAGTAGCACAATTTACCAGAGGATGGATTTGTCGATAAGTATTGAATTCTAATTAAGTTAAAGCCGTCATTTTGTCGACGTAATGAGGCACACACACAACAGCGGAACGCTGTTAAGGGTCGACGACGTTTCATGGGCTCGGTTTGTGAAGTCGTTAATGCGATGTGTTCCAGACAACGGATGCAAAATTAACTGTTTATTGTGTGTGTTCGTCTGATTTTTTTTCCATTGGATGAGAAACTGAGAGAGAGAGAGAGAGAGAGAGAGAGAGAGAGAGAGAGAGAGAGAGAGAGAGAGAGAGAGAATATATATGGACATAACGAATTACGGATATAACGAAGTAAATCCGTTGGTCCCTAGGACTTCGCTATAACCGAGTTTTACTGAATATTGAATAGGGATGGATTCCGGTTTGTAAAGGGAATTTTGGTGCGATATTTTCAGATATTGATAACCTTTTTTAATATGATGGTTGTCTACATATTGACTCTATATCTTATTCAAAGGATTTTTTACCGTCTGCATGCAACTAGCCCATTAAAAGGTTTTAAAATATCTGAAATACTAAATGAGTTCTTTATTCAATCATTGGGAATCCTGATTTATGATATTGATTGTGGGGATTTTTGGTCGCACATTTTAACTCCGTGACTTATTTTTTTCAAAATCAGGACAGCATATAAAGGTTTTTTCTTGAGAGTATTTCAATTATATATTCCGTAATGTTTTTAACGGAGTTGGATTATCCACAACCTTCAGAAACTGAGGGATTTAGGAAAGTCCCCTGCTTAACACCAGTACTATACTCCAAATATCATAAAAATACAGTTACGATGTTCTAGTGTTGTGCTAAAAACACAGACCGAACAAGGAAAATCACTGAATTTAACATTTATTTTGCTCGTAACAGGTAGACATATGATCAGTAGGTTGGATTTACTTTACTCTTAACTTGCAAAAACAACAAAATCACCCATTAAGGCCCTTGTCTATGATTGCCCTCTATTAATAATAGATATATTGAATTAATCGTTTCCGGATTCATACATTGCTGAGGTTCTTGTCGTGCCAGAAGGCAATCGCTACTATTGATCTCTCCATCCCCCTCTCTCTGTCTCTATCTCTCCCTCTCTCTTGATTGATTCACACAGAAATGAATGAACGTTTTGTGGTGCAGCGTCAACTATCTTGGTCTCTTGTGGCGTACTTCTCCGTCACTCAAATAATGCTCTATTGCTATATGCCTGCAAGCTTACCTGTGACTGTCAAGCATTTAAGAGGGCTCGATGGTTGTGGCTATATTTTTATACTATATCAATCTCCTCACAAAAAAGAGCTGTATATAAAGATAAAGGTAAACATTCAAAATTTAATGCTGAAATATTTGGATTTTGTCTTTACTGAATGGCAGTCTATGGTAAAAACATCATATTTAAATTTTTAAAGCAGATTTGATGGATGAATTGTTGACAATCCAGCCTCAAGCTCCTTGAAATATTTATTTCGCTCTTCCCCATGAACATTTTTGGTTAAGGAACGCTGAAGAAATGGTTTACAAGTATAGGGTTTATGTGGTTTATATAGGGTTTGTAGGATTTTCCTGTTACTCAATTCTATAGAGCTCTCAACAAAATATGTTTAAATGGAGGAAAAAAGGTGAAAAGTAGCGACTATTTGTCGAAGTTTTAATTGAATTGGAAAAGGGGGGGGGGCATTGAAATATTGATTTCCAAAAACAAACCTCCTATGAAGTACTTTCACATATCGTGATATTGGTTTTTTATATACTTTTCGGTGTATTGACATCTCAATCACATTCTGTGTCTGTTCTTTGTATGCTATATGTAACACTGTGCCGGATAATTATGCCAGTGCCAAGGTGGCATTTTTGCACCCGTCTAAGCTGCATATATCGAAAAATACAAATAAGCCATATGATAGACCATTGCTTAAAGAGTTTACAACCACCTTTGTTATCATTGTATCTCACCTGTCAGGTGAGATATTTACCTTTCAAAAATAAAATCCTACAGGAAAATAATTTTTCCCATAGGAAAAACAATATGCCTACATATATTTGAAATTTCCTGTCGGATTACAAGAACTTCCTATAGGAATTTCAGTTCCGATAGGATTTGATAAAATCCGATTGGAAATCTTGATTTCCTGTAGGAAAACTACCTGTCTGAATCAAATTCCTACAGGAAATACTTTTCTCCTATAGGAAATATAATTCCTATAGGATATTTAGAAAATCCTTTAGGATTGTCAATATTTCTTGAAGGAGAATCATTTCTCCTATGGGAATTATTATTTCCCTATGGGATATCAATTCTCAAAGGTAAATATCTCACCTGTCAGGTGAAACACACTAAAAACAAAAGTGGTTATATACTCTCTAGACAATTGTCTATCATTTGGTATATATGGATTTTTCCGAAACCTAAGCGGGTGCAAAAATGCCACCTTGGCACTGGCATAATTATCCGGCACAGTGTTATGTACACTGTTACCCACAAGCTCATTGCTAAAAGTATATCAAGGCACCGATCGAACACCTGGAAAGCGCTGACTTAAATTTAAAACTTTTTCCGGCATTTTTATCAATGTTTTGATTTTTGGTTTTTTTTTTTAATCCAATGTCCATATATAGTAACAGAGTGTTTCCGAACGGTTTGAAATCTACAATCCAAATCGTATCATTAAAAATTACTTCCATGACTACTGTTGTTTTGATGGTATTGTCTTTTATAGGGAGACACCAGAGCAGCAGGCTAGTGTTGTGATTAGAGGTTTTGCCGCTAGGTGTCATTATAGCGATGTTTCCGATGTATGGCCAATGCCTTTAAACACAGGGCACATGCTGAAACAACGTTTTTCTTTAAATCACAAGCTGATACTTGTACCAAAAATTCAAAAGTATACGTCATAGATGACTTATACATGTATATGACTGATGTATATCTGTATATGTTATTACTTTATATAGACCAAACGTTACTTGGTACATGTACATAAATGCTACATGCATAAAAGTGTACATGGATCTTGCTTTTTCATTTGATACCGATTAAATACATGAAAATGTTTCCCCTTCTTCGTAATCCGTCAGAAAATATTAATGCGTGTCGTATCAAGCAATGTTTGACTTTGTTTAATTTTTGACCATGTTTAAAAAATCCTGAATAAATAAAATCCAAAATCTTTAAAAAAAAGTTATGTTACATTTACAAAACCAGATACTAATGGATGTTTAGTATGTCTCACTAGCTATTAGTCAAAAACTAATGCAAAGAGGTTATTGTGTCAGTAAATCCATAATATACTAATTGTATACTAAGTGACGCTTATAGATATTTCTTAAAAACCTGTCTTGCTTCTCTATGAATCTGGAACATTATCAAGAAATCAAATTCTCTGGATATTCTCTGATTTCCATAAACGAGTAAAGATGAGTTGGTGAAAGTTTAGATTGTAAGCTACAAATCACGACTCAACCTAGTTTATGTTCCAAATCTGATCACACGACGTGTGGCGGTAAAAGAGTTCTTTTGATTTTCGCATAGTTAGATTTTTTCTTTCCAGATAATGTTTTCTTTTCTTTTTGCATCAAGTCTTGATATCAATCTTTTGGAAACTAAAGGTCAAATTCGCAATTTTCTTATGTCTAATATAATCTTTGATCAAAGCATTCTTATCTACTTTTCCAAATTCGATTCAGTAGAGAAGGGTACATATCACAGAGTGAAGAAAGAATCGATAGCGCTGTTAAGAATTTGGCCAGTGGTGTAATCGGTAGGGCGATGGTTCTGAGTTCAAATGGCATTGCGCACTAGGAGATCTCGAAAAATGAATTCAAACTTCTGACATCATCAAGTATTTACTTCCCTCTGAAAACCTTTGGAAACTTGGAAACAGTGTGATCAATACTGGATTTGCGCATGGTTAAAGGACATTTCATATCATTGTGTACTAAAGTCGAGGTCAAAACTGTCATTACTTCGTAGTGATTCCTTATCAAAAATCATCGTTATGCACGTGAGATATAGCATGAATGTTAGAGAGAGAGAGAGAGAGAGAGAGAGAGAGAGAGAGAGAGAGAGAGAGAGAGAGAGAGAGAGTCGTGGAAAACTGTACTGTCATATCGTTAGAAAGTAATCCAAAAGCAAGGCCTTGAAAATATTTAAAAGCTTAATAAAAGTGTGCTTTACTAATTTAAAGGACGATATGATAGTAGAAATATGTCCAGAAATCTATTTTAAATTCATATGGCAAGTAGAAATAACCAAATTTATTCAGACTTTGTCAATTTCAGTATCGACGATTGATCAACGTATTTTTTTCAATTAAGCTAATGTCACTGTACAAACATCGTGTTCTTTAAATATATAAATGATATGTGCAAATAAATTTACTTTTGCATCGTGTAGTCATCTTCATCATTTATCCAAGAGCCCAAATAAACAATATTCTACCAAATGCATTGTTAATGGAACCATTACAGCACTTAAATAAAGTAAGCAAAAATTTATGTATTGGACTATTACATAGGATCCCCCGCAAACGACAATTGAAGCCTATCGGTAATTGAATTGAGCCCAAAGACAAAAAGGGCCTTGAGAGGATCAAATTTTATTCTAAAGGCTTTCCCTCTGACCTTCATTATTTTAATCTCAAGTTGCCTCAGGGGCTGCGTGCATGGATTTGGGTTGATAAAAAAAAAATAGACGTCTATAAAAAATCACTAATATTGTATACACTGGGCGACTGTTTGTTGAATTCTGATGCGCGCTTTATCAGACCATCACAGATTGAGAAGTATGATGTCCGACAATGTAAGAGTCAGTTTGGATGCTAAGTAGAAAGTGTACAGTGTATATGCATAATATTAGATCAATAAGCCAATCTTTCTTTCTTTTCCAGCCCCCTTGGCCGTCTCTGATAACTCGGCTCTTACCGACATCGAGTCGCCAGAGGCATCGCCGACCAACAAAATGACGTCACCAACAAGAGTCAGTTCAAACACAGACGAAATTGACATTGTGTTCTCGGCAGCGCCTATAAATTCAGAAACCGATGCCCGCGAGATTGGGAATGGCAGACGGCGGAACAAAGGAAGTGAGAGAAGTTCGGGGGAGTTCTCGCGGCGGAAGAGCGTGCGGAACTTGGTCCGGCGACGTCTAAGCAGCTTCCATGAACAGATTCCCGTCAAAATACAAAACTTTCTCCTAAAATACACACTATTCATATTCAATTTTATGTCTTGGGTAAGTTGGTGTTTGGTTTCATTCAGTTTTTTCCCTGGAATGTTTTAAACTTCATATTTGGAATTTTTTTCATTAATCAAGAATCGTTTTAATGCCATAATCCGTACGACAGATGCGTTTCAGTGCAGAAATTATAACAAGGCAATCAATGGTTTAATTAAAGCTGATCATCACATTAACAAGTGCACACATTGCATTCAAAAGCGGAGGGTGATAAACTTTGAGTGTTTGCTCTGAACTTTTCAGAAATAGGGGTTGTATTTGATTTGATATCAAATAATCTTTGTCGTGTTGCATAATTCCAGCGGGAGGCGCAAATATAGTTAATTGTGTACATTTTACAGAACTATGGGCTGTTCTTTATGTCTGCAGTTTCGCTCAATTTATCAATATCATCGACAACCTAATTAATTATACTGAATACAATGTCAACATTAATAAATGGAAATCTAATAAATTCGTTATAAACGCTAAATTGTCTACAATCACAAATTCTAGATTTACAACTTTGAATTAAGAGAGCAGAGACTTCTGTAAGAAGGTCGAAGTACAGTTGTGGTATGAAATCGCATGCAGAATAATGGTAACGTCATTGTGAAATCGTCATTAGTTGAACACCCAATTTTATTAGTTTTTAATCTGGTTTTCCAAAGGAAAAATCCGGCTATTGAAATGGTGAAAATGGCGGGCAATTAGGGTGCACTTATTGTACGGATAACTCCTCCTACAGTTTTCAAGATAGGATGTTGTTCTTTTGCAGATCAATTGTACATATTAGAGGTGTGCATATTGCTAGGATTTTGATTTCTGATAATTTACAAAAAAAAAAAAAAAAAAATACTAGCTGTTGAACTTAGTCCTTTTTTGGCAAAATATATTGCGTATAGGTACCCCTATTGCACGGATAACTCCTCCTACAGTTTTCAAGATAGGCAGTTTTTAAACTCGGTTACAAAACTTGCTTTGACCAATAATTCATTTGGGAAAAATACGATTATAAGTGCTATATCCACTGGATTGTCACCACTATGTTGCCATTTTTAGACTGCTAGTGTACTAGTCTCCTTTAAAATACAGAGTTTGGCATAGATTTGATAAGAAAACTATTTAAATTTTAAAGCTTAGATATATTAATTTACTGACTAGCATCCTTAAAATTGATCACTAAACTCTATTGTCGTTGTTGCTGTAAGTTAGGCGGACTCGGGGCGGTTGCCGTCGGCACATGGCAGCTCACAGACGACGAAAAGGTCATCACGGACGCCGTGGACTTCGTCCTTGACCCCTTCATCATCATCTGTATCATCGGTGCTATCACCTTCACTATTGCCTTTCTCGGTTGTGTGGGTGCTGTGAGGGAACATATTCTGTTGCTTAAATCTGTAAGTGAACCAAAAGTTCAAACTCTTCCGAATGTTACCAATTGTCCGATAGTTACTGAACAGCCAGTCGACACTGTCACTAAATTATTACAAAGCTAGCAATATAAGGGTCATTCTCAAAAATTGTCGAAATTCATGTTCATAGGCAAAAATAAATATTTCTGAATTTGCTAGCATAAATATTTTGGACACAATTGTTGATACTTCTCTAGTTACAATAGTCACTGAAGATTAACATGCACAAAATTAAAAATTACAAGCAAGTATGTAGGTGTACTCTTCAAGAAAAGCTTTGTCCATACTAAGGGTATGCTTAATTAGCTTTCATAATTTTATCAATAACAACAATTTTTCAGTAGTTTCTTCACTTGGATTTTGTTATTAGATCTTAATTAATGTGTGGAAAATATTTTTTCACATTTTGCAAGTAAGATAAGCAATATATTTCAACCAATGTACCTGTCCAAAAATTAGTGTCATTCCTGTTACCATGTTGTTAAATAAAGAATAAATTGATAATTATACATTCAAACTCTTCTGAATTAACACAAAAACAGCCCACTTTATTCATTAAGTTTGATGGTAGGGAAAATATAACCCATTCACATCAAATAGATGAAAAAAATTCTCTCTTAGAGGATTCACTGCATGGCTATCTTTCACAAGTATCATTACTGTTACCAATGTAACTCCCTAAATAAACAAGAAATTTACTTCATTATTTATTAACTAGCATAGTTTATCAATAGCATACCACACTAGTATTCATTTACAATCAATATCAGCAGTAGTCGTCTATATGATTTACTCTACAATATATGTGATTTTGTCATTCCTGTTACTGTCATTACTGTTACCTCATTTAAAGGTAACAGGAAGGACACAAATGGTAACAGTAATGACATTATGGAATATTTTGACATTATTTGTGTGCACAAAACTCATTTTAAGCACATCAAGTATGATTGATATAGTTAGAAATTGTTGCTTAAACACATCAAATATTGATAATGAATTTAGAAACAATTTGTTAGCTTATCATAAACACTTTTGTGATTGGTAACAGGAATGACAAGTAACAGCAATGATATTTGATATCACAGAAAACGGATAATATAGGAATCTATGATAATTAGAATAAAATCATAATTGTCATCATATATAAATGTTGGTATAAAAACACTATTAAAACTGTTTAAAGAAAAGATTTATGTAAAGAAAATTGTGTTTTTTATGTAAAAGTTATGGTAACAGAAATGACATTTACAGTAACAGTAATGACAATTGCATTCTGTTTTCCGCAGTTATTTTATGTTGCAATAACAACTCATTGATTTATTGGATTGGGTTTCTTGAAGCTTAAACAACCAAAAGTATTGTTATAGCATATAACAAATGTGAATAGAAAATACATTAAAATCCTTATTACAATCACCAAAATCGCATTTCTTTTTCTGTCTCTATCTTTCCTTCTTTTTACTATTGTTCTTTTTTCTAAAATGTGTGCATTTGCATATAAGTAATGTGATATTCAATTGCTTGATGTTTTAGAGGTACTTGTTCTTATCACATGCCAGCAATAAGAATGTGAAATCATCTTACATCCTGATAAATGTCATTTCTGATACACCAATGTCATTCCTGTTACTGCTTTGTCATTCCTGTTACCATGGAAGTTTTTTTTTAATTAATTGCAATTTGCTTTGTACATTCTAAATGATAGTTTCACAGTATATTAAGATAATAAATATTGATTGGTTGAAACATTCATATGTATGTTAGGGTTTTCTGGAAGCATTTTGTGCAAATTGCAAAAATTGAAAAATGAATCTAACTTCAATTGTTGCACTTGCACATTGTATATTTTTAACAAAATCCATGCTTCAGAACAATTATTCACATATATGTTGAATAATACTGCAATAAGTCAATTTGATATTGAAAATTTAGAAAGTTTAATTTAATTTATTAAATCTCAAAACATTCATATCTGGTAACAGGAATGACATTTTACTTCAACACAGTTTACATGACCTGCCATCAGAGCTTAACGTGATGTGGTTAAGATTGCAAAATTCACTCATACATGTATCATACTTTGGTTTATATAATCAAGTAATAAATGAGTTAAAATCACAATGTAGAATTTTTAAATTTTTAATACCAAAATATCGACAATTTTTGATAATGACCCATTAATCAACTTTTAGGCATCAATCTGTGATTCTAACTAACCTGGCTGAATACAATATCATCGTTTACACGATTGTTTTGTTTATTACACGTTTTACACGATTGTCCCGTTTATTACACGTTCTACACAATTGTTTTGTCTGTTACAGTTTTATATTTGTCTTTCAATCGTCCTGGTGATAGAGTTGGTGTGTGGGGGCCTGATCATCGTGTGTTACACAGAGCCCGCCGCCAGGGACCTTTTACGCCTCACCCCAGAAACACTGTTGAAACGGGCTATACTGCAGTACATGGACGACAAAAGTATAAGGAAACTCATGGATACTATTCAACGACAGGTAATACTCATTTAGACAAAATATTTATTAGGTAAATATTTTGTTTTGTTCCATAAGCCTTTGATTTCTTAACAAAATTTCGCTTTAGGGCTATCAGAAATATATTCGATATATTATAATAGAATTTTTGACATTTGGTCTCTATATACAAGTAAGTTATTTTTTTTTTTTTTTGGATGCATGGAAACAATCAAAAAATAGTTTTGGTTTCCACATAGTTGTGATTTTTTTTTCATTCAAAACATATTTCCTCTCTTTTTTCTTACAGTTTAACTGTTGTGGTATCAGTGCTACAGACGAAGGCTATAAGGACTGGAGACTCAACATGTACTACAACTGTACGGAGCAGAATCCGAGCATTTTCCGGTGTGCTGTGCCTGAGTCCTGCTGTATCTATTATCCGGTAAATCTAATGCTATACTGTGTTTATATCTCGAAATCTAATGCTATACTGTTTTATATCTCGGTAAATCTAATGCTATACTATGTTTATATCTCGGTAAATCTAATGCTATACTGTTTTATATCTCGGTAAATCTAATGCTATACTGATTTATATCTCGGTAAATCTAATGTTATAATGTGTTTTTGCCTCGGTAAATCTAATGCTATACTGTGTTTATATCTCGGTAAATCTAATTCTTTCTGCTATAGTCATCGTAAATTACTCTATATGCCGAACCTGTAACCGGTAAATCCAACTCTTAATGCCGTAATCATAACTCGGTAAATTTTACTCTCTCTCTCTCTCTCTCTCTCTCTCTCTCTCTCTCTCTCTCTCTCTCTCTATATATATATATATATATATATATGCTGTATGTATTTTTCCGGTAAATGTAACTTTATAAGATTTATTATCTACAACTCAGTAAACATTATGAAATGTATTTAATGGCAATGGTCATTCTCTTTGTCTCGAGAAATGAGTTGTTTCTATAGTTCAAAAGTAATGTATCATTAAAAGGAATTCAATTATTTTCTGTGCTTTGATTTTATTTATATTAGGTAATATTAAACACAAGAACATGTTATATTTAGGTAATGTTCGGCGTGAATTCTTGACTAAAGATGCGGTCACACGATGCGATTTTTCATCCGATTTTCTCATCCGATTCGCTTTCGACTAAAATCGTACCGTGTGACCACCTAAGTCGAAAGTCGAAAGCAAAGTCTGAAGGTCGATTGAAATCTGATGTGCGTCCGATTTTCAATCGACTCTCTGATGAGAATAATGACGTCACAATGACTTTTCCCGTACACCAAAAATATTGAATAGGTTTTATTAATCAAAAATCGATTGTAAAATCGTATCTTGTGACCACCTCAACAATCGACTGCAATCGACTTATCCGAGCAAGTCGATTGAAAATCGGATGAAAAATCGCATCGTGTGACCGCACCTTTACGATTACATGTATGATATGCATGATGAGTACCCAATCTGTAGCTTAGCTGTACTGACTTTCAGCTTATCATTGTATATGCCCCCGGAAGTATTTTAAGTCATAAACCTTGACCAGTGCCGGGTCCAGGAGTTGTTGAAAGTGTGTGTGTGTGGGGGGGGGGGGGGGGGGGGGGGGAAGCGGCCGAGGGTTTGGGGCCGTCTTGAGGCCCCAATTGGGTCCAGAGCAAAGCCCTGGTTGGGGCACAGGTGTTTTAATTAAGACACGTTTATGAGCTATTATAGTAAAACTTGACATATTATAAGAAATCTAAATTACAACAAAATTGATTTGACACTCTTTTTCTAAAGGTCTTATATATATTTATAAAATTTTGACCACAATAGGAGGGGGCCCCTCTAAATCCGCTAGTGTTGACCAAACCTCGAAGGATCTTATCATAAACACCATTAATCAATACAAAAAACAATGTCTTCAGATATTGCGAAGTAATGCCATGAATGGTCACCGGAATGAAAATAAGGGAGAAATCTACTATGTATAGTTGACATTCCGTGGGGGTAATATAGCTATAAAAGAGGAGAAAGCCCACTATATACACATGTAGCCAGTTTTCCATGGAAAATCAACTACAATGTATATAGCCATTTTCCGGTAGGGAATATAACTGCTTTATAGCCATTTTTCCATGGGGAAAGATGGCTTCGGGTAAAGGCGCTATACAACACCGATCTCAAATTAAAAACTGCTAAAACGTAACAGTTATAGGTTAAAAACCGCGTGAGGGTGTCCGCGGCGCCAAGAAGCATTGTTTGAGATGACTGTTTATTGTTTCAGGGCAATAGGATGAACACAATGTGTGGCTTCGGAAAAACAAATAAAGAAGTAAGTATATATATTAAGACAAGCTGGCACCTCGACGACAAGCTGTGATTTTTTTACGAGAGCTATCAGGTAGTGCGAAGCGGATCGATTCCGGGGTTCGTTTAGATTTGATGCGCTCTAGCGAATAAAACAAAGCTTTATTAGATTACTTTTGACGTTTGGTAATGAAAAAATCAATTAAAACAAATAAATTTGAGAGGGGTTTCATGAATTTGATCCAGAACTATGGATTTGTATTTTAAAAGTGCTTTTATCCTCCTTTACAAGGTTCTGGTTTTGGGTTGAGATTATAGGCGTCTGAAGTATAAAGGCTATATTAATAGCCTTTATACAAATACATAACAAACATGCAAGAGATATCGATGGTCATTGATAGGGGATAAAGGTGTTTTGGTTTTTTTTTAATGTTGGCAAAATCCAACTCTTATTTCAACACCTCGAATGTATTACATGACAACCCCCCCCCCTTTTTTTTTTTATAAGACTTGATATAAATACTACACATTTTATGATCAGTTGAGATGTGAGCTAGACTTCCTTAAAGTCAATGACATACACTGAAATATACCACAGAAGCGACATACAAGGCTGTCTAGCCGATACTTATTTTAATGGGATACGACTCTATTTTGTATAAAATTCTATTCTAACATCTGGTAATGTTAATACATTCTAAGTGTTTTTCCGAGCCTGCCGGAAAGGCCCGAGAAGTTGCGATTGATTTCAACATCCACAAAATGGTAAACCGGTTTCTTCCGTTGTCAGTTTACAGAATTTGATTTTTCGAAACCTTCGCCCCCCTAAACCACCAAAAAACAAGGCTGTCGTAAAAAGAAATTGATAACTTCAGATAACTCCTCTAATCAGTGGTTCTTTAAAATTAACATCGTAAATATTTACTGTATATAGCAAAACTTGAATATAACAAACTCGAGTATAGCGAATTTACGGCTATTATAAAAACGAATTATAATTTATATTTGAGCAAAATTAAATCCTTATACATTGTACAGTATAAACCTTCGGAAAATAAGATTTATTACAAATTCACTTTTAATAAAGTTAACGTCTTACAAATTATGGATAGAAAAGAGTTTTTCTTTGGAATTTAATTTGCTAGAACTAAGTTCTGCTGTATACTGTCTTATAAAAGCTACGTTTATTAAAATGTATTACGGTACAACAACGTTCTGACAAGCGCCTAAACTTGGTCAATTCCTGTTTTATTACTGTCTAGTGATGCTCCGCAAAGAAAATGATGAAAAAATGTGCAGTTTATTTACAATCCTTTAATGAAAATTGTTGTCAAAAAATCGAATTATCCAGAGAAATTTTCTTGCACCTATACATTGTGTCAGAACACCCTGAATCTTATGATACTTTTATAAATAATCTTGAAAAGACTTTAAACAAATTATCGTTTCATGTATCAACAGTTAGGTGAAGTGCAGGGTTGGATCTACACACGAGGCTGTGCTAAAGGCTTCGGGGAATGGCTGTCAAAACACGAGTACATGATTCTGTTCACCAGCTGTGTTGTTATGTTTATGCAAGTGAGTCAGCAAAGCTAGAAATACGTAAATAAACATACGGGCTTTTCTCCTGTATGATTTTCTTACATCAACTTTAGAAGCTGTAATAGGGCAAGAAATTGACCGGTTTTTCTGTTATGAATAATTGTTACAATTGCGTAACTGTGACAGTGATAAATCTAACCAATTTTTCATGTTTGTTTATGTACACAGTCAATGCCTTATGTTTCTTGGTATGCCAGTTTCTTGCAGTGATATTTGCAAGGATCTTCTCCAAGAGAGTCGAGCGACGAATTCAGTGGCAGAACCTTCGTTATCATGCGGAAGACAGCTAGTGTTCTCAAAGACACTGGGTACAAATACAGGAGGAACCGTCTGAAGCCAGTTACATCTCATCCTTATGCACACGTTATGATCAAATTGTAATAATGTTTGTCAAGTTGACATATTTCTTGATCAACTACGTAATTTAACGCAGCATTTGTGAAATTTGTCACAAAATCAATAATTTGTACATGAAAATTATGTTTTGTAATTTGTACATATAAACAATGTTTTGTATATATTTTTAATAAACGACATAAATTGGTCACTTTTATTCATGACAATTGAAATCCACTTAAAACCACAGCATACAGGTTTAAGACGAATTGTTGTTCTTAAAAACTTTAAAAACAAAATTACCAGACCTTTTTATCTAATATAAGAATTAAAAACCCTTTAACAGTAGCTTTTATTTTTATGAATTGTTCTTTATTAGTATAATAAAACACTAGAACTACTACTTCAGCACTATTTACAAACACATGGTATTGGTTCTTTCACATCTTTAAATCTGAATGTTCATTAAGGCGTATTGCTTCTTCTCGCCTGCAGTCCATGATTTTGACTTCTTTCGGAATACCCTCAGGTCGTTAGCATGGTCCTTGTGTAACATGGGCACGTATGAAGGGGGCTCGCAAAGTTCCTAAAATATTTCATAAAATATGACAATCTAGGACGATTCAGCTCACATTCTCATAAATTCATAAAATCAACGTCATCATAATTCATCATCGTCTTAACTTATTGCGTGGACCCTGAGGTCCACGCAGAAAATATATAAGCGAGGTAAAACAGGATGCAATGGTTGCGCATGAGCTAGTCTAGTTCCTGCTCGGGATTATGGGTAGTCCATGGAACCAGTACAGGCTATAGCTAGCACACATTTATTTGAATCGGGATCGGGATTCCATGCCATGAGCACATGTCGAAGGAAGTTCAAAGGCGCTGAGATTGTAAAGTCGGTAAACAGTATAGAAACAAAATATTCCTTTTGAATAAATGATCGGTGTGTGATATTAACTGTCCGCATCATAAAAATAAGTTTACATGTATGTTATGCCGAAACTACAACATGCTTCAAATAGCATAAATCACGATGTTTTGTAGTCCGAAATATCTGACATTTCCCTGGCTTTTTTAACGATTTTGATATTTTATATGCCAGGAAAACGTCAGAACCGGCGCCATTACGAAAACTGGAAATTCGCCGCCTCCAATTGGAAGCGGCATTCTAGGCTCGATTTTAAATAGATAAATATTTAAACTCAACAATACAGCTTAAATTATAATTTAACTGCACATTTTGAAAATCACACTGATAAACAATAGTGTTGTTGACCTTTTTTCTCGCGAGATTTAACAAATGCACGAAATCAAAACAAATCTCAACAGTTCGATAGAATGTGTTCAACAGCATGTTTATGGGATATAAGGACTCATAAAAGCGATATTAGTGAGGAGTAAAATCATCGTTTTATTAATTAGTTGTGAGTGAAACATTTGATTCAACTCGTAAATATTTAAAATCGAGCCTAGAATGCCGCCTCCAATTGGAGGCGGCGAATTTCCAGTTTTCATAATGGCGCCGGTTCTGACGTTTTCCTGGCATGTAAAATATCAAAATCGTTAAAAAAGCCAGGGAAACCTCAGATATTTCGGACTAGATGTTTTGTTGCTTTTCGAAATAGCTCACCTTTACTTTTACTAGGCGAGGCTATTATAATAGTGTACTTCCAAATAAATTTTTTTACGCATTTAAAGCAAACTATGATTGAATAATTACGTTACTGTAATTTAATAATTATGTTACTGAATAAAAGTTTAAATCTCAAGAAAAATGCATCAATATATGAAATTAATTTACAAGAAGCTATCACTGAATAGTTAACAAAGAAGTGCGATGCATAATGTGTAAGCAAACATTGAAATTCGTCGAATGTCTAATACTATACATGTAATCTTCACTAATATAATTCATAATTATGTTAGAAGTAAGAAACCTTTAAATTCTGAGGTAAAAGGGTTATAGCTATACGTGATAAAACGTACAAATTTAGACTTAAAGGCAATATCTAGGCTTGCTTCTATTATTTTTCATACCAGGAGTAACACTTTTGCAATTTGAGGTCTCCCCTGCACATGTTTTAATATAAAAGCAAAGGTTTAGAGTCGGTGGAATCTCGGGTAACCTTAAGTCTTTCACATTTTCGTTAGAAAGACATGCATATGTCCACGTTTTGCAGTCCTTTTTCCCAAGGACAGCAACTTGTTACATATATTACTGTGATTTTATTGATATTCGGGGCATCAATTTTAGTAAAAATGACAGTTTCAAGGATACGTAGATTCTTTCAATAAAATATGATCACTTCATTAAACATTTAATTTCGTGAATCAACTTAACAACGAAATCCACGAAAATTGGTATTCAACACATATTGATAAACAACATTATTGGTAGCTGATGTAGCAATATTACCTTGTAGCTTTGGTAGAAGGTTTTATACCCCCCGTGTAAAAGGTAGACTTCCGGATGGTTGAGATTGGGGTACTTGTCCTTGTTTAACTGACGGTCTTTGTTTCGAAGAAAACGACACCTACCAAAATTAAAAGTTATGACAGACCAGCCATTAGTATAAAAATATTGCTTGTTTCTGTTCGTTCTACTGATCCTAAACTGACGAAAAAAGCGAAAATACATGCAAAACCACAAACCACAAACTGACGTTAAAAAGATTCCCTTTTTAATAGTAAGATTATTTCCTCTACTATAATAATAATCTTGTTTTTTTTTTTGTTACATGGAATTATCTTACTATGAAATTATTTTTAACGTCATGTGCCTTTGGTTCGGACCCCTTTTTAAATCTTGGGCAAACTGATACAATTTAAAACAATTCTATTTCTTTAGCATAATTTGGGAAAATCGCCGTTGAATTTAGGGTATCTTAAAATATGCATCGCAATCAGACTTACAGCTTTAACGCATTACTATAAGATAGATGTGTGTGAAAGTAGTAATTCAAAGGAATTAATGCTTGGAGCTGCAATAATTTTACCGGAAATCACTTCTCGTTTCCCGATTTCTGGGATTAATTTTCCAAGCAGCATGATTTACAGTAAGGAAAACGTGGAAAGAATGTATCTGTCATACACAGCCGAGGTCAATATTTACTTTCTGGGCCCTCTTTCTGACGAGAACTCGCAGTGGAAGATCAGTATGCTGCGTTCGTTTTCTGTATGACTCTTCTTCTGGTGCAGGAGATGAAGGATCCCTTCCTCAGTAAAAATATTTTCTGCTCCCTACAGACGAAGTTTCCGTAGTTTGATTGAAACATTCACATGAAATATAAAATCAGCGGTTCTAATTATAGTAATTCTATGCACATGTTGTTGTACGTAGGGTGCCCGTTAAATCGTAGACAAAGTGGTTTTTATTAACAATAAAGCTCATGTGCGGATCTAAGGGGGGTGTCCAGTGCGGATCTAAGGGGGGGGGTGTCTAGTAAGGCACCCTGGAAAATTCAAACTTATTAAATTACATAGCAAATTACTGAAAATAGGCATTGGACACTATCCCCGACAAACAAAATTCTCTCTTGGATTGGACCCCCCCGGAAAAATGCTCATGATCATCCGTGCGTTATGATTGTGCCATGTTAAACTTTTTTTCAAAGATTTCATCTACCTCTTTTGAGTGGAGTGCTAATTATGATTTTCAGCGAAAAATTCTTTGAAATTGAAGGTTTTAATTCAGGTGCGTGGTATGGTCGTACGGCGCATAGCTAAAATTGATATATGTAATAAAAAGAAAATATAGCAGTTTACCACTGTAAATGTATTATACCGGTATTTAACGTGTAGGATTTTTGATGGGAAATGATTTTCAATAAGTTAGCGTATAATTGAATTAGTATTTTCCTGAGAGTCTCTATTCTTATACATACATGTACTTAGTCTAGTATATGCATTGCATTTAGCGAAGTACTTAGTTTAGCGGAGGCCGCTTTCCGCCAAAATCGCTTAAAAGAATATACAGCCAAATGTAATACGTTTACAGCAATCAGTGGTGATAAAAGACGCTTTTGATACAGATATTTAAAGATTATTAAATTTGGACAATCGTATGAGTTTGAAAATGGAATATAGACATTCAACAAAAGCGTAAACACCCAATAGTTCAAAAATTACACTATTTTAAGAAAACGTATTGGGCTTGATCGAAGTTACTGTTAAAAGGTTTGATTTGATAAACGATGCGCCTTAATGCTTTAGTAATACCGCCTACCTACAACCATGCAATAAATTTTCAAATCTGACTCAATACAATTCATAAGAAATAAATAATACAATGTTTAAAAATGAAGAAAATGACAATTAGTTTCCAGGCGAAACAAATCGTCTTCGATTTACTAGTATCCGACAACCTTTGTACATATATCTTCTGTATTTAAAAGACACATTATTAATATTTTGTTTTCTATTTCCCGACCTTTGTTTTTTCAAAAACTTGTCAAATTCACAATCTATTAATTGTTTTAAAATACCTTGATATGTCCACCTGCATATTCATACGGGTACCTGCAGTCAATGATGCGGAACGACTGGACGGTGTCCTTGAAGGTCCCCTGTATCAGGTCAGACAGAATCTGTGGGGTAATGGTGTGGAGATCCTGGACGTTCCCCGGGGTGGTGGGGAGACAAAGCGGAAACTTACCGTCTCCGGTTTTGTCAGTCTGTTCACGTGCTACATCTGGCGAATGGTTTTCTTTGTTTTCACACTGGCATAAAAATTATTGGTTTAAGAAAAACTTTGTGTTTTATTAACGACCACACATCAAAGAGACAATACGTGTAGTTCTATATCTGAATGGGGGCATTTGCAATTTTCTAGTTTGTCCAAAGTGACAGTTTCCATCATTATTTAGCTAAATATTTCGATATTCAAAGATTCATTCGTGTTTAAACTACATTCATTCATTATAATGAAAATACAGCTCTATATAGTCAGGAATTCTGTTTTGAAACGTCCCTACCCCTCCCCCTCTATCGCAACAGATTGCAATACACGACTGAAAATTAAAAGTATTCTGGGATTTTGCATTCTCTGGGTATCAATTGGGAACACGTGAAAGGAGAAATTTCGAAATTTCTGCAGTATATCAATTTCACTTTTTTTTCACTGACAGGTATGTGTATTTATTATGAAAATCAACGGGTAAGGTAATGTGGGACAGACTTTACATGTAATTAAAAAATAAAATTAGGTATAAGAGGCTATCAAAATTCCCAATGCGAGTATTTTCATGAAGAAAATATCAAGTTTATGAAAACTCAGTAATCTCGTGATCATAATTAGTTTTTTGTTTTTGTTTTTTTTTTTAAGCAAAAAAGAAACTCCACTCAGAAAACACATTTATCGGCGCTAATCATGGTCAATATGAACGATCCTCTCCCATCTGGCCGTGTGGGAGAGAGCAGTACGGACTCTGGAGCGTGGCTTGAGTATGAGAGCTATGAAAATCATCTTACAGAAACTCCAACTAAGTCAACTTACCGCCCCGATGGATTCGGAGAACTGATTTTTGACAGTGGATTGAAACAGGTTTTTCCTGCTTTCGAATGAACGGAATCGCTTTGGTCTGGGTCCACTACTCTGGAACAGTTCCTAGAGTAAATGCAAACACATACATACGAGGAATTAGCTATGTGAATATGGTTTTGGTATTGCAACATATAATTAAGTCATATGCTTTTATTAAAATGTCGTGTAATTCTTAGGAAAATCAGAAAACTTATATATTACATGTATATGTATAAATGAATATCTTTGTAATTTGCTGAGTAATTTGTAAAATAAGTTTTCGTAATTATTGTGACGTGATTCGAATTTATAGCTCTTCCAAAAACTTATCCGAGCGCAGGTAAGATTGTAGTGCAAACAATTCTTAATAACACTGTTTAACTTGAAAATATGAAACAACAGAATACATTAGAGCTTTTATTCCTATAATATTTTTTCAGCCATCAGTGTGCTTATCATTGTGTCTTGTTGTAAATTTTGAATTTACCGGGTGGCAGTAAACACAAAATTTACAACATAACGTTGTAAATTTTGTATTTACTGCCACCCGGTAAATTAAAAATTTACAACATGACAAATGACTGAAGGGTAGGCTAATAGTTGACGTAAAATATAGACAAGTCACATTTTTTACCGTGACTTTACCTGGAAGCATGGCGACACGTATTCCTGCATGGGAGAGGCGAGCGACATGTGTGACATGTGTGATACATGGGACAAATCTAGTTTCCGCTTGGAGCTCGGGGTCATCAGTCTCTCAAGGTCATCGTCACTGGACTCGTCAAACTGTAGGCTACAACTCACCATCTTACTTCCTGTCTGTCAGAAAAAAATGAGATGAATTACAAAAACACAAACAAGCAACGATTTTGTGATGTAATAAGCGTTTTCTTTGAATGTACATGTACATGTAAAGATGTTCCCGCATGCATATGGCTCGCGTATTTCAGCAAATGCTCAACCATTACCAGCTGAGAAATTTGTATATCATCTGTTTTTACAATATGAAATTGAGCTAAAAAAGAATATATGTAGAATATATCTACATCTAATAATCTAGTATAGATTACTGATATATTGGACAGTATGATAATTTAGTTATTCTCTCTCTCTCTCTCTCTCTCTCTCTCTCTCTCTCTCTCTCTCTCTCTCTCTGTATGTCTTTCTTTCTTTTCTTTATCCCCCTCTCTGTCTGTCTGTTCCAGTTGTCTGCAGTGGCGGATCAAGAATTTGTTGAAAAGGGGATCCAAAAGCATCTTCGCTAGCCAAGTGTTTTCGGTCCACTCTGCTCCCCACAAGGAGAGGAGAGGTGAGGAGAGGTGCGGATCAGAAACCCTTGACTTGAGAAGATGAGGTTTTAGGGGTGGGTGGGTTCAAACACTTTCTTGAGCTATTCTAGCTATACTTGACATAATTATTATGAGATTCATCAATAACAATAAAAACCGATTTTCTGTAGTTTAACTAATTATTTGATTACAAATGGGGAGGTCGGGGCCCCGCCACTCTCTGAATCCGCAAGTGGACTCTCTCATCTCTGTCTGTCAGTCTCTCTCTCTCTCTCTCTCTCTCTCTCTCTCTCTCTCTCTCTCTCTCTGATAACAACCCTTTCAAAAGTATGCATTTCGATATTACTGCAAGTCCACTGACACATTTTCTCTATTTCACTTGCAGCAAAGTCTGCACTGAGAAAAAGTTTTGTTTATATACTTAGTTATGATATGCCATGAAGAATTCAGACGACAGATGCCGATACAATGTACATGTAAATCGTGATTTATGTGCCATACTAAACTATTTTACCCAGGATGTGATGTATGTATACCTTTGATTCTGTCCATTTTAACCTCGATGAACCCGCTGAGCTACCATCCATTCTGTTTACCTTCCTGAGAAGTTCTCACCCCTGTCAATGGCTGCTTGTATATCTTTATCTTTGGTCAAAACAGCAATTCTCCATGCTCATAAAAAAGTTCAGATACATTCATGTCTAAATAAAATCATCAATAAAATGCTAAGATTTAAAAAGTTTCGACGGTGTCCACACAAATTCGTGGTAGTTTTCCGGAATACTAATATCTTACCGGAGTGAATTTACTTTAGTTGAAAGTGTGAAGAACCGGTGCTTACTTTTTCTAAATAAGGAGGGCAGTGGGTCGTAACGAATCATAACAAATGAGACTCTCGTTCCGGATATTCAGCAAAATGCCTCCGGTATTAAAGAAGTTCGATTATCTGGTCATTGGAGGGGGGTCAGGGGGAATCGCGAGTGCAAGACGGGCAGCAGAGTTTGGGGTCAAAGTAGGATTGATTGAAGAAGCTCGCATGGGAGGCACGTGTGTAAGTGAACAAGATTGTATTGCATGTCAGTATCTAGGACATGCAGAACTTGTCAACGATGGCTGAAAGAAATTTATGCCATTTAAAAAATACAAACGTCAATTGCGACATCGATAACTACATGCGTCGACAGATTTGTTCGTTTAAAATGATAAATACCATCTAGTACAGTGAAGTCGCCAATTCCGGGTCGTCTCCAATTCCGGGTCACTCGTGTGTGTTTCATGTCACTTCGTTTAAATTGAAGCAGAAAAAACTTAATTAATACATTGATCATAAACTATAGGCCTTTCTGTCTTTGATCATTAAACGATATTCGAAAATTAACATTTACAGACCCACCGAGAAACGAAATTAGAAATCAAGCACTTTCGAGATGGAGATTTTCCCACAACTTTGACATGCTACCTTCATTATTAACGCTGCAGCACGGTTGATGTAAAAGTTGAGGGAGGGCGTTAATAGATGAAAAATATTGCACATGCATTCAGTTATGTGTCAGCAATTATTCAGAATGATAACTGCTCAAATAAATTTACAGCAATTAATTAATCAATCTGAAGGAATTTCCCCAATTGCGGGTCACTATACCTGAAACATATTTTTCTACGGATTTACGATAACGTGAAAGAGAGAAAAATTGAATAAAATGATCCATCCAGCTCAGGTGTCATTTTATTTATCTTGTCTGTTATTTTTCTTTGAGTTTATTTTTCTTTTTGTCACAATTATGACATAATGACGATCATTTCATTCTGAATCCCGACTGTCATATACATTTAGAAATTGATCCCTGTTACTTGAGTATCAGTAGTTGTAAATATATTTTCTGATCGGAATCATTATTTCAATGCTGCAAATTAATAAAAATTGTGTTCTGAGACGACTACCCGACATTACTGACACTTTGAAGTCACATGACCCGAAAATGGACAAAATGATTCGAAACTGGGGAAACCATGCCTTGTTGAAATGCCTCTGTAAATATTGTTTCCGAGAATTTATTTTGAAAAATAAAATGAATGCCTAATAACTCACAAAATGTACTTTCAATATATATATAGTATAAAATTTAAATAGAACAGCTTTGTAAAATATCAAAGAAACAGTCTGACGTGATCCAGAATTGGCGACTTCACTGTATCATTCAATCACAATGGCTACTGATACACATTTCGATTCTTTAAATTAAGGTTAATTCCATTTTAAAAAGTACTGGCATACAATTACATCATTTTATCAACACATAAAATTATATACAAAAATGATGTAACAATGCAGTGGCGAGAAGTGGTCTTAGGCAAGAATTGGTCGCACACCAGCAGTGACTTAATAGTAGTACATGTATTTACATTTGTTGATTGGTCTGCATGTGCATCAGGAAATCTCATATATTACTGTAGAAATATGTAATATGACTTTTTGGTTACAAGCTTTAGAAATTATAATTTTTTAGTTACAATTCAAGCATCTATGTCATACATTGCTCTTAGGTTTAAACTGCTAGATTATATGTACAAATTTAATGTACAAATCAGTTTGATATCTTGCAATACTGTTTTAAACGTACTATTATGAAAAGATGAAGTCAGAGAAAGATATTTATAAGACATATTGTGCTTCGAAATCATTCTATTTGTGCACTTTAAAATGTTAGATACTACATGTAATTTTGGTGTACTACAGGTTAATGTAGGATGTGTGCCAAAGAAGATCATGTTCAACACAGCAGTACATGCTGAAATGATAAAAGATCACAAAGAGTATGGTTTTGATGTGGAATTGAAACAGTTTACGTGGGGGTATGATACATGTACAAATTTAAAGTAATGTCTATTTCATATGCAGATCTATAGGGTTCTGAAACTCTCCTGGAAAGTTCAAACTATGAAATTCACATTGTGAATTTACCATGTTTACTGAAAATAGTATTCTCTACAAATATATATTTTATATTTGGTTAATATTCTTTACAGGAGAGTGAAAGCAGCAAGGGACAGTTACATCAAACGACTGAATGGAATTTATGAATCCAATCTTGACAAAGTATGCTAAGTTGATAAACAATATGTCATCATTCCTTGTTGGAAACATAGTAAACAAAAATTTATTAAAACAGTGTTTTTGAAGACATTATTTTAAATTTCAAACACATAGATTTTCTTTAAAATAAATGCTTTTATTAATAATTGATGTTGTTTGTTTTAGTCCAAAGTTGACCACATACATGGTCACGCTAAATTCACTGATGATGGGAAAGTAGAAGTAGGGGGAAACCTGTACGAGGCAGATAAAATTCTTATTGCTACCGGGGGTCACCCGGTTGTCCCTGACACCCCGGGGGCAGAGCACGGAATCACTAGTGATGGATTCTTTGACCTGGAGGACCTTCCAAAGTAAGTCATGGTCAGTTTGGACTTCAAGAACAATTTTTATACTGTGTGAGGGGAGGAGAAAGCTTGCTATAGAATATTTCTGTGGTTTATTGGCTATAAATGCTGAACAAAAAATGTGCAAAGTGATACACTAGAAGGCTAAAAGGGAAATATGATTGAAGGGATGTATATCAACACTAACAAATGTATCTCATCCTGATATGAATTTCCAAATGTTTTGTAGCACATAATCAGAACCCAATAGATTTCATGTAATTGATCTGTTCATTGTGCTTGAAAATTTTAGAACAAGTATGTAAGTAACCTACAAAATAATTGTATTTCTGTATCAAATGATATACATGTACCAAGATTGTGTCTTTAAGGCGTGTGGTGGTTGTTGGCGCAGGCTACATCGCTGTGGAGCTGGCAGGAATATTTGGATCTCTCGGAGCCAAGACATCCATTTTGATAAGATATGACCAGGTAAGTACATGTAATAGATAAGCTGAAAAGAAGTTATTTAAACAGGTGCCAATGAGGAATATAATGAAGAATGAATGTAGAAATAGGATGTTTATATGTAGTACATGTATATATATACTTTTTAAGTTTGAAAACCAATTCCAAGATTGGAAAAAATGTTACATTTTAAACTCTAGTGTCATTTCTGAGAAACTGTATATCATCAGTGTTTCACATTTTTATTACACCTACATGTTGCTGCATTTCTAAAAAAAATATGACGACTAAAACATATAGTTTCTGTTATTAGAATGAAGTTGGTGTCTTGCTCAGATTTGCAATTTTATATCTTTAAGGTACTACGAAATTTTGACGGGATGATCAGCCATGCGGTCACAGACAATCTGGAGCATGGAGGGGTGGAGGTCTGTCGCAGGACCCAGGTAAAATGGGGATTCACCGGGGGGGGGGGGGGGGGGGGGGGGAGAGAGAGAGAGAGAGAGAGAAGGTTGGAACATGTTTTTTTGTTTTATTGTATTCAATTTACTTATGTTTTGAAATGTTGATAGTGAAATGATGATAGATTAGAGAATCAAATTACATACATTTAACAGTTTTAAGTTACCAGGTATCACATGTATATTGTAATGTGTAAAGACAATTTTTTTTAAAATATGGAAGTTGAAATAGCAATTCTTAATGTTATATTTGATTTTCATATTACCAGGTAAAGCAAACTTTGATACATGTAACAAAGTTTTATTACCTTTATACATGATTGATATTTGAAAAGTGGAAGATTTGAATGTTCTTGCTTTATATAGATATCAAAAGTGACAAAGGAAGGAGACGGCACTCTAACACTGGAACTGAACAATGGTCAGATATCGGGGGTGGACTGCTTACTATGGGCCGTAGGAAGACGACCCAATACTGCAAGTCTCAATCTAGAAAAACAGGTAAGTTGGGCTTTGTCATAGCAGATTTATATCGGCCATACGTGGATCTACAGGAAGCTGGGGGTGTATCCCTCCGACCCCTCCCCCACCCCTTGGTAAACATAGATACATTTATCTATCAGATTCCCCCTTGGAAAAATTTTCTGGATCTGTGCATATAGACTTGGTGTCTTAAAAATTTTATGTGGACTAAAGTTCTCTCAACATGCAGTTTTGTGACATTTTATGATTGATTATACACAGGGCATTCAGATGGATAAAGCTGGACATATCATTGTGGATGAATACCAGAATACTAATGCTAAGAATATCTATGCCCTGGGAGATGTTTGTGGCAAAGCTCTCCTAACTCCAGGTAAGAGATACGATACGAAGGTGTTACCAAATGTCGATACCCTTTTCTAAGCCGTAGTCTTTCTTCAAAAAAAAAAAAAAAGCATGAAGTGAAAGATACAAAATAAAAAGAAGGAACTTGCAGCAAATACATACAGTTAATCAAATTTCGTCAATTATCATAAATGAAATTAGAAGTGAATAAAGAAATGCATTGGCATGCACGTACAAGCATTTTGAAATACCAAAATCATTATATTACATATACTTACAGAAAAGGTAATCTTTTCCTTCCAGTGCAATATAAACCAAAAATATCTCTATCTCTGTGATATCAACTTCAAGGGTGTAATATTAGATTTTTTTTACACCCCTTCTAGAGATTTAGTGTTTTTATATCACAGCCTTATTATGACGTAGAAATCGGCATGCGTTGTTCTAGTCCAATGCCCAGTAATCTTTAATTATACAATTATTATTTCATCAAAAGATGTTTTATATTGTTTCTTTAATATTTTTTTCAAGTATCATGTACAAATGTATATGATAAAAAAAGCCTAAAGACTCTTCTGCTGATATGTACGACCGGAGGCTAATATAGGATGCGATGTAAAAAATGCTTTCAAATTGCAACAGTCTATATATTACCATTGAATATAGGTCCTCTTGTACCTACATATAATATTTTTATATTATAGTGGCCATTGCAGCAGGGCGAAGATTAGCTCACCGACTCTTTGACAACAAGCCAAATCTAAAGTTAGACTATAGCAACATAGCAACAGTGGTGTTTTCCCACCCCCCAGTGGGCACTGTGGGCCCAACTGAAGGTATATGTGAGATATGTTAGATCACAGTGGCATAGAAATGACTTCAAATGAATTTAAGTGATTATTGTGGAATATGATAGGGGATTGTGATTGTTTTGTTTATATAAGTATATTTACATTCAGTTTATATTTCCCCTTATGTTTGCATTGGAAATCTGCGACGTTCAATATTCTATGAATACACTTTTATAATTCATGGGCCATATGCACATACATAAACGTCTTCACGTGTTTCGGGTATTCTCATTTTTGTAAGATTAAATGAAACGTTTGATCTTACATAACCAATTTGATATGTTCTTTTGAAAAATAATCATTAAATTATATCTACTCCTTAGTAAATAAGATTTTTCTCTACAAAGTTTCTGGCACTATATTTTTAATCGTGGAAGCGAACTAAGTAACATGTTAATATGGCTGTTCCATGTACATTTCACATCCCTGACTGAGAGCGTATATGATGGCTATACAGCGACAATACACATATATTTCATAAAAATAAACATCAGTATATGAATATAAATATAAGCATTGAATGCTTATTTTTGGATGTCGTCGGTCCTGTAATACAGCGGTGCAGACAAATTGAATGCCATGCGTTAGCGCTGTATGATAATTTGTCTGCACCGCTTGGTGTGTTACAGGACCGACGACATCCAAAAATGAGCATTCAATGCTTAAATTTATTTGTAGAAGTAAATAATTTTGATCTGTATTTGTAATTTTAAATAAGGTGAGTCTTCAATCAATATTCAAATATTCTTAAGCTTTGTACCTGATATAGAATTGTGCAGCTGATATTTGACATTACGAGGCTTTTTCATGCAGAAACAAGCAATCCCTGAAATATCAGGAGCATGTGTCAAATCAATAAAGTACCTACATTTTTTAAACCAATGTTATTTCTTGACCTACATGCATCCCTGTAAAAAAAATTTATTCACAAATTTATTGGAATAAATATTGTGATAGATATAATTTGTTTCTGAAGCAGAAGTTATGTGCCTTTTTGAATGAAAATTCTGTGATTGCCATAAATTTGATGTGCCAGCAACAGCCTGAATATATTGTGGAAATGCCTCCTCTCTTAAAGCATTCAAGATAGTTTGATTATTATATGCCTGTTACCTGTTTGTTTCAGAGGAAGCCAAAGCTAAGTACGGAGCCGATAAAATCAAGATCTATAACTCCACCTTCACACCCATGTACTACGCCGTTACCTCCAGGAAAGAGAAGTGTATGATGAAGCTCATTTGTGTTCTTCCAGAGGAAAAGGTGGGTCATCTTAATCAAATAAAAGGACTACCGGTATGTGGGGGATAAAATGTTTTTATGCTCCAAAATTTAAAATTATGAATAGAGCTTTAGAAATTTGAATAAAGAAAGATAAAATCGTATATGATTCAAGTTTAACACGATAAATTGTCTGATTGATATCATAATAGAAATATGATATATTGCCGATGATCTAATTCCACAAAAAGTATGCATTTACCGTAACCAAAAAATTGGGTATTTCCTGTCAGTTTTTTGAATAGGAAATATCTAGCGCATGCTTGCTCCAACATCATTTTTTAATATGATATGCAAAATAATATGAACAATAATATATGTGAAAATTTGAAGCAACGATTTGTCTACATTTCCTACTGTTGAATATGAAGAAAAAACAATGAATTTTTCATGTCTTTGAGAAATGGTGGGAATTAGCCCATTAATGTGACATCATAAAGACACGAGAAATAAACGATACTGTAAAACTTTTAGATTTGTGTAACTTACATAAATAGTGTTGGATACTATCAAAATATCAGTATGATGTGATGTTTTTTAAAATTTGTGAAAAGGGGGGAGGCAGACATTGAAGCTTATTGAATATGGTCCTTTGGAGTGATTAAGCAATTAACGATAAACAATTAAGCATGCTATAGATCTTTATATAAAATTTTTAATGTCATTTAATTTTTAGATATTGTATCTTTTGTATGGGCCTTATGTGCCAGCGGGCACGAAGAGGTTAGGTGAGGTGAGGTATCTTTTGTTGGAGGGACATGGATATTCAGTGTAGTTATTTTGAAGCCCCCTTAATTAATCCATATACTGTACATGTTAGACAGTATTTATAATGTAGCCAGAACTATGCGGTGGACTGATGTCCCATTCAATGTCAGGGAGTCAATGACACATCGTCTGCTAAGCACCTCACAAACCAAAGATGAGCACCAGCCCAACAAGTCCTATGGCTTGGAGAAAGAGTTAATTTAATTTAGCTTAACTTAACCAAATTGTTTTGACATCTCTTGACAACATTTCAGGTTGTGGGTTTACACATGGTAGGCCAAGCTGTAGACGAGATATTACAAGGTTTCGCGGTTGCCATCAAGATGGGCGCCACCAAGGCCCAGTTTGACGAGACGGTGGCCATTCACCCCACCTCTGGCGAGGAGTTGGTGACACTCCGCTAAAAGTCTGTGTTCTATATATTTGCATCTCTCTTAAAAAAGATTACCTCTGTTTGTAGATCCATGTAATTTCCATGTTACCATTGATTTGTTTTTTGATCTGTGACATTGGAGAATTTGTTCTGTGATTAAAATATTCTGCTGATTAACATTATACAATGTAAAATCATTAAATTATATGTTATCATGTACTCATTAATCAATTTTAAAATATGAAGTTTATTGCATGATTGTTTGTATATCTATAAATCATGATTCTGAAATGTTATATATATATTTTACATGTATGAAAAAATATTCAATCATTGTTGTTATAAACCATTGTTATAACATAGAGAGTTGAAAATAAATTAAGTATATATTTTTATTGCTTTCTAACTCAGTTTAATTAGTTTATATGAGCTTTCTTATTGGATTGCAATATCACCTCTTGAACCCATCTGAAATTTAGTCATCAACTGTTTTATTTCATATGAACATATTAATAATCAGATAGTACAATACATGTATATTTATTTAAAAGTATAGCAGTAAGTACAGAATTAAACAAATTGTTCAATAACTACAATTACAGATGTCACTTTATTACATCACGTGCATAGAAAAAAAATGACGTCACTGCAACCACTGGAGACAGAATGATGTAACTTCAGTACATCACTTGTAAAGAAAAGGAATGACGTCACTGTTATCCGCATTGGGACCAATCATGCCTGAAATAGAAGAAGAAATTGCTTAACCAGGACATAGGAATAGGATTTAGATTGCTCATATCAAAGGTTCACCCAGAGTTCATGTATTGATCGCAATTTGCGACTTCAAAGTTCAAACAAAGGTTATACAGTCCTAACATTGACTCTTCACTATTAACAACAGTTGAAAAAAATAACCCCTGTTCATACCTTCTTTCACGTTGGCGCCATTATTTTCATTGACATGCGTCACTTTCTGACCTCCGCTTGGCCTCCCGATGATGGCGTCACTTGTTGCTCTTTCATTCGTCACCAGAAAATAAGTTTCCATTGGGGACATTCCGCGCAGTTCAATCTTGCCCCGTGACTCCAGTTTGAAACCCTTTTCGCAAATTGCGCTGTAAAACGGAAAATTGTCAGTACAATAATTAATCCTCGACATTTTGGTGAAAAGTTTCTCAAACAAGCAAAAACTGGTAATCTTTAACACTATGATTTGTAAGTGACTGGAAAAAAATAGCAGTTTTGGGCAAAAATTTCTATTTTTAAAATATTTCTGCCGTATTTATAGGAACACATATTAAGTTTCTGCCGGATTCGAACTCGGGGATCTACGACTCAGATTAGACATAGACTTACATGTCGATATTTAAACAGCTAGTTCGATCTCCATTTTGTGACGTACTGTCATAAAAATTATGTCACGGGGTGTGAATGGCCCTTAACCTCTCTACTTTTTAGGAAACTTTTAATTCTCCTATTGAAATATACTAAAAGTACTTGTAAGTGGTGGGGCTGACGTGAATCCTCTGTGGTTCCCCGTGGCTCTCCATCTTGGACGCCACCACCGCTGTTTCTCCCATGACCAGAAACCTGGGCAGACGGCTGTGTACGACCCCACACACCAGCGACCCAGTGTGGAGTCCGATCCGCAGCTACAAAACAAAACACTGCGCTTTATACATGTTGTCAAAAACTGACTTTTTTTGTTCACATACTTAAAAAAAATTTTCATTAAGATTTAGTCAAATACTTTCTTGAAATTATATATATGGTCTTTGATCATCAAAACTAAAACGATCTCAAAACCACGTTTATAAGTTCTAAAATAAATGGTTCCGAATTTGTTACTTGTTATGACTGTGGCACACTTCTTCAAGACACAGAACGATAAATCTATGACCAGTTCAATCTCAGTCTCATGTTTATAAAAGGGATAACATGAGATGTAGCGGAAAGTGGGACCGAGATCAGAAGTGAGCTCATTTCAGTTTTTTTGCTTTAAGGCCTGATCTTTACAATACTCAAATGTGCTTAAGTTTGGCATGTCCATTAAGAGGAAGACCGAGGACACTTAAGGACATCAAAGCTACGCCATCATATCAAATTCTCAATAAAGCACTAGAAATATCGTATTCATGATATACATAATTTTAAGTATTATATCGGTACAACAAACATGGACCAGTAGAAGGCCAAAAAAAGCTTATAATCGTTTTCTCCATAAGAGATAAAACTTCAGAGTAACTTAATGATTAATGACTGATTTTTGCTTTCTGGGACTGCAGATTATTGGGAGACAGAGTGCTAATTGTCAATGTAACCTGAACACTTTCTCCAGTCAGAGGCGATTCGACCTCACTTCCGACCAGCATCATCCCCAGTGCGGTATTGGCAACCCTCTCTGCGTGGTGAGAATCGGACTCAGGGGTTCCGGAGACGACGAAGTAAGCATCTCCGACCGACTCAACCTTAAAAGACAGATTGTTTAAGATCATTCAATTATAGTGCTGACAATTTGAACAGTGAAATTCGAGTCGAGCAATCGTGTAGTGATAATAAGGTCCCCTCACTCTAAATGTGTCGTGCACGCGCGTGAGCCGATCAAACTCCGTGTACAGGGTATTGAGAACAGCTAGGACGTCGCTAGGTTTGCAGTTGGCCACAAATTGAACGAATCCAACAATGTCGCAGAACAACGCCGTTACTTCTGGATAGAAGTCTACAACATGAAAATAAAGCGAATTAATTTTGTTCAAAAGTCAGTATCTGATTTTAAAAAAAAAATTGAAGTTAGAGGTAGGAAACAGTTATACGTACATGTATATACCTTGTGTTTGTGAAGCGAAGATCTGATTTAAAGCACATTAATTATACCCGCACTTTCTAAAGAAAGTTCGGGTATATTGTTGTTACCATGTTCCGTCTGTCCGTCCGTCCGTCCGTCTATCACGTTTTACTTTCTCAAACTGCTCTTACATCTTATAAACCAGCAAACTGAACTCTTGGAGTATGATTTGGGGTGTCATGTTGTTTTGTAAAAAGGTTTCAAAAATTCTCTGGTAGTCCTGGGGGTCAAATAATTGGTAAAAAATGACGTTTTTTTTTTTACAAAAAGTCTGGTTTCAAAAAACGTCAATTTCTTTTTGCAGTAGCCAAATGATCTTCTAGAATATGATTCGGGGTGTCATGTTGATGTGTAATCATGTTTCAGAATTTTTGTTTTTATCAAATGGGCCTGTGGTCATAAAAAAATGACGGTTTTTTTGCCAAAAAAATATGGTTCCCAGAACTCTTCTTAAAATTTATGCGGTAGCTTTATCATCTCTTGAGATATGATAGGGGCTGTCCTATAGGTGTGCAATAAGGTTTTAAAAATTTGAATTTCATCCAGGGAGTCAAATAGTAGCAGAAAACTGACATTTATCACTCCTAAAATAAACCTACTTTCCAGAACTCCTCTCCTGATTTAATGAATAGCCATATCATATCTTGGGGTATGATAAGGGCTGTCCTTTAGTTGTGCAATAAGGTTTTAAAAATTTAAATTTCATCCAGGGAGTCAAATAGTAGCTGAAAATTGACGTTTATCACTCCTAAAAAAACCTACTTCCCAGAACTCCTCTCATGATTTAATGAATAGCCACATCATCTATAGGGATATAGCAGGGCTGAGCCATAGATATGCAATAAGGTTTTAGAAATATAAAATTTGATTCTGAGGGTCAATACTATCTGCAAAATGATGTTCCGTCCCATAAAAAAACCTCATTCCTGGACCTCCTCTTATATCTTGTGATTGAAATAACATACCATAAGATGCATAAGGAGGAAGAATATATAAAATTATGCTTTAGGGGTGGGGATCACAAGCATTTTTTTCAAGTTATTTGATCATTTCTGATTTTGGAAGGGTGGGGTGGGGTTAAGGTGACCCCCAGAGGCCATGACCTACTAATACCACAAACAGATTTGCCTTGACATAGTCATGGTTGAAGAAACAAAAATATATATGGTTTAGGAGTGGGGATTTCGATGATTTTGAGGATATTTTAAAAATATTCAACTATTCATGTTTTCGGGGAGGGGGGGGGGGGGGGGGGGGGAGTTTTCAGAGTCTCTTCTCATATTTTTACAGTAGCAAAATCATTTCTTGATTGGTATTTTTCTGTATGATGTCAGATGTACATAAAGAGATTTTGGAAATTGCTTTTTAATCTTAAGATAAACAAAATGTTATATGTAATTGTAGAAATTTTAAAGTCAGTCAACAAAAACCTAGAGCTTTCTGTAAAAAACAAACCAGGATCAACATTGGGCTAGGGCTAAGAATTACACTACATATGAATAAGATAGATTACTTGATTAGTTCCAACTCTGGAAAGTCACTGGGCATCTCAAAGGGGGCATAACCTATATACATGTACCAATTGATGTGCAATGACACAAGGAAAGAGAATAAATATGGTCTAGGGGTGGGGATCTCAACAGTTATTTAAATGTATTATCATTTACTATTTAAGAGGAGGGGGTGGTTGTTTAAAAACAAATTCGGGGTGGGTGGGGGGGGGGGGGGGGGAATGACCCAAGGGGCAGGGGCCAATTTGTCTTAAATGTATCTTGACATGATCAGCAGAATTGGACAGAATGATCACTATAGGGCATCTGCAGAGTGGGGCCCTAAATAGTTACAAAATCAATCTACAAAAAATATTGATAATATGTTATACATGTATTAAGAAATGTCTTTATTTTCAAAATGATTAACAAATTAATCAATCAAAATGAGTTATAAATAACCGATTGGCAATTCTGCAATTGATTGCAAGATCCCTAGTATGATGTCACATGTATTTTCTTTTTTTATATAATTATACATGTATGTTAACAATCAGGATTAAAATGCACAAATTTTCATGAGTCATAAATCTTGACATACCACATATCTCTTGACAAAAAAGAATAAGCAATTTAAAATAAAAGAAAATTAGTCATTAACTCTTTTTCTATTACTGGTGTATGATGATGGGGTAGGGGGTATAATGGGGAAAAAAAAGCTGCAGCATGCCTTCATTCTCACTAAAAATGTATAATTATCTAATCCACACATCCTGGGGATGGGGAACGGTTAAGGCCCCTTCCCCTTCCTCCCTATTATAACTCATATAAACATGATATTTAATACCCAAATTTAATACAAAATAGGGTCAATATGGAGTCAACTCAATAGTGTAAGTCTGACAAATGAAAAAATAAAAAAAATCTGCAATTAAAATGACAGAAACTGTAGATAAGCTTATTTAAATAAAGATGATGATACAGTATGCTGGCAAAGGGAGATCACAATTTAGAAAGTGAAAGTAAAACTTAACTGTTTTGTATACCGGTGTCTCATAATATTGCGCTACTACATGTATTATACATGTACTTACCTATATTGGTCAACATCATAATGATAATCCAATTAGCACAATACGAATTCCTTTAGCTGATCACCACAAAAGAAACGTTTATTCATGTTAATTAATCCTATATTTTTGCATATCAAGAAAACATATGCATGTACACCACGTGAAACCCATCTAACCAAAGAGCTGGGTAAAACTAGTACCCGATGCAACCTGTACACCTGTGTTGTGTACGTAACTTCAGACAAAGATCATTTAATTGTAACACATTGCATGTGGCCTTCTTTTTGACTAAAACTGGTACAAGGGAGTGTTATTTAGAGGCAAACACTTGGTGTGGGTATTACTGTCTAATGACAGCATCTAGTTTATATATGTAACTATTAATATATGATTATACAAGACATTTAGGGGTGTACTTAGCGCGGAAGCAAAAATGCAAAAACGTTGAATGGCATACACAGCAGTAACAAAAAGTAATACTAGTAACATTTACAGCACGTGTAATTACCAGCATCTGGGTATTCCCCCTTTTGGATCGCCATGGCCAAAGGGCGAGGCAGGAAGGCGTGGTAGAGTCGTTCATTTCGGCGTCGTGCGTTTTCAAGGTCACGCTGGACCCGGATCCACTTCCCTCTGACACTGACATCCTCCTTCTCGTTTCCAGAATCCTTTGCTTCGTCGCCCATTTTGTTCATCATGTCGCCAGCGTTGACGATCAAGTTGTTGTCCAAGAAGAAATGGCCGTAGTACTGGCCTGATCCAACTCTTGATTGCAATAATAAGAACATTTAGTTTCGATGTAATACTACCCTGATCCAAGTCCTTTCTGCAACAGTAAGTGTTTCAAAGGCAGTGTCTTGAAAACGATAATCAACTCATGCTACACACTTCCCGGGCGTTTTCTAAAAAAAGAATTTAAAAATGTATTTGATTTAGCATTACCTGAAAGCCATGTCCGACAACAAGAAATCCCTGGTGGCATCCCACATCGGCAGGTCAGCTAGTTTCATTGTTCTTTTCTCTAGGTCCTCCCACGCCCTGATATAGGGTGACGCCATGAAAAAGACGGAACCGTTATCCCTCAGATGAAACATTTGCCCTGCAAAAACATAACGCAAAATCATATGTTACAAATGGTTCCTAATCAAAGAGGCATTAAAATTGAATAACAAATATTACGAAAAGACAATCACCTTTGATCAGCAACGGTGGTCGCTTTGTCCATGTTTTCTGCATTTTCTCTCGACGCATCTCCAGAATGAAAGGTGATCTGATGAAGCGCTGCACGTTAAGGTACGTCAGGTCCGTACAGCGGGGATACAGGAGGGTGAAATAGTCCTTCATCTCTGAAGAGCGGTTCCGGATGGACGGCATCAGCTGTTGGATGCTGATCCCAGACTGGTGCACCTTCATTGAGGGATCGAATATCACGTGATATGGGAATACCTCTATGAACATGCGGGGATTAATCGGGATTTCGTTGGGATAGTTCGGGACAAATCCACGGCTGAGTAGACTGATTTTGGCTATCGCGCGCCATTTTGCTCGACTGCTTTTATATTTGGCAACTGGCAAAGCCTCTTCTCCGAATTCTTTTTTGATTTCATCCAACTTCTTTTTAACAGCTTCTACATCCTTGAAAGAAATTTTTATTTAGTCATCAAAATCGTTTAAAAAGCCAATGTCTTTGCATGACTGAAGTTTTAAAACATCATTCTGCGGTTTTTTTTAATTTTACCTCTTTCAGTATTTGTTCTTCGCCATGTTTCTTAGTCTGTGCAATGAAAGTCGGAGGAGGGTCATTAATCTTGTCCAAAATCTTCTTAGCAATGATGTTGAAAGTCACGTGCTCTCTAACACCATGCTTATTGGTTGATACGGATTCCTCTGTGTTCGAAATGATGTCAATATAAAGTTCCATCTTGTAAAGTGACCTCGAAGCTTCTCTTATAAATCCTGTGGATATCAAGACCTTTCTTTGAGTGTATAACTTATGGTATATTACTTTGTGATGACAACTCTCTAAAAACTACACACATGTAAACCATTTGTAGACGCGTTATATTGTAATGATAATTAATCAGTTTTATGTCGAAATATTTTAAAAATTCGCTTTGAATTTTGAGGTCTTTGAATTTTTACGATATCATACTTGTTTTTTTTCGATTGATTTTATTAACATTAATATTAGAATGTCGATGAAGCAATCATATCCCTACCCATAACGATGCGTTGATATCCTGGTCTATATGAAAAGTAATGGAGAATCATTCGATCCGAGACTGAATCGTCGTCACACCGGAAGTGAGGCATAACGAAATCTTGATAATCCTCCTTAAGGTAAGACTGCACAAAATCTAAATTCTGCAGGAACTCAAGGACGTTGTTAGCAAGGTTACGGATGAGTTCCTCGTAACCATAGCGACGCAGATGTTCAAACATGAACGATCCACACATTTCCAAAAACGAATCTTTCTGGAGATCTAGAATTTAGAAAACAAGTTACTTTTTGAACATCATGACTTGTATACGTATGCAAAATGGCTGGAAGTTATTTTTCTATTGGTAGTTATGGTGATTTGAAGTGTGAAATTTTTGGAACAAGATATTGTATGGTGTAATGTATATCTTCACGAGGATTTCTTACCAAGTTCTTTTGTGGCTGCTTCGATGATGTCCTTAGTAATCGTATCATTGTACTTATCCTCACCAATAAAAGTTTCCTTTATGTCTTTCAATTTTCTGAAAGCATAAATCGAGCAGAAATTTTATAAGTAGGCATTTATTCATATCTTTTAATCATATTTAAACAAACGTTAAATAATAAACATTATTATTCTCAATGTTAATTCGCTTCTTTATATTCATTTTTTATAATCTCTTTTATTTCACACGGTTGTAATTTTATTTTTGAAATAAAGGGTTTATTTGTAGAAGATAAATTTGAGTTACAATTATGGCTTCATTTATTTAATATACTAGGTAATAAGCAATGACGAACTCACGCAATAGTTTCCCATTTGTTCTCACCAAACCTCTCAATGATGAAGTTCTTGATGATTTCATTCAGGTGCCCATACTTTCAAAATTAACAGAAACTGATGATTTTTATTTTCCATTTAAAATGTTTTATCTCTTCATTCCACTTCTTATTAAGATTATTGATAGAGGTATTTTAAATATTAATTTTATATTTAATCTTAGAATCAGAATTGTTTTTATTATAAATAAATTAGTTGATATTTACACATATCTAGCGAGAAGGCAAATATAAAAAAGTGTAAACATTTTTGATAAAATATATATATCTTTAATTAAATATGAATGATAATAATTTCTTTAATACTTACCATTCTGACGTTGTTTCTGCTTGTAAGTTAGATATACCACAACGTGGGTAATCGCTTGGGGGTTGAGAATTTGAACAAAGATAGCTTTACGACCACATATTTTCTGCATCTTCGTAAAGCACCCATGGCGCCCGCTTGTTACATATTTATGGTTCCATCTAATCCTTATTTAAGCTTGGGACCCAAACCTACACCGATAAACGATTTAATGTTTCAGACCAGACATGGAGAAAAGAGAGGACCAGGTTTTATGTATTGTTTGACAAATTTTAATCAATGTCCATACAGAAATGTATTTTGTTAATAGTGTTACCAACGTCTTAATTCTCAAAACATACGTGTATTTCATTTCATCCCTTTTCTATATCGAATTTGTATGAGAAAGAGAGGTATTCGTTAGTGAGGCTATGTGGTCAACAAAGTTATAGCCACCAGATTTATCTCAATTTTCAAGATATGATTGCATAAGCTTTAAACTATAATTTAGTAAAGAAAATCATGTATATCAGCTTTAAAATTTAAATATTTTCCTATATCTTTATACAAAACTCTTCTTTTAAAGAGATCAATATTGTCTAAAAATGGCCACGTTCATCCAGCCCTATAAATTCAATGAACTAATATTTGTCATCACTCAATTACTGCTCTTCTCCAAATATATATTATACATTCACACAAAAAAAAATTTCGTTTAATTTTAATATTATGTAATTCCATACACCCGCTTTATCGAATTCGTTGATAAAGTTAGCTGGTGCATGCATGGTGATTTAAACTAGGTCTCAAAACCAATACAATTGGTAGCAGGCGACTGGTTCAGTTGAGTGATCAATTACAACAAAACTTTTAACTCCCGATCGATATTTAATATCCAAACTTTGACGACACATTAAAAATGCCCATATTAATTTTTCTACACATTAAAAAAGGAGAAATCAAATTTGAAAATTTTGAGTTCAAGTCATGTGCGGGTCCCTTTAAGAGATCTGGATGGCCATTTTTAGAAGATTTCAATCTCCCTGAGAAGAAGAGTTCTGTCTTAAGGTATAGAAAAATATTCATACTTAAAAGCTAAATATTTGGATTTTTCTTTATTGGATGATAATATATAGCTAAAGAAATCATCTTTAAAATTGTTAGGTAGTAGTATATCTGATTTATATATATATATATATATATATATATATATATATATATATATATATATATATATATATATATATATATATATATATATATATATATATATACACACCCTTAACGTGGTTCCAATATCTAATATATCAATATGTCATGTTAATAAATAAATTACATAGACAGGAGACATATGCTCTGAAGGAAAGCTAAAGCTAGGTCCTTACATAATGAGCTACATTTTTAAGCAGCGTTCATGACTTCTTGAAGAGATCGACCTCGACAAACTGATCGCAAATTAAATAATCCAATATTCTACTCGATTACAAAAAGAATAATTAGTTAAATTATGAAAAAAAATGATAATAAATGTAAAATAGAGCATCGTAGCCAATTTTTATAGAGTACTAAATTACAAAATTCTACCAGAACGCCAAAGATCTAGAAATGACGTCGCTAGCGTCCGGCGACTATCCTTACCTCACGCTCTACAAAATAAATTATGTTCAGAAATATTTATCATAATACATTACAATTTTCAGATCTGAATTGAAATCGGTAGATATCTTAAATCACGAATTTATGTCACTTTACGCCGATTTTTCACGATTTTATCGCATCTGTGACATTACTTTTGGATCAACCCTCGTAATTACTCCAAATGAATGTCAAACAACATTTAATGGAGCCCCACTCCCTTTCCATTTATGAGACATACATTAATATGTTGCTAAATTCTTTGTCATTCTTGCTTGTTTCTTCATGCACAGATCTATAGAGGGGGTTGAGTGGGTGTGTGGGTGGAGAGAGAGAGAGAGAGAGAGAGAGAGAGAGAGAGAGAGAGAGAGAGAGAGAGAGAGAGGGTCCGGACCCTCATACATCCGTATAATATTCTTTTTATATTTAATGTCTATTATTCCATTATTCCAGATAATAATTTCTTTTCATCAAATGACATCTTTTACAACACTTTATATGGAAAAAGCAAAGTTACCAATGGTCACCTGAGTACCATAGCCCTTAAGTTGACCTGTCAGAGGGTGTCTTTTCTGCATTTTAAAATTCATTTTGGAGTCTAAACTCTAGTCCAAAAACTCCTCTGACTGTTACCCCTGCCATTAATTTATAATTTGATTCTTTAAAAACATTTATCCATAAGAGGGTGGGGGTGGGGGGGGGGGGGGGGGTGGGGGTGGGGGACGGCAAGGGTCAGAAAAATCTCGGATTATCTAGACTCTAGCTCCAAAGGCCAAAACATATAAAATTTTATTAAAAGGCCTTTAATGGTCGTTCCCGATAATTCACAGTTTGTTAGGTCGCAGCACGCCAGTTCCTAACACATATCTGATATTTTTTTCAAATCTTTCCCTAGTTTTATTATTCACACATAAAATAGACCATTAAAGTGCAGTTCTTTGAATATAAATAGGTAATGATAGGTAACAAAATTTCTATGAGAATTTCATCTCCCCCCCCCCCCCCCCCAATTTAAAAAGAGAAAAAAAGAAAAAAAGCTTGCCATAGACTACAAAGCCCCGCAAATCGCACTTCCGACAATACTTTTGCATCGAATTCGACCATGAACGTGATATATATATTTATCAGTATAAGGACATGCATCACCTGCTTTCCTTCGAAGGAACCTGTCCCACTCATCAGAGAAATTAAAAGTAGCCAAGGGAGATTTAAACAGGGTACAACAGATAGAAAACCATCCGACCAGATAGTTTGACTTTTTTCTATCAGCGGAATTTTCCACTCTCTGTGTATTCGAACAGTTCATGTGTTAACACAGTTCAAGGTTAAACTATTCAAAAGCACTATGCACAGCCCATGAATTTTTGCAACGGTTCAATTCAGACGTAATATAAACTAGAGCCGAGCTCGTTGCAAAGCAACGAGGAGGTCCTCCGTTGCAGCTTCGTGTCGAAAAAGATTGTCAATATGATAATAGTCATAATGTTATATACTAGTGCTTATAAATGAATAAATGGATGGTATGCATCAGCCTCTTATTGAAGATGACAGCAATTCCAATCCAGTAATAATTCATCACGGAAAAATACGTAGTTTCTCTTTTTAGTACATTTGACAGAGTATTAATGGTTAAAAATGTGTGCGAAATACAAGTATCAAGATCGAATTTATCAACAACTGCTAAACAGCAAATGCCATATTTATAATAATAAATTTTTTGCCGCAAAGAGATTGACCATCAAAAGATTTTAGATCCAAGTTAAGATTTTCTGTTATTTGTATTTCACAACTATACATCATAGGGATCTTGAAATTCTAAATAGCTACATTGAAAAGCACTTTGCGTAACTATTCACTAAAAAAAATAGAACAAGGTCACAGCACACCCCTTACTTATTCTGGTGAAACTAAAACAGGATTTGACACAAGAAGGAGACAACATAGAATAGACATCTGTTTCACTGATGTCTACTGTGATCTTGACCTTTAATTAATAAACTCATAAGCACTGTTTGTGTGAAGTATGATCTAGATTTTTGCCATGAGAGAGAACACACGGTCCAGACAACAGTGTATTAAGGTGTATGCTATGACATTGACTCTCTACCTAGACATTTTAGGCCCTTTTCGCAAAAACAATCTGCGTTTTACTGCCATGTATTTGACATCATTTAAATGGTGTCCCTCTCAAAGGACCCAGACGCTTAAAAAAATGGACATTAAAATGAAAAGCTTTGCATGAAACTTTGTTTTATTCTTAAATTTTGACTAAGAATTTATTGAAACTTTACACATTGGTCTGTGATGTGACCATGTCATTTAAAAAGTACATGTCTCTTGATTCAAGGTGACTGTACATCTTTTACTTACAAGCACTTTTTATAGTAATGTATGAGCCAGACAGAATCATCGGAAGAAAAATATAATTATGGTTAGACAAGGATTTTTGTAACAGGTCTCATATGACCCTGACATTTGACCCATAAACTTTGTTTAAGGTCACTGGACACCCTTTAGCTTAAAGCCATCTGTAGCTGAAGTATTAGAGGTACATGTAAGTAAGTTACATAAATGTGGGGGCAATATTCGGCCAACTTCGGAGAATATATGGTCTGGACACCTGATTTTCACCTTTTACCTAGAAACTTGGTTTAATGTCACTACACACTCTTCATCCAAAGGCACTCTTGGATGAAATATTAGAATTACATGCGAGTAAGTTTAATGTAGGCAGACCCAATTACAGAGAAATTATACTTAGGAAAAGTAATTCGGACGGACAGAGAGCCACGGACAGGGGGACATTCTGATCATTATACATCGCCATCAAAGTGGGACTTCGATCCTAATTATACGTGTATATGAATAGATAAGAAGGGGGAATAACCAAGTGTTCTGTCCACAAGTAACCGAGTTACAAACGACTTGGATAAACGTATTTTTTGCATTGTTATCTAAATACATAATGTATAATGCTGCATTTGTGTTTTAGGAAAGTATCAAATGCAAGAAACAATCTGTTTTGAAAATATGTGGTCACAATTTATCTATGTAAATGTAGCTTGCACACTGATCCTGGACATATTTTGATAAATTTTCGAATTTTCTGCGATGTTTAGTATTGGGTGACGTCCATGCGCGGATCTAGAGGGGGCGGATGGGTGGGTAATTGGAAAATTCAAACAAACTTATTAAATTGACCTAAATAAATTACTAATCATACATGTAGGCCTTGGGCACACACTGGCAAATATTATAAGGTATTATTCCACGGACCCCCCTCCCCATCTAATAAGCGTCCGGGAAAAGATTTGGGACCGCAAATCGGTATTACTATGCCCTGTCCTGAAGGATCACGGGACTCCATGACTATGTGCTTTTGTTTAGTTAAAAGTTGTAAAAGTTTTGAAAGTTGGAAGCATGTAGTTGATCCCGTGGTTTTTTTTTACATTTATTATGCGATTCCCGTTCGCTTATTTTGCAGAAGAAGTAAAAGCGTAAATTACCAACCATTCGAGTGCACCGCATACACACAAGTTTGATTTGTAAAGTTCACCCGAATGAAAATCTCCGCAAACTACAGATTTGTATAGCATATTCAATCATATTACCGCTACTCTATCTTCTACTACCCGAATCTAAACAATTGTTTTTTTATCAGATCTTTTACTCTTCGAATATCAACAAAACTTGTTTAAAATTCATGTTCCCATGAAAATGAAAGATATAAACAGTAATTGCAATGAGTTTGCTTCTACAATGAATCGAACGACCACACAGAAAAACTACAAAAGCGATCATGTTACCGTTTCTCTTTTACGACCTGAATCTAAAGATAATCTTTTTAAAATTTCACGTGTATATATACCTAAAATAATCACTGAATCCTTCAATTCTGGACATCGATTAGCGAGGTGTTTTTTTTATCGTGCGAGCCCCTCTCTAATACATGTAACATTGCAACACGGAACGTGCCTTACAATAAACGCTAGGAATGTCACCGTGTACAATCGCGCGTGCGGGGGCTGTGATTTCGAAGCGGAGAAAGTAGGTTAGTGGATATTCAAAGACGTATTGTGTGTAATTAAAATAAATTCAGTTGACCAAAAGAATTGCACGGAAGAAAAAAATTACTAACAAGCTACCACTAGCAATATAGGGGTTAGATTTCTTTGGAAATACCCAAACACTTCCACAATGTATAGGTAGGGTAGGCGACTCATGTTATTTTCGGTTCAGTTCAGTTCATTTAATCACTCAAAACAAAATGTGATTCCTACGACAGAAAATCTACTTCTTTTGCCCAAAAACATTCTTTATATAAAGGAAATCAGTATTACTTAGAGAAATACTACAAAAAAAAATGAATTGTAAAGTACATGTATTTGACCAAAAATCATGTGCCGTTGGGGGGCGAAGATCATGTGGCGGACGGGGGGCCGTGACTCTTATTCAATTTTAGGGGTTTTTTTTCAACAATTTCCGTGTAAAAGTGAAATTCATCAACAAACGGTGAAAGTATTTCTTTTAAATATTCTCCATATTGGATCCTGTTCAATCAGTGCATTAAAATTTTATTTTGCTCTCTCTCTCTCTCTCTCTCTCTCTCTCTCTCTCTCTCTCTCTCTCTCAGTTTTGTACAACTTATAAGAATACTTATAACACTTTATACACTTATACGCTAATTTGTGTTTGCCAAATATTAATTCATAAGACAGGTTGATCTGGCAAAGTGCGAATGTCGTCTAAAACGTGTTAAAGTTTGTCCTGTGAATGCACTAAAGTCTCAGCAGTAATTAACGGTGATAATCATGGGTATATAAGTATATTAATCTTTTAGTTGAATTAGTCGATTTTAAATGAACCTGTCAAAATTTCAGCGTTGTATTGTATTTAATCAATAAACATGTACATGTCTGATAGGGACACGAAGCCGGACGTGTATTAGACTACCTCGGATCTCTTGTCCACTCGCGCGGGATTTACAATGGATGGACTATGTAAATGTATACACAAATTCCAGTGGCCGTGTTGGGTTTAAAATGTTTGCAGTTTTATTAAATCTTTTATTTTAAACAATATAACTATTTCATGACATCGACAATATCTCAAAGAACACCTTTTATTAAAAGAGCTGAAGCTAAAACAGATTTCATCATTAACAGGTTAATCTTTTTGTTGTTGATCTCAAACATTATTTCTATAGTTTTTAGAACATTTTAGACTTACAAACCCACCACTGATCTATGCCTGACTATGCTTCAGATGGGAATAATAATACTTTTATTAATTCTTAATTTACACTCTATCGTTTAAATCAATTTAAGGATGAATAAACATTTATATGTAATCGACATTCAAACAATTCTTTGTGTTTGCGATTAAATAAAACCAATGCATGTATGTAAGACGCGAGTCTTGTGTATTAGATCACCACTGACCGCTGGTAGTCCAATCGCGACCGATCTCCTCGGCCGCGGGCAAGGGGTGAGTTACGTAATGACACACACAACTAAGAACCCAGGTAAATGTAGCAGTGTAATGATCAAAATGCATTACATAGGTATTATTTGTTTTAGACTTACCATTGATTGGGAATTATATTGCTTTAAATTTATATTTCTTAAACACTCTATCGGTTAAATCAATTTAAGAAAGACTAAACTTTTATATGAAATCAAAATTGAAACAATTCTTTGTGCTTACGGCTAAACAAACCCATACAAGTAGGATGCAGGATGCAGGATTGTGAATTAGATGACCGCTGACCGCTGTGTAGTCCGACCGCAACCGATTTTCTCGGCCGCGGGCGAGGGATGCGTTACGTAATGACACACACAACTAAGAATCCAGGTAGATTTGAAATGCTTGCAGTAAAATGACTAAAATATATTTCATAAAAGTAATTTTCTAAATCCAGTTTTTGTATTTCGCTAGAAAAGAAAAAGATTGTTTATATTTTCTCATTCTCGTTTTTCTTAAGGATTCTCCACTAGAGGACCTAAAAAAAATGACCAAAAATAAAACCAAGAAAACATGTATACTTTAAAAAAAAACTTTCTGGAATGAATTGAAGAATTCCGTATAAGCTTATACACATTCAGTTGTTAATTTGTCAGTTGTGGGCACAAAGACTATTTTTTTTTTTACTTGCAAAATAAAAACAGGTGCATGTTAACAAGACAAACTTTTTACACTCATATTACGCAATACCGGTACGAAATAATTTTGTAACGACATTAATAACATCATAATAAACAACTTTTTCTGCGACAGTTATATCAAAATATTAGCCATTTTTTAGTTATAAAGCTAAGACCTTTAAGGGCTCTAGGCCCTTTATTTAAAGGGCCAGCCCTTTTTCAATAGTGTCATGTGAAAGCCCTTGATATTTTGCAAATTTTTTGTTCTGTATGTGTTCAGAAAAAATTTTAAACTAAAAAGTTACGAGACAAAAACACGACCAAAAATCAGCATGTTTTGAATCATAAAATTTAAATTAATTTTTTGATACTTTAAATAGAAAAAATCGTAAAAATAAAACTCGGAGGACAACGTTCAAAGTATCTATCTTCAAGATTTATGACTTTGAAACACATGCCATGGATGGTTTCAGAGCCTTTGCGTGCACAGGAATGCCTATATTTTTGTGAAAAAGGAGAATATCTCGGCACCAGAAGTGAGGATTTCAATGATTTTCAGTTGATGTTGATAATTTGTAATTTCCAACGTACCTTGAAAATTTGAATGTAAAAGGACAACAAACAAGCGAGATATTTGAGTTTTAAAAAACGTCTAGAAGAAAAATAAGAATAAAAGGAAAACAGAATCAGTACAAGGTCTTCCGTTGAAAACGGAAGACCTTAATTAATGTTCGACGATGTTTAGAGAAATCGGTCAAAAGTCTGCTTCTTGGCTGCGAACACTCAGAGGAAGGTGCTATCGGGAACTGGAGTATACAGAGGTAAATTTGGAACACTTAGATTTTTAAAAAATTATACCAGGAAAATTATTATCTCGTACGCACGAGATGTTATCTCGTTCATACGACTTATTATCTTTCCCAATACATATAATTATGCATTATATCGATATTTGACGAAGAATGTCATCTTAAGAGGGCTGGATACGCATGGCCATTTTAGACTGTATTGATCTCCTTTAAAAGAAGAGTTCCAAATAAAAATATAGGAAAATACCCAAATTTGAAAGGTAAATTTATATGGATTTTTTTCTTTACTAAATTATGGTTTATAGCTTCAAAATTAATATCTTAAATTTTAAGCAGATTTGATGGTTAATTTGTTGTCCATCCAGCCTCCTTAAACTCAATTTTAGTATTTGATAAAGAGTTGCAATCATAAGTCGTTCGCACGAGAGAGTTTTTACCTGGTATCTCACAATATATTTAAGGAATGAATTCAATATTTATTAGTTTTATACGATATAAAATGGTTTGGGGCAGTTTACGCTTTATAAACCGCGAAGTGGTTTATACAAAAGCGTAGACTGTTCCAAACCATTTTATATCGTATAAAACTAATAAATATTGAATTCATTCCTTATAATTTAATTTTTTGTTATTAAATGTTGATAAAAACTGTCACTTGACCTCGAACAAAACATCAAATTGTTCTATTAAATTCATATGTAACGTCAGGCGGATTGATACTTTTTTTTTTACGTTAGTCTTACTATGACGTAGGCAACATTCTTCATACGATATAAAATAATTTTTCAGCCAATGAGAAAGCGCGTTACAACCAGAATTAAATTATTCTCAAATAAGCTTAAAATGCCATTTTGACATCTTTACCACGTGTTACCACGACAAGGGAGCAGATAGCAACAAATGAATGGCGATAGGCTTTATTACTCATCAAAGTCTATCAAGCTGTAAAGTGTAAAGAAAATAGGTGTCTAGCTATGCGTGGCCACCAAATTCTGATTCTTTCATAGAAATGATCGTAAAATTTCAAGACAGTAAAATTTTGCTTAAATGTCTTGATAACTTTTATATTACACAAATTGTTTCTATGACGTCTCCTGCAAACCTCTTATCTATAATGCCTAAGTATATAAATTGCATACTTTCTGAATTTTCTGTGTCTCTCACAATGCTTTCTCATTGTAGCAAAATATATTACTACACTAAGTACTAATTATAGAAGATGGGATATTGTACCAAGCGCTTTGGAATCCTGTATTATCTATTAAAACATCTATCTATTAAATCTACTTGAAAACAATCTAGAGTTGACCACTTTAGTGTTCAAAATAGTTAATAATAAAGCAGAGGACCCTCTCTTCGAAATATCAGGACAAAAATAACCAACCTTACAAGATCTTAAATATTTTTAGCCTTATAGAATGATCATTGTTAAACACAATTTATATTAATCCATCAATTTTTAACAATTTTGATTTCTAAAATTATATTGTACAGCCATTAGTTCATTCATTAATTTGGTCGTAATTCGTAAGTTCTTAGGTAGAATATTATTTCAGTGTATTGCAATTACTTTCTTGAATCTAATTAGAAGGTATGGTAGTTTTCAACCATTGATTATCTTCATTATAATTAATGAACATGATGTTTTCACAATCAACTGTGTGTACACCTAGTAATTTTGAAAGCTTGATATCGTTCGACAAAGAGAACAGTTGCTCTATTTTCTACATACATTTCTAAGGAAGCTAACCGAGTGTGTTCAAGCACCTACTGACAAATTAACCAAAAATAAATTGATATGCATTATGAATATGCCCATTCCATTTAAACTTTAAATGAACCTTTTAAACCAGCTTTTAAATTATTCAGCATTAAGGTGGTATGGAACACCTACACATTGTGACGTACTTCTTATTGAAATAGGCAATAAAATCATGTATATTTTTCTATAATTTATACAGTTCCAAATCAAAAACAAATTTTTTATCAAATAAGATTACACGTATCTTGTGTTTGATCTTAAGCTAGATTGAGGAAACGAACCGTTCAGACTGAACCCAGTTTTTTTTGTGTTATACAGCATTTCTAGTAATTTTCGACTATCGAAATTAGTTTTTTTCGCGATCATTTTAATCTTATTTGCAAAAATTCAATTCTTAGAATTTATATCTGGTATTGTTTGCTTATAGAAAAATTTTAATCGCCTAAATTGACTCACGTAAATAAGCAAGGTAATTATAACATATTTACCCACTTTTCGCAAAATTTGTGATACGCGAAATTTACGGTAATATCCAACCATCAATAATGAAGGATAACGATAGCTCAAACCACAATACACAAAAAGTTATACATTATATGACCTATTTTCCGTGTCATTTAAAGCTGTATTCAACAGGGACAAGTTTGGTAAGTATTGTGCCATAAAACAAAATATATTTCTGTGACATTCTTTTGACTACCTAGTGACTAGTAATTATATTAACTCCTTTACTGTTGTAATGCCCCTTTGTACGAAAGTGTATCGAGGCCTACACTTGTTGTGTTATACCTTATACATTGTCATACTTTATATCGTTTTACCAACATATAATCTTTTATGTCGTTTTATTTATGCAAATATTTTGCATTGTATTAAGTGAATTTACATAATTTAAATCAACCAATTGTAATTGATCAGTTTTCTTGCTACCTGCTATACCGACTTCACAAAATACGGGGTTAAAAAGAGTAATTCATGAATGAGTTTTAGTCATATCGAGAAAGAAATGTTGAACATTTCCGAGCAACATTATTTAAAAGCAAATACAATTATTTATAATTATTTTCTACGCTTTGGTAAATAAAACATGTTTTTTGTTTTGTTTTGTTTTGTTTTGTTTGTTTGTTTGTTTTTAGGTGGTGGGTGGGTGGGTATTATAATACGTGTAAGTAAAAGGGTTCACGTAGTTTAAATGTTCTATCATCGGTCTCAAAACTTATATCACATGTTTAATGGAGAGTAACTCAAATAGAAGATCATAATGAACTGCTTACGATCATGCAGTAGCCCTTTAATTTACGATATCAAACACTCATATGAATAGCAATTAATATAAAGTAATTGCTGTTCTTTGTTTTTGATTTATATCATTCTGTCAGTGTCGGTCTACGCGTGCCGTCTACAGCTAGATTCAAAGTGAGGTGACGTACATGTACCATCAGAACTCTCGCGCCCGCGAAGGCCATTCGATAACAATATTTTCGCAATATATTCAGAAGAAATGAAAGCATATTGATGCGGACATGACAATAGAGCATTTATTTTATTGTTCTTTGTCTAAATTTATATCTCAATTTAACCACACTCTTAAATCAACATTTCAAACTTCATATTTTGTGAAGTCGACAACGCAAATAGCAATAAAACTGATAAAATTAATTAAGGTGATTTTGATTATATAGATATCATAAATACAATTCCACACGTTTGCATAAATAAGAGGTCACAATACTTTACATGTTGACAATACAATAAGAGGGACAGTTTGTAAGTTGAAACACAACAAGTGTAGCCCCGATACGCTTCCGTACCTTGCTTGGAATTTTTTTTCTTAATCAATTTTGTTAAGTTAGAATGTTAATAATTCCTTTGCGATTGCATCTTTTCGTGCTTTAATCCACTGATCAGTAATTTAAATAATTTTGCAGACTTCATTGTACCATAAATGATTATAAAATAATAAATAGTTACTTCTAAGCCCAAACAACATGGATTCAGTGTCGAAATCCCAGTGGTCCACTTCAAAAGTATGGAATAAGGCATGGTTTTTACCAATTGATGACTCATCGTACTAGTAAATAATTATAATTGAAATAAAAAGAACGCTGAGAGGAAATCTGAATTCGTTTTTTCTTTGTTGAGCTTAGTTTGTCCATTGGAATTTGATCTGTTCTTTATAAATATAGAGGCAAGTTATTTACTAATAGGGTCATCCACTTTCTTTTGAAAGGGATTGGTATAAATGTGACAGATATTTTACATGCAGAACTAAATTGGCATACCTAGGTAAAAGACATATTATAGTTTTTTTTATCCTAAATAACTTTACCTTCTTTCTCATTTTATGAATGAAAAAAATATTCACTATATCTATCAATTTTAGACCATTAAAAATGAGCAACGTCACAAACTACAACGAGGTCTCCAAATCTTACGACACCGGAAGAAAGGCCGCAGATGCCCACATTGTCAAAAGTTTGATGGAGAACTTTACGGGAATAGAAGTCCAAGTAATTTTGTTTATCATTCGCGAACCTCGTAATTTTTTTTTTGCACACAAATAAAAGTTTATTTGAAGTATTAGTATAAGACATCGCGCCAGTTATATCTGAATGTATTAAAATGGTACACTACGCTACCTTGTGTTACTCTTGTCAGGATATGGATCTGGTTGATATTGGCTGTGGAACAGGGAATTACTCGGAATACTTCATGCAGTTTGAGCCACAAAGCCTGACTTTGTTTGACGCCAGTGAAGGTATGCTGAACAAGGCTAAAGGAAAGGTGACGACGTCGGCATCATCCAAAACCAAGCTGTCCTTCCATCAAGTGGTCTTACCAGACATGCCTTTCCCCGAAAACTCTTTCGATGCCGGCATGATCAACTTGGTTCGTGCTATTGATTAATTTTGCATTTGGACACAATACTTTTAATCCATTGTCATCTCATTTCAGTGTTTCTTTGATCCGCCTCTACAATCACATTTATATAAATGATTGGAAATTAGCAACTTACAGTTAAATTTGATTTATACAGTTATAGTGACTCGTAATCAAATAAAACACGAAAACAACTTGTATTGTTGATAAGATTAGAGCTACACTGTCCGTGCAGAAACATATTTAGGTTTAAAAATAAATCAAGTAAAATATAAAACATCCCAGACAATTATTGGCATATAACTCCGACCAGCAAATCGATACACTACGATCGAACATATCAAGAGTCAGTTTGTAACATTAATTAGATTTCAACACTTTTGTAATGTTACGTTGATATAATTATTTCTAGGTTTTGCATCACTTAGAGGTAAATCCTGATGGAAAATCATTTCCAAACGTTTTGAAAACACTGAAAGAAGCCTATCGAGTTCTGAAACCCGGCGGCGTACTTACCATTATAACGGAGACACCGGAAACCATTGACGGAACATGGTTTGGACAACTCGTACCTCAAACTTGCAAGATATGGCACAAACGATTCCCAAGCCATACTCAGATGGCAACGATGCTTAAAGAAGCTGGATTTTCTTTGAAATCATCATTGAAGTCGTTGATGCCATCATATCTTCCAGGATATGGAAATCTTGACGGACCGCTGCATGAATCTTGGAGAAATAATAACTCGTTTTGGAATCTATGCACGGAATCTGAAATTCAGGATATGATTAAACATATAAAGCAAATGAAAAACGAAGGACAACTCAAGACATTTTTTGAGAAACATGATCAAGTGTATAAGGTTGGAGCATGCGAAATTTTTGCAGCTAAAAAAGAAACCTTTTAGGATCATTATTTACTGTAATGATTCATGACTGCATTTTCACAACAGTTTGATGAATACTACATCTATAGATAGATAGATATATAGATAGATAGATAGATATACATGTATTTTTTGTGTGCAAAATACTATAAAAAAGGTTTAGTAAAGCGTTTAATTAAAGTGTAAAATGCTTCTTTGTTCGTTAAAGTATGTATATATGAAGGTAGCAATCCCTGTCAAAAATATATAACCTGCCTTGACGACAAAATTGAGACAATGATGGCGACAATTCAAAACATTTTTCTTATTGCTTAATGCCTTAGTTGATTTTCTTATTTATACTGTAATATAGTTTGTACTTGACAATCCCCCTCCCCCCCAAAAAAAACCAGTTAATGACAAAATGAATTTATTGTATGGGTATAGGGAGTGATCTTGAATATGTTATGTGATTGAGTGTTTTTAGAAATGTAAATATTGCAAGAAGTAATCGGCCTAGGACAAAAACCAACCTTAAAAAATGCAGGGATTACAATATCAAAACAATTCAGGTAAAAACTAAAAATCACAAATTCATAACAAAGACCTTGCTAAACCAAAGTTGCATTATGTTTACTAGATAGATGTTTTAAGTATCCGGTCGAGTTACTTGGTACATGTAATCTGACCGGAAATGTTAAGTTTTGTTTGACTTGTTTTAGCCAAGAACATATCCTTGTCTTTTCCTATTAAAGGATTTCAATAAACGAACCTTTTTTTTTACATTAACATGTAGTATATTACGTCGTTCCATTGGCAATCAACTTTTCATCCAGGCAGCAGTGTCCAACAAAAGTAAGTGTCTCCACATTTCCTTTATTTCAAAAATATCTTCACAAATACATACTGATGTGCTAGTAGTCAAAATTAATCAATCATAAATAGTGTTTTCAAGCTCAATACACTCTTACCAAATTCATACGGTGATCTTCAACAAGTGAATGTAAACAAAACTAATCATAAAAAATGGACTTTTCCAGCTTAATACACTCCTAACAAATAGTTTTAATGATCATTAACAGGATAAATGCAAGTTAAAAGCAAATTTTTTTTTCGCGGCAGGAAGATTGCAGTAAACAATACAATATAACTGATGCAAGTTTAGAAAGAAAAAAAAAGAATAAAAGAAGCAGGAGCTAATCAAGGTCGCAGACACATTACAAAAGACATGTATGACAATCTATTGTTGGCAGTGATTTTGCGAAAAAAATTTTAAAATTTTTCTGTAAAGTACATTTACATGTACTTCTGACTGTTGTGTTAGAAAAATGGACTGCTTTGTATATCAACTGATGCATATCAAACCATTAATAAGTTTCAATCTTTATTTCAATCTCACAAGTGCATATTTCTTAAATGTATGATTGGGTCAAAATCATTTTTTTTATCATATCATTATATATAAGTGCAAGTACGTGTACAGTTTAGAACAAGATTTATACAACAACAAAAAAATAATCCCCTGAATATTATGAATTTAGTTGCAAACACACAAACACAATAGAAAATATAAAATGTCGCATGACATTTACCATGCAAAACAATATTCTATAAATAACAATTTTAGTTATAAATGAACGAGTATAATCATCTAATTACAACTTCAATACCTTTTATATTTCATTTTCATACGGAAATCGTAATCATGCATATCGGATGTAGGAAAATACCCATCAAATTTGATCAAAATGCAATCCTTTTTATCTGTTATTTTAGGAGGCAATCAAAAAAATATAACATGAATACCTGATGTACGAGTATAATCATCAAATTACAAATTCAATACCCTTTTATGTATTATTTTTAGACGACAATCGCAATCATAAATGTACATACCAATCTCGAACCCTTGAATAACTTCTAAGGAGTTATAAGCTGCGAGGGGGTGGTTTAGAGTGCTTAGACTTCCAATCTATACAAAATTTGAATGTATTTACATATTTCTGGTTTTATAATCTATTCAACAAGAGTAATCAAAACGCTTTAAATTCAATGTGAGAAAATGATGATTTAAGAGTTCAATTTTCTATAAGGAGCAACGATTCAGAATGAGCAACGTCACAGATTACAACGAGGTTTCCAAATCCTACGACACCGGAAGAAAGGCCGCAGATGCCCACGTGATTAAAAGCTTGATGGAACACTTTACAGGAAAGGATGTCAAGGTACATGTAGTTATGCTTTGAATATTTGATTACAAGATTATTATTAAATAACATACTTATGTTGTTTGTTTTATGTCTTCAGGATATGGATCTCGTTGATATTGGCTGTGGAACAGGGAATTACTCGGAATACTTCATGCAGTTTAAGCCACAAAGCCTGACCTTGTTTGACGCCAGTGAAGGTATGCTGAACAAGGCCAAAGGAAAGGTGACGACGTCGGCATCATCCAAAACCAAGCTGTCCTTCCATCAAGTGGTCTTACCAGATATGCCTTTCCCCGAAAACTCTTTTGATGCTGGCATGATCAACTTGGTCAGTGTCTTTGATTCTTAAAGATTTGAAGGATTTTTTCTTTTTAAATACATGTTCTGTCCTGAAAATGCAATTTCAATTAATTAACAGGTTTTACATCATCTGGAAGAAAATCCTGATGGGAAATCGTTTCCAAATGCAGCAAAAACTCTGAAAGAAGCGTTCAGAGTTCTGAGACCGGGTGGGATATTGACCATCACTACTGAGACACCGGAAAATCTGGAAGGGAACTGGTTTGCGCACCTTGTACCAGAAGCTACAAAGAGGTGGTACAAAAGGCTGCCAACTCATGCGCACATTAAGAACATGCTTGAAGACGCAGGATTTTATATGAAGTCGTCGTATAAAACATTAATGGCGTCATATTTTCCAGAACAAAGGGACCTGGAAGGTCCTTTGCATGAATCTTGGAGAAATTTGAATTCGTTTTGGGCAATTTGTACGAAGTCTGAAATTCAAAATATGGTGGATAAAGTTACGAAGATGAAAAACGAAAATTCTCTTCGAGAATTCTTTCAAAAACACGACAAAACATACAGTGTAGGCGCTCTTGAAATATTTGCAGCTCAAAAGTAACTTTCTTTTATGTTATCCAGAACTTGAGCAACCAACGAACGTAACATTTATTGAACTAAAACCATGAATCGTTTCTTTTTATTTTCTCAAAGTTGTCAATTTTATCCTTCATGTTTATTATTTTTCACTTATTGTAGAATTTAAAGTTGTTTAAAACATACGTCAACTTAAGTTTTAATGTCTTATTAGGAATATTATAAAGATTAGGAACATTAATAATATAAATTTAATTAATCAGGACTCGAGCGACCAAAATGTGTTCGAAACACGCCTAAGATCAATTAAATGAATTGTTATTTACGTAATACTTGATGTTTGTATCATGTTAAAAAATGGATTCAAAACTAGAATTGTAGCTGAGAAGCAGGAAATTCTGAGTAAATTAATTTTTCAATTTTTTTTTCACTAAAATTATTTTGGCAGCGCTATAATAACAAAAGTTCAGTTTTTATTTATAACCCAAAATAATTTTGCAGATTTTCTTTCGGTTTTATCTCACTTATGGCACATTTTCTTCCTCCTCTTACATATTGTTTTTTATTGGTTTTTTTATTATTTAAGAAGTATTTTATTCAAGTATATAAGAATACATGAATATGATTGAACAGCAGGCACAATGTCTATATATATTCTCTCCTAGAATGTTGATGAGTTATATTCATACCTACAAATAATCTTATGTCATGAAATGCGAAATTTTTTTTAAAATGCTCAAAAGCTCTAATGGACTGCATATCTCAAAAACTACATCATTGGTCTCATATAAATTGTATGCAAGCAAAATAAGGTTAATATAATTAATTTCAATAATTGGTCCGCATGTCTAACATCTAAGAATTTGGCCAATTGTTTCAATTCCCCCATTGTATTTTTATATAAATTTTATTTTTATGCAATGTACATTTGAGCTCGTCATCAATATTTATCCGAATTTGCAAACGAAACAATCATATATAATATGCAGATAAATTAAGTCATTAAAGTCTAAAATAATGATACATATTTATTAAAATTTAGTTACTAAAAATTGGCTATACTTTGCAATATTTTTAACTAATAGAATAATACTTACTTTTTCAGAGTTTGGAATTCAAACTGATTGATTTGGTCTTTTTGCATTTGGGCCTCTCTAATGAGGACTTTGTTGCTTCTTTATATCAAAAATTGAATTGTTTTGTCATTCTGTAAGTTCATCGTAGAAAAATATACACAAACGTGGATCAAAAGATGGATCAAATAAAATACACTGAAGTGCATATTGCTTAAAAGGTATTATTATGAGGGTCTTTTCTCAGTTATGAAAAAAGATTTAAAGTTTTGGAACTTGATAAAACTGTATCACATCGTTTGGGTAATAACTAAGTTATCTTTATATAATTCTTAGCATTTTTAATCAGAAAAGTATTTAAGAGAATTATTGATAGAAATAATCCCGTTTTAAATCTTAAAATTAAAACAATGCATGCAAACAACGTATTCACTAATCTGATTTAGGTCTTATTCTAGAATAATTGAAATAACCACCGATTGTGACATTATATTCTGTTGGATTTTTCCATCAAAGGCAGATCACACAAGTGATATCAAAGTAGAACTATTTTGTGTAAAGACTGTTTTTGAATCGATTTTTATCTAAAGGAATCATACAAAAAATGTTCAAAAGCTACATAAAGAAAAAAGCCACAGGAATCCATTAATTTATACAAGGACACAGAAACATCTTCAGGGTTCCGTATGGAGTGATTTTGCTACCAGTCTCCAAGTGCTGCTTTGGTATGGGATTGAATGAAAGGTGTTTGCTAAAGATATGTTTGTAAGACTGTAGAGGACCAAGATCTGGCAGTGGTCTTTCTAGATGCTTTAGAATATTCTGCATTTCTCGCAACATAGGGGCAATATCATACACCAAGTGTGTTGTGTTCCTACAATATGAAAGCGTTGAAGCTAAGAGATTTTTACTCTGTTAAAATTATTTGACTTTAATTTCAAAAAGTGCAGATCTAACTCTAATGTTTATCAAAATAACGAACAATTAAATATTAAATATTTGTCTTTCCCGAAGCTACAATATATTGCTTAATTGCGGAGCGGATTTGTTTCCATCTTCTTAAGCTAAAACTCTTAACCTTTGTGTTTTACAAATGTGTCAAAATGTCCATTATTCATTAACAATTAACATTTAGTAAATAGCCTCAGAGCATTGTAGGTATTTTGATATTTAAGGTAGTAAAGAATACTAGATAAGTTAAAAATTTCCTATGGTTCAATTTTTCTGAAATTTTTGATATTTTGTTATTTAGAATGAAATCTATAAAAACGTAAAATTTGAAGAAAAAAAATCCGGCTTAACAATTTTTGCTCACATCGCCTTAAATCTACGTGTTGAATTTCCTTTCAGTGATGTGTAAATTTTTACAGCCATTATTAGAATTTGCTATGCGAATAAGTTACTTTTTAAATTTCACAATATTTGTACTGCTATTTATACAGGGGACATATTTGTTACTTACAGACACTGAAATAAATTCGAACTTGTAAGTAAAGGTAATTTCTGATAAAATATAACTTGTCAATCATCTTTAAACGAAAATTTGCAACATTTAAAGGTCTCTAAAAGGACATAGTTCAAATTTCAATAAAATTTAGCAATATGATTGTCATGACCGCGTAATTAAATTGTGTTAGAATAATGAAAATTTGACTGTGGGTTTTAGATTGAGGTTAAAGTATATTTGACAGAGGTGAAAATTGATGAAAATCCTAAATAACGTCATCATATATGACCTTTGACCTTTTGATATGACAATGAAATTTGATGGGCATAATGTCTGAACATTGGTGATGGTTGTATTTAAATTTAAGGTCTTTACTATGAATGGAACACAAGTTACACATTGTTAAATGATAAAAGACTAAATTGCACAAAACTCAGATGAACACCATTCAAATGTTCAAGTAGGTTTCGAAATTATCAAATGCACTGTACCTCAATTTTGTTCTGCCTTGATAAATTTATGGGTATGATTTATATTATTTTTTAAAGATAATGGATTAAAATTAACCTTTACAGAATATTAAGCCATTATTTTGTGTATTTCCGAAAATATTTCAAAAAATTAATTTCAGGGGTGTTTCGTACTACATGTACCTTAAAGAGGCTGGGTGGTCCCTTAAATACCCATTAGACCTCCCTTAATTTGTATGATTTGTTAAGCTAAAGAATATTGTTTTGTAAAGAAAAAATCCTTAAATCCTTTAAAGGACTATATATGATATTAGTCAAATTTGGCCCCCATATTTCGCCATTTTTAAAGTGTTTCAGGTACATTAAATTGTTGTGTTATTTTGAGTTGATATAAAATATATTTTTCACCTATTTATTTGATTTAGTTGCACTCACTGGCAGTACATGACGTCAGAAGTGACGCTATTTTTATACTGCAATCAAAATCGGTCAAAAATTGACATCTTTCTTATCTTTTTTCGAATGGAAATATAGAGCGACGCTTTGAACAAGAACAACCTTTTTGTCACTTATAAGTACTGGATAGATACATCTTTGGTGAAAATATTTTGTTTGTTCAAGCAATCGCTCAATGTTTTCTAAAAGAAAAACTGCTTGAAAACAAGCCGTTTTATGCTAAAAATGCAAAATAGCGGGAAAAGGTAAACTTTATGATGTCATATTTTTAAATTGTGGGCACTTTGTTCAAAATGAAAATTATGAATAAACTTCAAATGTATACCTGTACAAAGAAAACAAAGAATTACAGTAAAATGACGATGTTCATTTAAGGGGGCCATTTTAGGCTCAAACCATATAAAGTCCTTTGAGTATCTTCCTATATCTTTATACAGAGCTGTTTTTCTAAATAAGATCAATGCAGTATAAAAATGGCTTCGACCATCCTACCCTCCATGGCTAGCGAAGATGCCCACCCTCTCGAGTGCTTCGGCATTGTTCGAATGCAATATGCCGCATCGTTGTTAGTGAGTGATAAAGTCGTCACATGACCTATGATCACTTTGACATGATTATGGGAGACCCGATTTTCAAGTGTTTTTTCAGTTTCCATAAAATCACTTGAAGTATCATGCTGAAGGTACCCGTACAATTTTTCAATAGCATTTCTATTTATAGAATCACTCGTAACAAGTATCGATGGGCGAATGGGCTTAAATGGTGGTTCATGGAGATGTTTCAATATTTTGGAAATTCAAAAATAATGGCGTGTACTCTCTCCATTATTATTCTTTATTTACGTTTTTCCCTTCGTAGACCATGCAAGTTCTGCTAGTTTCTAGTTCTTTAAGCAATTCATGTAATAATGGAAAATATCGACCAGCTCTTGGAAAAAGTGTGGATAGTATGCAAACATTAATTTATAGGAACGGTTTTTAGTTAAAGAATTTCCTCTCGTGATATTACATCATGTGTAAGTCATTGACAAGCTTAAACGTTAATTTACACTAAAAATTCAAACAGCAAATTTTGTTATCTATTGTAATAGCAAATTGAAAATAAAACTGTTTAATTACCCGGCGCCCCCCCCCCTAAAATTTTCAAAATAAAGTTAAATCATACTCCTTCTGGCAAAGAAAATGTACACATTACAAGTCTTAATTATCAACCTTTTAGAAACTCATGGGATTTCTCTACATTAGACTAATTTCAACAGAGTAGTATGAAGAAGTATGAAACCGTGGGTTCAATTGTGTAACGTACAGTAGAAAGCCCATTTTAGTTACGCTCTCCTCGGGTTTAAATGTGACCAGTCACCCACTTATAAGTAATTGGTTATACTAGCTTGTGTTTATAACGACTCTTCCATGTGATACAAACTGACATCGTTATCTTTTTTTAAACTTCATTTACATCGTCCCATTGAACAAGATTTTTTTAAACTGATTAATTTACAGCCATTCGTAAGGAAAAAATAAGGAATTCTTATATTTCTGCAAGGCATATGATTTTGATGAGATTGCTGCAGGTCTCTTTAATCTACAAACCTTTAAAATTGTAAACAATTGTTTTACTTTTAAGTATAATCAGGAGAAGAAATATCACAAAGGTCTAAATTTGAACACTTCATTTTAACCCTACAAAATTTCTAGAATCCAGGAGCTTCCGGGGGCTTCGCCACCTGGACCCTCATAAAAATAAAAGGAAATGTTTCTTTACATTTCTCCAAGGCAGAGGTTTATGATGGGATTACTGCAGTTCTTAAATCTCCAAACCTTTAAAAATTGTAAACAATTTTTTTTAATTTTTAGTATACTCACGAGAAGAAATATCACAAAAGTCTAAATTTGAAGACTTCATTTTTACCCTACAAAATCTCTTGAATCTAGGACCCCCACCAAGGCTTTGCCCTGGACCCACTGGGGGCCTCCAGGCGACCCCCAGACCCCTTGCCTAAAACTGGCGCCCCCTCTGACTTCAAATCCTGAATCCGCCCCTGGGCTAGTTTGTATATTTTGTGCATAAAAAAGAACAAGGCAAATCCCAGACATATCTGGCAAAAGGAAGGGTATAATTTTGCAGGATGAAATTCAAGATATCTGTCAAGGGGAAGGGTATAATTTTAAAGGAAGAACGTTTCAAAGTACCAACATGACTAGAATGATATATATCATTATTTTTTCATAATTAGCACAATTTTGATTTACAAAATGGAAAAAAAAACAGGTGGAGGTTTTGGAGTATATGCCACCTGAATTACATGTTCTTTGAATCTTGTTTGAATATACAAAATACAATTCAATTTGATATTTTGATAATATTGCAAGGTGAATTATTCAATTAGATTGCAAGTACCTAATAATATTACCTAAGGTTGTAATAAAAAAGGAACATGCTTGCTGGGAATGAATTTATTATTTAAAGGTAAAGTAAAGGATGACTAAAATTTACCTAACTTTAAAGCTGAATCTGTAGTATGAACAAATGATAATCGAACTTTTTAAGAGTTATCGAACATTGCTAAGGATTGGACAAAGTTAAGCTTTTTCATCGGTAATTTTCCAGCATAGTTTCGTGGAAAATATTTATAACAATAACTTTGGTTCAATTGTATTGCGGTGCCCAATAGCATGTCACCTATAGGAATACGTGGGTTTGATCCGTCAATGCCCCATTTAACAGTTTTACATGAATCTTAACTTTTCATCGTTCTTCAATTCAAACGTGAAAATAATTTTGAAACGCACGTTCACAATTTATTATTAAAACCAATTTCTTGTTTGCGATGGTATCACTGCTTTGCAATTTAGAAGGATATGGATTTCACAATTTAGAATACATTAACACATGCACTACAAACTTGTGCTTGTATATATATATATATTCATTTTACATGCAATGAGACATTGTCTGTCCTTCAGACGTGATGTCGTGGTGTTTGTATTACATAATTCAGTCTAAAATACGATACTTAAGACTCTTGACAGAGATAAAACACTTTATACAAGTTCGTTTACGTAGGATGTTTATCAAATATTGATCCTACTTTCGTGTGAACTTTAGGTGAGGCCTATATAATTAAAGATAGATGAAGTTTTTTCTAAAAAGATTTTGATTTATCTAACCTTTTTTTGAGTATTCAATGTAAATAAACAGTAGGTATGTCTCGTTCATTTGAGAAAGGAATTCTTAAAATGCATCATAATATCGTGTGCTTTGTAGTGCTGAGAGAGTTGGCTTAATGTAATTATTTATTTCAAATTATTTTCTTATTCAAATACTGGTAAATAGTTAAAATGTGGTCTTACAGAAACCTGAGATTAACATATGTAGAAGTCTGTGGTAAACGATCATGCAATTCTGAAAATATATAACATTTAGCTGTGAACTCTGTAACGTGTTTTATAACCGAACTTTCGCTCTAAATTAAGCTTCTGCTTAACCAAGTACTAGTCCACTGATAAATGTGTTGTATGTCAACATAAAACAATAAAAGCAGAAAGAATTTTGCTAAATTAAAGATAACTAGTTGAACAACCAATTTTCGCTTACGATAATATACGCTTGACATACATGTAGTACATCTACGTACATAACTGTTATTTTAAAAATGTTCTCGCGCAATAAACTTAACGCATTTAATCTTACAGGGGTTTGCCCTACGGTCCATGAACTTGACATTGAACGATCTTATCAGTTTTCAATGAATGATGTGTTACAATACCCGCAACGTTATTTTTTTACAATCCTATCCTGTCGTGTATCACTCCCATCGTATCGTGTGTGTATACTGATCTGTCGTGGGTTAATCCTATTCTATCGTGCATAAATCCTATCAGATTTATCGTTCAATTTTAACAGCTGTTCCGTTTATCCTGTCGTGATAATCGTTTCGTGCCTTTTCATAAGCAAGTAACTTTATTTCAAAGTTACAAGTCGTTCAGTGCTCCGTATACGATAATTTATCAAACAAGTCTATCAAGCATTCTATCACACTAATTTCTAAATTCCTTAGATAAAAATTAAACAAGATGTTACATGTAAATCATATCTGTAAGCAATGGAAATGACAAATTAATCCAAACAATCGAAGTTCTTAGCAACACAGTAGCATATTTATGTGTCGAATACATTAAATCGTACGCTGTGTGTATATCTGCGTTGACACTTATTTGTTATATAATTCGTTGTTTTTGCATCATTTTTTTTTTTTACAGAAACAAAGGAATTTATGAAAGATTTTATATTTATTGATAACAAGAGTTGCATTTTAATCGAATCCGCTATCTGTCGTATGATTTGATCTCTGGATGAAATGTTCGAAGGGATCGGCTGGTAGCGAGAATTTAATAACAAAGAATTCTGCGTATATCTTGATTCGCACGTATTCTTTATAAAATTCTTCCATTATCAGGTTAATCGTGAAGAACATTAACGCGATTATAAGTTTATCATAAACAACGTTTATCCTTTCCTATCGTGAATCAACCCTATCTAATCTTAATCATTTAATAAACCCCTTAAAATCACACTAAGATTATAGTGATCAAATTTGCAATTTATTAAATATGCAGTATGAGTATAATAGTTGGATGGACTACCTTCATATATCGGTCCCTGTAAGCTTCCTCACAAAATTGGGAGGGTGGAGAGCATTGAAGCGTAACATACCTTCATTTTAATTAAACTATAATCGTCCAATTCTTAACAGTGTAATTTATATTTTAAAAAGTATAATCAAATATGTATCGTGAGTTCTAATTTATACAGATATTTTGTACTGTTTCTGTGTGATTTACACCGTTTAAATCATTTTATAATTTGATTCATTCAACATATATCGGCTTTAAATAAAAGATAGATAAAATGTGACAGAATAAAGTAGTTGGTGTATATTACATATATTTAAAAAATAAAGAATTTTGCTATTGTAGATTTTACGCAAAAAAGAACACCAAAGCGGTCTCTTTAATTTTGGATTATATAGTAAAGCCACAATTTTTGGGTCAAAGGGATATCTAATTGGCTGAATAACTAGTATATGTTCTATTCGAGACTTGTAGACAATTCGTTTGGCTGAATAACTTAATGTTTAAATGTTTTAATCAGATGATGATTTTATCTTTAGGTTAGACTTTGACCGGACCTATACATATATATTTGTATGCATGTACAGATATTTAAAGCGTTTGCATAGTAGTATAAGAAAGTATAGCATTACGATTCGGGAGGTTATTTACTATTTATATCTATGTTATTCTTTGTACCACTTTTTTTTATCATAAAACCATAGCCTTTCATTTCACACGCGGATTTGTGAAGATTTTTGCTTATGTATTCCCATTTTTGACTTTGAATCCCTCCGTTGCCCAAGCATTGCCCAAATATTGGCCCAGGGGTCAATATTTAAACAATTTAGAATCTTTACTATATGTACGAGTAATAATTAGACTTTCTGGTGCAGTGGTTGTTGAAAAATGGACTTTAAGGAAATCCATGCATTCTTGTCATACACTGTACTTAGAAAAGATATTGTTCTTTCTTTATTGTATTTTTATTTCCCTTTCCATAAGGATATTTTGTCCCAAGTTTTGTTGAATTTCGCCTAGTGGTGCTAGAGCTGTAAAAATAGTAAGACACATGGACGAACGTCGGACAGCAGCTGAGGAGTAAATTTCGCGCCAGAAAAACTAACAAGCCATTCTTTACTTATATGGTTTATAACTCCACCTTTGCAAAAATATTTGTCATTTATATAATGATTTTTATTATTTATTTTATTGTTATCGTTTCAAAGCAATATAAATGTGGTTCATTGAATAAATGACCTTTAATGCAATCCTTCTGTCAATCTATGTATGGTTTTGACAATTATGAACAGTTGTTGTTAACATAATTAAATTTCATAAAACAAAGTCTGTTCATTTAGCAGTCCACAGCCAAATCACAATTCAATATCTAAATTCACTTTGTCTGCGTATGATTAAGTATATATATTGTTTAACGTATGGAATTTCCAATGGTAAATAATGTTTATACGTTGTTGTTGTTTTTTTTTATATACTTTTGGGGTTTATATCCATGGATTATATTGAGATTAATCGAACTTTAGCTACAATGGGAACAGGGATAATACTGACTACTGAGAGAGAGAGAGAGAGAGAGAGAGAGAGAGAGAGAGAGAGAGAGAGAGAGAGAGAGAGTCTACAAATTTCTAGAAACAATTAAAGAGTGATTATATGTAGATTATATAAATACATGTATGATAATCCACTTATGATTTTGACATTAGTCGAACTCGAAATTCAAATCAATATTCTTCATTTTTTCTGCATATATCTTGTCAAATGTTTCATTCATTGCTACTGTGAAATAGTTCTTCCAATCTCCAATTTCACCTGCAAATAAAAGAGTCATTTAAAATCGAAATTAACACCGTTCCGTGTTCAACACATGGAAATAATTTTTATTAAAGAAGTTTGCATTGTGCAACGCACTTTCAAAAATAGAACACATTGTGACTCGTTGAATTAAATTAATAATATATAGAAATAAAGAAAATATGACAGTTTTACTGTTAAATTCATTTGAATCATTAAATCATCAAACTGTTTTTAGATTGTTAATTATATCAGAATTGAATTGTTGAATTGAATTGAATTTTTATCAATATATTGAGTAAATATTTTTATCAAACTAATATCAATTAATTCGTAAAAAAAAAAAAAAATCTATATTATTTCAAGAATAATTAACGTTTTCATTTGACATTGAATATCAAATTTAATTAGATATATACACATTTGATGATCTATATTTAATTACCTTTTCTATAAATGGTAGGATGTTCATTCAAACTTATGGATCGCATGATCTCCGACAATGCAGTATCATTTCTCACTGTTTTATCAGCAGCTTTTAAGTTGTCAAAACTACACTTCTCTGCTATTTCATTGAATAATGGGTCCACATCTTTTACACCTAGGAATTCACCCAATCGTTTGAGTTCCCCGATTGTATTCTGTTTAAAATGAAGTTTATTTAAGCTTAAAATGTTCAAGTAATAAATATTTCCAAATCATCTTTGTTTACAATGTTTATCTCAATGCTGATCTTAGTTTTGAAGTGAGATTTGGAGTTACCAAATGAATACAGGGCTCAGGGATTTTTGTTTTTGACATATTTTGTAGATTCTTGCTTTAACGCGAGGAATTAATATTCATGTAAAATTGCTGGAGTTAAAAATGTTGATTTGATTTCCTGAGAGTTCTGAACTATATGATAAAATGTTTGAGCAAACGTTTGGTACTCGTGATTTGATAAAAATCGGTCTTAAAGCGGAATAAGTTCTCTAGTCAAATAAAGAATCTGCAGTAGACGTACATCGGCATTGTATTGGCTAAAATCCGTCTTTTACTATTTGCAGATAAAAAAAACCCCCAATGAAAACAGTCAACATGTTTGTCACTTGACATTTGTTTTTTCTACAACTATATTTTTTTAGCACTTTTTCAAAAACTTTTTAACATTGCTGTTTATTACTTATATTTACGTTTGAAAAAGGCAAATCGTTCAACACTTTTAAGATTACTGTGTTTTAATGTTTACAGTAATGCAACTGTTAAACGATAAGCGCTTGTGGTAATTATTATGACGTCTTTAAAAAGTTCACACAGAAATTAACGCTTTCGCTATTCTGTAGGTTCATATAAGGAACTTGCAAGCATATTTTTGGAATTAAACAAAAATATAAACGAGCATGTTTACATGATTTTAAATTGTAGGCTAACATCTAATTTTCAAAATTTGGCTAAGCAATAAAGATATACGCAAGTTCAAAACTGTCGTCATTTTACATTGGGAACTAGATAAAAGTTGTGAAAAGTCAGATTACACGTGATAATCTTCCTTAACTGACTTGCAAATGACATCGTCTGTTTAAAAAAGGAAAACTACTAAATTCTAAAATGATTATAATCATGTATTTCTCTCTTCTTTACAATTCAATTAATGAAAGCTTATATATAGATACGTACGTACTTTTTCAAAGCCAACAGTAAAATTTTGCATGTTATTGCTTACTCTTTTCAGTGTTTCGTATTGTAACATGATGATTTGGTCTTTTCGCTTTTGCACCTCTCTGAGGAACCCTCTGTTGTAATTAAACCAGCCCCCGTACATTGCATCTAGATAACAAGAATTACTCATATTTCATGAAAAATGATCGCTTAAAAATCAAAATATTATATTATGAATTGCTTTTTTAAAAACTAATATGGTTGGTATCATGGTCAAATCCAGTGAAATCACAAGCTTTTAAGAATGTTTGAACAAGTTACAACAAAACGTACATACAATAGTGATTATAAAATAAAATGTTTTTATTTTCATCTTAAAGACGTTTGTGGCAACGCACTTCCAAAAATTTACGCACTTTGAAAAAAAAATTCAAAGTGCGTTAAATTTGGGACAAAATCAACGCACTTTGAAAATTGTTTTTCAAATTGCGTTAAATTTGGGACCAAGCCATCACAGTTTGCAATTTTTTTTTCAAAGTGCGTTATGACTGTACATCAACATTTTTTTTTTATCATCAAGACACTTAAAGCACTTTGAAAAAATGTATAAATCACTAAATATGGACTTACATGTAACTATTTATTGTTTATTTTTCTTTGTAAACACTGTTTAATATGGTCTAGCATCATTGGAAATAGGGAGGGGGCAACCAAGGATACAGTACAATTGATGATAAGATATTTATATTAATTACTTGAAGAATGCATCTGCTTTATCATTTCTTCCAAAACATCATATCAATTCCATAAACATATATCAGAAGGATTCTAAACATAATCCCATTTCTCAAATTCAAACCAAATAAATTATTTCTATATAAAGAGTAAAATAGTTACATGTACAGCTAATAAAATATATCAACTCAAAAATAAGCATTTGAGCCTGCAATTTTTTGCATCAATTTTCAAAAAAATATATTAGCATTGTATTTGATATACTTTTTCATTAATTTTGTTCATAAGCTTATAAAGGCCGTATATAAATCAGCTTGTGTGTCCCTCATAATCATTTTCTTTTCTCTTTAGAGAGTATTTACAAAGTAAAAAGATACTTTATTTGGAAGAGTGGCTGCCGACTAATTGGTGCAATTCATGTGATTTTTTTTATATACAAATCGTAACTAACTTTTGAACTATATTTCTTCATGTGTAAAAAAAATCATAGCGCGTAATTTTTTAAAGTGCGTTGTAACAGACTTTCTAAACACTAATAAAGCTGTTTTGGAACTTGGAAGTATTAAATCGCATTCAAGGGTAAAAAAATATCTGATTTATCTACCAATATCTATTTAAACACGACTCATTCTTAAATAAGAAAAAAGCATGCAATAGGTATTTATTATTTCATCTTAAGATAATACTAATTTTAGAATGTAGGCCCTATAAGAAAAATATTATAGTTTTATAAAATGTAGAACGGAATTTCTAAAAAAAAAATCGTTTGTGTATAGAGGGTCAATGATATAATTAATTGGTAAATAACTCACCTTTTCCCAAATAATATTCAGGTAAGAAATATTCAAATGTTTCCTCGCGTAAAAAGCCGCAGGAATGCATTAATTCAAACAGTGAAGCGGCACTATCCTTAGGATTCCGTATGACGTATATGATTTTGCCACCGGCCTCCAAGTGCTGTTTTGGCAGCCACTGGAATGGAAGGTGTGTGCTGACAATATGATTATAAGACTGTAGGGGTCGGAGATCTGGCAACCCTTCTAAGTAAGTGGCCTCTCTTGACACTGTGCAATACTCTGTCTTTCTCGTAAGCAACATATGAGTGAGTTCGTACACCCAGTGTGTTCCTACAACGGAAAAGTGTTTTAGTCAATAGGTTGTTCCTCTGTTTCAATCCTTTCTGATTCAGACTGTTTAAACTGATTTGTCCTATGCATTATACATAAAAGAAATACATAATTATGCTTAATTCTATCTTATTATACTGTAGTTTCCTAATTAAATGCGAGTAATTAATATTTGCGAAAAATCGCGAGAAGCGCTCATCGCGAATTTGAAAAGTTCGCTTTTAATTTCTGGGAGTCGAGAACTATAAGAATTTTCGATAAAAGTTTCGTGTTCGCGATTTTATATTCTCTCTGATAAAAATCGGGAGAATTGCAGAATTAAGTACTCGCGTAAAATTAGGAATTTACAGTATTATTATTATATCAATCCTAAATTCTACAAATATATTCAAACACGAATTGAAAAAAAAAATCGGAAACAAAATTTGGACTCACAGTGTAGATACGCTATCTTTTATTATTATTTATACTTAAGGAAATATTTGAGAATTATATGGTTGATGATTCATCAATAGGTTGACAAAGCAATGATGTAGCTACTTTCTATCTATATTTATCTAGTTTAGTTTTGGGCTTATGAATTAGGTTTATTCGGCCACAAATTACAGTGTTAAATATATTGTTTTAAATATAGAAAAAAAAGTTTATAAAATAAATATAATTATATAAAATTTATGAACCTTTTTTTTAATTAGATTCAAAATGTAAAATTCAGAATTTTCATTTTCTAGGAAAATTATTTCGGAACATATCATTATTTTGTGATTGTAAGATTCAATATCAATAAAAATTATTGAATATAACATATTAAACAATTTTTAAACGACCTTTTGAATTCTTCTCTATGTAAAAGCTGCATACATTATAATAAAGATAAATATAGTGGCATACAGTAGGGTACAGTGCAGGTCAGTGCCTTGTGCAGTGGCGTTCAGTGGGGTACAGTGGAAGTCAGTAGGACTGTACAGTGGCTTAAAGTGGGATACAGTGCTGGTCAGTAGAAATATACAGTAGGGTACATTGGAAGTGAAAGCTACAGTGAGGTACAGTCAATGTACAGTAGATGTCAGGCAATAACAGTCAATTTTCAGTGGTGAGTTCAGGACCAATAAGATGAACAGAAGGACACAAGTGAAGGTCCTTAAGCGTTTCCGTAGTTTTGTAAATACATTTTACGTCAATATCATGATCGTTCAGTTACACAAAAACTTTAGATTACAATGTTAATTTTAAGAAATATTATCCAACACATGATATAGTCAGCTAGAATAGGTTTTTTAAGCCTTTTTGTATTGGGTTTGGGGATGTTTTTCCTCTAATGTTTGAAAGTTTTACATTAAAATGTTTTGCAAAAATAGCACCTGTATCACAATTCTGTGTTGTTTTTAATTGTACGGAATAACATATAAGGTTTTGTAATTACCTGCTCTAGGATATGTAGCCAGAACCACTGCATCCGGACCGAGCTTTAAGTCTTGGATATTTTGTATCACTTTTCCAGAATTTTCATAAAATGTCGCTAATTTGGGTAAGCTAACTCCTTCAAAAACTGGACAGTTCAGATTATTAACATCTATATCCTCCATCTTAAACTGCACACGACGTATGTCTAAGCATAAGCCTCGCCAGTTTTCTTTGGTCTCTGATCTAAGCAATCAGACACGTATATGATAAAGTTGTGTTTAACCTGATTGCAGAAACGGATTTTAACGGCCGTGATGTGTATATCTTGGGTTTATTAGTGTTGGCATTTTTGTTTCGTTATTTTAATTGCATATCCTGTTTCTTTGTAATGAGTTGACCTGATCTTTTCATATATATGCATTCATTAAAAATATAGTCATCGCTAGCGGGGAATAATGCTGATGGAAGTTGTTCATCCGTTTAGGCGAGGTCCAATAGATTCTGTCACCTACTAGTATTATTTAAATGACAATAAAACGTAAAGCAATTTACGTAGATAATTTAGATTTTTTATTTCCTTGTTCTGTCAATGTCTTGTGGTTTCAAAATCCGGTGTGATGTGACGTTCCGTTAGAGAACTCCCGTCCCGCGCCCACAAACTTTATTTGACAACAATATTTTTGCAATATATTGCCCAGAAAAGAAAATATATCAAAATACTTATATCAATAAACATGCATGCATGAGTGCATGCATTTTCATCTTTCATTGTTTAAATTTATTTTTCGGGTTGATTATAATGATCAAATCTCATGAAAAGATTAATTTTTCAAAATATTCGATGAATATGAGGTCATTATACTTTCAGTAGGGAAGGGAAGTTCGGGTAGGGAAAGCAAAATACTGAACAACTTGTAATGCTTTGCAACGAACGTCGCATTAATCGAATATTTCACGGTATCTCTATTTATACTGAGCGCGAAAGCGCTCGTGCCTGAAATAACCATTCTTGAAGTAAACGAGATTTTACGTAAGCTATCTGAAATAAACAATGTTAAAACGTAAAGAAATAAATATAACCCATTGCAATAAAGCCTGACTATGGGGCATTGGGGCAAAATGTAGCATATATTTAATCGAAAATGGGGACTGTTAAGGTCAGATTACACGTTCCTCAATTTTATATAACTTTCTCCAGGAATTTGTTATAGATTAACTACTACTTTGACACGTCTCCTTGCAAATAATTAGGGTATCTTAACAGCATTTGTGCAAGACACTACAGTATGCAATTTCCCATATAACCTTATTGAAAATACACTTGAATTGCTGATATGAATTTATTTGGAATATATATATATATATATATATATATATATATATATATATATATATATAGCTTTAGTCATTTTAAAAATGATAATAAATAATAATTTATTTATTTGGTATCATGCATATCATATTATATATTATTGAGATGCTAAATAATGCTCGAGGAACGTGTCTTCTGACTGTAAATGTAAAACTAATATCAATTTGAGGCCAGGTGGATTTTGGAAAATAATTTTTTTTGTTAGAATATTATCTGAGTATAGCAACATGCTGCAACTGTTGCAAAGCCTTCTAATGAGCAGCCATTTTAAAACATTTTGGTGGGTTTTTTAAAATTCTGGGTTTTTTTTTGTTTTGTTTTGTTTTTCAGTTTATCTATTTTTGTGGTCTTTTTTTGAATTCCAATAAGAATATCCTTTTTAAAAGTAGAGATCAAGCCATGAACAGTATATATGATCAATGCTAATTATATTCATCCACCTTCATATCCCGCATGAATCACCAAGAAAGCATTTTATTGTTTAAATATGTACATTAGTCATATATTATAAGAAGAGAAAAATGCTAAGTTCAATTGATAAATATAATTAGCATTGATCATATATACTGTTCTTACTTGGAAAGGGCGCAATGTAATGGGCTCAAATATTGCTCGTGTTTCCTTTCTTATATATATTGTTTTACTTTTTTCTAAATTTTGGATATGTAAATCAAGTTAAATATTAAATAAACCTAATATGTGCTGTCAGAGGTGAACGGTTTTTTTTGGAAAGATCCGAGACCTGCATTTGATTTAACATAAGTATGTATTCTAGTTTTAAAATATTTCTTTGCATTATTTTGCCTGCATGTGTTGGCAATTCAAATTCAATTAATGGCAGATTTTTTTTGCAATATTTTTTCTGACATTTCGCTGAAAATCTTTTATAATCTGTCGCAAGGTATTCACACAGCACATTTTCTTAAATTATTCAAAATTTATAAATACCCGAGGGTTTAAACGAGGTTCATTCAATAGTATGAAAAAATTCCAAGATTTCTCTTTCGGAACGCCCCATCTAGCTTGTCAGGTTGTATACATGTACAAGATTAAAAGTGAAAAGTCTAGAGGGATTTTGCTTTGCAAGCGAGATGAGAGTACCCGGATGATAACGTTTAGAAATTATGAGGCATTCCAATTGACTTCCGAATGGATAAAAGATGTCAACATTTCCCATTATAAATCTCCATAAGTAATCTGTTTTTCTTCCTGTGAATTTTTCCGAGTGAAAAACGAAAATGTGATCATGAAGATATCTTGGATATTTTCCATTTCATCGATTTCAATTGAATTTTTGTTTCACAGGTATGTGTATTTTTATTAAAAATCGTCCAAATGTGCTGCATAAATATTTTGGGGCAGACTATGTGAAGTAAAACAGTAAAAATGATTTGAAACACAGTTGATGTAAATTTTATCATATGTTTCTTTTTGAAGATGACATGATGTTTTACTGCTGATTGATACTTTGATTCTGATTAATTGTGTGACATTGATCAACAACAAACAGAACTTCTAATCTATAAGGGTGAAATTTATACGGTACATACAATTTATTGTCGTCACTTCAACCGAAGAACCGATGCCACTAAATTACTTAGTTCTATAGTAAAGCATCGAAGTTCACTAATTATAATGTAATAGAAGTGTAAACTTTTATTCCAACATAAACATGGTTGTCAACATATTACCCATCAAATCTGCATTAAACTTTTAAACACGATATTTTGGCCATAAACTACCAATAATTAAAAAAACAAATTAGGGGTAAAATTTGAATATTTATCTATGCCTTTTTGCATCGATGTTCGTTTAAAGCTACAAATGGTCACAACCAAGCACCCGTCTTCGTCATGCGAGACAGCTTTGCTTGGGTAGAGAACCTTAAAACTTCATATATATCTGCAGGTTGTAAAGATGGCATACAACGTCTTGTCAGTGACTTAATATATAATTCTTGTCTGAAGTTGTTAGTATAAGAGCATATGAGCATAAAATGTATTATTACAGTACCCGCATTGTTATTTTTTACAATCCCATCCTATTGTATCGTGTATCAATCATATCGAATTGTGCGTGTATACCGTTCTATCGTGCGTTAATCCTATCCTATCGTGCGTTAATCCTATCAGGTTTGTCGTTCAATTTTAAAAAGAATATTTCGTTTATCCTGTCTTGTCTTTTCATAACCAAGTAACTTCATATCAATGTTACCAGTCGTCCAGTGCGCAATATACGATAATTTATCTAACAAGTAAGGTACCATTCTATCCAGCATTTTATCATACTAAATATCAAAATAAACAAGATGGTACAGTCATGTAAATCATTTCTGTAAGCAATGTAAATGAAAATTTAATGTAAACGATCGAAGATCTTACGAACAATGTAACATATTTACTTGAATGTCGATTATGTTAAATCGTGCGCAGAGTGTATATATAATTCGTTTTTATGCATCTTTTTTTCGTACAGAAACTAAGGTATTTATGATAGATTTTAAACTTATTTAGAACAAGAGTTGTATTTTAATTGAACCCGCCATTTTCCGTGTGATTTGATCTCGGGCTGAAATGTTTGCTGCGATCGGCAACGATGTTCAGTAGTGAAAATAATGCTAACGATACAGATAATTTATTGATCATTTAAGCTCATAATTTTTGTTAATACATTTAAACTAATCATTTTCCTATATTCTATTAATGACCCAGCGAGTTTTAGCAACTCGGCATTCGTTAATAACAAGAAAATTTGCTTATATCTTGATTCGTACGTGTTATTTATCAAATTCTGTCGTTATCAGGTTAATCGTGAAGATCGTTTAACGCGATTATACCTCTATCATGAACATCGCTTATCCTTTCCTATCGTGTATCAATCCTATCGTATCGTGCGTGTATACTGTTCTATCGTGCGTAAATCCTATCCTATCGTTTATCTTGTAAAAATTAACGTTGCAGGTAATGTATGCATCTCTACATTAAAGGCTTAAATGCCTCAATTTAAGCATGCAAACTTTCACTCTTAAGCACATATGTCTACTTTCCCAGTTCAACTCATAGAAGTCATTGGTAATAGTGGGATAAAAGGGTTTCTAAACTTGTTAGGGGTGTTCAGGGTGATTTTCAGATTTGAATCGAAAAATTATATTACTGTTGTCTACTGTATTATACACTATTGAGTTGTAAACAGTGTGTGTGTATCACCACTAGAGGTAAACTACAGGGATAAACTAATAACTAACAATAGGCAAAATTAGCCAATTTTATATAAGTAATGCATCAATATATATAATACAAATGTTAAGTGTTCCATTTCTAAATCAAACACTAGACAAAATCGATATCCAATGCAACATTCTTCATGTTATCTGCGTATGCCTTGTCAAATGTTTCGTTCATTGCTACGGTGAAATGATTCTCCCAGTCTCCAATTTTACCTGAAAATTAAAATTGGCCAGGTTTTAGTGTTTGGTTGCTTTAATTGTGTAAAAATTAATTGTAATAGAGATAAACGATCCAATTTCATCTTAAATTATTTAGGTTCACTAATTATATGGGAGTCTTGGTTTGTGACGGAATAAATTTATAAGCTGATGCCTTCGTTTTCTTCCAAAAGATTAATTCTAATATTGCACATTGTCATATTACAGTGACCAATAAACTGAAAAGAACCCAATAATGATACATGATAAAATACACACGTACACCCTATATAAATGCATTAAAAAACATACCACATATCTTATTATTTTCACGAATATTTAATCTTCGCTCTTTTAAAATCAATTTAGCATCGTAAAAATATGCAGAAACTATATCCGGTAAAAATTGCAATAAGAAACTTTTTAAATCGAAAAAAAATGACATGCAAATTGAAAAAAGTCACATATTAACTGCATTTTCGTAAAGTTTGTGCCACACAAAAAACCCCTCTGGACAAACGGTTTTCTTTTTCACCTTTTCTATATACGGTGGGATTTTTCTCCAGATGCACGGCATTTAAAATATCCGACATGGTTTCATCATTTCGCGCGCTTTTTTCAGCGGTTTTAAGGTTGTTGAAGCTACACTTGTCTGCTATGTCCTGCAGCAATGGGTCCGCATCATTGACGTTTAAGAATTTGGCCAATCTTTTGAGTTCCTCTTTTGTATTCTGTTTAAAATGGTGTTCATTTGAGCTCAAAATGTTCAAACTTTTTAATTTGCGATATTAATTGTCTACCATGTTTAAAATAGCCACATTAATATGTCAACAGTTAAATTAGTTAAATTATAAAGTAGATACAGAGCACAGAAATCTTTGTACATGTAATATTAAAAAGGATGGTGACATACATTTGTTTACATTGGATACACGAATGCAAAGGTTAAGGTTTCTTCTTAAATTATTTTTTCATTACAGTGTATTGTATTTGAATATGGAGATGAATACATTTGAAATGTTGTTCACGTCTGTCCTCATTCTTTTGTTTAGATTATTAATCTTTTCAGCAACTTATTTGTTAACAAGAACAGAACACGCTATATACAGAACCCACAAGACCCAACCAAACAGAAATAAACCCAAACAAAACCCTGGGTTTACTTTTGCAGTTTACTCTGGATTTTCTCCGGGTGTACTAGAGTAAACCCAGAGTAAACCCAAAGTAAACTTAGAGTAAATCCAGATTGGAAACAGAGAGTAAACTCCGATCAGACTTATACCCCTGACGACACATGTGTTTTTGATAACATCTGCCACTTTGATTTTCTTGATAATTTTCAATTTAAGGAAGGAATTTGGGAATTCTAGTAATACAAGATTTATTTCTTTGAAATTTAGGAGTATTTTATTTGATATTTATTCATATAGATACATTGAAATAGATTGAACAGTTGGCAATATGTCTATGCATGTATATAGTTACTCCTATATTTTTCTATGCTATGAAATAAATAAAGTTTGCTTTTAAAAATAAACAATTTTTCTAATTAACCTTAGGATTTTAGATATCATTGCTTACTCTTTGCAGTTTTTCGTATTGCAACATGATGATTTGGTCTTTTCGCGCTTCCGACTCTCTGATGAACGCCTTGTTGTAATCAAACCAGCCGCCATACATCACCTCTTAATAACAGAATATAACACACATAATATGAAGAAAGAAAGAAACGTTGCATTTGAAAATATTCTGGAGTCTGAAGATAATCCAGTGAAGTTCGAAGTTCAATTTAAGAATTTAAACCCATACCTTTTAAATCTATTATAAAAATCTTTTCGGGGGAAGGGGGATTCTTACACTGGGTCGTATGCTGACTGATGTTTTTCATACTTCTTGTTAGACCACAATTAATCACCTAATTGTCTACGGGTTTTTCCGTTTTTCCCGATTACGACAAAGAGCACATGACGGGGTGACCGGTCAGCAGAGGATGCTCACTCCTCCATGGCACATGATCCTACCTCTATTTTTTAGAGGTCCGTGTTTGCTCTGCCCCTGTTTTGTATTCTCCTTTGGATTATTGATTTCAAACACTGTTTGTTATCACCACACGTCATATATGAATGCGTGTGGATTTTAACCTTTCTTAAATATCTGGAGAAAACTACATCAAATACATGATATCGCATTAGAGGTAAAAACTAAGTCTATTTATTTTATTTTCAACATTGTTCAGGAAAATTTGTTAACTTCCTCTTGGTCGTCCTTTGTAAAATCATCCGTAATGACATATATCATAAATTGTAGGGTACGTTTTCATTTACATTAAAGGGTAGTTATTGTAAAAAATGAACCTTGGTCCTTCAGACGATTGGTTTATATCCAACTCACCTTCTTTTAAAAAATATTCAAGAAAGAATTCTTCAAATGTTTTCCGCTCGAGCGCATTGAAAGAGTCCAGGAATTTATACAAGGAAACAGCGACATCTTTAGGGTTCCGTATGACGTATATGATTTTGCCACCAGTCTCCAAATGATGTTTTGGCAGCCACCTAAATGGAACGTGTGTGCTGACGACATGATTATAAGACTCTAGAGGACCAAGGTCTGACAACCCTTCCAAGAAAACAGCCTCTCTGGATTTCGATGCATAATGTGCCTTTTTATTGAGCAACATATGAGCAATTTCGTACACCCAGTGTGTTCCTACAATGTGAAAGTGTTCCAACTAAATGACTATCCCTCAGATAAAATCTGTTGGTTTATTCGGACTTCAAGTTACAGGATAAAATCGTTTTGATAATATAAGATCAATTCTAGATCTGATTTATTCATGTGCACTTGATGTAGAATTGGAGGTATTTAAATGTAGTTGAGTGTATATGTACTCTGGATACATGAAAATCGGTCGGAACTAACTTTCGTAAATTGCCAGTTTTTAGCATATGCATTGGGACGTGTTTTCGTTGGTAGTGTACATCTAGCTGGCAATAAGTTGAAAGTCAACTAAAATTTGTGTATGGGGTTCTGAATCCCTTCATATAGAAATCTAATTTTAACTAGACAGGATCTCGTTGCGAGCAACGAGTGGGTCTTCCGTTTGATTATGAATTAATGACAGAGTTAAATTAATATGTTGACATTATTTTAAATCTTAAATTCAAATTCATCTAATTAGGTAAAACCATTTCAAATACAATGATTTTATAATAATCCAAAAATCTAATGAAACGCATTAACTAAAAGCCCGAATGATTTTATGTACGACTTAACAAAACCCGGAAATGTAAAGGACGACCTAATTATAAGGTACGAATTAACAATTTTCCGAATCAGATTTAGTACGAATTGGTATATTAATTTTCTTTTAGGTTGATTTTAAGACCTGCATTGCAAAATTAAGATTTCCGGAAAAGGTCATTTTTAAACTGCAAAATCTCTGCAATGCATAGTCCGATTTTAAAACGGTTTTCAGTTTTGTATTCAGCACATAAATGTCTGCAGAATGAATGTGTTTCAAAATTCCAAAAATCGAAATTTTGGAATCACTTCCGGTGACGACTGGAAGTGACGGACGACCTGTTCAGATTAAAATTGGATATGTTTATAATATATTTTAATGAAAAAAAAATCCAAATCTTCAAATTTGACAATTTTTTAAAACGCAATTTTTCGAAAAATGCCGTTTGCGTGGACCGGAAGTGACGGACGATCATGTTTGTACCTGATGGCATCTAAGAATTCAAAAATCTATCATTCCTGAAATTTTCAATCTTCTATCCTTAATCGTTTTTGAGAAAAAGGTAGGACAAAACCACTTTTTAAAAAAAGATAAACGAATATATCGGCCGACCGGAAGTGACTTCATCAACGAAAATGTACTTCTTAAAAGATCTTGATATATCCCTATTACCTGTCAAAATTTCATGAAAATCCGTTGTACCATGTCTGAGACATTTGAGTTTAAAGAAAAATGTTAAGAAAAAAAAGAATAATAACTAGACACGATCTCGTTGCGAGCAACGAGGAGGTCTTCCGTCCGATTCTCATCAGATGTGATAAGACATTTACTTTTGCTATTCGACAACGAAACATGGAAATGTGGGTGGGGCTACATTTAAAGGATCTGAGACGTTTCTGTATGAAGTGTAAGAGCTATTGATGAATAGCTTTAGATCCCTTTTGGCCCTTTAATTCAGGGGCTTGTCCATTTTTCTTGATATCAAATTAAAGGACTTTTTTTATTTGATGGAAATTTTATTCAACAAGCCTTGAGAAAGTGACCGTTTTTGAGATACCTGGGAAAGAACTTGTTTGGGACCGACTTTTTATCGGGGCCATCAAACAATTTTGATGACTGTACATTGTTAAATACATCATTCATGTTACAAAATATTCAGAAATTAAAACCCATGATTGTCTTCAAATCAATTGGCTCATAATTTGAAGGACTAGACCTTGGTTATGTAAAAGGAATTTTTTTTTTTTTTTTAAATGCATTTGGTTCAAAAAGTGTTTAGAAATCAGTTACCATTATTGAGATACATGTATCTGGGAAAGAACGTTGGGGTCGATTCTTTATCTCCTTGTAGCGAAATTTTGAGGGTTGTCTATTGTTATACACATAGTATATATAAATGTACATATTTCTAAGTATCTTTCTTGTACAACAATTTTACAAATATTTCTCTTTTTTAAAAAAAGAATGATCAAAATTCTGGACTTCTAATCCTTTAAATCCTTAACAACGTAGCATATTAAAATTATTACATGTATGTTGTATCGGTACGAAGTAAAGACTTTAGACCATTCTGGGCTCTTATTTTAAAAACAGTTCAATAAAAAATTGAACATGTGCATAAAAATTGAAAGTTTGAATCTTTTTATTGCCAAAAAATAAGCTCGCAAATTGCGTGTTAAAGATGATCCGCAATTCAAAATGTTTTATCATATCGACTCAAATTTAAAATTTGAAATTGTCTCCGTTTCAATGAAAAAATTATGTACATATTAAAACTTGTTGAATCCGGATGCTGTGCATTCACGCATGTGGTCCAATCCGCCGACATTATTCAGTCCCTTGGCATTTTCCTAGCATTTTATGTTTAAAAAATGTTGTGCAATCCAGATCTTGTCTATTCTGTAAACCGGCCGCGATGTAAAGAATTGACTGCTTATGATTAGTGAGAGTTATCTCCCGTAATCCGGCCACTTATCGATCGATCGGCAATTTTCCTGTCGTTGCTATTGATTTAAACAACTGTGAATATACTATAGTAGATCCAAACTAGTAACTCATTTCAGTATATACCGTTAAGTCTTGTTATAAATAAATACGCATTTTTTTTTTGCCAAAATTAGATAATGATATAATAGTTCATCCCATTTTTTTTCAGGCCGTGATTTCCGAGAAATCGCGTGCACAAAAATCGTTAATAAAAGAACAAAAAGAATATAGGACACGGAAGCTCTTAACAAGGGGGGGGGGGGGGGGACTAGTAATTTCATATTTAATCAAGTTATTAATCTTAGGCATTGGATAACTACTATTGCCTAATTGGCAAATTAATTTGATTTGGTTTTTGACTCCATGACCTCTACAATTTTGCTGAGTTAAAAGTTTTTAAAAATATATATAAGCATGTATATACAGAACATTCATTACGCGATCGCCGTGCGCTTCTTTTTGGGAAGAACAGTTCTGATCAGACAGCAAATAATAATACAGCATACAGGCGTTCTATTAAAATATATATGTATCAAGTATTCGAGTGTACTTGCAACGCATATGCAGAAGTCCGGTCGATTTGAAAATCTCCGTAATCTACTAAGTACAGTGTAGTATTTATAACCATGTGTCCTCTACTCGCTCTTCGACTGTCCGAATCTAAACAAAACTTTTACTTACCGAATGTTAATAAACTGTTTTTAAAACTCACATATTCTTTGATAATCAATAACAAAAAAATGTAATTTAATTAAATGAAAGAATGAAATCAGCAATGCGTATGCTTTTTAATGATTCGGACTGCCATTCAGAAGAGGTTAAACCAATAGTGTTCGTGTGACCTTTATTCTTTTACGGCCTGAATGTAAATCAAACTTGTTAAAAAAATTCATTGGTATATTAAAGAAATCATCACTGATTCCTTCAATTCCTTCCGTATTAGCGGACATCGGTAAGTTTTATCGTGCCTGCACCTACCGCAAGCACACTTAAACTGCCTAATCTCGAACGCGTTTTCAACTCACTTTACTTACTACACCCTGCTAAATTCATGCATACTCTCTCTCTCTCTCTCTCTCTCTCTCTCTCTCTCTCTCTCTCTCTCTCCTCTCTCTCTCTCTCTCTCATAACTCATAAAAAGACTTCTAATATTTTGTTAGCTAAATGAATTATCACAGGTTACAGATAGATAAGATGTTTGTGTTGGAATAATCATGTTGTGAATATCGCCTAGATGTGGGAAGTGTAATGCATTAAATTCTCAGCAGCAAAAATGTCAGAAATAGACTAATTTATTTTTCAACTCGTACGACTGTAAAACGTTGCATTATATTCATTGATGGCAGTTTCTTTTAATTTTACGCACTGTGATTTAAATCAATGCTAAATCAAAAGTTTGATGCATCTTTAACCAATATAATTGAAAATAAAAACAATTCAATGAACTGTACGTGTGATAACGTAGAAACACGAGAAGCCTGTGTCTCAGACCACAGCGAATCGCTTGTCCACTAGCGCGACATCTCTTCGGCCATGTGCGATTGATGTGTTACGTAAATGTACACCCAACGTGGTGGGTTTTAAATGTTTGCAGTTTGATAACGGAATTTTTTTCCAACAATGAAACTTATTTTATGACATAGACAAGATCACATAGAACACCTTTTTTTCAATGACAGTTCATACTATATATCGTTTTTAAAATACGAGACTAAAACATCAAAACCTCGTAGGTTATTAAGGTATCTATTTTTTATTTACTCTTTAATATCGTTAAAATCGGTATCCTTTGTGTTTGTAGCTAAATAAATAAACCCATGTGTGCATCACAGCAAAACGCAAATCTTGTGTATTGGATAACAGCAGACCGCTCGCTAGTCCAGCCGCGACCTATTTCTTTGGCCGCGGCCAAGGGATCGGATACGTAATTGTTCACATACACAGCTCGGAATCCAGCTAGATTTTAAATGCGACTCAAATGTATTGCATAGTATTAGTTCTTTTATCCATAATGTGTTTCACTAGAAGAGAATGAGAATGTTTATACACTTTCCGTATGTAAGCTGGTACACTGACACTGTCGACGGTAACTTTATGTCAGTTATACGCATCAAGACCCCGTTTTTCAAATAGCAGAGCTAACATTAAATTTATGGGTTAAGAGGTTACTCTTTTCTCCTTCATTTACACTTAATATATCTTTATACCATAGTTCTTTGTGGAAGCAGCTATATAAATAAACTTATATATGCAAGACGCGAATGTTGTGTATTAGATAACCGGTAACTGCTAGCTAGCAGCCGATCAATAATCTCTTCGGTCGCGGGTGAGGAATTGGTACGTGATTTCACATACAACACAGGCTTCTAAAACTGATTTTAAAACAAATTTTAAACATTTTTTGTAGGAGTTGTTCCGTGTTTCACTTGAAAAGAATAAGAATGTATGTCCGCGACTATGTACTTTCTCTTTCCCGGTTTTGAATGATTGTCCATTACAAAAACTAAACAAAAGTGACTAATGATCCTCACGTATCACCTATAAGAAAAACATCGATACTCACTTGTTAAAATTAATTAAAGCAACATATATGTAAGCTATTACACTTTCTGTTGTAACTTGTGTCGGTTATGCAGACAAAAACATGCACTTTCCGCATGAAAACAGGTACGTGTTAACAATTAGGTCAAGCTTTTTACTCTCGTATTACGCAATACCCGAACAAAATTTTATTGTAACGACTTTGATAAGATCAAAATGAACAACTTTTTCAGCTACAGCCATATTGAAATCCCAACCGTTTTATAGTTATCCTGCGAAGACTTTCAAGAAACTTAGGCCCCTAATTTGAGGGGCCAGCCCCTTTTTCTTGATGTCAAATGAAGCTCTTGGAATTATAAACTTTATTTGCTCTACATGCTTTCACAAAATATTTCTGAGAAAAGAGATAAACAAAGAAAATCACGCAAAATAACGACGCTTTTTTAATCCCATTTTTCGAGCCCCACCGAGCTCCAGGATTTCTTGTGCTAGGCAAATAAGAATGCTTTTGTTCAGTTTAACAATCTTTTGTCTTTCATCCCTGAAATTTTAAAATCGATATCGTTTGTAGTTTATGAGAACACTCCAGGACAAACCAACCACCTAAAAATCCTTAAATTTCCAATTTCTCAAAAACGGAAATGACGTCATCAACCAAAAAATTTTCCGATAAGGTTCAGAACATAGTTAGTAAGATCTGAAAGTTTCGTGCAAATCGGTCTAGCCATTTCTGAGATATCGCATGCACAAAAAGTGGTAAGAAAAAAAAAGAAGAAGAAAAAGAAAAAGAATCCGAAGAATAACAATAAGGTCTTCCGTTGGAAACGGAAGACCTTAATAATAGTGAAAAATAGAGAAAAAGAAACCTAACGAAAACAATAGGGTCTTCCGTTAAAACGGAAGACCCTAAAAAGGAGGAAATCGATGGAATGGATGTTTATTACACAGAAAAGTTCGATATGCTTTAGACGATGCAATAGAAAAGTTTGGTTTTAATTTAGTAATTAACGTTTCGCTACAATGCTTGTGATTGGGATTTGGGGCAGAATCGTAATGTTTCCAGTAGGTACAAAACATTGCCCTACTCAAAATGAATTTCTATGTAGTGCAGTGGTAACAACGTTATTGTTGACAGGCTAATCGTGCTAAACAGTTCGTGTACCGTAGGTGATCGTTCGTGTAACGTTCGGAATGGTGCGTGCATCGGAAAAATTGGTTTGTGTTTTTTACCGTGCGTGATCGTGCACGATTGTGTGGATTTTTTCGTTTTGTAACTTTTTTACGGAACGCCACATCTATTTTATAAACAACGACCACTAGTTTTAAAAACAGCGCAATTATGTGACTTTAAAACTTTATACTTTAGAATATTGACAATTGTTTACATACATTTATCGTGTTAGCGCTAATGTATTAAAAATGCTCTGTCTTGTCATTTAATTGTTAGTATTTCACCAACTATTCAATACTTTGTTCGATCGAGTTAGTTTTGCATGATTTTGTAATCATTCTATATTAAGCATCCATCGTATTTTGACACGTGATTATAATCAAATTAGCATCAAACAAGAAATAAACTGAACTTGTTGAATGAAAACGATCAAGCGTCCCCATTTCCCGATTAAAATGAAACAATTCCCTTAGGTTTTTCTTCAAATGAAAATACGATACGCATTCCGTTCTGTTACAATGTATAAACAATCATTTGTTGATTATATAATAATCATTATTTATATTTTAAAACTCTTTCAAATTTTGTAAGATTACCCTTCGGACAACCTGTGCTATGTTATTTTTAGGCAAGCCTCGTTTTCAGTGTAATAATCAGCGTCAGTAGCCATTGTTGTTTTGTTTGATCATATATCTAATCTCAAGCCATCCTCCTCTCTGGACTTTTTTTGATCGATAATCTTTGTGTTTAATTACGTTCATGTAGTTTGGATTATTCCTTTGCGATTGTGTTTGATTTGGATGATCTCCTCTCTTAATTTTTTTTCGAGTTTGAACTTAAAACTTTGAACGATGGCCTCGGGTCGGAGACCACGCGCAAATATTAGATCTACTTTGCCTCAAATGGAGGAATATGACAACCCTTCGAATTGGACAGTTTCCGTTTTAAAGAAGAAATTGGCAGATAAAGGAATGGTCATCAATGCACACTTATCACACAGTGTGTTAAAAAGAATTTATATAGACAATGTGATCAATGGCGTTAGTGTAAGAGAAAATATCCCAGTCGCACCTTCCAATACTACTACAGTGCCTCCAGTCAGGGCCGATCAAAGTAGTGAAAGTACAGTCATGCTTGTCAGAAATGCAGTTGGGTCTTCGAATTTGCCATATACAAGCGGTTCGCTTGTTCAAATGCACGAAGCCAATCCAGAAATTTGTAAGCAGTCCGGTTTCTCGCAAACATTAGAAACGCCACTTCCGTCAACAACAATGGCCGAAAATGTACTTGTATCTACGCTGCAGTTGTGTCAACAAGCTTTGACCACGCTGGGGAAAACTTTGAACAAGACAGACGTCAACAAGTTCAGCCTTAGGAAAGCTATGGTTAGTTCCAGAGCTGGGACTCCTGCGTCTCAGATATCAGCAGTTGATCTTCTCTCACCTGAAATACGAGCATACATCATAGCAGGTAAGGATGTGAATTTAAACGTCTTACACATTCCCAACTACACTAAGCCATCTCATAAGAAAATCAGAGAGAATGACGAACGTCTCTGAAGAAATCTGACTTTAGACAAATACATAATTGCATTTGGATGGTACAAACGTATTATGTGCAATGCATATCCCAATAGGATGGAAGAATTGGATGTTTACCTGTCACGTAACATCGAGACTGCCAATATCTGGCCAGAACAATTCTATGAATATCATCAGGTTTTTTCTAACAAATGTGCTTCTTTACTTCTACAACGAAACATCAAAGTTGACTGGTCTAAGGGAGACAATGAGCTTCGTTTGCTCATTTGTGCTGGTTCCCCTGTTAGATCTTGTGATTTTTGTGGATCTAGTATTCACAGTTCGTCCATGTGTGTGCACAGAAGTTTAGGAAAATATAAGCATGAGACCCTTCATGACATATCGTCCATCTCGACAGGCCGTTGACATGCATGGGCGTGAGGTCATATTTCACGATGGAGAACAAATCTGTAACAACTTTAATACCTCTAAAGGTTGCTCCAAACCGTATTGCAAATACTTACACATCTGTAAATCATGCAAGTCAAACCACTCAAAGATAGAATGTCACCAAACCAAGACTGATGCACACAAAACTAAAGTCACTCACATCATCATCATCTCACAAATGTCTATATTGATTAAAATCTATATAGACGGACTTCGTCTCGAATTGGCAGCACATCCTGATATTAACTTTGTTAATTACTTGTGTTCAAACTTAGAATTTGGATTTGATACCCTTGTGACGTGTGAAATTATTCATACATATGAAGGTAAAAATATTTTAACAGCCAGACAAAATCCATTAGTGGTCGCCGAACTTCTCAATACTGAAATTCAAAGAGGTTATTTTAAATGACCATTTCCCTCGCCGCAATTCGAAAATTACAAGTTCAGTCCTTTAGGAATAGCAACACACAAATATATCGACAAGAAACGATTAATATTTGATTTTTCCTCTCCTCATAATAATGCTGAACCTAGCATCAATGAATTCATAAACAAAGATTTGTGTTTCTTAAGTTATGTGAAAATTGATGATGCGATAGAGAAAATTCAGACCTATTTAACAGGAAGCATTCTATGTAAAACGGATATGACCGACGCTTTCAAACAAATTCCAATTGTACCATCACAATATCATCTGTTCTAAGTGGAGAAAGTCTTGTTTTTATTATGTTCGTTTACCATTTGGATGCAGGTCTAGTCCAAATATTTTTGACAACTTATCTACTGCTATTTGTTGGATTGCCAAATCACTTATGGCATAGATGCCATTTTCCATTTATTAGATGATTTCTTGACTATAAATAGACCAAATGCTTGTGATGAAAGAACTATGACACTTTTGTATACTATTTTTCATTGACTGAGATAACCCATATCTAAGAAAAAGATTATTGGATCTACTTGTGAATTAGAATACTTGGGCATTATCTTAGACACTGATAAAATGCAAGCTAGGTTACCACGTGAGAAAATTGATAGAATATCTCTGTTTATTCTAAAGATTTTGTCTCCAAAAAGTTGTACTCGCAAGGAACTTGAAAAATTATTAGAGCATCTCAATTTTGCTTCAAAAGTGATTCTCCCTGGACGTTTGTTCGTTTCCTATTTGAACATATTAATGTCATCCGTTAAAAGAAAGTTATAATCATGTTCATCTTAACCAGGAGTGTAAAGCGGACTTGCAAATGTGGTTAACATTTCTTAAAATTTGGAATGGAATTTCAATGTTTTATGATAATATCAATGTAAAAAGATCAGGATAGGGAGCTATATACAGATGCTACCTCCACTGTAGGCGTCGGAAGATATTTCCAAGGTCATTGGTTCAACAGCGAATGACCTGAAGACTTGCTGTCCGTTGTTGATTTAAAATTATCTATGACCTTGTTAGAACTCTATCCCATCGTTGTGTCATGCATTCTTTCGGGCGACTGTTGGTGTAGGAAAAGAATAGTGTTTCACTGTGATAATCAAGCCGTTGTTCATATCATTTCAAAAGGCAGATCCAAAGAACCTACCATGATGAAATTTATGAGAAGACTTACCATGTGTGCGGCACATAATAACCTTGATGAATATAATACTTATATACCTGGTGTAAAGAATTAAATAGGAACTGGCTCCAGATGCAGACAATCTCAGTACTCCGTGTCCACCCTTGAAGGAAGTGATCTGGACAGCGTTGTGAGCAGTTTGTGGGATCATTCCATTTCCAGTAAATCCAGAGCGTAATACCGTACAGGACTAGACTCTTATATTAAATTCATGTTACTTAGAGGAATTCATAAACATTCTAATGATTTGTGATGAAAACCTTCATTTGTCATATTCTACAATCAAAACTATATCTTAGTGCCATAAGATTTTTTTTACTTGAAGATGAAAGGATTCAATCCTTTAAAAAACATGCCAGGTCAACCTTCACCATGATTGCAAACAATTTTAAATTGCTAGTACACGTGTGAATCGTACAAGATTACCTATAACAAGTTCTATTCTTTGTAAAAAATTTCATTTGCTTCATTCGGGTACATTTGATAAGTTTACTAGTTCTTTGTTAGAAGCAGCATGCACTGTTGCTTTCTTTGGATTTCTACAATGTGGAGAGTTTACAGTGTTAAGTGAAAGTAATGTCAATGATTGTCTATTGACACAAGATGTAATATGCTTTGAGAATGCTCTTGTTATTACTTTAAAACAATAAAAAAAAAACCTGATCCTTTCAGAAAAGGAGTACAAATTCAGTTATTCAAAACAAATACAAATGTGTGTCAAGTTAGTCAACTGAATGTTAACTGAATGGTCTGGAAAGGTGACTGAATGGTAGAGTTGTACCATTCAGTCACCTTTAAGTTACCTTTCAGTCACATTTTAGTTAACTGAATGGCAGAGTTTCATCCGGTGAATTTTATTTTACTTACACAAATTTCGGGGCTACAATCGTTTACAGTTTTTTAAAATTTAAACTTCCAACTCTTGTATTTGGCATTTTTGGTTCAAATCCAGAATTCTTGTTGTTTAAATTTTTGAATTTCCACCAATTTTCCCCCGTGTTTTCTAAAGGGGGGAATTAGTACTTATTTTTAACTCTCTTAATTTTGTCATCTAATTATCCATTGTATTTTGTTGGAAGCTATGTCACCCGATTATAGGGTGTGTTTTCCTTTCGGGCAGTATCTTTCATTTCATTTTATCATAGCTGTAAACAGTTAGTAGTCCCCAGTGTCCAATATGGAATGTTTCAAGAAATTGTTTTTAAACTATAGAAATCTTTTGTTATATATAAATTGTTGATTATGTAATAATCATTGTTTATATATTAACACTCTTTCAATTTTTGTAAGATTTCCCTTGAGGCACCCTGCGTGTATAAAGTTATTTTTAGGAAAGCCGCGTTTTCAGTGTAATTATCAGCGTCAGTAGCCATTGTTGTTGTGTTTGATACCACCATCCACCCCGCCACTCACCTTAGAAAATTGCCAATGGGGATTGTTTCTGTTTTTATTGTATTTAGCTTGCATTGTTCATTGTTTGTTCACGATTATTCATTTAAACCATATATGTAGCTTTCATTATCTAAATTACACCCTTGTAGACATCCAATATAATTATCTTACGTATGATATCATGTAGTTAATTTTAGTCTCAAGATCAATAGTCCCAGCCATGCTGACGTATGGTACTTCCTCATGCTTACGCATGATATTCCAATCTAATTCTAGTCATATTGACGTATGACGTTTTCATCTTGCATATCACTTGTGATATCACTTGTACCGGTACGTGAATGTATTCTCAACTTCAATAGTCCTAGCCATGCTGACGTATGGCAATTCATCATGCTTACGTATGACAACCCAAATCAATGCAGCATATTTGGCATTCTTGGTCCAAATTCAGAATTCTTGTTGTTTAAATTTTTGAATGTTCACCAAATTTTCCCCCGTGTTTTCTAAAGGGGGAATTTGTACTTATTTTAGAAGATTAATTTTGTCATCTAATTATCCATTTTATTTTGTTGGAAGCTATGTCACCCGAATATAGGGTGTGTTTTCCTTTCGGATAGTATTTTTCAATTGCTTGCATTTGTTTATCATAGCTGCTAACAGATAGTAGTCCTCAGTGTCCAATATGGAATGTTTCAATAAATTGTTGTTAAACTATAGAAATCTTTTGTTTATATCAACAGAATTTTAATTAAGACGCTTTAAAATTCAGATTATTGGAATTCAATTATTTGTATATTATGAAATTTGAATTTTTAAAATCGAAATTCTTTGGATCAAGGGAACAAATTTTCCCTGTAATTTGTAAAACGAAATCGTACGTAGGAAATTGGATTACATAAACATAAACTCGTATGCAAATGCATTCGAGTAGATAATGCTTTATCTTCATTTCCTTTAAACTTAATTTTCTTTAAAACAGTTAATGGGTACTGTACACATACCGTTTTTGCAATAAAACACAGGCATTGTAATACAATTTAAAGTAATATGTTTTTTATCGTTATCGTTCGTGTATCGTGAAAATTCAGTAAGTTAGTGATTGTCCGTGCATAATCGTTCGTGTATCGTGCGTGATCGTTCTTGTCGTTTGTAAACAATAATGTTGTTACCACTGTATAGCTTCTCGAATACAAACGCATGCTTTTTTGCTGATGATAAATTATCTTAATATATACAATGTAATTAGTTACTTTTTGAAAACATATTCAATATTGGTTGTATGACAACCGTTGCATTTCCGGGGGGGGGGGGGGGGGGGTTAGAAAAATTTCTTCAGAATCTATTACTTTCTATGGTACATATCAAGCTCACTTATGTATAAACGAATGTCAATTCAATTACTGCAGATTCCTTATTTTATGCAAGTATTTTATTTCCGCGATCCCGCAAATGTTATCAAATTACTTAGAACGTAAATCGCGAAAGACCAACTTTTATCTCAATTCCTGTTAAAAAAAAATAATAGCGAGATTTTAGATATCGAAATTAATTCCATGCGTTTAAATAGGAATCTACATTACATAATAGTATCATAATTACAACACGAAAAGTTCATGCCTATATAGGTTATCGTCATTGCTGAAATATTCGCAGCCGCACATACCAGGTAACAAATACAATTAGAACTTTTGTGTGGTAAATCGTGCATCTGCGTATATGAATCCCCACGAATATTGTTTGGCCATAGAAAACGCGTACTTTACCACCAGCGTAAATAACTTGCCACTTTTACAGTAATCAGAAAGCAAAACTTTATAATCTTTTATCACAATCTCATTTTATTAATCAAATAAACATAAAAGACGTTTTCTGACATTGCACGTGAAATGTGACTTACCCGATCAAGGAAAGGTGGCCAGAATAACTGCATCCGGACCAAGCTTCAAGTCCTGGATATTTTGTATCGTTTTTTCAGCGTTCTCCAAAAATGATGCTATCTTTGGTAAATAAACTCCTTCATAAACTGGACGGTCCAGCTTGTGACTATCGAAGTCCGCCATCATAACCTTATGGCAAATGACGCTAGCTGTTGTCCAAATTTCGTAGTCTATATTATGGAGCGCCGGGAGTGTCTTATATGAGTATTAAACATTATATGCAGTGGTCTCCTCTTTATAGTTAAGGTCTTCCGTTTCCAACAATAAACATTATTGTTTTTGTTCTGTTTCTTTTTCTTCATTATTTTTCTTTTTTCCAACAAATTTTGTGCACGCGATTTCTCAAAAACGAATCAACCGAATTTTCATCAAACTTTCAGATATGATGGATACTGATCTGAACTTAATACGTAATTTTTCATTTTCACGTCATTTCCGATTTTGAGATATTGACGTGTTAGCGATTTTCAGAGGGTCGGCTTGTCCTGGGATCTTCTCCTTAACGACTGAAGATATTGAGTTCCAACTCTCAGGGATAGTAGTCGAAAGATTGTATATTTGTCTTTAGGCATTCATTTTTGTCTGACTCAAAAGGCGCTGAAGCTCGCTCGGGCCCGAAAATTGAGATTAAACGTCATCATTTTTCAAGGTTTTCTATGTTTATCTTTTTTCTCTAAATTATTTTGTTTTAAAATATAGAGCAAATATGTTTATTTTTTAAAAATCTTTCGTTTGACATCAAGAAAAAAGGGCTTGTCCCTTCAATTAGGGATCAAAAAGGGTCTAAAGTTTTTCATTCATAGCACTTTACTGAGAAATATTTTGTAATATGTTATAAGGTATAACTTGTTGAATCCAAATGTTGTGCATTCCGGCATGTTGTCCAATCCGGCGAAATTATTTAGTCCCTTGACATTTTCCTATCATTTTATGCTTTAAAATGTTGTGCAATCCGGATCTTGTCTATTCTGTAAACCGGCCACGATAAAAAGAACCAACTGCTTATAATTATGAGAGTTATCTCCCGTAATCCGGCCACTTATCGATCGGCCGTGATTCTGCATACTGCTGGAGTAAGACTGCCGATATCGCTTGTAATGCGCGTTGTATGGTAATACTTACAGAGTTGCATTTTATTCTTTCAAAATGACCCATTCTTTATTAAATTCCCGTGTGTTTGAATATTTATCCATTGTTCCCTGTATCAAAACAGTTCTCGCCATTACGTAATCAGTCACCGTAGTCAATGTTTGTTTAATAATTTCCGATGAATCATGCACTTCTCTCGTGTCGGACTTCTCAGTTTATTCGGGTATTTAAAAATTTATCAATTACGATGATTTGATTGAAATGTATTTCCATTGTACTTATTCCCTTATGCAATTATTATTTTCCAAATAAAAAATGAAAATCGGCACCGTAATAACGATCGAGGAGGTCTAATATATTTCAGAAGAATTGAAAAAAGTGTAATAATAGACGATCAAGACCTACTGCATTAAACATGTTAAATACTAAATTAATTTGCAACAATGTCCTTCAAACCGGATGTTGGCTAATTCGGCCGAATTGTTCAGAACTATCCTCCGCCGGATAAGACAAGTACTAGTTTTACTGTAGAATGCAAAATTGTTCATTGTTTTTAACCATGCATTTTAAAACTATTGTCATGCCTAACATAACTAGGAGTTTTAAGGGGCCAGACGTCCAAACTTTGATCATTTATATCTCAAAAAGGACAAATAATTTGAAAAGCATCATAGAAAAGATGCCTGGAATGATATTCCTAACCGTATTCAACCATTAAAATTTCGAAAAATGGTCCCAATAAGGAGATAAGGGGTTGGCCCCTAAAATGTTCTTCCCCAGATATCTCTTAAGCAGTTTACAATTCTTGAATACTTTTTGAACAAAATATGTTTATATTTACAAGACCTTTAATTTGATATCAAGAAAAAAGGGCTAGCCACTCAAATTAGGACCAAGCTCTTAAGTCTTTCTTACATAGCACCTTACTGAGAAATATTTTAAGACCCCCTTTCCATTCTTCTCTGCAATGAAAGTCACTCGAGCTTGAAAAACCATTGGTTATGTCCGCATAATACCGGTATATAATTGGCATCTTGAATTCATGAATAAATAAGTCCCTCATTCGTATATATATACTGATTAAATATTGACAACTAATATGTTTGTTTCATTATTTTTTTATATTTTGATAATTATTATTAGTAAAACTGTTTTTCTAAGATTTTATGTCCACGTGTCCGGTTTGGAGCTCATGCACACAAGTACTAGAATTCAGTTTCGCATCTCTATATGAATTCTACTTGCATTTAATTTTATATTTTAAGTGAACCAAAAAAGTGTGTACTATAGATTCCTAATTAAACGCGAGGAATTAATATCTCCTTAAGATCGCGAGAAGCACATCTTGTTGATTTTAATTTTTCGGACATATGTAAACTAAATACTATGATAAAAATTCGGCTTTGTAAATTTTATATTCTCGCGATTTGATGTAAACCAGTTCAATCGCGGAATTAAGTACTCGTGTAAAATAAGGAACCTACGGTATGTACAACTCTCCTGTGATAAAAATGGAATATAAATGTACATATTTCTATCTTCACATGAGATGTCCTCCCTCCCCCGGCATATTGAATACTTCTGTTGTTTCAATAAATAAAATGCAAATGATGTTACAATGTACTTCAATTGTACCAAATTTTACATTTTCAATATTAAATTTATTCATGTGCTTGAATGATCTACAATGGTAGATTTACAGTAAAGTCGTACCCAAACCGAGTCGTACCTAACTCGACTCTATCAAATGGTCTCTCATACTGAAATATCTTCCTTTATATTACAGAGAGATTCCGAAAATAAGCTTCCGAAAGATTATCATAATAAAGAAGAAAGCACAGCATATCATACTGTGTCTACACCACAACGAAATGTAAATCTATCGCACGTAATGCTAAAAGGGCCGGATATAATATTTAACGCTCATCATTATAATGATCACAGAAATACTACATATAGTAATGAATATACTGTATGTAATAAGAGAAGTACATAATATAATGTTATGTTCACAGCATATATTGTTAGTACGACCGAATAATAATGTTAGAAGCACCTCATATAATGTTAAGAGCACCTCATATCATAAAAAATATACATAATATAGTGATTTAACTACATCATATAAGGAAAGAACTACTGGAAAATTCACACGACATAATGTAAAAAAAAGACTTGATATAATGAATATAATACCAAATATAATGAGGAGACCACTGCGTAAAATGTTTAATCCTCATATAGGACAGCCCTGGCGTTCCATATATGTAACTATGTAAATTTACTATATGAGGCGAATACTATAGTAAGCGAAAATTGGTTGTTCAACTAATTATCTTTAATTTAGCAATATTCTTCACGCTCTTATTGTTATATATTGACATACAACACATTTATCAGTGGACTAGTACATGTTTAAGCAGAAGCTTAATTTAGGACGAAAGTTCTGTTATAAAACACGTTACAGAGTTCACAGCTAAATGTAATACATTTTCTGAATTTCATGATCGTTTACTACAGGCTCCTATAGGCTAATCGTAGGTTTTTGTAAGATCATATTTTAACTATTTACAAGTATTGAATAAGAAAATGATTTGAAATAGATAGATACAATAAGCCAACTCTCTAAGCACTACAAAGCATACCATATCATGATGCACTTTGAAAAGGCCTCTCTCATATGAGAGACAGAGATATTTACTCTATCATTTATATTGAATACTCAAAAAAAGGTTAGATCAAACTCTTTTGAGAAATGAAAGTTTCACCTTTCGTTAATTATATAGGTAACGTCCAAAGTGCACATGCAAGAAGGGTCATTATTTGATAAACATCCTACTTGAATGAACTTGTATAAAGTGTTTTATCACGGTCAAGAGTCTAAAGTACCGTATTTAGGACTGAATTATGTAATACCAATACCACGACATCAAGTATGAAAGAAAGATAATGTTTCACTGTACGGAAGCCTGTTATTGTCACATTACATATATAAAAGAAAACTCTTGATAAGCAAAACTCATTGTATATATATAAACACATTCATATATATACGATAAATTCAAGTATATGAAAATAAGCAGCTTTTTATATAAAGGAAATACTAATATATATATGAAGAATTGTGTATATATATAAATCTATGTCGTGTATATATAAAAAAGTACTGTGATATATAAAAGCAGCAGTGAAATATATATAAAGGGAAAATTTTCAACTGAGTTCACCCTGCATGATAAACCCTGCCTACAGAGGAGATGAACAGCAATAGCATGCTCCCGAGGCTGGCAATTTAAGATTCCATAGCTAACGATTGATCCATTCAATTTCACAGAAGGTTTTGAGAAGTTGTTAAAAAATGAACATCCCCTCCCCCCCCCCCCCAAAAAAAAAACCCACCTTACATTTTCAAAAGTAAGTTAATATTATCTACCCTATTGACAGGAATTTGAAAATCTGAGCGTTAATGACAATCAATTTAGGATAGGAGTGGAGTAAACAATACTTTTTTGGAAATATTAACCAACAGCTGTATGTATGAATTCTGAATACTTAAAATCTTATGTAGTACTAGCATTCATTGACTTCTTTCTTCCTTCTTTGCATCCCCCGTCCCTCTTTTAAAACACTTCCAAAATCACGTTTAAGCTTACCTAATATTCTTTACTTTCAATTGATAAGATTTAAAAGACAGTGGTATTATGTATGATAAATTGTGCTTCAAATCAGACGAATATGTGATAGCTATTTTTACGTTCAGAATTCTCTCTCTCTCTCTCTCTCTCTCTCTCTCTCTCTCTCTCTCTCTCTCTCTCTCTCTCTCTCTCTCTCTTATACGTTACATACAATTCATTGTCGTCACTTCAGCCAAAGAACCGATGCCACTTAATTACTTAGTTCTATAGTAAAGCATCCAAGTTCACTAATTATAATGTAATAGAAGTGTTAAATTTTATTCTAAACAGTATTTAAGGAGGCTGGTTGTCAACATATTACCCATCAAATCTGCATTAAACTTTTAAACATGATATTTTGGCCATAAACTACCAATAATTAAAAAAAAAATTAGGGGTAAAATTTGAATATTTCTCTGTCTTTTTGCATCGCTGTTCGTTTAAAGCTACAGATGGTCACAAGCAAGCAGCCTTCTTCGTCATGCGAGACAGCTTTGCTTGGGTAGAGAATCTTAAAACTTCATATATATCTATAGGTTGTAAAGATGGCATACAGCGTCTTGTCAGTGACTTAATATATAATTCTTGTCTGAAGTTGTTAGTATAAGAGCATAAGAGCATAAAATGTATTATTACAGTACCCGCATTGTTATTTTTTACAATCCCATCCTATTGTATCGTGTATCAATCATATCGTATCGTGCGTGTATACCGTTCTATCGTGCGTTAATCTTATCAGGTTTGTCGTTCAATTTTAAAAAATATTTCGCTAAACCTATCTTGTCTTTTCATAACCAAGTAACTTTATATCAATGTTACCAGTCGTCCAGTGCGCAGTATTAGATAATTTATCTAACAAGTAAGGTACCATTCTATCCAGCATTTTATCATACTAAATATCAAAATAAACAAGATAGTACTTGTAAATCATATCTGTAAGCAATGTAAATGAAAATTTAATGTAAACAATGATTATCGAAGATCTTACGAACAAGGTAACATATTTACTTGTATGTCGATTATATTAAATCGTGCGCAGAGTGTATATATAATTCGTTTTTTATGCATCTTTTTTTCGTACAGAAACTAAGGTATTTATGATAGATTTTAAACTTATTTAGAACAAGAGTTGTATTTTAATTGAACCCGCCATTTTCCGTGTGATTTGATCTCGGGCTGAAATGTTTGCTGCGATCGGCAACGATGTTCAGTAATGAAAATAATGCTAACGATACAGATAATTTATTGATCATTTAAGCTCATAATTTTTGTTAATATATTTAAACTTGTCATTTTCCTATATTCTATTAATGACCCAGCGAGTATTATCAATTCGGCATGCGTTAATAACAAGAAATGTTGCTTATATCTTGATTCGTACGTGTTATTTATCAAATTCTGTCGTTATCAGGTTAATCGTGAAGATCTTTTAACGCGATTATACCTCTATCATGAACATCGCTTATCGTTTCCTATCGTGTATCAATCCTATCGTATCGTATCGTGTATACATACTGTTCTATCGTGCGTGAGTTTGCTAATATGATAGACGTGTATGATTTTATCTTAAACAATATTCAAGGAGGCTGGTTGTCTACATGTTACCCATCAAATCTGCATTAAACTTTTAAACATGATATTTTGGCCATAAACTACCAATAATTAAAAAAAAACAAATTAGGGGTAAATTTTGAATATTTCTCAATGCCTTTATGCATCGCTGTTTGTCTAAAGCTACAGATGGTCACAACCAAGCACCCTTCTTCGTCATGTGAGACAACTTTGATTGGGTAGAGAGCCTTAAAGTTCATATATATCTATAGGTTACGATTGCATACAACGACTTGTCAGCGACTTAATATATATTATAATTCTTGTCTGAAGTTGCCAGTATAAGAGCACATGAGCATAAAATGTATTACTACAGTACCCGCATTGTTATTTTTTACAATCCCATCGTTTTGTATCGTGTATGAATCATATCGTATTGTGCGTGTATACTGGTCTATCGTGCGTTAATCCTATCCTATCGTGGGTTAATCCTATCCTATCGTGCGTTAATCCTATCAGATTTATCGTTCAATTTTAACAGATTTTCCGTTTATCCTATCGTGTTAATGTCTTTTCATGACCAAGTAACTTTATATCAATGTTACAAGTCGTCCAGTGCGCAGTATTAGATAATTTATCTAACAATTAAGGTACCATTCTATCCAGCATTTTATCATACTAAAGATAAAAATTAAACAAGATAGTACATGTAAATCATATCTGTAAGCAATGGAAATAAAAAAATGTTAACAATCGAAGTTCTTAGAAACAAGGTAACATATTTACTTGTATGTCGATTAAATAAAATCGTGCGCAGAGTGTATATAAACGTAAACAACTGTAATATAATTCGTTTTTATGCATCTTTTTTTTTTTTACAGAACCTAAGGTATTTATGATAGATTCTGAACTTATTTAGAACAAGAGTTGTGATTTTATTGAACCCGCCATTTTCCGTGTTTGATCTCGGATTGAAATGTTCGCTGCGATCGGCAACGGTGTTCGGTAATGAAAACAATGCCAACGATACGGATAATTTATTGATCATTTAAGCTCATCATTTTTGTTAATACATTTAAACTGGTCATTTTCCTATACATGTATACTATGAATGACCCAGCGAGTATTAGCAACTCGGCATTTGTTAAAACCAAGAAATTTTGCCTATATCTTGATTCGTACGTGTTCTTTATCAAATTCTGCCGTTATCAGGTTAATCGTGAAGATCGTTTTACGAAATTATACTTTTATTATGAACATCGTTTATCCTTTCCTATCGTGTATCAATCCTATCGTATCGTGTATACTGTTCTATCGTGCGTGGCTCATATCCTATCGTTTATGTTGTAAAAATTAACCTTGCGGGTACCGTATACATCTTTATATTAAAGACTGAATGCCTCAATTTACGAAGCATGCAAAGCTTTCACTCTTAAGCACACATGTCTACTTTCCCAGTTCAACTTATAGAAGTCATTGGTAATAGTGGGATAAAGGGGTTTCTAAACTTGTTAGGGGTGTTCAGGGTAATTTTCAGATTTGAACGGAAAAATTATATTACTGTTGTCTATTGTATTATACACTATTGAGTTGTAAACAGTGTGTATATCACCAATAGAGGTAAACTACAGGGATAAACTAATAACTAACAATAGACAAAATTAACCAATATTTTAGAGGTAACGCATAAATACATATAATACAAATGTTATTATATACATATATTTGATATATACATATATATTATATACAAATGTGTTCCATTTCTAAATCAAACACTAGACAAAATCTATATCCAGTGAAACATTCTTCATGTTATCTGCGTATGCCTTGTCAAATGTTTCGTTCATTGCTACGGTGAAATGATTCTTCCAGTCTCCAATTTTACCTGAAAATTAAAATTGTTAATCTTTCAGTGTTTGGTTGCTTTAATTGTGTAAAAAGTAAATGAAATAGAGATAAACGATCAAATTTCATATTGGATTATTTATATTCTCTAATAATACGGGAATCTTGATTTTTGATGGAATAATTTATTAGCTGATGCCTTCGTTTTCTTCAAAAGGATTATTTAAAATATTGCACATTTTCATATTACAGTGCCCAATAAACTAAAAAACAATAATGATATATGATGATATACACATGCACATCCTTATAAATGCATTAAAAACATCCCGTATAATTATCTGGTTATTTTCACGAATATCTAATTTTCAAATTTTTTTCAAATCATTTTACCATCGTAAAAATACAAGATGCAGAAATTATATCCGGTAAAAATTGCAATAAGAAACTTTTTAAATCGAAAAAAATGAGATGCAAATTCAAAAAGTCACATATTAACAGCATTTTCGAAAGTTTGTGACACGCAAAAAAACCCCAGGATATACGGTTTTGTTTTTCACCTTTTCTATATACGGTGGGATTGTTCTTCAGATGCATGGATTTCATGATATCCGACATGGTTTCATCATTTCGCACGCTTTTTTCAGCGGTTTTAAGGTTGTTGAAGCTACACTTGTCTGCTATGTTCTGCAGCAATGGGTCCGCATCATTGACGTTTAAGAATTTGGCCAATCTTTTGAGTTCCTCTTTTGTATTCTGTTTAAAATGGTGTTCATTTGAGCTCAAAATGTTCAAATTTTAATTTGCGATATTAATGGTCTACCATGTTTAAAATAGCCACATTTAATGTCAACAGTTAAGATATAAAGTAGATACAGAGCTCAGAAATCTTTGTACATGTAATATTAAAAAAGCTGGTTACATACCTTTGTTTACATTGGTTAACGTGTGTAAAGTTATAGATTTCTATTCAGTATATTTTCATTACATTGTATCGTAATTGAATATGGAGATGAATACATTAAAAAAGTTTTTTCACGTTTATCCTCATTCTTTTGTTCACATAATTAATCTTTACAGCAACTAATTTGTTAACCAGAACATAACAGGGCATTCTTTACATGGCAAAGCCTTGAGCAAGTTCTATACAGTACCGATCAGACCCAAACAAACAGAAATAGACCAAATCTAAACACTGGGGTTACTTTTACGGTTTACTCTGGGTTTACACCTGGTTTACAAGAGTAAACCCACAGTAAACCCAAAGTAACCCCAGAGTGAAAACAGAGAGTAAACCCCGATCAGACTTGTACCCCTGAAAGCAGATTATACAGTCAAGTGTATTTGGAATATACAACAGGCAGGAATTACAGGCAGTAAGATGGTAAGATAAAAGACAGGTCTGCTGTAACACAGCACAAGAGGAAACAGAGTACGAGTTCAATTAGTTTTAATAAGATTATAAGCAAAGAAATAAAGTCAATAATATACTAATGATTAACAAATGTCTTAATTCCGGAAAGAGTTACACTGTTAAATCGAAAGATATTTTAATAATAAAAAGTGTCCTTTGAATCACAATCAGTAAGAAAATGAAAATGCAATCCAAACGTTACTGAATACGGGGTTAGCAGGGAATCTGCAGAGGGAACCTTCCTCACTAGTGGTGTGTTGAGGACTGACTCTTCTGACCAAGTCCGAGTATTATATGCGTCCGAGGAAACAACGGGGTGGTGTCTCTTCGTGTCGTAGTTGACAGGTGTATGTACTTAAGATGAAAGGACATTCACCCATTACTTTGATGGTTATGGCATAGGGTTCCATGAAGTCGGTGACCATGTCAAACTTAAATGATGTATTTAGCACCAAGTGTCCATTTATGATCACCACGTCCTGGTCAAAACGTCCTTGATTATCATCAGGTGTTTGTACACCCATCCATAAAACCTAAATAATGTATGCAGCATCAAATGTCCATTTATGACTACCACGGCATGGTCAAAATGTCCTTGGTTGTTATCAGGTGTTTGTATACCCATCCATAACTCCCGCGTAGAAAGGAAAGTGTGCTTCTCTGTACAGGTATTAATTAATGTCCACACAGACAAGTGTAAAATAGATAAATGCATCATAATAAGAACACAATTTGTTGCAGCTAATTGTGTTACACTGATACACTTCAGTATGTAAAGCGGACCTCAAAAGTAAACCCTGAGTAAACCCTGCGTGGACACAAATTTTCAGAAAGCTGACCCAACGTAAACCCAAAGTAAACCCCACAAGTAAACCCGGGGTTTAGTTGGGGTCAGTTGTGGTGTTAGGTTGGGTATGATCGGTAATGTACCTCAGCTGTAACCTAACTAAAGTTAATAATTTAAACATTAAAATTACAAAACTATGGATGTAAGCATTTAAAATGAAAAAATAATCTTTGATAACATCTGCCAATTTGATTTTCTTTCTAATTTTCAATTTAAGGAAGGAAAATTGGCTATTCTAGTAATACAATTGGCTATTCTAGTAATAATACAACATTGAATTTAAGAAATATTTCATTTGATATTTATCCATTTATAGATATACTGAAATAGATTGAACAGTTGGCAATATGTCTATACATGTATATGTTTACTCCTATGTTTTATCTTTACTACGAAATAAATAAAGTTGGCTTTTATGAATAAACATTTTGTTCTAATTAATCATACGATATCATTGCTTACTCTTTGCAGTTTTTCGTATTGCAACATGATGATTTGGACTTTTCGTGCTTCCGACTCTCTGATGAAGGCCTTGTTGTATTCAAACCAGCCGCCATACATCACCTCTTAATAACAGAATATAACACACATAATATGAAGAGAGAAAGAAACGTTGTATTTGAAAAAAATCTGGAAGACTATATACAATCCAGTTAAGTTCAAAGTTTATTTTAAGAATTTAAACCCTACCAACTGAATCTATTATAAATCATTTTTGGGGAGAGGGATTCTTAATTTCTTACACTGGGTCGCAAGCTGATTGACGTTTTTCATACTTATTGTTAGACCATAATTAATCGCCTAATTGTCTACAGATTTTTTAAAAAATAATTATATCAGAAGAAATTCACGTAAAACATTCCATTAAAAAATCTGGGGCAGAACAAATTAAACCCGACCTCTTTAAGAGGTTAAAATAAGTCTATTTATTTCATTTTTAACATTTTTCAGGAAAATTTGTTAACTTCCACCAGGTCGTCTTTTGTAAAATCACCTGTTATGACATATTCCATAAATTGTAGGATACGTTTTCATTTACATCAAATGGCAGTTATTGTAATAAATGAACCCTGGTCCTTCAAACGATTGGTATATATCCAACTCACCTTCTTTAAAAAAATATTCAAAAAAGAATTCTTCAAATGTTTCCTGAAGTATCGCATTGCAAGAGTCCATGAATTTATACAAGGAAACAGCGACATCTTTAGGGTTCCGTATGACGTATATGATTTTCCCACCAGTCTCCAAATGCTGTTTTGGCAGCCACCGAAATGGAAGGTGTGTGCTGACGACATGATTATAAGACTGTAGAGGACCAAGGTCTGGCAACCCCTCCAAGAAAATAGCCTCTCTGGATTTCGATGCATAATGTGCCTTTTCATTTATCAACATATGAGCAATTTCGTACACCCAGTGTGTTCCTACAATGTGGAAGTGTTCAAACTAAATAACTAATCCTCAGATCAAATCTTTTGGTTTATTCTGACTTAAAGTTACAGTATAAGATCTGATTTATTAACATGCATTTGATGTAGAATCGGAGGTATTCAAATGTAGTTGAGTGTATACTTACTTTGTATACATTAAAATTTGTCGGAACTAATTTTCGTAAATTGCCAGTTTTTAACATACGCATTGGGACTAGCTGACAATAAGTTGAAAGTCAACTAATATTTGTGAATGGGGTTCTGAATCCGTTAATATGGAAATATGATTTTTAAACAAGAAGAAATCGATGAAATGGATGTTTATTACACAGAAAAGTTCGATATGCTTTAGACGATACAATAAAAAAGTTTGGTTTCAATTTAGTAATCAACGTTTCGCTACCATGCTTGTGATTGAGATTTGGGGCAGATTCGTAATGTTTCGATTATGTACATTGCCCTACTCAATGTGAATTGTTCTGTATAGTACAGTGGTAACAACGTTACTGTAGACAAGCCAATCGTGATAAATAGTCCGTGTATCGTGGGTGATCGTTCGTGTATCGTGCGGAATGGTGCGTGCATCGGAAAAATTGGTTTACGTATTTTGCCGTGCGTGATCGTGCGTGATCGTGTGGATTTTTTAAATAACTTTTTTACGGAACGTCAGATCAATTTTATAAACAACGACCACTAGTTTTTAAAACAGCGCAACAATGTGACTTTAAAACTTTATATTTTAGAATATTGACAATTGTTTACATACATTTATCGTGTTAGCGCTAAGTGTTTAAAAATGCTCTCTTTTTTCATTATATGCCCATTCAATTACTGAAGATTCCTTATTTTATGCGAGTACTTTATTTCCGCGAACCTGCAATTTTGTATCAAATTACATAGACCGCAAATCACGAAAGACCAACTTTTATCCCAATTTCTGTCAAAAAAAAAATATTTAATTCCATGCGTTTAGATAGTAATCTACATTACATAATAGCACCATGCTTACAACATGAGAAGTTCATGCCTATATAGGTTATCGTCATTACATGTATATTAAGCATTCACGTAAGCATGACACGTAATTATAATCATATTAGCATCAAACAAGAAATAAACTGTACACGTTGACTGAAAACGATCAAGTTTTCCATTTTCCTATTAAAATGAAACAATTCTTTTAGGGTGTTTTTTTTCCAAATGGAAATACGCATTCCCCTTTGTTACATTGTTTAAACAATCATCAGAATTTTAATTTAGAAGCTTTAAAATTCAGATTATTGGAATTAAATCATTTGTATACGTTATATCATGAAAATTTGAATTTTTAAAATTGAAATTCTTTGGAACAAGGTAACAAATTTCCCTGTACTTTGCTTATCTAATTGTACGTAGGAATCGGATGACATAAACATCAACTCGTGTGTAAATGCATTCGAGTAGATTATGCTTTATCTTCATTTCCTTAATTTACACTTAATTTTCTTTAACTTATTATAAAACTTAATATTCGTTGTGGAGACAAGACAATTAAGTTGGTGTTTGGATCCTATCTTATCGTTTATCTCGTAAAAATAAAACAGTTAATGGGTACTATACACTTGCCGCTTTTCAATACAACACAAGCATTGTAATACAATTTAAAGTAATACGTTTTCTTATTTCGAATCTTAAAAATTATTTTTGATTTTGCGTGATAAATAGTGTAGAATCGTTCGTGTATCATGAAAATTCACTACGTTAGTGGTCGTCCGTGTATTCTGCATAATCGTTCGTGCATCTTGCGTGATCGTCCGTGTCGTTTGTAAACAATAATGTTGTTACCACTGTACATGCAGCTTCTCGAATACAAACGCATGCATATTTGTGGTGATAAATTATCTTGATACAGTATACACAATGTAATTAGTTACTATTTCAAAACATATTCAGCATTAGTTCTATGAGACAACTGTTGCATTTCCGGGGGACGGGGGGTAGAAAAATTTCTTCAGAATCTATTACTTTCTCTAGTATAGATAAAGCACACATGTATAAACGAATGTCCATTCAATTACTGAAGATTCCTTATTTTACGCGAGTACTTTATTTCCGCCATCCCGCAATTTTGTATCAAATTACATAGAATGTAAATCACGAAAGACCAACTTTTATCCCAATCTATGTAAAAAAAAAAATAATAGCGAGATTTTAGATATCAAGATTAATTCCATGCGTTTAAATAGGAATCTACATTACATAATAGCACCATGCTTACAACATGAGAAGTTCATGCCTATATAGGTTATCATCATTGCTGCAATAACGAACAGCCGCACATACCAGTGACAAATACAAACACGAACACATAAGCCATAGAGAATGGGCCCTTTTTCTGCGCCGTTTTTAGGAAGAAAATATCAACAAATTGCTTCTTTTCCGTGGTATTTAAACACAGATAGATACTTCAGATTTAAGTGCACGCTTAACTTCACCAAAAGTAGCATGCATCTTGAACAATTGAAGATATTTAAATGCCTATAGATGATCTAAATCCGGAAAAATCTTACCGAAACCATTTGAATACTGTGTCTAATAAAATCAGAGGGAGAAGACATTTAAATAGACATTATTCTGTTGGTGGATCGATTGGCGCGTTTGCTGAACTAGTACTGTACTTTATGCGTTATTTTATGTCTGGAAAAAAATGGATAAAGCTTTGAAATTGCATTTTACAAAAGTGATCAAGAAACATTTCTGTACACTTGTACATGTATTTGAAATAAAGAATGCATTAAAAATATTACATAAACATAAGTTTTGAGCTTTAATAGGTATTTCTCAGATCAAATACACGTACATTGTATGTAACTGCGTAATATTATGACTAAAAATACCGCCGTCTTTCAATATGAATGCTGTGATTTTTATATGATACATTTCAAATGTCAACAAACTCTCTTTATTATTTCGTTTGTCATAAAATCAAATACATTCAAATACTATTTTGCTAACTTAGTGTCTTAATATTTCAATAAAATTAATTTCCAAGAGAAAATGTACATTTTGATAGTTAATGTCAAAAATATTACCAGTAGAACAGCATGAACAAAATAAGATTGTTACAATTTGGCAAATAGATAATATGTTTTTGCAACTTTTGCGAACAATATGACTGCATCAGTTATTTACCTTTTTAAATCATAAAAAAAAAATGCATGGCAAGGACTCTTAGTGTCAAAGAACTTTTTATGATTTATGTACTTGTTTGTGTAATGGGGTGGGGGGGGGGGGGTTAAATATCAATGAACTTTTTCGACACTCCGAAAAACAAAATATCAAAAAACATGATTTATCCCTTTGATAATGCAAACGCTGAAGAAATGAATATATATATATATATATATATATATATATATATATATATATATATATATATATATACACAAAAAAAAGGATGAGAATAACAGTTAGTATGTGGCTGTATAAAGATTTCCATTTGCTTTTTATCATACAATAACAAATTTTCTAAAGTTATCAAATGCATACATTTTGACTTTAATAATAGCGATTTTTGTCATAAAACGCAAGTATTATGTAATTACTGTGTACGTGAACCCCCCCCCCCCCCCCCACCAAAAAAAAAAAAAGTTATCTTAAGGCTGTCTGGTCAATTTATTTTACATTGCCCGTGCTGGTTTTTATTTTTCCCAAACAAGAAAAAAAATCTACCCCTCTAAAAGACAGAACTAACCAAATGGGAATGTGCATGTACATTGTATTTTTTCTTTTTTGACGCTGGAAATTTGACATTCACCCGCGATTCTCTTGCGTTCCATTGAAAATTTTAGTCGGTTGATTTACCCAAATCAATTACATTATAAGGAATTATTTTGTTTGATAAGGTGATTCGTGTCTTTTTATACCAATATTCCACAACAAGAAGGCGACATGTGCACAGCTTCCAACCAACCACGTACCCCATCTGCACTGACAATACCAGTATTTAAATGAATCTTGTGTCTGCGGAATCATACTGTATCCGGAGATAATAAGACTTGGAGGAGACATGCCTAGACTGGATTTTGGCTTGCAATTTTCATACATTTTTCATGTTTTTAGTACCACAGATACGTAGCATCGGAGGGAGGGGGGGGGGGGGCCTGCCGGCAGGTATTGGGAGTATATAAAAATTGAAATGGAAATAAGGAAATGAAGAGAGAAATTGAAGCTATAGATATACTATGCCAGCCCCCGCCCCCACGGATTAGAAATTTGAAGATTTTCATAAGTTGTCTTTTTTTTTTCTTTTTTTTTTTTCTTGTCAAGATTTTTTGGATGTGTCTGCCCCCCCCCCCCCCCCCCCCCCCACTTTCAAAAACGATGCTACGTGCCTGTACCAGCCTATTGATGTACAAACTTTTCTAAGTTTTCTAAATGTATAATGCGTCTTTTATCTTTTCCGCAAGTTTGTACACGGTTAGGCTGCCAGTAAACAAAGGCTTTGAAATGAATGCCCGTCCTCGATTTACTATACAAAATTACGAATGTCGGCTGACCCCTACTATGTTGTAAAGCTTCGTGTTTTTTATATACACTAAATTCACCACTAAAACTTGCTGATTCTTATGGTTAAGGTGTCAATAGCTGATGTGATATGAAAAAATATTCTTAATTTGAATCTTCATTTTTTCACTTTTTACCGGGGCCAAAAAGTGCACTTGTTCTTTACACTTTTACGATGTTAGCTTAAAACCGCGTAAAACACTCCCGCGCGTATGGAAAAAAACTCAGAACTTTAGTGCGGTAAATCGCGCATCTGCGTATATTAATACCCACGCTTATTGTTTGACCATAGAAAACGCGTACTTTACCACCAGCGTAAATAACTTGCCACTTTTACAGTAATCATAAAGCAAAAATTTATAATCTTTTATCACAATCTCATTTTATTAATTAAATAAACATAAAAGACGTTTTGTGACATTGCACGTGAAATGTGACTTACCCGATCGAGGAAAGGTGGCCAGAATAACTGCATCCGGACCAAGCTTCAAGTCCTGGATATTTTGTATCGTTTTTCCAGCGTTCTCCAAAAACATTGCCATCTTTGGTAAACCGATTCCTTCATAAACTGGATAATCCAGCTTCTTAATATCGAATTCCGCCATTGTAACCTTACGGCAAATGACTCTAGCTGTTTTCCAGCTTTTGTAGTCTGAATTATGGAACGCCGGGACTGTCTTATATGAGAAATAAAACATTATACGCACTGCTCTCCTCATTATATCTGGTATTATATTCATTATATAAAGTCTTTTTTTCTACATGATGTTGTGTGTATTTTCCATTATATACAGTAGTTATTTCATTATATGATGTAGATAAATCACTATATTATGTATATTTTTCATTATATGAGGTGCTCTTAACATTATATGAGGTGCTTCTAACATTATCATTCGGTCGTACTAACAATATATGCGGTGAACATAACATTATATTTTGTACTTCTATTATTACATACAGTATATTCAATACTGTATGTAGTATTTCTGTTATCATGATGAGGATGAGCGTTAAATATTATGTCCGGTCCTGTTAGCATTACGTGCGATAGATTTACATTTCGTTGTGGTGTAGACACAGTATTATATGCTGTGCTTTCTTCTTTATTATGATAATCTTTCGGAAGCTTATTTTCGGAATATCTCTGTAATATAAAGGAAGATATTTCAGTATGAGAGACCGTTTGATAGAGTCGATTTAGGTACGACTCGGTTTGGGTACGACTTTACATTGTGATATAAATACAGTATTATATGATATCCTTTCTTCTTGATGATGATGATCTTTCGGAAGCTTATTTGGGAACTCGTACTTTCAAAAAATGGATGATATTTTACGGGACCTTAAAATGGTTCAGTTTATAAATGGATCATGTACTTATCTGCTTAAACATTCTTAGAATACTTGATGAGGATTAAAGTATATCTTTCCAAATTAATAAGGCAGGTAATAAATCTGCACATCGTCTATTTAAGTTTTTCACCTGATAAGTTTAAAGAAATAATTTTACTACTTTACAAATCACAATTCATAATTAAAAGGTAAGTTTTCTATCCATATTTCTATATTTTAACTTTTTAATTATAGTCTTAGAAATACCCATTTAGCATTAAATGAATTCTTATTTCTTGGTTTTGGATAAGGGGTGGGGGTGGAAATAAATAATCAATCTGTTCCTGAATAATTAATCCAATATTTACTGTTGTGCCTTCCTGTTTCTTATAATGTGTGAAATACACCTTGGCTTGCTAAAGATGTACACGATTCGGTAGTTAGCGGAGAAACATAAATTTAAGTTTTTTAGTTTAAGCCTCTTTAATGCCCCCATAGTCGAAGATTTTGTCCTGTCCGTCCATCTGTCTGTCGGTTTATCTGTTTGCCCGCAGAATTTTACCTTGGCCTTTACTTAACATATTTCACAGGTGTATTCCTTGTGACAAGACCTTTCTTAGGGTACCACCAAATTAACAAATACCGTTTTCTTATATTTAGTAATGTAAATTATATTCATCCCAAAAAGTAAACTTTACATCTACAATAAATGAAAACGAACGGGCAGTTTTTGAAATTTTAAGACCCCCTTCCTTTCTTCTCTGCAATGCAAGCCATTCAATCTTGAAAAATCATTGGTTATGTCTGCATAATATATAATTAGTTAAAAGTTAAATCCTTCTCCGTGCCATGATGGCGCTTAGGGTCAGTGCTTATCCCCGGTTTCCGTGGTGTTAAGCGGATGAGAGTCATTGACTCCCTTGGATGGGGCACCAGTCCATCGCAGGTTAACTCCCCACCTAAGCCGGTACCCAATTTCAGCTTGGTGGACTGAGACAATGTTGACAAAGTGCCTTGTCTAAGTGCACAACACACAACATCAAGTGACCACAGCGGGGTTTGAACCAGCGACCTTTCGGTAACTGGCCTAACGCCCATAACCACTGAGCCATGTGCTCCACATTATATATTATTGGGATATTGGATTCATAAAGAAATAAGTCCCTCATTCGTGTATATACACAGATTAAATATTGACAACTAATATGTTCTGCTTCTGTTATTTTTTTTTATTTTTACATTTTCAACTGTCTTTGTCTGTGATAACATTACGAATCAATTTGAACCCTAAAACCCAAAGACTTCATAAACCATGAGTGACAAAAAATGGGCGTGTCTTATAACATAACCTAAAAACGGTATTTGCTGCGCCGCGTAGTAATACATAGAACGTGCTACATAAAAAATAGTGGTTTTAAAATAATGTTCTTTCAAATTGTACAAATTGGAAATAATATAAATAGAAGTAATGTGGGCTTTATGATATATTTGACCACGCTCCGACCGAAATTATCACCTCATAATATTCAAATATTGATTCCTTATTCCTTAAATATTTTGATAATTTATATTTCGTAAAACTGTTTTTCTAAGATTTTATTCTACGTGTCCGGTTTGGAGCTCATGAACACATGTACGAGAATTCAGTTTCGCATCTCTATATGAATTCTACTTGCATTTAATTTTATTTTTTAAGTGAACCAAAAAGGTGTGTACTGTAAATTCCTAATTAAACGCGAGGAATTAATATCCGCGTAAGATCGCGAGAAGCACATCTCGCGAATTTTAAAATATCGCTTTTACTTTTCGGACATATGTGAACTAAATGAAACTATGATAAAAATTTGGCGTTCGCAATTTTATATTCTCGCGATTTGATGAAAAACAATTTAATCGCGGAATTAAGTACTCGCGTAAAGTAAAGAGTCTACAGGTAGTACAACTCTCCTGTGATGAAAATGGAATATAAATGTACATATTTCTATTTTCACACAATATGTCCCTCTCCCCCGGCATATTGTATCCTTCTGTTGTTTCAATAAATAAAATTTACATTGTTATATTCAGTAGTATATTCTCACTATATAACCCTATATCAGGTAGATCATCTGTAGCCTAATTCCTACGGTCGGCGGAATATCACCAGTGACCTTTTAATGCCAACGACATTTTGGAAGTGATATTTGCGCAAAATTGAATTTGTGAATTCTATGTTGAGCTGAAAAAATTACGGCGTTCTGTTTTCAAATCCTTTCTTGGTTTTTGGTGTGTTTCTTCATATACCAAAACAAATATTGATTGTGTTTTCGGGCAACATTGATTATATTACCCTCCTTGGGACGAATATATTGCCCTCTGCTTCGCGTCGGGCAATATTTCGTACTTCCGGGGCTAATATAACCAATGTTGCCCTCAGCCCCAGTCAATATTTGTATAATGTTCACTGCATATATTGTTAGAACGACCTCATATAATGTTAGAAGCACCTCATATAATGTTAAGAGTACCTCATATTATGAGAAGTGTACTTAATATAGTGATTTAACTACATCATATAATGAAAGAACTACTGTATATAATGGAAAATGCACACGATATAATGTAGAAAAAGACTTTATATAATGAATATATTACCAAATATAACGAAGAGACCACTTCGTATAATATGTAATCCTCATATAAGACAGACCTAGCGTTCCATATATGTATTTAGATTTTCTAAATGAAGTGTATACTATAGTAAGCGAAAAGAGGTTGTTCAACTAGATTAAGTTATCTTTAATTTAGCAAAATTCTTCACGCTCTTATTGTTATATATTGACGTACAACACATTTATCAGTGGACTAGTACATGATTAAGCAGAAGCTTAATTAAGAGCGAACGTTCGGTTATAATACACGTTACAGAGTTCACAGCTAAATGTTATATATTTTCAGAATTGCATGATCGTTTACCACAGGCTCCTACAGGCTAATCGTAGATTTTTGTACGATCATATTTTAACTATTTACAAGTATTGAATAAGAAAATGATTTGAAATAGTAAGATACATTATGCCTACTCTCTCAGCACTACAAAGCACACCATAGTATGATGCACTTTGAGAAACCCTCTCTCATATGAGTGAGAATACTACTGTATTATTTACATTGAATATTCAAAAAATGTTAGATAAATCAAAATCTTTTGAGAAAAGAAAGTTTCACCTTTCGGTAATTATATAGGTAACGTTCAAAGTGCACATGCAAAAAAGGTCATTATTTGATAAACATCCTACTTGAATGAATTTTTATAAAGTGTTTTATCAATGTCAAGAGTCTTAAGTACCGTATTTAGGACTGAATTATGTAATACCAATACCACGACATCAAATATGAAAGATAGATAATGTTTCATTGTACGGTAGCCTGTTAGTGTCACATTACATATATAAAAAGAAAACTCTATATAAGCAAAACTCATTGTATATATAAAATAACATACATATATATAAGATAAACTGAAGTATATGAAAATAACTTTGTTGTAAAAAGAAAATACCAATACATATGAAGAATTGTGTGCATATATAAAGCTATGTCGTGTGTATATAAAAAAAAAAAGTACTGTGATATATAAAAGCAAGTTTCAATCAAATGTTGGTTTTTCTGTTGAGTTTATCGTGTTTGCCTCGAGTCATTTTGTCAAAGAAATGGTAATTCCTTACTTTACATTATTTTTTTAAGCATTGAATGCTTATTTTTGGATGTCGTCGGTCCTGTAACACACCAAGCGGTGCAGACAAATTGAATACCGCGCTAACGATAATTTGTCTGCACCGCTTGGTGTGTTACAGGACCGACGACATCCAAAAATAAGCATTCAATGCTTATATTTATATTCATACTAATGTCTATTTTTATGAAATGTATGTGTATTGTCGCTGTAAAACCATTATATACGCTCTCAGTCAGGGATATGAAACATACATGGAACAGCCATATTAACATATTATTTAGTTCGCTTCCGCGACTAAAAATATAATGCCAGAAACTTTGTAGAGAAAAATTTTTTTTATGAAGGAGTAGATATAATTTAATGATTATTTTTCAAAAGGACATATCAAATTGGTTATGTAGGATTTAACGTTTTATTTAATCTTGCAAAAATAAATATACTCAAAACACGTGAAGACGTTTATATTTGTGCACATGGCGCATGAATTATCAAAGTGTATTCATAGAAAATTGAACGTCGCAGATTTCCAATGCAAACATATGGGGAAATATACACTGAATGTAAATATAAATAAATATAAGACTTGTGCTTTGTTTACATAACAATGAATTCTTACCGTTGTATCTCTCTTATAACTCGATTTCTAACATTCAACTTTTGGTGAATCTTTCGAAATGTACAAGTTAAGTAATCTATACATAAACAAGAGGCCCATGGGGCCACATCGCTCATCTGAGCAACAATAGCTTTATTCATGTATAGGCGTTCAAAGGATATTGTGCCATATGGCCCTCGGTAGAATAACAAAAAATAAATACCGTAAAGTATCCGAATTTTACACTTATTTTTGCATACACTTAATCTTTGACATTGTACCTTTATGAAATACCATTTTTACCACAAGAAGATCCTATGCAAGATATTTAACTAAATTTTTGGTAGGGGTACACTGTTAACTTCCAATTCCCTTTATCTTAGTCCTCCCCCCACCCACACTTCATAAATTGATCAAAATATATGAGCATATAGGTACATTTTCTTCATCAACTACTTACTAGTTATTGTATTTTATTTAAAAAATTCCTATAAGTGAAAGAAGAATTTGTACCTCCATGCGCTTAAATTAAAAATTAAAAATTTAATTGGTCTTCCTCATTAATAAACAATTGTTGTTTACCTGGCGTGAACTCATCTGACATAACCTTACTCGATCGATGAATACACTCGAATGAAAAATGTTGTCACGTGATATGTTAAGAGCTATTATAATCAATGTATTGACAGACATATCACTCTATTTTACTAAGGCCCACCCATTATTTTCATCTTTATTAAAAAAAACAACAAATGGTTACAAACCAAGATGATTTTCTGCTGTAATATTTTCTCAAGAATAGCGATAGTGCATTTATCCCCGTAACAGTAATGTGTCAGAACTATGGAAACTGTTTTACAGATGTCGTTTTTATTTACTTGTGTCTGAAAAACTATCAAAATTGGTGTAGATTCCATATAATTTATCGAATAAGGAGGGGCCCCAGAAAGTAGTTACAGCATATCATCCTTTTAGCCATCTTCACAACGTCAAGGCTTTGTGATTACAAAGCCTTGACGTTGTGAAGATGCCTTTTAGCAAGACGTTTCTAATTATCAACTAAAATTTCAGCGTCAATCGTAGAATTATAAACAAGATACATACCTTGGTTTGAGTCATGTTTTTGTTCGCACGAGTTTATTACATTCAACTTAAGATTTTGGTATTTCCTATTCAGCATAGCTGCATTTAAAATATATAAAATATAAACAAACTAAAGCATGACCTCAGCTCTGTGTACAAACATAGCATTGTGCGCAAAGCTCTGTATTTTGCTTATAACTCGAAGCTTGACTCTCAGATACGGTTAGTAAATATAAAATTGTAAACAATTAAAACAAAAGAAAAATGCACTAAAGCAAAGAAAGAACACAATTTATTTTTCATCATATATATACTTATATATTTCTAGCAGCGAAAACAATCTCCGTTTAGACTGAAAATGATGAGCATTTTAACAAATCATGTAGCATTAATCAACCATTGTGTAGAGATCGTACCGAATTAAATGTACCAATAGTAGTGCATCAGATTTTGCTCATTTTAGTAAACAATTAGCTGTCTGATTTACCGAAGTCTATATTTGATTCGATACGTACAAATTCCAAAATACAGGCTATAGTTCCCCTCAAGTTAAAAAGAAACGAAACGAAAATCGAAACAAGCTAAAACCACCGTCAGAAGTGAAAATATCAACGCATTGAAATATTTAACCTCAATTTACTTCATAAAAACGGCACAAATATATTTTGGATGTTTCAAATATTCCCTTCGCACGTAAACTGTTGCACAACAAGCAAATTCATCTTTGTCAGTTTGACCCGTTTATCATGCGTCCAACATGGCTTCTAACAATGAACCTGGTTTTCGATATATGAAATATCGAGCCCGAAGTTAAACTGATTGACCCCCATTCTCTCTGTCTTATTGTTATTTTCGTAAATTACTCAAATTTGAAACAGAATTAGCCCATAATTTTTGCAATTTATATTTTCCTTTACATAAGGATTAATTATGCTAAATTACGTTGAATTTGACTCAGTAGTTCTTGAGAAGAAGATTTTTAAAAATCCACCCCCCTTTTTCTACAGTTTCGAGGTTTTCTCCGCTTTAAATAAAGATGGGTCTTTCATTTCTGCAATTTATATTCATCTTACCATAAGGAAGCTTTGTGCCAAATTTGGTTGAAATTGGTCTGGTGGTTTTAGAGAAGAAGTTCAAAATGTGAAAGTTTACAGACGGACGGACAGACGGACAGACGGACGACAGACAAAATGTGATCAGAAAAGCTCACTTGAGCTTTCAGCTCAGGTGAGCTAAAAATAGAAAAATGAAATTTTATCTTAAATTGTTTCTAGGTCCCTTTGAATGTCCATGATCTCTACTCATCGAAATTGAATGAAGTAAAATTAATGTTCTAGACAACTGTTCTGCAAAATTTGGAGGAAAATATTATTTATTGAAGAACCTTTAAGAATACTTTGACAAAATTTATCAGCGTATATTTACAATAGTAAACAAAAGAAACAGAAAACGATAACTTGACAGAATATGAAACTTTTAGGTAGGAATGCTGGATGCCCTCATTTAAAATTCGCCACTGACTTTTCAGCAATAGTTTTCCCAAATCCCTGCAGAATCGTGTAATGAACGTTAATTAGATTGTGCAAACTTTCTCTAATCACCGGGAGCATAAATTGTTATTCCTCACCTTCGAAGGCGGTGTTTATCATGCGTACTCTGGCCTGAACTCACTGAAGTACTGCTTTTATATATCACAGTGCTGTTATAGACACGACTTAGCTTTATATATATAAATAATTCTTTATATATATGGATACTTTCTTTACATAAAAAGCTGATTATTTTCAAATACTCGAGTTTATCTTATATACATATGTCTGTGTTTTTATATATACAATGAGTTTTGCTTATATCTTATATTATGTGGCACTATCAGGCTTCTGTATCATTGTATGTAAGATATATATATATATATATATATATATATATATATATATATATATATATATATATATATATATATATATGTGTGTGTGTGTGTGTGTGTGTGTGTGTGTGTGTGTGTGTATAAAGCACCGTATAGAATTATCAACACTAGGGATCTTTAAAGTGTCGGATCTGATATATAGATACGAAGCCAGTAAACTGAATATATAAAGCACTAGAAATGGCACGAAAATTTGACAATATAAATTGTTCGTGTCGTTAGCCATTTTTAGTGCTTTATATATATACATATATATATATATATATATATATATATATATATATATATATATATATATATATATATATATATATATATACACACCACTATAAAAATCTTTGAAATTCTTCTCAAAAACCAATTGTCCAGAAAAGCTGTAACTTGTTTAGAAGCATTCTTAGGTAGTGTAGATTAAAATTTGTTAAAATCATGATCGCCGGGGTAAGGGTGGGGCCAAAATGGGGGGGGGGGGGTCGAATTTTTACATTAATTATATGGAGAAAAATCTTTTAAAATCTTCTCAAATGCCAATTGGCCAGAATAGCTGTAACTTGTGATGAAGTCGCAAATTATGATCCTCAGGGGTAGAGTGGAGCAATCATGGGGGAGTGTCGAATTTTTACAGAATGCGTAGAAAAAAATCTTTAAATATATTATCAAATATAAATTAGATAGACAAGCTGTAAATTGTATGGAAGAATCCTTAGGTAGTGTATATTCACGTTTGTTCACATCATGATCCCAGGAGGTAAAATGATGCCACAATGGGGCGGGGCATTGAATTTTATATAGAAAATAAATTTGATTATTTTCAAAAAATTAAAATGTATGGTACATGTATTACTTAAATGCAAGCACCTGGACATTTGTTGATTATCATTTGTTAGACAGTGGCCCCGGGATAATTCATGGGCCGCCTAAGGGGTTCAGAGTTTGATGTAGGTTTAAATTTATATGAATAATTGTTGATTTTCTTGAGAACTACAGTGCTCAATATGTTTTATGACTATAAAATCATCCAGTTACAAAAATAGCTTAATGTTTAGCATAAGAATATTTATAGAAAATTGTGAATTTTTCTTTATACACGATCTATTTTCCTGCATTGTTCAGATAGTTTGTATACTACTCCATAAAGCTCATTTGATCATGGATGTCGTAGCTCAGGTAAGCGTTGGGAAGCTGCAGAACTGTGGAGCTACAGGTTCATCCATATTAAAAAGAAAACTATATATTGAGCAAAAAAGTTGCGCGCGGTTTCGGACTTATTAGCCCCATTAACGCATACATTATGTGAAAATTTAAATGTTAAAATCCCTGAAATATTTTATTTTTATTTTATGTCATTATTTTACTTGCCTCTGTATATCTTTAAAACACTCTCACAAGCCACGAAAATTTAAATTGTGAGGATTGTTTACAGGTAAAAATGGTGACTATTAATGCCCTCGTGCATTTAACATACCTTTCTTTCCGAGGTCGGTTAGGGTGCTTAGGAAAACGTTTGAGGCAAGTAAAGTGGCGATTTTTTGTTTTGTTTTGATGTTTAGGTTATTACAGTTTTTTTTTATATGGATGGACCTGTAGCTCCACGGTCTCTCAACCCGAATTTCCCTTGAAGGTACAGTTCTACAGCTAAGCGATGTGGTCCATGGGCCTTTTGTTAAATGTAATCCGTGCTCTCAATGTTACTTACATTTTACTGATAACATAATAAACTTGTGGAAGCATTCTCAGGTAGTGTATATTCAAATTTGTTTAAATTATGATCCCCAAGGATAGAGTAGGGCTGTGATGGGGGTCGAATTTTTACATAAGAAAACATAAAAAGAAATTTTAAAACCTTCTACTCAAAAACTGTTTGGCCCAAAAAGCTGTAACGTGTGGACACATCCTCAGATAGTGTAAAATCAAGTTTGCTCAAACCATGACCCCTGGGGGTAGGGTAGGACCACAATGGGGGAGGATATATTTTTACTGGGAATATATAGAGAAAAATGTTTGAAAATCTTCTTAAAACAATATGACCCCAAAAAAGTTGTAACTTGTGCTGAAGTTTCCTCAGGAAGGGTTGATTCAAATCTGTTTAAATCATGATCCCCTAGGTTAGCGTGAGGTCACAATGGGGGTCCATTTTTCAATTTGGGTATGACTATAATATCAACCTGTTACAAAAGATGCTTAATATTTAACATGAGAATATCCGGAGAAAAATTTAAAAATCTTTATATACCAGGATCTATTCTACTACAATGTTCAGATATTTTGTATATTAGTTCATAAAGTTGAATTTATCATGGCTTTTGTTGTTTAAGTGAGCGATGTGGCCCATGGGTCTCTTGACTTGTCTACTCTTTAGGGGTACATAGTACAAAGCATGCTTAGATTTTGATTTGAGTACGGTTATAAATAGGAAATAGGACTAAGGTGAAATAGTAGGACCTGCCATAGTCCAACTTAAATAAGTCTAAGCCTTAGCTAGGTCAAGCTATTATCAAAACGTAGCTAGATTTTGTTTTCCTTTCTTATATTGAATTTGAATATATAAATAAAACCTTTTTATTCATATATTAGTATCTATAATGTATTTAAAATGTACGTAAAAGGTATCATTGATATTAGAGCTAGAACTACATGTTTATTGCACAAACACAAAACAAAAGGTGAAATTAGTAGATGTTTACCGAAGATGTACTCAACCTTGGTTTAAAACTAAGAACAATATCGATGAATCGACTGCGATATACATGTATTTAGTCTATTGTTACCTCTTCATTTTGATAAATATTCACTAGAAAATTTGTTCTTACAAGACCTTTAGAAAGTGAGATAATACATGTACACAGACTGGGTGATTTCTTTCCGTCTTTTCATAACCATCTAGCTTTACCAATTCACATGCTTTGAAAAAATATCTCTTCGAAGTCAATATCTTGAAAATGAGGCTCTTTCGTGTTTCAAATAATTGTCTTTAAACATCGTTTTCTCTTCCAAGTTTCTTAACTGTACAGATGTGTTCATTTCTTTTATAACTATCCCGCGCAAGCGCGAGAATTTAACACTTTACACATTAATATGATGTTGAACCATATATTATGTTCAATTTTTGCATATATTGTGTCCGAAATTTTTCTTAATTGCTTTCTTTACCCATTCTTTAAAATTAAAATAAAAAAACAAGCATGACTGGACATTTAGAGGAGCGGGCTGAGTGGAAAAATCTAAATTGATATGGATGATATAAACATATACGTGGCCTTTATTCTTTTTGTTTCAACTGACTGGAAAAAATAACAATTAAACTTTTTGTTTCAGAACAAGTGAATTGGTATTTAGTGCGCCGTTTCTTTAATTTTTGTTCTTTAGGTCAAATTGTACTATAATCTTTATCACTGTTCCAAATAAAAACTTTAGATAAAAGACTGTTTTGAAAAAAAAATTGGCGAGGGGAGGGGGGTCAGCCCCCATACAACTTCCCCGTTTTATGTATATATACATTAATACATCATTTATTCATATAGACACAAGGCACAATCTTTTTATTGTTTACAAATTGAATGTATAAGGTTTACTACCAAACTGTCTTGGTATCAAAAAAGTATGAAATTAAAAAACACTAGTGTATGCATATTTATTTGCATATTTTATAATATTTTCACTTGTGAAGATGTTTCATGCAATGAAATCCAGATATCTTCTGGTGCTTTGAAGTCTACAATAATTTAAAAGGAGGTGAAATGATCTCAACTTTCAAACAGGCTTATATTATAAATAATGCAAGCATTAAGTAAATTACTTGCAACAAAAAGAAGATCACAGAAAGATAGAACTTATATTAAACGAAAGCCATAAACAAGTAACATTGGAATGGATTCAAATGCATACACTTTCTCCAAAGAATTCAGCTTGACAAGCTCAACAAAGGGTTTTTGGTTTATTAACTTTTTGCAATGTACTGTGACAGTTGACCATGATTCTGGTAACTAAACTAGTTTAAAGCAATATTTACTGCTTCTTTATGCAATGAGATGATATCGAACGATATTCAAAATCAAAAGTTCAAGGGAAAATTACAAAACTGGAGAAGAGCAAATACGGACCTTTTCTAAGATTAGAGGTAGATCAGATCCCACAAAGGAATTAGCATCCTATGACATGTCACACCCACCGTATGCTCTTTGTTATAATCGGGAAGACGTAAAAATCCGTAGACAATGCGGTAATTAATAATGGCCTAACAATATGTATGAAAAACGTCTGTCAGCAATTAAAATTAAAACAGATCACTGTTTTAAAAGAATAAAAAAGTTTTTAAAAAAACCATATTTTTTTTCCATTTCCAAATTTTGCAAAAAAGTGTGCAGAAAAACTTTAATGAGAAGAAATTGTTTTGAAAACAGATAAACTGATTTCTAATTTCGAAAAGAATTATTTATTTGAGGTACTCACGAACGAATGATATCCAGTCCTCACTTCCGGTTAAGGTTTCTGACAGGGAGTAATCACAGAACCACACGCCGTGGATCCTTGGTTCAGAGCCGCAATGTAGGTATCAACGGAACGGACCGTACACGCCGACAAGCAATAACCACAGGAGAGTTCTGGAGTTTTAAACCTGTAACACAATTCTGTGGGAGAGGAATCACAAAGCAGCTTTGGTCATTATTTGAGGCCGGTAAAATTTGTGCATATTTCGTACAGCGGATTATAACGAGAGAAAATGCTTCCATGAAAACTTCAATTATAGTCACCCTTTTCGCTTGGAATATGCTGTTAGAAATCTAATCGTTCTTAAAGAGACATGGTGACGCACAAACCTATGATTTAGCAAATATCGAATTCTACACGATTTCTACATTTTTTATCATATGAAAAGGTGAAATTTTGAAAAATTACAGTATTCAAAAGTAAATAAATCAAATTAAAAAGAGATAAATAGAATTAAGTGTTGGGCCAACACAAAACAACAAATTGAGTTTTCCCTTCCGCTTCATAGCCACGCAAGCGCATTCTGATTCTGATTTCTGATTTCTCATTCTGATTTCCGTTGTCATAATCAAAACGTAAAACATGTATTTTGAGTCACCATGTCAATTTAAGCCTTGAAAACATATTTCTTAGTACAATTGTACAGAAATACCTTAAGCTATAATACTTATTTGAAATACCACATGTTCCATTGATTGAGGATTCAAGACAAAATAGTTTTCAGTGTTGGAAAAACCACAGATTTACCTAATATTAATTGGTTGATTTCATTTCTAAATTAAAAAAAAATCAAATGAACTTTTGAATAATAAAAAAGTTGATTCCCTTTACATCAAAATCAAACATTTTTCTACCATCTTAGTTCTTTTTTTTAATATACACATTTGCATGTAAATAAAACTTTCTGTTAGTGATTTAGTTTAAGGAGACTGGATGGTAAACAATTTACCCATAATATCTGCCTCAAACGATTAGATATATATTCTTGGATATAAAAGAATATTAAGTAAAGACATAATACAAATAATCTAGGTTCACAATGTCAATTATTTTAATATCTTAATACAGAGATTGTTTTTACTTGATGAAATTGAACTCTTTTCAGCAGTTTTAAATAAAATGAAGTTTTGAAACGTTCGTGACAACTTTACATGTATATAAATTTAGTCAATGACACAAATGTTCACTAGGATCTTCAGTGCAGAAAATATTTTTGGTGGAAAGCTTGTTATAGATATCAATGACAGTCAAGAGAACCTATAATGTTTCTAAATTTGTGCTCAAGCCCAGTGTTAAATATAAATACAATAATATCTGTTCAAACTAACAACAGAATTCATTTACTTTTATCCCGTTTCCGAATTGGATAAATCAAATTCTCTCATACTTTTGCTGTTAGGTGTTGGGTGGTGGTACAAATGTACTTGATAGTGGCAATGTAATGTTCAAATATTTTTTCTATCAAATTGATATTATTTTATTGCTATGATAATTGTTTTTCATGTTTTTGAATTTGTATAAATACTCCATTATTGTTAATAGTTCTATTCTTATGCTTGATGTTACTCATTCTAAAATTGATCTTCTTTATAGTTGAATTTAAATAATTTCTTTCCAACAATTCCTGCTATCAGCGGTGATAATCCTGCAAAATCAAACTATTTGAAAGTCCAATAGCACACAATTTCAAACATTGTTTTATTTGTAACTGCCCAGAATAATGAGGTATTCAGTAGAATTATGAAAATAAAAATACCTCCATCTGATAGATTAGAAATTGTACCAAAGTTACGTACTATTTTTTTTCTCAAAAAATAAATATATTTCTTCGTATAGAATTTGAATGATTTTGCAGGTCATTTTTTATAATTAAAAATCCTGTACCCGTGTACAATTTTTTTGACCAAACACAATGTCTTCTCTTTTCACTTTTAACCTCTTTTCTTTACCCACGGGAACAAATTCTACTAAACTTGTCAGAAAACATTCTGGGGTTAAGGTAATTCATGATTAATTAAACGAAGGATCATGTCATTTTTGAAAAGAAGATGAAAAATAATTAATGGTTTGTTTTATCTTCTCAAGAACATTGTGGCCGAGAAACGATAACGTGGGAAGTGTGAATTCAAGTTTTTTCAAAGCACGATCCCCAGAGGTTTTGGTGAGGCGAAAACCAAGCCCGGAGGTTTTGGTGAGGCCACAACCACAACGAAGATAGGCTATTACAATGAACTTCACAATCTTACTTGGTCAGAAAAGCAAAATCAACAAAATGGACTATTAACATTAAAATATGTCGATGAAAAATGAAAAGAAGATCAACTCGTTTAAATTGTGTAGATATTTTGTATCTGATAACACAAATATGATATGATTATAGTTCTTGCATTTTTTCTATGGTCAGTGATGGGACATTTGGGCCTCTTGTTAAAACGTTATATTTGAAATGGTATAAATATATGTAAATATTTTTTTTAACTATGCCTAATAAAAAAGTGTAATTAAAGAAGAATATCTCGTGAAATGATATTTTTTAATAAGGTAATTTTGAATAAAATTGCTGCCGCTGTTTTGCGTAATATATCTACAAATCAATTACATTCATATAAGATCTGAAAAACTAATTTATATACATTTCAATAATTTTAGGATGTCATTTTGTAGGTATTAGAGGAAACTGTTGTGCGTATTTTTAGTGTATTGCTTGCTGTATTGGCGTGTTGCAAATTGTTGGTTTCTTGGATAAAGTGGTCGTGTGTTGTACAATATACCCTGTATAAGAACGGGACAATAGGAGCATGATGAACAAACACACGCAAGCAACAAATAACATTATAACAATAAAAAGTACCTACTTAAGTTTACCTGTGGCCTGGGTAGATATCAAGAATTTCTTCAAGAAAAATAATAAATTCTTTTGATGCATTATATCAATGGATGATTATTCGAGTTTGAATAGATTAAAAAGTTGACTTACAGTATACATTTATGAATTACCTTAATGTTTGTGTAATTATAAAATGTGTAGTGCTTTTTCAGTCTCGTCACATTCAATTTTGACAACTGCACTGGGTGTACACATTATATAACCGCCTCTAACCACACACTTTCTTATTGGTAAATTCAACTTACCGCTGATTGGCAGTTGGTGCTGATTGAACTATGCACAGAAATAACAATAACATTTTAATGAATAAAACAATCACTGGGTTTCTCATAACTGTCGGTACATAGATCTGCATACGGTTCATAGAGCCGTACCTCTACGAAGAAAATTTGGGTTAGACTGTATATCTTTAGTGCATATGATACTAACAAGAAACTTGCAATTCACGGACCACTAAAAATCACTGGTTTTAAACAAAATAACCTACATTAACACATTCTGTGGAAATATTCCATATAATAGTTTTTCAATCAGTTTATTATTGTTGTTTAAATTGCTTTAAACTATCTTTTAGTATTGTTGTTTTAATTGCCTTAAACTATCTTTTAATTATGGAGGATTCTTTGGTGTGTTAATTCTACAACCTTTACTTAAATACATACTGTGTCGTAGTGAAATATCAAATCTTAATGAGGTTCCCAATGATATTTTTGTTGATTATGCAATAATATTGAGAAAGTTAAAAACATTCTACGTTTAACAACTATTTATTTTCTTTAGCGAAAGGTGTCCAATTTACGTACAATATGATTAATAATAAAGAAATGGCATCTGATTCTACTTCTAAGTTTTTTTTTAGGTCAGTGTCTGATCTGCTCCTATTTTGTATTTTTCCTTTGGACTTTTGATTCTGAACACTGTTCGTTATCACCACATTTCATGATTAAGTAGCATTTAATTTATAGATTTAATTTTTTGTTTCACTGTCCATCTGTAAGAAAAGATGTTTCAATTTGTATTGACCATCTTTTTAACAGCAATGACCAAAATGTCAAAATATACAGCAATTTTTATAAAAACAAAAAAACAAAAAAACAAAAAAACAAAAGGTCTGTCTATAAGACAAGAAATGCTAACTCTATGATAATCTAGAGTAAAACAATACAGTATTGTTCCTGTTTCATTTTTTTTTTATGTCTATGCATTATGTATATAAAATGTTTATGTTGCATATGAATATGATGCCTAAATGCACAGTGGGCAATGGCCTTTAAGTACCAAATAAACATCTTATCTTATATTTTCTTATCTTATCTTATCTTAATTTATAGATACAAGCAACATATATATTTCTCTTTATTTTATATGCAAAAGTATAATACATGTTTGCACACATAAATAGAAAGCTAACACGTATATTTATATGTCATTGTAAAATGTTTTATCCAATAATCAGTAAAATATTCGTAAGTGTTTATTATGTATGCACACACATTTTATAATAATCCTTAGAAAAAAACACAAAACCGAAAAAAATATTAAAAACACATATACAATATACTTAACCGAACAAAAACGGAGTAAAACATATACATGTACCTTTAATTTATTTAAGCATGTTTTCTGTTCCTTACAAAATACATGTACATTACAAATTATCAATTAAATTACTATAACAGAAAATGATTATTAATATATGATTTTTTTAAAGGACAGTTTTTTTTCACATACTAACTTTAAGCGGTTTTTAACATGTTCATTAAGAACAGTATACTATATTTTTATTGAATATTTTCTCGTTCTGCTGGTAACATTATTTTTTTATTATAATTTACCATGATGAAATATATATTACATTATGGGTCTTGACATTCAAATATAATAAATATAATTTATTATCAATACGTATCCAAGTCTTAAATCATTTTCAAAATGAAACGTTATATTGAATTTCATTGTGGTATAAGGTTTTAGGAATAAGTACATAATACATATTTCAAGAGGTATTTTTTTTATCTTCGAGTACAGATTCGATATGTAAGATCTATTCGAAGACATATTTGTTATAATTTTTACATTTATTTGTATAACAACGTTATCCATTTCAATGCAAAATATCCTTACATACATGTACTATTATCAAACTGGTATCATTTGTTATTTTCATTTCTGTTTTGTCAATACAAGAAACTCTAATACCTTCATGCAAATACAAAAAAAATAGTTAATCGCCTTGCGATTAACATATTGATACAATCATTGAAAATTCTTCTACAACATGTAAATCTTAAAAGTGTTCGATACCTGGTTCTTAAACAGCACCTGCTTCTTTCAACATTTCTATCAAACTCGAATTTTCCCTATCATAAGCAATCATAAGTGGTGTATTATTTTCAACGCTTACATTGGCATCAGCTCCAGCTTTTATTAGTTCCTCAACTACTTCCAGTTTCATTGTGTAACATGCTGCTGTCAACGGAGTTTCCTCTCCATATATCTGGTTGACATCAATCCCAGCTTTGATTAACTCTTTAACTACAGTCAGGTGTCCAAAATAGCAAGCAGCTGTTAACAAGACTGTCCCGTCTTTATGTATTTAACGGATATTTGCTCCTGCTTTTATCAATTCTAAAACTATGCTAGAATGTCCCTCATAACACGCAACTTCTAAAGGTGTTATAAATTCATTTCTCATATTGACATCAGCTCCTGCTTGTATTAGCTCCTCATTAGCATACGGTTCATAGAGCCGTACCTCTACGAAGAAAATTTGGGTTAGACTGTATATCTTTAGTGCATATGATACTAACAAGAAACTTGCAATTCACGGACCACTAAAAATCACTGGTTTTAAACAAAATAACCTACATTAACACATTCTGTGGAAATATTCCATATAATAGTTTTTCAATCAGTTTATTATTGTTGTTTAAATTGCTTTAAACTATCTTTTAGTATTGTTGTTTTAATTGCCTTAAACTATCTTTTAATTATGGAGGATTCTTTGGTGTGTTAATTCTACAACCTTTACTTAAATACATACTGTGTCGTAGTGAAATATCAAATCTTAATGAGGTTCCCAATGATATTTTTGTTGATTATGCAATAATATTGAGAAAGTTAAAAACATTCTACGTTTAACAACTATTTATTTTCTTTAGCGAAAGGTGTCCAATTTACGTACAATATGATTAATAATAAAGAAATGGCATCTGATTCTACTTCTAAGTTTTTTTTTAGGTCAGTGTCTGATCTGCTCCTATTTTGTATTTTTCCTTTGGACTTTTGATTCTGAACACTGTTCGTTATCACCACATTTCATGATTAAGTAGCATTTAATTTATAGATTTAATTTTTTGTTTCACTGTCCATCTGTAAGAAAAGATGTTTCAATTTGTATTGACCATCTTTTTAACAGCAATGACCAAAATGTCAAAATATACAGCAATTTTTATAAAAAAAAAAAAACAAAAAAACAAAAAAACAAAAGGTCTGTCTATAAGACAAGAAATGCTAACTCTATGATAATCTAGAGTAAAACAATACAGTATTGTTCCTGTTTCATTTTTTTTTTATGTCTATGCATTATGTATATAAAATGTTTATGTTGCATATGAATATGATGCCTAAATGCACAGTGGGCAATGGCCTTTAAGTACCAAATAAACATCTTATCTTATATTTTCTTATCTTATCTTATCTTAATTTATAGATACAAGCAACATATATATTTCTCTTTATTTTATATGCAAAAGTATAATACATGTTTGCACACATAAATAGAAAGCTAACACGTATATTTATATGTCATTGTAAAATGTTTTATCCAATAATCAGTAAAATATTCGTAAGTGTTTATTATGTATGCACACACATTTTATAATAATCCTTAGAAAAAAACACAAAACCGAAAAAAATATTAAAAACACATATACAATATACTTAACCGAACAAAAACGGAGTAAAACATATACATGTACCTTTAATTTATTTAAGCATGTTTTCTGTTCCTTACAAAATACATGTACATTACAAATTATCAATTAAATTACTATAACAGAAAATGATTATTAATATATGATTTTTTTAAAGGACAGTTTTTTTTCACATACTAACTTTAAGCGGTTTTTAACATGTTCATTAAGAACAGTATACTATATTTTTATTGAATATTTTCTCGTTCTGCTGGTAACATTATTTTTTTATTATAATTTACCATGATGAAATATATATTACATTATGGGTCTTGACATTCAAATATAATAAATATAATTTATTATCAATACGTATCCAAGTCTTAAATCATTTTCAAAATGAAACGTTATATTGAATTTCATTGTGGTATAAGGTTTTAGGAATAAGTACATAATACATATTTCAAGAGGTATTTTTTTTATCTTCGAGTACAGATTCGATATGTAAGATCTATTCGAAGACATATTTGTTATAATTTTTACATTTATTTGTATAACAACGTTATCCATTTCAATGCAAAATATCCTTACATACATGTACTATTATCAAACTGGTATCATTTGTTATTTTCATTTCTGTTTTGTCAATACAAGAAACTCTAATACCTTCATGCAAATACAAAAAAAATAGTTAATCGCCTTGCGATTAACATATTGATACAATCATTGAAAATTCTTCTACAACATGTAAATCTTAAAAGTGTTCGATACCTGGTTCTTAAACAGCACCTGCTTCTTTCAACATTTCTATCAAACTCGAATTTTCCCTATCATAAGCAATCATAAGTGGTGTATTATTTTCAACGCTTACATTGGCATCAGCTCCAGCTTTTATTAGTTCCTCAACTACTTCCAGTTTCATTGTGTAACATGCTGCTGTCAACGGAGTTTCCTCTCCATATATCTGGTTGACATCAATCCCAGCTTTGATTAACTCTTTAACTACAGTCAGGTGTCCAAAATAGCAAGCAGCTGTTAACAAGACTGTCCCGTCTTTATGTATTTAACGGATATTTGCTCCTGCTTTTATCAATTCTAAAACTATGCTAGAATGTCCCTCATAACACGCAACTTCTAAAGGTGTTATAAATTCATTTCTCATATTGACATCAGCTCCTGCTTGTATTAGCTCCTCAACAACAGACAGGTGTCCCTGAAAACACGCAATGATAAGGGGGCTGCTTATACCATCTTTTAAGTTGACATCAACCCCACTTTTAATTAGACTTTTTACCACATTCAAACATCCTTGATAGCATGCGCCTATAAGCGGTGACTTATGGTTTGCTTTAACGTTGACATCAACTTCCAATCGAAGCAGTTTGTTTACTACGTGTAATGCTATTTTACATGTGTCTTCTATTTTGCCACCATCACCAGCTTTCATCAACAGTTTAACTACTTTCAAATGTCCACTGTCATATGCATGTGTGAGGGGTGTTTTATTTCCATCTTCCAGATTGACATCAGCTCCCTCTTTTATCAACTCTTCAACTATATTAACATGGCCCTCTTTACAAGCAAATGTTAGTGGTGTTTTTAAATTGACATCAGATCCTGACTTTATCATCTCTTTAATAACATCCAAATGTCCATTTTCAGAAGCATATGCAAGTGGTGTTTTTAAACAATCGGCGTTATTGACATCTGCCCCCGCCTTTATCAACTCAACTACTATACACAGATGTCCGTTTTCACATGCAACATTTATAGGCGTATCAAAGCAAGCATTGACGTCACCTCCCGCTTTTAACAATTCTACTACTATACCTAAATGTCCATTTTCACATGCAGTTATTAGAGGTGGCATATAAGAGTTAGTATTGATATTAGCCCCTGCTTTTAATAATTCCTTAACAATGTTTAGATATCCTAACTCGCATGCAATTGTCATTGGATTGACTTCGTTATGCACATTGACCGCACCTTTATCGATATATTTCAACAATATTTGAATGATCGTTAGATTCCCAGAATAACAACTTAGGCAAAGTAAACGCCATTGTTCATAAGTCATCGATTCGTCGTTTACGCCGATATTTGAGTCCTTGCCTGAGTCAAAAGTTGTGTTGTGGTTCTTCATTACTAGGTTTGATTCATTATCTGTTTTGGTTTTCATACAATCATACAATGAGCTCCCTGTTTCAATGTTTGTATCGCTCTGATTTATGTTTGAATAACAATGTGGACATTTATTGTATAAATTTTGGAATAGAGCATCGACATTGCCTTTCTCCTTCATAATTTGATCTAATATACACTGTAGAATTTGATCATGTCCATGATATATCACCCAATTAATTGTCCTCATGCTGCTAATATCAGAGTAATCGTTCCTGCAACGATAACATATCTCATAAGTCAACAAACTATGAATAACAGTTTCATGATAAGACCCCATTTTATCACCATGTTTTTCTGGTTTAAATCTGCGAATTCTGAATGCTTTCGTAAACTCTGACAGAAAAATGGAATACAGCTCAGTATATGATTTTGTCTTCATTATTGAAATAAAATGTTGAAGAACAGTCGGGTGTTTCAAAGCTTCATTTCGAAAAACATTATACCACTCCAAATTTTCTACGTCTTGGAACAAACGCTCAGCAAGGATTGGATAATCTGACTCTTGCAATTCTATACATAGGTCTATAACGGTCTCATTTTCAGAATAAAGTTTGCTTTGACGATGGTTAACCTTTGTTTCAGTTTCTCTTTTTCGTTTTTTGGTGTCATGTTTTTTCACTTTGATGTGTTTAGAAATGTAATCACTACTCATGTATTGCAAAATGAGCTCTGGAAACCGTCGACCAAAATTATAAGCAGTGATTTCGAGCATGGAAGTGTGTATAAAGGTGAACTCATTGCCACACCTTTTTGTAAAAGTTCCCTGCATTTCTGATAGAGCATCAATAAAAATAAAATTGTCTGTGTCATGAGGCATTTTACATTTTTTCAGAATCTTTATTTTCATCTCATCAAAACTTATTTTTTCAATTGAACTGTGTTTATTATCGAATGTATCTTCCAACAATTTGTTTTTATTAGCCATCAGTAAAACCAATGATGCGTAATGGTATCTGTTTTGTAACTGTAACAAATCTAATTCCTTTAGAATACAAGGAACTGGAGATGCAAAGAAGGTTTTTCCATAGCATTTGAACTCTTTTTCTTTAGAAACCAGTTTGCATAAATAGGGAAACATATTTGATGACGATGCAAGATTGTCAGGTGTCAAAAGGTTTTTCTCTAAATCATATTTTGCAAATATCTGCAACCTATCTTGATCATTCAATGCGTTTTCCGCATTGTGTAACATTATCACATTCTTGATTTCGAACAGAAAACAGCTTGACACAATTTCATTTCTAAAAACCATCTCACGGCAGGTCATGAAGATTTTTGTTTCTGACATAGTAGGTTTCTTAAGTCTATCCTGATACTTATTTAACACATTCAACTCATCCATCTTTAAACCAAACTCTCCAATAACATCATCAATAACAAAAACTTGGGGATTTTGTGGATCACAGTAATCTTCAATTTTGTTTTTATCAGCTATCGGTAAAATTTCGTATTCTTCCGTTTGTAGTATCAGTGCGATATGACGAGCCGTAGCTGTTTTTCCGGAACCAGGGACACCAACAAATGTCACAAATGGTTGGTTTCTTGCCTTTTTCAGCATGGAAGGGAAGTTGTGCGTTTCTACAAAAAGTATGTCATCTTCTTTCCATCTGGCTATATCTTTTCTATACATCTCTAAAAATATGTTTTTACAACATTAAAAAAATGAATAACATTTTATCTACAATTAAAAATAAAACATCTTACTGAACATATATCATTTTCAAGTTCGAACTTTAAAATTGTACCACAAAACAAAATTGTTACCTAATGGTTACATTATGTGTTTTATAACCTCTGTATCATTGCTTTTGGACATTTTTTTGTTTAAAAGCTGTATCTTGTATCTTGTAATACATATTTGTTTGTAGGTTTGCTGCAATAAATGTACATGTATTTTTTTCCATTTACAATTACATATAGTTAACATTACCTAAAATCATATCTAACCAATTTAGTTTTGTCAAGACTATATATTGTATAAAATTGTCTAGCTAATGTAAATCAGTTTTGCAATGAAAATCTAAAGCACATCTTCATTAAAGAAATGGAAGCGGGTGTTATCAAATGCTACTGCCGATTAAATAAAAAAGAGCACAACTTCGTATTTGAGTTCGAGGGGATGTGTTGGCATGTTGTGCATATGTGGACCAAAAATGTAAACATTTCTTGAACCGACTTGTTTATGCTAAAGACTGACCAAAACTGTTGACAAAAGATGAAAAAAAGTAATGTATATGAGGATTTACATGGTTTCTTTTATGAAAAGTGCGTAAAAACTTAGAACAATGCCATTGTTTGGGTCTTAACGTGTTTCCTTCTGTTTCCTATTTGTTATTCTGAATTCCTATAGTTTCTAAATTTATGTCATAATTATTTTCATATCAAATTGATGATCGTGCCAATGTGGAAGGCATAAATAATAAGGGATTTTTGAAATATTATCATGCAGTAACGAAATTCAAAACCTGAACATTCTTTTTACTTACTGTATTCTTGTAAAATTGTGCTGTGAGTTTTGCTTATCTGTGTACAAATAGTGGTAATTAAATTAATATGTAGGATGGAATGCTTTTTTTTAAAAACGGGATGTGGCCTAGTGTTTAAAAGCCAAGATTTGAAAAAATAATATTGATAATCATTCATATTATCTAGAATTGCTTACTACGTAGTTTTAAGTGTTGTAAATAATCTTTTTAGACAAATTTTATCGGATCGATGGCGACGAAGTTTTTAAAAAAATAAGTTTAACTAATCAATTCATGATAAATTCATTAATATTATCTAACTGTTGACAATCCTAATGCTTTGTGAAACAAAATGGCATTATTTATGTATTAAAAGAATTTTATATAGTTTTAAAGGATGCGTTTTCTTTCTGTAAGATGATTGTCCCTTCTGAGTTCCTTCTGAATTGATTTAAAAAAAAAAAAACAAGAACAATGAGCGAACGCTGAACGATTGCTGAGCTCGTAATGGACGCACTATGAGCAAACACTAAAGGTTTTAAGAATCTTGAGTTCGAATGGAGCGGAAAGTGCAAAACTATAAACGATGAACACACGGTGATCGCACTATGAACCCACGCGTACGGTTACGGTGAGCAAACAGTGAGCGAATGCAAACATGGAAAAGAGCGTTACTTTGAAATCAATTCAGTCCGTATTTTAAAGATAAATTTATTTTGAGCTCAGTGGCTTTAAAGGGACCTAGACACGATTAAAGCTCATTCCTGATATATTGCAATGGGATTAAGAAGGAAGTGCATATTGCTTTGCTGCTGGCCGTCTGTCTCTCTATCGGTCGCTCTGTCGGTCGGTCCAATAACAATTTCCGTTCATATTCTTCGCAGAGGTTGCAAATAGTGAAATGAAATTTCGTATACAGATTTATCATAATGAAATATAGGTCAAGTTCGAATTAGGGTACGGTCGAGTCATTTTCGACAGGGTTATGAACCTTGGACGTAAAAAAAATTCCAATTATTTGAAGTTTCCGTTCATTTTCTTCGCAGATGTTGCATTTACTGAAATGAAATTTGGTATACAGATTTATCTTAATATGATTTAGGTCAAGATCTATTTATGTTACGATTAAGCAATATTTGACAGAGTTATGCGCCTTGGACTAGAAAAATTCCAATTATTTGCAGTTTCTGTTCATTTTCTTCTCAAATGTTTCCAAGGGAGGGGGCAGGAGTGTTTCACAAATATCTCTTTTTTTTTTACTTTTGCCAAATTTCTTCTGAAATTCCTTACCCTTGACGTTTCTAGGAACGCAAATATTTCCAATCTCTTTAATTTCTGCTGTAAAAAGAAGGAATATTTTCTTTAAGCAATATACTTCTAAATACAATGTTACTTACTAGTATTATTTTACTTAAGAATTTTTTTTCTAACCAACAAAACAAAAAACTTTATTGTATTGAAAATAAAATTCCGAACACAGAGTTGGTAATTTCGTACAGTTTTGGGAGAGAGAGAGAGAGAGAGAGAGAGAGAGAGAGAGAGAGAGAGAGAGAGAGAGAGAGAGAGAGAGAGATTAAAACTGAAAACATGTTATAGTTGAGGCTGGGGTGGTGGAGTTGTTAAGGGGCGCTTATTCTGATATGTTAATCAAAGTAACGGAAATCATAAAATATGCATTTATATGATACATAAACGATAAATTAATTGGTATTCTTAGGACTTAAAATTGAGCCTTTCTTATCTAAAAAGGTACTAAATTATAGCAATAGATCATACATTGTTGAAGAGTACTACATGTTTTTTAATTCAGGTAATTATCCATACGTCACAAAACAACGCCTGACGTAATTCACGCGTTATTACGTTTTGTTCGTACCCGATCTAATTGAGACCTCAAATATGTCTTTAACAAAGAAACTAATTTGACCTAGAAATTTAAAACAAATCTATTAGAAATTCTGACAACTGCAGTCAACTATTAATCAACGGAATGAAAACATGCCTGGTTTGTTTCGATTGCGTAGTCTTTTTATAAATATATTTATCAATATCTCAGAGAATTCTGTCCGGAAATAAAATTACAAGATCTTTAATTTTCGTTGAAATTTTCTTTCATTTTATCTCGTTTGTATGCAAATTTATCTTTTTCTTTAATAAATAAGCAAATGTAACATGAAAGTATTTGCTTTGAAAAATAAATTTGGTAATAAGTCATGGAATATCAGTCAAAAAAATATTTTCTAAATGTCAAATTTCAGGATTAGGCTAATATTCTTAATGCATGAAAAAGCACTTTTTTCCGCAATTGGTTCTATTTTAGCAACGGTCCTAGCTTTTATAATACCGATGGACCAGTCAACTGGGTAAAATTTCATAAGTGCATATCCCCAGATACATGTTTGATAAATATGAAAAAGTTCTGTACGAATTTTATATATGAAGTGGGGTATGGCTCATAACCTTAAAAACAAAAAAACTGGAAACTGCATTTTTGTTGTGTTTTTTAAAGAGTGTATTACTAAATTTATAGAAAATGCATTTATTTCTTACGTATTTATGCTAGTTTAACTGATTTGGGGAATTCAGGTGAAGACAGGTAAATTCTACCTGTGCCTCTTTAGGGGACCCCATTATTGCCTAAAATGATTAGGTGCTTGTTTTGGCGAGTAACCGTTCGGGGAATAAACCAAAAATTATTAATAAAGTAATTTCGTTTAAAAAGAACAGTTGAAAGTAACCTGATATATCCTGAAGTTTTTTATTCACATCCCACAATTCTTCGATGCATCTAAATTGTTGTTCAGTGTCCATAGAACAGGTTTTGAGCTCCACAACTGAATCATGATATACTGTAGATGAGTAATTGTCTAGCTCCTGAACGATGTCAGATATTTCTCGCCATTTTATATTAAAATCTTTGTCTGTGATATCTCAGACAAATGCCCAAAATTATTCCTAATCAAACGAATTCTCTCTATGTTTGCCGACACACTCCTGTCACACTGACTTGGAATATTTCCCCATTTTTTATTGTGTTGTGGAACTTGTGATAGATTTCGCAATAAAACGTAGAGTAAAGAGATGTCAAAATCTGAATAGTTTCCTTTAGTTATAAGCGTTTCTTGTTCTTTAGTGATTAAAAAACTTTTTCGGTTTGATAGCGTGGCTAAATATGTTTTTACTTTCTGTGACAAGGTAGATGGGAGAATCTCCTTCTTGAGAACATCAGTACAAGGACCAAGGATAATGCGGGTAAAACGAGCAAAGTTAGTCGTTTCCCGGGTTGAACGATATTTTGATTGAGCCATTATTTTTTATCACACCATCAACAAAAGTCATCTGCAAATAAAAAGATTTGTTAATGAAGCACTTGGATAACATAATCTTGGATAACATTTAGAGCAGTTTTGAAGAAAACAGTACGTTTATTTAATCATCTTTTGTATAATTATGCTTGTTTTAGATAAAGCATTTTTAATTCTTATTTGTGTTTTTTCTCTATTGTTATGCATATCATTTTAAAATTATTCATCCTGCTCTATATACAAAGGAAATGCATAATGTTCAAATTATGTAAAATGCCATCCTTGATGTTTGTTTAGATGAATGATCTAGAACCGTCCTAACCAAACTCTAAGCAAGACTAGTAGACTAATTTTTCTCCAACAGTCAGATGTCTTTCCAACTTATTTTGTTGTTAAAAACATTACTGTTTCAATAGAATCGATGAAATGCTATCCATCCGTTACTTAAAAGAAATAACGTCAACAGGTTAAGTATGATTGTGTTTATTAAGTGACCTTGAACTTCGATCTTTATGTGATTTTGGTTGGCGAAGGTCAACACTTCCTTTTCAAGTTGTCCAATGTCCCGGAGACACCGGATCATTTGAGTATTATATTGAAAAATCTTTAAAGTAAACAGAAGGCATTGGTAGACGTTTTAAGTCTCTTTATTTTTTTTTATTTTTTTTTTGGAGTAGAAGCGATAACAAACAACTTATATAATATGAGCAATAAATATATTTTTTTTCAAGGTGGGGACTAAAGGGCTATATTTTGAAATGGGTTTTGAGTCCTACTGCATCCTTGAAATTTTTTTTTTCTATATCACCCTAAACAATACAGATATGAAAATTAAAAAAGAGATGAAAAATAAATAATTCACAGATATTCAAATAACCGTGACCTTTGATATTTATGTCATTTTAATTGGATATGGTAGACGCTTCCATCCCAGGTTGTCCGGAGTCTCAACGACGAATAGTATAAAAGTTTGAATTGTTTTTATCGACATTTTAAATACTGTCAGGGGCAATAACTGCTAGAACTTGGCTTCAGATATGAATAGATTAAAGTTTCAAGTCTCTCTCTTATAGTTTCATAGGATTAGCTATACAAGCATTTCCTGCTCAAAGGGCAATAACTATGTAATTTTTGGAAGTTTTAGACAAAGGGTCATTTTTTGCCATAACTTTTAATGACCAATTACATAAAGTTTTAGTTGTTTGAATAAATAAAAGTCACTTCGAGAAAACACGAAACAAGAGGAAAAATTTTAAAAAAAAGAACAATGAAATCATCAGAGGTGGAAATACCTAATAAAAATCAATATTAGTCACACTAATAAAATGGTACTCCAATTAACTCTCGATAGAAAACTATTTCCTAATTATTTTTTCCTTTATCCTTGGCTTAACATTTACATCAAACACTTTCACACAATCAGTCTTAAGACGTTGTTTTGTGGAAAATAAGATATAGTATAAGATAATAACTATGCTTGATATTGCAAAAATGACTCCAAAGAGTGGCATGATTGCAAACTCTTCAAACATGTAGTATATTTTGTGAGGGTTTTAAGTTTAGTGTTTGGACACACTTAAACATGCAATTCCTTATATGAGATCTACTGCACTTTTTTTTGCAAAAAACTTAAAAATTGGACATGATTTTGTTTCAATAGGCATACCACTTTATCCTTCTGTAAAGGAAAATCTAGCTGCGATTTCAATAAATTATTTCGCAGTGGTGTATGTAAAATACACTGATCTCTCCCGTCGAAATACCCACTCAACGCAGTGCAAAATGAAAACATATTGTCAAGTTTTCTCACAAGATCGATTACCCTTCTATAGCTTATTCATGATAGCGTGTCTCTTGCTATTAATGATGTCGTTCATGAATTTTGACACGGTAGAAAAAATAAACATTTACAAATTATTCCGTATATTCCTAGGTCTAATATTGAAAAACGCAAATTCATTCAATATAAAGAATTTGCGATTGTGCAGTGCATCTAAGGCATGCATGTTTCAATCACAATTTCAGGTACCTAACACCATTTTTATCAAATTCATTTTATTCAATCCATCAATATAGATTTTTTGATAAATCCATGCAATAAACTGTTTCTTCGTCTGTGATCTTAGTATTGTCATGAAATTAATTATAAAACTGAACAAAGCAGTACACTTGGTTTCTAACTATTTTTCATTAAATGATTTCACATGAAAAATTTTTGTTGCGTTCCGTACATGTACCAACAACGTTGAACATTTAAAACAAGAGATTTTATAAGAGCCAATTTGCTATGCATTAATAGGTATGGAAGATCAAAAAGCGATAACTCTAGATTTTTGACCTAAATTTGTTTCCAAAATGGAGTTGTATTTTTACTATCGGGTGGTCTTGGATTACGCCCTTGTACACTGTGGTAATTGCGAAAGAAGTTCCATTTTTTCTTAAAATAGACACACAACATATTGGCGCATTTGTATATCAAGGAGAAATCGTTGATGTCTGACTTTTAGCGGGAGAAATTTTCTTCCAAAAGTTTCGAAAGAATCGTAAAAATATATTTAAAAAAACAAAAAACGAATATACAGTAAAATGTTATGTTTTTTAATGTTATTACAAATGTTTTTTATCGAAATTATTTTTTTCTAAAAATTAACAACCGCGTATTAATGAAATACGAGGCAATTAAAATTTTCCTATATTTCTGTCTTGCGGAGTTACGTGTCCTTTGTTGTGGTTTGGCGTAACAGTCGACACATGCATATCGCGGTGTTTTCACTAAATTACAGCGTTTATTGATATTTCAATTCAAATAAATGAAAAAACAAAGAAGAGAGAAATTTAAAGAAAGATATAAAGAAATGGAAAGACAAAGACTGGAGGCACTGAAGAAAAAGCAGGAAGATATAGTAAAAAGGAAGGAGAGATTGTACAAAAAAGGGAAAAACAAACATCTGACATAATTTATTATGGAGTGTGACAGAACTATACAACAATGGAACAGATGCTCCAGTCAATTTCAAAAGTATCCGAGAAAAGGAGAGCTCTTGTTGCACAACTACGTTTCTGTCAAACTGTCTTAAATTAAGTTGTGAAGGACAAAGCAATATTTAATGCAACTTCTAAAGGTAAACCTTTATCATTTGAACAGTTGACTGTGAATGTGCAGAAGCTAATTAACGATGCTGCAACTATGGACAAACAGCCAAAGCATGCACCCCCTCCATTTCTAGTTGAAAAAAAAGTAAAACACACATTTAATGAAAGGATGTTTACTGGTAGAGTGATAAGCATTGTCCCCGGATTTCAGGATGTTTATGACCATGATCTTGATGAGCATGGCAATGTTACAGAGGCAACTGCAATATATACCTACAGACTATAAAGCCAACAAACTTGAAGTAATTCCAGAGATGGTGAGTGGTAAGCATGAATCTGAGTTACCGGTCGATGAAACAAGGAGTTTCATCTCTTTTTTAGTTGTTGACTTTTTATCTCCTATCCAGCAGTACAGATAAGTACATTGTCCCTCAGTTGCTTTCAAATTGGTTATCAATTCTTTTTACTAAGTTATTTTTACTAAATTACTAACACTGATTCTAGTATTTAATCATTATAATTATGAGACATATCAGATTAAGCAATAATATTTCACTTAATATATTAATATGCTTTATCAGTTTACATTCAAACTTTATTATAGTATGTGTATTGTAAAATTCAAACATAAACTTGGTTCATTTTAATAGCAAATTATGTTCTAATTTTTTATAAAGATGATGTTTAAATCTTGGGGAGTGAAGAAAAGGTGTGGTTGTTTTGCTTTAATTGAGTTCATTTATTGAGTTCAGATATACTGTGCTTTGTAAAAGTGGTTGGTGGGCTAGTAAACTTTGTAAATGGTGTAAGTAAGACAAAATTGATGTTAGATAAAATTTTGGAACCATATTTTATGTGTTTCTCTTTTTTTTTTTTAAAAACGGTAACAGTTTTTCAAAACAAACATTTAAACGTTAAATTTTGAATTTTCTGTATTTTCCTTATTTGTCAAGCAAACCTGGAAAATAAAACTGTTTTGTAAATGCCATAACAAGAACTTTAAGGTGGTGCAAGCAGTTTTTCTAGAATTTGTGTGAAAAAAATTGTCTTGCTTTTATTGTATTATTTAAGATCATTAAATGATTTAATGATCTTAAATAATACAATAAGAGCAACACAATGTTAATTTGCAACATGTATTTTTTTAAATTTAAAATCGTTTGCCGATTACCTAACATTAATCAAGTGAAAATTTATGAAATTAACATTGAGATTAATAAGAAAAAGTACCAGAAATATCTAAAGTTTTTAGTTTTACAATAAACGTTAGCTTTTGCATTCGAAAGGTCACCAAACGACGCGAACCTTTGTTAAGGAAGGAGTCTTCTCGTTGTTAGACACACTTCTTATTTCAAGAAATTTATAAAATTTTAACACAGTCGAACTGATCATATAACTAAATGATTGTATCAGTTTAATCAAAATGACCTCCTTGTTTTTGAATGAAGGTGAGGTTAAGGTCACTACCTTTTTCTAAACTTGATGAAAATAAATGTAGTTATCTGCAGTTTTGTAGACATCTGTTTAAGATATGAAGTTTGCATTCTTCAATAAAATGATAGAATATTAGAATGTCTATCAGCTTATACTACTAAATTGAAATAAATATTTAAACTAAAATTGATATTGCTTAGCCCGCATTTCCTCTAATTTTCTTGAATTTTGAAGATATTTTGATTATTTTTCTATGCTTCCAATAATAAAATATTTCTGATTTTTACATATTATGAAGACTTTACATAAAGATATTAATTGACAGAAGAGTAATATATTGACCATTTAATAATAGAGAAAACCCGATTTTAGTGATTTTTTCATACAAATCTGTTTATAGAATGAACACTTAAAAAAGCTTATAAAAATGTAATTTGATTGGCAAATGATGTTTTAAAAACATATTCTAAATCCTAGTATCTTATTATTAGTTCAAATTAGTTGAAAAAATCTATATTTAATGTTATTGTTTTAAAACTGCTAAATAAACTCATGAATCTACAGCAATTCTAAATTGCAAAATCATGTGATATTTTCCTACTACAGTGTTTCACCAAATATATAGTCCTTGTTAGATTCTAATCTTTCATTACTATTTCTATGCCAAGTTGTATAATAGTAAAAACGATAGAAAAATATGATAATTATTTTAATTTCCTTTCATTTTGATTTAATGAACAATTCATCAACTTTACTTTTGACAAGTCGAAAACCAGAAAAGACTCCTTCCTTAAATAAATAAAAAGACAAAAAACGTCGATAGCCACCAATATATTGATTTTAGCAACAATGATTTTGCTCTAGTTTTTTTAATCAAAAAGAAAAAAAATCCTATACTATAGGAAATGGAAGCATGTGAATTTCCATTGTTAATTGATTTCCAAAAAGGTGAAATAATAATTCAAGATTAGACATACTTTAAAACATAATTATACATGTATTTTGCATGCATGTAATATATACATGTATCTAAATTATTAAATAAAAAAAATAGGACCAAGATATTTGTTCTTTGTTTTTGGTCGTTATATTGGTTTCCAATGATAGGTCACTTTACACATATATGGTTATAATTGATATATTATAATTAACATTTTTTTGTAATTAATTTTATTAATTAAAGTTAATTAATGACAATCATTATCTTATTTATCAATATTTAAAATTCATAAAATACTAAATATATTTTGTATAGGAAATTTGAACAACTTGAGGGAATCATATTTAGATAAATTTTAATATTTTGTGTATAACTTACTGATGACTATATTTGGAAATATGCAAATTTCCGCCATTTTGGCGGCCATTTTGAAATTCTGCAAATTATGAGGCAATTAAAATACAGCTTGAAACACGAGAAATTTAAAAATATATAGTTTGTAAAGACTTTAAACAAGATTTATATTTAATTATGAATTTTAAATAGAAAAAATGCAAAAACATTATGATTTTGGTGCCATATTTATCGTAACGTAGTATAATATAAATCATTACAAAAATACCGTAAATACTCAACTTTAAAATCTTATATCTTTGCTTCTAGTTGGAATATTTCTAATCAATAAAATAAAGTTTTTTGGTCTTGTTAAAGATTCCTTTTTTAATATAATTAAACATGAATCGAAAGTAAGTAGATGGAGATTTCACATGAACCCCCTACCTATAGTGTCAAACTAGAGTAAAAAGAGTCAGCAACTGAAGGTTATAGACGAATGTAAAGGCGTTACTTTCGAAAAACCTTTGTAAAATACAACAACCACAAAATATACATGATTTTAAAACGCATACCTTCTCGTTAAAACTTCTTGGATTATCGATTCATTTCTGTTATCGTTGTTTTCGGGATGCCTATGTTTATCGTAACAACGCGATAACTATCGTTAAATCTAGGCAGCAAAGGTATTTTGTCTTAGCTTAGCATATGCATTGGTTTATCAAGTACTACTTTTAAAGAATGCAGTAGGTGTTGTGGTAAAATAATCAATCCACAAGACCTGCAAGGGATTTATTAGGACCCGACACTCTGAAACTCATATATAGATTTTACAGACCTGATTGCATTTCAAAATATGCAGGTACTAATAGTTGTTGTGTGTTTTGGCGGTTATGAGGGGTCTGGAAGTGTATTTCATGTTTATCTTCCCTGTTTTGTTTTGTTTTGGGTTTTTTTGGCAAACGGCAATGGTTTAAGAATCATAAGATTATTTGCATTCAGATTTTATAAGCACAGTGCTCCAAAACATTAATATTCCATCTTTCACTCCTTTAAGATCAAGATCTAGGAAATTATTCCAGAGTATCCTTTTGATGCTAATGCCATTATGACTGATTTGTTAAATCTTTTTCTCGTGTTTCATTGTTTTAAAAGAATTATGTAAAATATGAAACACTTTCTTAACGAGGCCGAGTCTATTTATTTCTACCCTAGATATTTTGATAAAATTTCTTACAAATAGTTTTTTTTTCTACTATTTCAATTATTTGAAGATTAAAAAATAATTTATTTACCACCCCGATTCCCTAGGAAATTGTCTCGAAAGTTAACACTTTTTACAATGGGACCCTATGGGAATTTGTTCAAAGAGCGCTTAATTTTTATGCTTTTCCATTTTTTAAAATTTTTTTTGTTCTGCCCTAGGGATTTCTTTTTCTTTCAAATATATGAAAACTTTATATTGTAAAAAGTAACCAAATTAGATATCTAAAAAAAATGGTTTGGTCGAGGGATAATATCAAAGTTGATTTTTGGCCCCCAAAATTGGCATTTGATGGTATATTTTGGCTTATAATAATCAGGTTCAACGAAATAACACCTTTAAAATGCTAATATGTATCTCTAAATGTTCTGTCAATAATTCTTTTTTTAAATCCATAACTGCCTCGAATAGAAAAAGCTAATCTCACTTTTTATTTGCTGTATGCATAGTTTAAAATGCTGGAAAACTATGACGCATATGCACCGATGTTAGCATTTTACCCCATCAAATTTATAAAATCGCAATTTTTCTTTCGAAGAAGGGAGGGCATATGCTTTGCTCTGTCCGTCTGTCTGTCGGTAGGTCTTTCGGTCGGTCCACCAACAGTTTCCGTTCATTTTCCTCGCAAGAGTTGCATAGTTACATTGAAATGAAATTTGGTATACAGATCAGTTCCTAAATTGAGATAGCGATCCCGATCTGAAAACCGTTGACCGATCCCGATACATTCAGGGTCCGCTCCGCTGTCTATCAAAAATGTTTATCGCCGTTTCAGTTTTTCTGATACATTGTCCAGAATGTCGAATCTTGCGGCGTCCTTGTTCATCCAGCGCAAAAATCTTGCCGTTATAATACCAGGCAGACTGGATTCGAGGGTCACCATTAAGATTGCGCAAAATTGTTGCGTTGAATTGTGTTAGACGGCCATGCATGGTAAAAATCTTTTTGAGTTTGTCACTCGATCGATTTTTGATGACCGCGATCTTGACCTCCGTGTTACAGGGCGTGGCCCTTTCCCATCTCCACCAGGAATTCGATGGATCGCAGAACATCTGAGGGGTCAAGGTCCACCTTCACTGCCTCCTTGAGAATTATACACAATTGTTTTTTGAAGATTTACGTCTTTCTATTTGGCCCAATTTAAGAACTTAATGTTGGCTTTCTACGAGTACTGTTGGTTTTGATTGGCGAGGGTCATTGCAGACTGTGCCGCAGATTCACATTGTTTGAGCTTGTCGTTGAGCGATCTAAGTTCACTGGCTTGAGAGTATGCATAGAACAAACTTATCCGTATATGTATACTTTCATCTACCTATTGTTTCATCGCTGATTCATACCTTTTGTTATGACTTTTGATTTAAAAGATGTTGACAGGTACATATTTCGTTGAAAAACAACATATTTTCCTAAACAAAATACACCAACTTTGATGCATTATTATTAGTATCCCTCGTCACACAGAAGATGTTTACAATTCATGTTTATAATGTGGACAAAGTCCGTTACGTTGAAAAAAATTTTTCGACATTAATCATTTTCAAAATTATCGGAATACCGATATTAACTTTTTATTGCAGCTAAAAGTTAAATACAAAATACCAACCAGTTAGTCTCGGTGAGTATTCGGTCAACCTGCGTACACGTACGCGTAAGAAAGAAATGACAATATTCAAGAAATTGTCAAGTGGCACGTCTGTAGCTCCCGGTCTGAAAGAATTCGTAAGGACGATCTGGGTCCCAGGTCGTCTATCCGATTTTTTTTCAAACTGGGAGCTACAGACCTGCAGCTAGAAATTGGCTGGCTCTAATTGATCATGTCAATTAATTTTTTTTTTGATTTGTATTGTTTTGGTTTTTTCCACACAATTCAGATCTAGAAGTATGTCACAGAAGTGCTAAATTTATTTTAGAGAACTAGATGTTTTCCCGCGCAAGCGCGGGAATTAACACTTTACACATTGATATAATACAATTTAATACATGTATGTTGAACCATATTTTTTTGTTCATTGTTGTATATACTGTGTCTCACTTCTTTTTTAATTGCTTTCTTAACTTAATCTTACTAACTGCATGGCTGGATATTAAGAGGAGTGGACAGGGGTGAAAAATCTAAACTGAATTTGATGTTATATACATGTACATGCAAGGTTTACTACCAATCTGTCGTGGTATAAAAATGTATGAAAAATGTATTTTAAAAAACTCGCTAGTGTAGGTATATTTATTTGCATATTTTAAACTAAAGATTTACGTTGTCAGATCCAAATGTACCCGATGGTTAACTCTCCCTACACTTTCCGCCATGACGTTAATTTGTCAACCCGCTTTCCTGGGGCACCCCGTTCTGAAAAGGGTTTTTTTTTCATCAAAGCTAGAATCGATTTATATTATTCCATTTTATTTATTTACTTTTTTTGTACTAACCAGAGATGTCAGATCCAAATGAAGGTATCTGCCTGCGATGCATGATGAACTCGTTCTACACTTTTCGCCATGACGTTAATTGTCAACCCGCTTTCTTGGTAACCCCGTTCTGGAAAGTTCTATCCATCAAAACTAAAATCGCGCATTCAAGAAACGAATTGGCTCATTTTATTTGTTCAACAGTTGTCAAATCTTAACTTCTATGTATACTCTAAATTAGTTATCAGTACAAATATTCGTTCTTTACGTAATCATTAATATTATTTCATTGCAAGTATATATTTTGATGCAAACTACCCCTGACTTGGATCCGCTAAAGCGTGTCCACCACCTTACTCTCATTTTTGCTATTTTGGGCTTATTCATCGAAAATGAAAGTAGGGTTTTGATTAATTTCACAATAATATCTTATCAGTTAAAATCCAATTATAGCTTACGGACATTATCTCACACGTGTTGATATACTAAAGGTGTAAGCAGTTACTCTGGTGCAGGCATTTTGTAGTTTATTAGCAAAATGTCTTAATTCATAAGTATAGATTTCAGAAAGAGAGAGAGAGAGAGAGAGAGAGAGAGAGAGAGAGAGAGAGAGAGAGAGAGAGAGAGCGATAAAATGTCATGTAAAACTTGTTCAGATTCCAAATGTTCCAATGAGTATAAAAATCTCATCTCTGCAGCTAGAAATTGTCTAGCTCTTATTGATCATGTCAATTAATTTTGTTTCAGGGAGTTTTTAACAACAATAAGGATTTCCGTTTTTTAAAAAAGAAAGTAATTGGTCACATTTTTCAGTATTATCATTTTACAATTCATTTAATGGTCTAATAAAATTTGGTATGAAGTTTCAAGATACAAGTCTTCATTCCTTTCTACGAAATGCTGCTTAGAAAAAAGATTAACATCGCATTCTTTACAAAATACAAAAAGACATACACAATGAGCTTGAATTTACAACTAACAAACAAACATAAGTAGAAATTAAGAACAACTAATTTCTTCTTCTTTTTTTAAATCAAAAGAAATTCGTAAAAAATTTAAAGAATTTTTTCTTTAGATGCGTGAAGTTATATAAAGTTATATAAAAGATGTCTATAACAGTCTCAGTTGCACACAAGGCTTTTCTCAGTTGAAAACAACTATAATTGCTGTTTGCAAAAACAATAACATTATCACATTCATTAGATATTAGCCAGATAAACTTGTCTTTATTACATAGATTTTTAAAAATTTTAAATAAACTATTCAAGGACTCTATAAAAGGTTTCCTTAATGTATTGTTTGATGTACAATTAAATATAAAATGAATTTAGTCTTCTACCTCAAATTTACAAAAAGTACATGTTCTTTTATTAACAGGAGTATTAATATAGCGACCAGTTTCAATGGCTAGTGAATGAGACCAGGCTGAAGCTAGCAGCCACCAACAGCAGCCACTAAGCCCGTAGAAGCTAGCAGTATGTACTGAGAGTACTAGAACAGAAAATTATAATTTACTTTATTATCAGAATACTTAATTAATATCAAGAAGATTTATGCATTAATTATTTCTATGAGCATTGACAACTTCGGTGGCAATAAAGCTCGCCCGGATAAGAATTATAAATGCGTTTATGTCTAATGAAATTCGCTTGAATATTGTTATTTGTCTATACGTATGCTTAAAAATTGATCCCCGAGTCTGTTTACTTTTCTCCGGAAATAACATGCATCGAAAATTTAAAAAAGTCCTCGTATTATTACAAAAATGAGACGTTCAGAATTTTACATGGTGATTTTATTCTCATTAGAAAGTTAGCCTATGTCACAAACTTAAAACCAAAACAAAAGAAATCTAAAGGTGAATTTGGGATTATTTTGTTTAGGGCTTAAAAGTGGTCCATTATCTCCCTTATCTTTAGATCCTAGTGTTTCCTAGTTTTTGTGATCAAACTCAAGTGAGATATAAAACCTGAAATGAGCCCGAACGCCTGGGAGCCACTTGGTGGTACCCCTACAGCCCAAATTTGAAACCGGGAAATAGTATCCCTATGGGTCCCCTACACTGCCCTGGAATCTGTTTGATGCACACTTCAAAGATAAGGGAGATAATGGACCACTTTTTACTCCTATATCATTGTGAAATGCTAAAAAATACCAAAGTTCGGGTGAGCTAACTGGACCCTTTTAGGGGTCATAGGCGCCTTCTAATGTTTATTATGAATACCTCTTGGGGTCCTGTACTACACCCCAGTGGTTCTTAGTTCTTGTGAACAAACTCAAGTGAGATAAAACCCCTGAAATGAGCCCGAACCCCTTGGAGCCACTTGGTGGTACCTGTACAGCCCAAATTTGAGACCGGGAAATAGTAGCCCTATGGGTCCCCTACACTGCCTTGGTATCCGTTTGATGCACACTTCAAAGATAAGGGAGATAATGGACCACTTTTTACCCCTATATCATTGTGAAATGCCAAAGTTCGGGTGAGCTAACTGGATCCTTTTAGGGGTCATAGACGCCTTCTAATGTTTATTATGAATACCTTGGGGTCCTCTACTACACTTTAGTTTTTCCTAGTTCTTGTGATAAACTCAAGTGAGATATAAAATCTGAAATGAGCCCGAACCCCTGGGAGCCACTTGGTGGTACCCCTACAGTCCAAATTTGAGACCGGGAAATAATAGCCCTAAGGGTCCCCTACATTGCCCTGGTATCCGTTTGATGCACACTTCAAAGATAAGGGAGATAATGAACCACTTTTAAGCCCTATATCATCGTGAAATGCTAAAAGGAAAATGCCATAGCTCGGGTGAGCTAAATACTCTATTGTATCTATATGTATCTTTGCAATTTTTCTCGAAGGTTCACGCCAAAACATGGCTGATATAAAATGATCCCAAATCCACCTTTGGTTTTCTGTTGTTTTTGGTATGCTACAGAGGGTTATTTTTTAATGAGAATAAAATCCCCATGTAAGATGTCTAATCGTCCCATTTTGGCTGGAAACCAATTTGGACTTTATTTATTACATTGTTAGAATCCAAATAGTTTTTAATCTTGTGTTCAATATGCTATTAAACACTTTGGATAAACAAGAAGTAATTGTTATTCCTCTGTAATTTGAGGGTTCATATGGACTATCATTTTTATGAATTGGCTTAATAAAACCAGTTTTCCATTCTCTTGGATATTTTCCAGAGGAAAGTATGAGATTAAACAATTTTAACATGTATGGAAGAAGTGGTTGTATGCCTGTTTTCAACATTTCATTTCTAATACCATCTAGTCCAGCTGATTTATTATTTTTTAGATTATTTATTGCATCAATGACCTCCTTATCATTAATTCTAAAATCTAAAGCAGAAAATGTTTTTGATATGATTTTTCTGACATTGTAAGCAAGTTTTCAAAGTATTTATTTTGGGGGCCAAATTTTTCATCAATGCTGAATAATTTATAGAAATTATTTACCCACTGTTCACTACTTATTTTTTCAGATTGATCATATTACTTGTCATCTTGCAGATCTTTCAGAAGTTTCCAATATGCATTTGGATCTGTGTCATGAAGAGAATTTAATTTGTTTTTAATGCTCGTTCTAAAACTTTTATATTTTTGTTTACAACATCTGCTATATATATTTTATGAAAGAACTAGGTAAGTATATGCCAAAAATGGCCCTATCTCTAAATTGAACGATATTTTACTAAAAGGTAGACATGAATATGTAACTTCATGAAATAGAACAGTTTTGATAATTTCTTCATGATTTTTATGTGTGCCACTGCTCAAATAGTGGACCATTTAAGTAACGTTTTGATGACGTCGCATTTAGCATCGTAACGTTATACATGTAAGCAATGGTATCTATATTAATCACTTTATTATGGTAACTTTACATTGTAAGTAAGACAGCAAGCTGTATAATGACCATTATAATATATAAATAATTATTAACTTATATTTATTCACAGTAAATAAAAAGTCCAATATCTCGTGTGTTTCTGGCAAGTTCAAATTATAGTGCCCCATATATATATCAATGTTAACACATCTGCCTTTTCAATTAAGTTACATCATTTATACATTCTCTATTGGAAGGGTTGATGTTTTAAAAAAAAAGATAAATATTGTAAATTATAATAGTCTTTAACAATTAAACAATTAAACATAATCTCCGTATTTCGATTTGCATCCAAACTAGTTTCGTTAGGGTTTAGGCCCGCAGTTAGGCTTGTAGTTTTAAAATAAGAAATCGGGATTTTCTTGTTTTTGTTATCGGGTGTTTGCGTTTTTGCACTCGCCAGCATCAACGATGAGTTTTGTTTGATATGCATGCTTAAAATCGTTGGGTATAAATGCATTTATGCCATAAACCATCCGTATGTTTTTTCATCTTGCACTTTGCGCTCATATTCAAAATCATCGTGTCCCCTGTAACGGGACGTGGAAATAGAAGATAAAAAGCGTCACCGTAATCGATTTACTTGTATTTTTTTTTTGTTATTTCCGAAAGGGAAACAAGTTGCGATTAATAATTGCCGTTGGTATTTCTATATAATTTAAATCAACACTTACTTGCGGGAACCTTCTTTTCCATTACACATATGGGTTTGGTAAAAAAAAAATTGAAAAATAAATACGCATACAGTTTTAACTAGCCTTTCAGGATATTAATATCATAACGAAATTCCGTTATGATAAATTCCGTTAGGATATTAAAACCAGACCACAAAAGTGATTAGCTAAATACTGTACATTCCTAATTAAACGCGAGGAATTAATATCCGCGTAAAATCGCGAAAATACGAAAGCACATTTTAAAATCTCACTTTTATTTTCGGATGTAAACTAAATGAAACTATGATAAAAATTCGTCGTTCGCGATTTTATATTCTCGCGATTTGATGCAAAACAGTTGATCGAATCTACAGTACGTGACATAAAATGTAAGGGAAAACAGTACAAATCATACTCTTGATTTATAGAAGTAGTATACTCAGTTTATTTATTCAGTTTATTAAGTGTACGGAACTTTAATATCATGTAGATTGGTCGATTATAAAGCGAGTACATTGCAAGTAGAATCATAACGATAGACATATTGCTCTCCCTTTTTAAAAAATTTAAATACTGAAAGTATAGGTAAATGTTCATGCACATAAAAATTTAAAACACTCCTGGGAAAAGAGTTTGAGATTAAACAATTGTCAACCACGCTATTTCCATGATTGTATTGGAAGGGTGTAAATTTTCCTGAGTAATCACCAAATGTTCTACCATTTAAAATTTGCAAATCACTAGAAATACACAAATCTATAAGATCCTTCCCTCTCTCATTACAAACAACATCATGACTACATCTGGCAGGTAAGTTAAAACTAATATTATCACAAGACAAGGGTACAAGGGACCAACTCAACACACTTTGCAAAAATTTTTCAAAGTGCGTTATGAGTGTATATCAACATTTTTTACTATTAAGACACTTAACGCACTTTGGAAAAAACCTTTATAAATCACAAATATGGACTTTGATTTCGTTTTATTCAGATTAAGTGTTTATATTTTGTTGTAAACACTTTAATATGGTCTAGCATCAATTGGAATAGGGAGGGGACAACCAAAGACACGGTACAATTTCCAATGAAATATTTATATCAATTAGTTACTACAAGAATGCATCCGCATCATCTTTTCTTCCCAAACGTTATATTAATTCCATAAACTTATGTATCTGCAGGTTTCTAAGCATAAATCCCTTTCTCAAATTCAAACCAAATAAATTATTTCGATATATAGAGTAAGATATTTACATGTAAAGCCGTAAAAACATATCAACTAAAAAATCAGCATTTGAGCTGAAAATCTCCTGGGTTCTCTTTTCAATGTCTTCTCGAGCAAAACTAAGTTAAAACATTTAACTATTATATTCGACTAAACCTTGCACATTTTTTTCAAAGTGCGTTAATGTCAACCATATCAACGCGCTTTGAAAAAAGAAATCTTTTTCAAAGTGCGTTGACTTGGTCCCAAATTTAACGCACTTTGAAAAATTTTTTTAAAGTGCGTAATTTTTCAAATTGCGTTGTAACAATGCAGTATAAAAGCAAAAAATATTTATCAGAAATACTAAAGAAAATGGAAATAGATGCAGACAAAGATGATGACACTAACGACGAAAATGATGATGACTCTTTCAGTGATTTAAAGTACTTGGTGTCTATCCTTCCAGACGTAATTGAGAGACTAAAAGAACATGACCAATTTGAAATATATAAGAAGCGGTGCTCAGTCGTGAAAGGCAATAAATTTCCATTAGACAATATATGTTACTTATTATTTTTGGATTTAGTGACATGGTTTGATCACCCAATTACTTCCAAAATGAGATATTTTAGATCAGAAACCAAAACATTCTGGGACGTTGGTTATAGGCTTTTCCGGGGGGAAGTTTTTAAGATTCATGGCCAGACCAAGAAACCAGGGACAAATCATTGAAACTAAATTATGACTTCCTTGCTCGATTACCTTTCCCGCGCAAATGCTAAGATCCTAAATAATTATAAATCCTTAATAAATATGTACATGAGAAGATACTAGTTTTTCCATACATTGAATTATTATCTGCATTATTCAAATCAACAAAAAAGCAATTGTCCCATTTGCCACAAGCTTTTTATATTTACTGACAAAATTTGGATCTGGAATTAATAGTAATCAATTAAACAAGTAAATTATACATCCGTTCATTGTACTCAGTACATTTATAGCTTCCTAAAATAAAGAAAGAATACATACATTTATCAGGTTATTGTGAAATATTTATGTCGCGTTTTATTGTATAACATAAAATTGTCGTTCAATTAATACGGTGATAAAGGGTGTATGAAACGTTTAAATTCCTTTGAAAATCCTATAGTTTTTTGTGCAATTTGTCAAATACACCGAAAATCAATATTTATCTCTGTAAAATAGAACTATTCGATAAAAACGTTTAGTCATGACAACTTTTGAATGTATCATCATACAACTTTTGAATGGATCATTATACAAGGACAACGGATGTTGAACGTATCATTTTTCTTCGATGGGGTATTAATAAAATTGAAATAGCAGCTACAGGAATGAATTATAGAAACTTTTTGCAAATATCAAATAAAAGCTTAAATAAAAGGCTACTTTTTCTGATATTGTATTATTTTTATAGCACGAACAAACAATTTTGAATGTATCATACGACACATGAATGAAATGATTCAAAGCGGTTGTACGGTGTGTATTCTAACTTTATAAAATCCTTGTGTGGAATATTCTGTCCATTTGTGCTTTTGTCTTCGAGTATTTGTAGAATGATCAAAAAATTCTGAATTCTCATTTCGTGTTGGCTGTGGGCAGGTTGTTTAATTAAGAATATCAATTTCCTTCCCCCATTGATTGTTTCATCAGTGGAGATGGAAACGTGTTTATGCAGGTTTATTAAGCGGCTCGAATAAGAAAAAAATTATTTATAATATCTGTAGGAGAAATGTTGTCATATTACTAAATAGAACGATTTCTTTTAAAACTTGCTTCTGCATGATGTGCTGAAACTGCGTGAATTTCAATCATAAAATTCTTTGTTGTTGTTGTTTTTGGGGGATTTTGGGTTTTTTATGAAGGGGGGGGGGGGGGGGGGCATTTTTAAAAGGGGGTGAAAAGGTAGCAATGTTCACATGTAGGTTGGTACTGTCAAAAAAGTCATAACACCAAATAATAATTTTATTTTTATATAAATAAACATTTATACAGTACGTATCATCTTCGCTAGCCAAGGGTTTCTCTATTCAATAGAATAGAGAAACACCGTGGATCGTCACCCTTGGCTAGCGAAGATGAGATTTATGTGATGGTGCATTATTATCATGAAGAAGCCGAACATGCCTAAATCCTAACGCAGGGCGTCCTTTATGATAATAGAGAGCGAAGCGAGCTCTAAGAACCAGTGCACGCGGGAAAAAGAACGAGCTAAACCTACAGATTCATCAAGAAAATTTGTTGGCAACATCCCATATATAAATTTAAAATTTTATTATCAGAAAAATATATAAAGTCAGGTGCCTAAGGATTTTACAACGGTGGTTAACGACTGCAGCTGGCAACAATACACAACTTTATTAATTTACAATGCAGTAGCCTTGGCTAGCAAAGATGTCTGTAAAGTTTTGAAACATAAAAAAACCCATATACATAATTCGAAAATATTTAGTAATACAGACTGAGTGTTTTCTTTCATGATTTCTGGAAGTTAACAGAATTCCTTTCTCACAAAATTTCCATACAAATATTTATAAATATATATCCTCAGTGTTAAAAAGATGGGGTTGGGGTTTGTCAAGTCCTTTGACCAAATGATTAACTCGGATGAAACATAATTTGATGAATGAAAAACACTTTCTGACTTCTTCAGTCTAACACTGCACGTTTCTCAATTAGCTGCGTCTTCGAGCGCTAGCCAGGGGTTTTCGGTCCACTCCGCGCTAGTCAGGGGTTTTCGGTCCACTCCGCTCCCCATTAACGAAAAACCTAGGCTAGCGAAGATGAGTGATCTGTCTTAGTTGTTTTTTTTTAATTTCATGTACTATAATAAAATGTTAAAATGTATCATCGTGAAATATATCCATCAACCTTCGGTTGTGATACCTCATTATACATCAATTGTGTTTACCAGTTCAATCGAACATAAATTATTTATAAAATAAAACGCAAACACATAATTTATAGGATGAGCTCGCATGCACGAATGCAACAGACTTCGACAATAAAGAAAGCAATAATGATCAATGATATAAACAACCCACCCCTATATCCCAATATGTTTGGTTACAATTAAATGTTGCTCTAAATTTTCTTTAACATAGCCATCTTTAGCCGATTCTGAACGCCAGCGACCGTGTTTTTTGAACAGTCTATCACAAATACCAGCATTTGCCGCTGCAGTAGCGCCACCGACTCGGAGACTATGTAATCCGAACTGACGTTTATCTAGTCCACTAGATTCAAGTGTAGATAAAAGAATTTCTCTAGCTCTTGTATAAGACAAACTTTTGTGACCCTTCAGTATGTATGATTGAGAGCTTTTACAAAAAGAAACAGATCTGAATATAAACTCATATGAACATGCACTAATATTAGCTTTTTCCAAATACCTCTTAGTAATTATAATGGGACATGTAATCTGCCCAGTACCGGAAATGTAAACAGTACTACCTTTCTTGTATCGATCAGTTTTACTTTTCTGAACATAAAGAGTTAAATAATTATCAAAAAATTGAATTTCAGACCTTCTAAGATTTACAAGCTCTGAAAACCTTAAAAATCCGGAAAAACTAAGGCACACATACAAGCAATTCTAAGATCAAGTAAATTACAGCTGTTATTACCATACAATAGACAAATATTTCTAAGAATGTCTGGAGAAATATGCTCCTTTTTGTTAATCCCTCGGTGTCCAATTGAAATGTGGCATCCTTCCCTTGTTGAAGTAGGAGGGAATGTAGTACAAGGATCGAGAAATCCAGACAATTTATGCGTCCAACTTATAGCATAAAAAGCTTCATCTATTGTTGCTACTGAGTTACAATTATCACTGAATGAATCAAATATAAGGAAACGTTATAGTCTGAGGCTGGTAGTGAAGAAATGTTATAACGTGAATACCACTTACAGAATCTATTAAATGCTCCGCTGTACTTCGTGAGTGTATTCACAGCTTTTGATTTTAAACAAGTTTCCGGAAGTCTGTTCGCCAATGCCTCTAATGAGGGTTCCGCGCAGGTCCAGGAAGAAGTCCATTTCCCTTGATTAAAGACATCTGAAAAACTTGAAAATAAAACTTTAAAAATCAGATAGCCCAAACTATTATTGTCAGGTCTCTATATCCTATTCCTTAAAATTTTTCATTCAAATCACTAAATTGAACTGTTCTATAATCCGCTTTAACCGTGTATTTAGATTTCCGTAACCAGATGTATAAAACAAAATGATCAGAAATAAAAACTCAAGTGTACAATCATAACTTTACGTCGTCTAGCCGACTCCAACAGGATAAATACAACTTGTGAAAGGTCATTGCCTTAAACATAACATATGGGACCGTGTCGACTTCATCAAGACAATTACAAGTCTTTTAAAAAAGTTAATCTGTAAATAAACAAAAACAGACCATGCCAGCTCTATCAAGAATATATACATTCTTGAAAGGGCCATGTCTGAATACATACTAGACCATGCCGTCTTCATCAAGACACACATCTTGAAAAGGCAATGTCTAAATATAAACATGCTAGACCATGCCAGCTTCATGAAGACACAAGTCTTGAAAGGGACATGTCAGCAATCACGTCTATGATAAATCAATACAGTATCTACATAACATCAGATATAAAACAATCATAATATACCGCGCCAGCTTTACCAAGATAAAACATCTTGAAAGGACCATGTCTACAAGTGTTCAGCCTTATTGCCAAAACATTAGAATTGAACTGATCTGAACCAAATAAACTATTTTTATTATTAACTCCATGACAAAACACGTTTTGGTTTGGCGCAAATTCTAATACGTCAGTAACATACTCTCTACATTTCATTTTTGCATCAAACAGCAGTGTCCAAAAAGGAGCAGAGGGCCACTTCGGCACAATAAGAGTTCCATAAGTTCTGCAGTATAATTATATGTTTGATCACTCTGCTTACTAAATTAATTGGAGGAACTAACCACTTATTTTCAAAATGCCAAGACTGTGAAAATGCATCGACCGCTTCAGAATTTGGATACCAAAACAATGAATTAAATCTCTGTAATTTAGCATTTTGAGCGCTAGCAAATCGGTCCACTGTGTGTGGACCCCACATGCTATCTATAAATTCAAAAAACTCATCAGTAGTTTGCCAATCATCAAAATCGATAACATTTGATAAGTAATCAGCTTTTGTATTGTCCTCTCTTGGAATCCAAATTATGCTTAATGAAATAGCAAACTCGACACACTTGGAGAATATGTTAAAAGCTAAACTCTGTAAATGAGGCTTTGTACTACCTTTTTGAACAATTATGACACAGTTTTGGTTATCTGTGTGCCACCGTAATGCTTTTCCTGATAAAGAAGCTGCAAAGTAATTCAATGCTAAATTAATCGCTTTTAACTCTCTCCACGTAGAGCTCATCAATGATTCAGATTTTGACCATGTATGGTGTACGATTTTTTCGTTCACTTCAACCGTATATGCTCCTGCTGCAATATTGCTAGCATCTGAATACACTAACACAGATGGTAAAGATTCTGCAACCAAACGTTTGTGATTCATTTTCACCAAGTTATTTGTCCAGAATTCTAACTCTGTTTTAACCAACTCTGGAAATTCAAGATTCATTAGATGATCCCAATGACCACGGCTCTCTACAGCTAAATAAATATTTCTTGTCATTAAGCTGCAAACACAACCATAAACAGGAGACAATGAAATAATCTGTCCGGCAAACTTTGCTAGTTCTCGAGCTGTAAAAAGAGGGAAAGAATTAATCAGGTAATTCAAAGTCGACTGAACTTCTTCTATTCTGTTCAGAATGAATAAAGAATAGCTCTTTGAGTCCCACAGCAAACCAAGCCACTCTATGGACTGCACGGGCTGAAAATTTGACTTTTCTATATTTATCAATAACCCAGCTTGCATTAGAGAATTGTGAACAAAGTTTGAAGCTTTCAGCGTGTTTTCATAATCTTTACCAACCCCAGACCATCGTCTAGATATAAGACAATATCTATGCCATGGGTTCTCCAGTGTTTAACCAATGGCCTCAAGCATTTTGTAAAAATATACGGAGCTGAAGTCAAGCCAAAAACTAAAACGTGGAAACAATAATAATGACCCTGCCAATAAAGAGCAAAATAAGTAAGTTGTTTTCTGCAAATATCAATGTGATGGTAACCGGATTTTAAATCAAATTTGAATAAAAAAAAACAATTTTTGTTGAAAAAATTTAAAGCAACATTCCAGTCCTCAAACTTGACTTTTTTCTTATCAACAAAATTGTTTAATTCGCTCAAATATAATATTAGTCTCTTTTTACCTGAACCTTTGTTATGTGCACCACTGAGTGGACTAACAACAAAAGGCTGAAAAGGAACTTTTTCTATACAACCGCTTTCTAAAAGATCTCTAATAGATTGTTCTAGGAATTGTCAAGAGCAGATTTGTTGTTCTTGAAATTCATAGGTGGAGGAGGTGTCTGAAAAGGAACAACGTATCCATTTTTAATAATATCAATTACGAAATCGCTAGCTCCAATATTCTGCCAATATTGGACATTTTTCGCCAAACTGCCTTTGACGCCTTTGCTGCAAACAGAACTATTTTCAAAATAAGCAACATGCTGCAAAAACAAGTTTATTTGATTATTCAAGAGCAATTGACTTTGATCAACATACTTCTCTACAGATCTATTTGTTAACGCCAACACTGGAGGCGCTTGACTGGACTGAAGGCGCTGTGCACTGGGATTTCCAGTGACCGTATTTTTGGCAATTGTAGCAGATATCGTATGGCGAGGGTTGTCTACGTTGCTTTGTGTAGGGACGAAAGGAACGCTGAAAAGGCGTAGGAGCTGGACTGCGATCGTCAGAAAGAGTAGAAACAGTTGCAGAAGGTTTCTTGTTAGAATGATAGCGCCGTCTCTCTCTAAGTGTACGGAGTGCGCGATTTTCAGCTTGGCGCATGCGCTTCTCGTCGTCCGAGTCAGAGGCGAGGTCGTCACTTTCATATTCCTGCACTGTTGTCCAACCGGCCAGAGACTTGTCCGCAATGCGAATGAGTTTGTTTCTCCTAGTTAACTTAGTAATGATGGAAGAAACAATACTGGCAGATGGTGAATCTTTAACAGACAAACGTTTCTGTAATTTCGTTAAGTCACTCAGTATTTCTGAATTGAAATTGAACTGAATTTGTTGCCTTCGTGCTTAAAGTTAACGGATACTTCTTTCTTTAATTGCTTAGCTAAGGGGTCAAAGTCATTACCGGTTGAAAGCTGGTCCTTCAGGTTCTCAAGCTTTGAATCCAAATAGAATTTAAACAGGTTAAATGTGTCAGCAATATTCGAAGTAGCCTCTGGTCTGTTGGGCGCTGTATTTGGAATTATTGGTGCCGTATGAGTGGAGGGCTCGTCAAGAATAGAGTCGTCCATAGGCTGGTCTCTAATTTCAGCCAGGAAATCTGTAGTCTGACTCGACGACGTAGAATTAGATACTCGTAGTCTGTTGCAAAGTGGCAACGAACTTTTAATAACTTTTAAAAAACCCGAATTATACTTTATACGTGTCCAAGTCATGCGTAGCACGGATTAAATCACCCTATTCACCCATAAACACCCGTAAACACCCGTAAACAGCCAATCGATATGCAATATCGACACGCCCACTTAGTTCATAACAAACACACGTGTTTTCTGTAACTTTTATAAATATATATACATGTAATAGTAAGATATAAAATTACTGATTATTTTTATATAATTTCCGGTGCAACAACTTGCCGTAAAACTGCATGTTCGAAAAAGTACAAAAATGTTACCCGCATATATATACCTTTAGTTATGATTAAAATGCTACTCAGCTGAAGAGAACTACAGCGCTAAATAGACATCATCGAGATGGTAACCATTTCAAGGGATCCGCTTTGATGAAGGACATTAAGATGAAAACTATTGGAAACGATTTACCTTTGACCTTCACATTATCCAGTTGCTACGATTCATGTTTACGTTCATCAGTTAATATTTACATTCAGTGTATATTTCCCCTTATGTTTGCATTGGAAATCTATGATGTTCAATTTTCTATGAATACACTTTGCTAATGAGCACAGAAATTAACGTCTTCGTTAATGAGTATATTTATTTTTGTAAGATTAAATCAAACGTTCAATCGTTTTCTCTATTCTGTCAATTAATATCTTTATGTAAAGTCTTCATAATATGTATAAATCAGAAATATTTATTATTGGAAGCAATGGAAAAATAATCAAAATATCTTCAAAATTTAAGAAAATTAGAAATGCGGGCTAAGCAATATCAGTTGTAGTTTAAATTTTTATTTCAATTTAGTAGTATAAGCTGATAGACATTCTGACATTCTATCATTTCATTGAAGAATACAAACTTTATATTTTAAACAGATGTCTACAAAACTGCAGATAACTACATTTATTTTTATCATCCTTTAAGTTGAGAAAAAGGTAGTGACCTTGACCTCACCTTCATGCGAAAACAAAGAGGTCAAATTTGATTAAACTGATAAAATCATTTGGCAATATGATCCGTTTGACCGTGTTAAAATTTCATGAATTTTTCTTGAAATAAGAAGTGTGTCTAACAACGAGAAGACTCCTTCCTTAAGCGGCCTATTTGATCACAGGAACTTGGAAACACTGGGATTAATTAGTGGAGCTCAAGAGGTATTCATAATAAGCATTAGAGGGCGCCTATGACCCCTAAAAGGGTCCAGTTAGCCCACCCAAACTTTGGCATTTTTTAGCATTTCACAATGATATTGGGGTAAAAAGTGGTCCATTATCTCCCTTATTTTAAAGTGTAATACCTCTTGAGCTCCTCTAATTAATCCCAGTGTTTCTATTCTCGACATTTTCAGTTTCACGGGCTGTTCTTGCATTAAAATCACCACATTTGACTAAAAATCCTAATTTGTCATAGTCTATAACTTCAGAACATAAGGTACCCATAATATCTAGGTTATGCCGAATAGCATAGGAAGAATTGGACGGTGGCATATAAACAAAACATACATAAATATCTTTGTTCAAACCAAAAAATGTTTTACAGAATTTAAGCCACTGTATTTCACTGTTTTAGTTTTTCAATATTGAAACACCTTGTTTAATGTTCTTGTTAATCATTAAAATCTTACCACCAGAAGCAGGAAAATCATTTTCCACATTACGACTAACTTTGACTGAATGATATTGATCAGTACAAAAATCAACGACATTAATATTTTCGTGTTTAGTTTCTTGCAAACAAAATATTTCATAGTGGGGAAATTCCCGTAGAAAAGTCTTATCAGTCGATTTGTCAAAGAGACGGCTTTTTAAAGAGTGAATGTTCCAGTTTCCAATTTTCAGATATTTCCTAATGGTCATATCATGCGATAGAGTTCATCCCTCAAATTGCTGGCTAGTACGAGAGTTCCTCTTCTTGAAAAATGTTTTCTATCATACAGGATACCTCTCTGAGGATAACCTCTATAGAAGAGGTTGCTGTTGTCACATATTTCAACTGACGGATTCACTACAGAATAGGTTTTGAAGTGCGATGTTCATTGTGTTACCTTTAAGATTAAACTCCGGATCTCTTCTTGGGAGACCAAGTGATATTATGATTTTCGAGTTGGGGAATTTGAATTTGGTACTTGCCACTAGCTCTTCCATATTTTTGGTGAGCACTGCTATTTCGTAATTTTCAATGTCATTGCATAGAATGTGGTAGATCACAACTTTTGGGTTACATGTGGGTTTGTTTTCAGAAACTTATGTCCTTAATATATTTGAGTGCCTCCTCAATTGTGAATTTCTGCACTTTATGCACGTATACTTTGGATCCAGCAATAAACCTCGAGTTGATGTATTTAATATTTGATGTGCCGATCAAGAAGACTTGGGCCTTATTGAACTTTACATTTGTTCGTGTATTTCCTTCTAAGCCTCGTTCCTGTCTCTCAATATTTTTGGTGTTCTTCTGTTGATTTGAGTGTTCTCTTTTTGTGCAATCTGTTTTTGTTTGGTGTTTTGTGTTTGTTAGTCATCAGGGTTCTCTTGTTGACTCAACTGAACATAATTATTTTCATCTTGTTGCTTATAAATTTCTGATTTGAGGCTGGTACTTCGCTTTTCTTGTTCTGCAAGTTGCGAGTTTTTGGATTCCATTATCTCCTCTAGTGTGTAAACTTCTTTATTCAGTTGCACAATCCACTTCTCTGCACAGTCTACCTTGTTTTGTAAAACTGAAATCTGGCTTTCAAGTTTGGATTTCAGTATTTCCTATTCAAGAACTGTGTTGTGAAGGAGGGACTGGAGTTCTTCATACCTTTTTTCTGATGTGCTAAGCTCATTTTTAGAGTATTTGTCTCACCAAATATTTTGTTTGGGGTATTCTTAGTGTTACACTTTGATAACAGTTGAGCCTTTTCTTTCAATAGCCTCTCTTTGTCTTCTGTGAGAGATCTGACTTTGTTTTCAAGTTTTTCTTTGACATTGTCATCATTTTGGGAACAGAATTTTTCCACCACCTTTACAAAAGTATCTTCTAGACCCTCCAGTCTTTTGAGAATTACATTTAATATACTTTCGTCTATTGAATTGGTAGTCGTCAATTGTTTTTGGGTGTCACAGTTTCCTTCCACACTACCTGTCGCTGTAATATTGGATGCTTCTGTATTATTTTCTTGAATTGGCGATACAGCAGTTTTAGGAAAGGTGTCCTCCTCATCAGATTTATCATTCTTGTTAGACTGTTCACTGTCATCAGTTTTGATGGTTGTCATTGATTCCACAAGTTTGGCCAAATCTTTAAAGTTCTTATCTTTGAACTTTGCACAGCGAATTCCCTGAATGACAACTGATCCTGTCTGATAAAAGTTTATTTTAACAGAAGCTTCTACTTCATCTGCGTTGAATTCTGTTTTGATTACGTTACCACTTTTAAGAATTGATGTGTTGTGTTCGCCGAAATAGTTTACTACTACAGATTTCCATAGGTCAGTGTTTTCTTGCGCAATGTGGAAGGAGACATTGTTTATCTTACCGTCGCACTGTAAGTGTTCTGTTGGTTCAATGTTTAGTAAAGCAGAATCAATTTCAACACCAGTCAGGCATTCATCATATTTCGCCGGTGGTTTACTTTTTCCACGTGTTCCTTTCACGGAGGACGCCATTTTGTCAGACGGTTCGATCTCCAATATGCGCTACGGTCAATATCTGCCTGTATAGTTAATCATGGAACGGGACACCGATGTACGATGTATCATCAAGGCTGTGGCACTGCTCTATTAATTTATAGAATAGGCTTCTTGACTAGCCTGTGCGAGGGAGTTTAGATGCGACTCCATATTGTTAACCAACCAGAAGTACTTAATGCGTGAATGAAAACAATGATCAGCAAGGGGTTCTATATCGTGCCAGCACCTACCTGATACATTGTAACATGGGTCTTTGGACTTTGATTTCAACTTTCTCTGTTTTAGGTATTGTTTTTCTTTTTAGTATACTCTAGTATACTCTAGTAATAATGTATTCAATTTTGTACACGAACGGAGTTATCGATGCTATGATAAAAATGTACAGAACAAAAAAACACACACACACACAAACACGCTCTCTCTCTCTCTCTCTCTCTCTCTCTCTCTCTCTCTCTCGTGAATTCAAAATGCTCAGACTAAACATTTAAAAGTTATAGAGACAAGACTAAATGTGCATAGGTCTGGTGTATACATGTATATGCATTGAAGTTTCAGCATCAATTGAGATAATTTAACATATACCGTTAAAATATTCTAATCGTGATAAAATTGAAATATGCATCTGCAACGATTACAGATCGAAAATGCAATATTCTTATTAACTGACTTTCAAATTTTAGTAATAACCATTCATTAAAAGATAAATATGTAAATTCGGATAAATATTGATGATTTGAGCTCAAATGTACATTGCATAAAAATAAAATTTCTATTAAAATACAAGGGGGAATTGAAACGATTGGCCAATCATGTTAAACATGCATGTTACACATGCGGACCGATTATTGAGAGAGACAGCAGTAAAATGCAGTTTTGAGAACCCGAGACAGCTGACAAATCCTTAAGAAATGATTCAGCATTTTCTGATATCTTGCGATCCATGGATTTGAATGAACACCCTACCGTTGATAGAAAAGAGGATTAGGAATATGCATATAATCAATAAAACTTTAAATCAATATTCAAAATACAAAAATCTAATATGCAATTGCTTATTTCAATTAATTCAATAATGCAAAAATCAAATTATATCAGTTAAATTTTTAGGTGAAATTTGAGACTTGGGGAATCATTTCACAGTAGCAATGTCAATTCGACAAAATATATGCAGACAATATAGAAGATATTGCATTGGATTTTGAGTTTGCCTGGTGTTAAATCAAAAATGTGTTACGTGAATCATATTCATTTATCATCATCCAAGGATTAGCTTATTGACCCAAGAAAGAAATCAAACACAAATTAAACCTGATTTATTATGCTTGATATTGATATTGTTATGTAAACAGTTAATTTGCTTTAAAAATGAAAAAGACATTTGTCAAACTTTATAGGAACCAATGTTTGAGATTCCGTTTTATAATTCTTATTCTCGATGAAAAGACACCTTGTGTTAAAGGTAAATCCTGCTATTGTAAGGTTTGGTAGTAAAACAAAAAAACGAATGCAGGAAAAGAGCTAGAACCGGACAGGGGTCTGATAATTTTATATTGCAAAGTAAATTTAATTTATTCGCAACGCCTTTTTTCGCGATTTACTGGTTCGCGGTGATATTTGTTCGCGGTCGAATCTTCGTCATACTCCTATTGATATTAAACCTATATGCCAAGTACTTGTTGTGGCAAGAATTATTCTCGACCATTATGCTCTCGCAAAACCCACGAAATTTTGTAGCAGGCGAATATCAGTTTTTTTTTACAGTATCACTTGGGAGTTCTCAGGCTAATGAGAGTCTCAACAATGCCATTTCCAGGGAGGCTCCTATATCCAATTTCTTCTCTGGATCAGAAAGCAATGCCTTCCGAGTTGCTGCAGCCATTGCACAAAAGAACATTGGTTATGGATATGTGACTGATGTAAGAATATATATATAAAAATAAGTAAAATCAAAATAAAAAGACCTTTTATATACAGTTTATTGTAAGAGTTATTGATTTGTACAGTGTTTATCAAGAAAGATATGCATTCCCTGTGTGTCAATCTGTGATGTTATCTCCTGGGGAATTAACCAAAAAAGTTTCTAAGGATTATGATAGAAAAAAAGAGAAAGAGAAAACATTATAGATTCAAAAACAGAAGAAGGGGAAAAATGGAGCAGCAAAGTAATCACCAGAAAACTTGTGAAGTGAGAGAGGGAAAATCGTATGAGACAGCAGTTGATATGAATAAAACGAATGCTCTGATTATATTTGAGAAATACCTCCACCGCAAACTGAACAAACATGCAAAGAACTGATACCTGGAGGGGAATATGCTTATGTGTCATTTGATCTTGAAACTACAAGACTTGGTATGCTAATTTTGAAATAATTTTTATGAAATATTTTAAAATAATAATCTAAATCATAAAATTTATTTTTCAATTATGAAAAAAATAATATAATGCACAATATTATATAACACATAATAATTCATACGTTTTCATAATACACAATTTTATTTTGTGATTGTTTACAAAAGGTAGTGATTGTGAAATTATTCATATTGGAACAGCCTACATAAATGACATAAGCTTCATCCAGTATATCCTCCCTTCAAAAAGGATTTGAACCAGTGTGACAGCTCTGGATGGCCTTGCTGTTGCTGGGAGCCATATGTACAAGGAAGGTGAACCTGTTCCATCAACATCCACATCTAAAGGACTTATGAACTTTTTACAGTGGCTGTCTTCAATTCATTAACCTGTAGTGTTAGTGGCTCATAATGCTAAATTTGATGCTAATGCTACATTGTATTCAGAGGCGGATCCAGCAATATGGGAAAGGGGGGGGGGGGTCAAATCTATGAATATAAAAACGTGTAAAATTCAGCGCTAGTTAAGGTGGTATGGGTCGATATTAATTTGGATATTATTAAACGTAAATTATAAACAAAATATACTTTCAGCGGTTTAGAATTTTCAAATTTTACGATATTTGACCCCCAAAAATATTTTGAATTTTTTTTGGAAAGGTAACAATAATTAAAAGCCCAACGAGATTCGAACTCATAACTTATAGATTCGTAGTTAACGCTCTAACTCATTGCACTTCGTTATTAGGTAGCAATTTCGGGAGAGAAAACTTTTATAAAATTATACTTGATTTTATTGTTTATTTCGATAGGAAGTACGTCATAATATGGAGGTGTCCAATACCAACTTAACCTTTTATTCGTAAAAAACAGACTTTTTGAACATTTCCCGTGGGTAAATAAATCTTGGTTTTGGTAAGGATTTCAAATTGATTAATTTCTAGCCTTAATTAATAAGTCCCAATCAATGGGAGTGCGCGCCTGTGCTTAATAGAAAAGGCCAAATAAGAAACAAAACATATATTCAGACAAACTCCGAAGCTATTAAAGTAATGGATTTTTTTTTGGTATTTTTCTTTGAAGTTTCAATGATTTTGAAACAATTTTTAGTTTTGATAGTCTAACAACTGACCTGTTAAATAAAGACTTAAATGATTGAATATATCAAAACATGGGGATAATTTATCTGCCAAATAGATGATACATGTGTTATACAACTTGTACAAGCAATTGCCGTTCCCTGGAACTTGATGTGGTCTCTTAAATGGGTGTCCTACACAAGCCGGCACTAGTGCAGATGCAAGATCATATTTAGAAAAGTTTAGAAAAAATGTACATTTTCATTATAGTTAACATGTAAATCCTTCTCATGATATTCTTCAATTTCGATTAAACATTTAACAAATAAAATTTTTTTTTGGGTGCTTCATGCTTTTCATGAAATAAAATCGATTTCTTTTAGAAATAAAGAAGAAAATACCTAGTGTGTATTAATAAAAATCTGTGTATTTAGCGATACTGCTTGATGTATTTTTTAAAATTAATTTTCCACATGCTTGCTCAAAGAAATAAACACCGGATGCTGAAGAAGATTACTTTATAGTCAGGTTCCCGTTACCCCTCTGTTTTTATTATTGGGGACCCCAATAATAATTATCAAAAAACAAAGGGGCCTCGGGAACCTGACTTATTACCTTACATACTTCCATAAAATATAGATAGGGTTTTGTTTATAAGATAAATATTACCCTCCGTTTTACGAACAACTTTGAAATACTATTTAAAGTTTCAAAAAAAATCATATGTCCAAGAGAAAGGGAGTTGGGGTTCCACACCCCCCCCCCCCGGATCTGCCAATGCCATTTGGCGGGCTTGGATTCCAAATGACATGAATATTGATGCAGGGAAAGTTATTCAAGGATTTGTTGACACACTTTCACTTTTTACATAACAGTACAGCATCTGACGCAAAGACTCTACTACAACTTTTAACTGCCCAGAGTTTCTCAGAAGACAATTATTTCAGCACAGTTTTTCATTTGAATCATACATAAGTGTTCTTCGTTATCATGCAAAGTGAGAGAAAAAAAACACTTCCTCGCAAATTTTCTTAGGGAACAATAAAGTTATTTCCAAAATGATAATGACACACATAGCGAAGTCAGGACTCTCTTTATCCCTACTTTTATTGGGATATAAAACAGATAATGAACATGGTGTGTTCTGATTGCTCTCTGAGATCACTAGTGAAGGGAACCCAAGAGTTCAAGCAATACAAAACTCATTGGAAACCTTTGCTCTTCTTTATTTAAAGATTCATGTGATTTAAGATGTATTTAAAACAATCTTTATCTATTTTTTAGTATGTGTGTGAAAGAAAAAATAATCAAGAGTAACTCTAAAAAAAGTAAAAGAGCATTTTCTGGTATATACTTTATACATATATATATATAGCTATTTTACATAATTTTCAGCAGGCTATCATACAAAATCAATTTACAACATTGTGTTTATTTAAATACATAATCATATATCTCACTTATTAAAAAATTGTTCCTTTAAATCTTTTTTTGCTATTTTTTCTATAAATTTCATTAAAAATGTGAAATGGTAAATATATATTTCAAAATTAATTTTCAAAAAGGATGGAAAGGAGGGGGGTTATATGTCAGTTAATGCCTTATTATAATCATATCAATTTATAAACGAATTCTTCAAAAGAAAATGGTGGAAAAACCAGGAAGTTGCCAATGCCAGTTAATCCTTGATAGGTGTAGTAGCTCTTTCTAAACCAATTATATGTTTTAATCCATCCGAAAAAGAAATTAAAGTCATAGATATACAGGAAAAATTCTAAAAAAAAAAAAAAAAAAAAAAAATCACCTTGCTGTACTCCAACATTACAGCTGAAAAATATAACTTTGATTTTACTTGCTCATACATATCTTTGTTAAATTAAAATTTCTTCACTTAATCCCTCCAAAGACCATTTTTCAAGACGTAATCAAACGCTTGTTTGAAGTCAACAAAAGCACATAAAATTTTTCGAGTACGCGAAAGGCAACGATAATATTTATATTTACTATTTACCTTATAACAATCCTGATTGTTTAAAGTTATTCCTCGTCAGTTAACCTCCTATCAAAACTAGGTCTAAAATGCGACGCGATCACGAAGTTTTGCTGACCGTTAGGAAAGTTGGACAACGGCTAGTGTCCTAAATTATTTATGTGGCATTTGCCGTAAGGTTAAGATGGCGGAATTCGATATTCTCAAGCTGGACTATCCAGTTTATGAAGGAGTTGGATTACCAAAGATGGCAACGTTTTTTGAGAACGCTGGAAAAACGATACAAAATATCCAGAACTTGAAGCTTGGTCCGGATGCAGTTATTCTGGCCACCTTTCCTCGATCGGGTAAGTCACATTTCACGTGCAATGTCACAAGATGTCTTTTATATTTATTTTATGAATTAAATGGGATTGTGATAAAAGACTATAATTTTTGCTTTATGATTACCATATGTTTGAATATTGCTTAGTGTGCAAATGTAGATTAAACTACTTTTGTTGCATCCTTTAACTGGATAATTTAGAAACCTGGTAAAACCTTACTCTGCGACAAATTTATTATCCTTAAAATATGACTTGTATGCGTGTTTGTGTAGAAGGCCTGAGGTACATACATAAAGGTCAATAGTGCATCGCCGTCATTTGTCACTGGTATGTGCGGCTGTCCGTTATTGCAGCAATTGTCATCCAATATGACGATAACCTGTATATAGGCATGAACTTCTCGTGTTGTGTACATGGTGCTATTAAGTACTGAATATTCTTATTTCAACGCAAGGAATTAATATCGATATATAAAATCTCGCTATTATTTTTAAAACAGAAATTAGAAAAAGTTGGTTTTCCGCGATTTACATTCTATGTAATTTGAAACAAAATTGCGGGATCGCGGAAATAAAGTACTCGCGTAAAATAAGGAATTTACAGTAATTTCTTGGACATAAGTTTAAACATAAGTGTGCTTGATCTGTACCAGAGAAAGTAATAGATTCTGATGAATGGAAAATGCAACAGTTGTCTCATAGAAATAATGCTGAATATGAAAGTGTAACTAATTACATTGTATATATTAAGATAATTTATCACCACAAAAAGCTTGCGTTTGTATTCGAGAGGCTACATGTACTACATAGAACAATTCACTTTGAGTAGGGCAATGTTTTGTATGAGCCCGTCCTATGATATCGCGGTAGTTAAATCATTTTGTCGAAAAATCTATCAATACGGAAACTAATGTTATTGTGAGTTTCCTCTATTATATACCTCAGTGATGTTTAGCGTGCCCTTGTTTACTATGTCTAAAAATATCCCGACGTCAAATGTCAATTTCAGCGCGTGCTACTATACGTAAACAGAAATACCGCCATATCATAGAACCCGCGATATGATAGGAAACAAGTATACCTAGAAGAAACATTACGAATCTGCCCCAAATCCCAATCATAAGCATGGAAACGAAACGTTGATTCTCAATTGAATCCAATTTTTTCTATTGCATCCTCTAAAGCATATCTAACTTTTCTGTGTAAAAAACATCCATTACATCGATTACTTCTTTTTTAAAAATTATGTTTTCATATTAACGAATTCAGAACACCATACACAAATTTAAGTTGACTTTCAACTTATTGCCAGCTAGACGTACACTACCAACGAAAACATGTTCCGATACACATGCCAAAAACTGGCAATTTACGAACATTGGTTTCGACGAATTTTAATGTATCCACAGTACATATTCACTCAACTACATTTAAATACCTCCGATTCTACATCAAGTGCATATCAATAAACCAGATCTACATTTTATATTACACTATCAAAAAGATTTTATCCTGTAACTTGAAGTCAGAATAAACCAACAGATTTGATCTAAGGGATAGTCATTTAGTTTGAACACTTACACATTGTAGGAACACACTGGGTGTACGAAATTGCTCATATGTTGCTCAATAAAAAGGCACATTATGCATCGAAATCGAGAGAGGCTGTTTTCTTGGAAGGGTTACCAGACCTTGGTCCTCTACAGTCTTATAATCATGTCGTCAGCACACACCTTCCATTTCGGTGGTTGCCAAAACAGCATTTGGAGACTGGTGGCAAAATCATTTACGTTATGAGGAACCCTAAAGATGTCGCTGTGTCCTTGTATAAATTCCTGGACTCATGCAATTCGATACTTGAAGAAACATTTGAAGAATTCTTTCTTGAATATTTTTTAAAAGAAGGTGAGTTGGACGTAAACCAATCGTTTGACGGACCAAGGTTCATTTATTACAATAACTGCCATTTGATGTAAATGAAAATGTATCCTACAATTTATGATATATGTCATTACGGATGATTGTGGATGGTCGTACAATGGACGACCAAGAGAAAGTTAACAAATTTTCCTGAAAATGTTGAAAATAAAATAAATAGACTTAGATTTACCTCTTAATGTGATATGACTGTATTTAATGTATAGAGTTTTCTCCAGATATTTAAAAATGTTAAAATCCAGTGCATTCATAGAAATAAGAATCCCCCTCCCTCCAGAAAGACTTTTATAATAAATTAAGTTGGTATGGGTTTAAATTCTTATAATAAACTTTGAATTTTACTGGATTATCTATAGATTTCCAGATTTTTTTTCAAATACAACGTTTCTTTCTCTCTTCGTATTATGTGTGTTATATTCTGTTATTAAGAGGTGATGTATGGCGGCTGGTTTGAATACAACAAGGCGTTCATCAGAGAGTCGGATGCACGAAAAGACCAAATCATCATGTTGCAATACGAAAAACTGCAAAGAGTAAGCAATGATATCGCACGGTTAATAAAAAAAAATGTTTATTTATAAAAGCAAATTTTATTTCACAGCAGAGAAAAAATAAAGGAGTAAACATATACATGTGTAGACATATTGCCAATTGTTCAATCTATTTCAGTGTATCTATATATGAATAAATATCAAATAAAATACTCCTTAATTTCAATGAAATAATTATTGTATTACTAGAATTCCCAACTTTCCTTCCTTAAATTAATTGAAAATTATAAAGAAAATCAAAGTGGCAGATGTTATCAAAGATTATTTTTCTTTTTAAAATTCTGAAACGTAAAACTTTTGTAATTCGAATGTTTAACTAAATTTTTAACTTCATTTAGGTTACAGCTGAGGTATATAGCTTGTTTGCCATGTAAAGAATGCCTTATTATGTTCTTGTTAACAAATAAGTAACTGTAAAGATTAATAATATAAACAAAAGAATGAGGACAAACGTGAAAAAAAAACAATTTTAAATTCATAAATCTCAATTTTCAAATAGGATACAATGTAATGAAAAAAAAACCTTAATAGAAACCTTTACCTTTACGCACATGTAACCATCGTAAACAAAAATATGTAACAAGCCTTTTAATATTACATGTACAAAGATTTTTAGCTATGTATCTACTTTATATCATAACTGTTGACATTTAATGTGGCTATTTTAAACATGGTAGACAATTAATATCGCAAATTTAAATTTGAACATTTTGAGCTCAAATGAACACCATTTTAAACAGAATACAAAAGAGGAACTTAAAAGATTGGCCAAATTCTTAAACGTCAAAGATGCGGACCCAAGATTGTTGCAAGACATAGCAGACAAGTGTAGCTTCAACAACCTTAAAACCGCTGAAAAAAGCGAGCAAAATGATGAAACCATGTCGGATATCATGAATGCCTTGCATCTGGAGAAAAATCCTACCGTATATAGAAAAGGTGAAAAAGAAAACCGTTTGTCCAGGGTTTTTTTTTTATGTGGCACAAACTTTACGATAATGCAGTTAATATGTGACTTTTTTGAATTTGCATGGTTTTTTTTTTCGATTTAAAAAGTTTTTTGCAATTTTTACCGGATATAGTTTCTGCATATTTTTACGATGCTAAATTGAATTTAGAAAAAGCGAAAATTATTCGTGAAAATAATAAGATATGTGGTATGTTTTTTAATGCATTCATAAGGGTGTACGTTTGTATTTTATGATGTATCATTATTGTTTTTTTTTTAGTTTATTGGTCACTGTAATATGACAATGTGCAATATTATAATAATATAATTAGAATATATAATTATAATTATAAAATATATAATTAATTAATTAGAAAACGAAGGCATCAGCTTATAAATTTATTCCGTCAAAAACCAGGACTCCCATATGATTAGTGAACCTAAATAATTCAATATGAAATTGGATCGTTTATCTCTATTACAATTAATGTTTACACAATTAAAGCAACCAAACACTAAAACCTGGCCAATTTTAATTTTCAGGTAAAATTGGAGACTGGAAGAATCATTTCACCGTAGCAATGAACGAAACATTTGACAAGGCATACGCAGATAACATGAAGAATGTTGCATTGGATATCGATTTTGTCTAGAGTTTGATTTAGAAATGGAACACTTAACATTTGTATTATATATATTTATGCATTACTTCTATACAATTCGCTAATTTTGCCGATTGTTAGTTATTAGTTTATCCCTGTAGTTTACCTCTATTGGTGATATACACACTGTTTACAACTCAATAGTGTACAATACAGTAGACAACAGTAATATAATTTATTCGATTCAAATCTGAAAATTACCGTAAACACCCCTAACAAGTTTAGAAACCCCTTTTATCCCACTATTACCAATGACTTCTATAAGTTGAACTGGGAAAGTAGACATGTGTGCTAAAGCTTTGCATGCTTCGTAAATTGAGGCATTAAGCCTTTAATGTAAAGATGTATGATAATACATTTTTATGCTCGTGTGCTCTTATACTGGCAACTTTAGACAAGAATTATATATTAAGTCACTGACAAGTCGCATTCCATCTTAACAACCTACAGATATATATGAACTTTAAAGGGGCATGGTCACGATTTTTGTCAAAATTAATTTTTCCATTTTTAATGTTTACAATGCTTTGATAAGGCATTTATCATAGCCAACCAACATTTGGATGTCAGTGGGTGCGTTGTAATACAGAGTTCAAAAATATTTGTTTTGTAAACAAAGTTTTTGTTTACATTTTGAATGTTGATAAGAAAATTCCAAGTTTAGACATAAAATGAATAAGACAAACGCTAGGAACTGTTTATTTATGTTCAAAATAAATTTACAGATAGAAAATGTCAGCTTGAAGAACAGTTTTTACCGGTATATAGAACTAATGTAAACAAAAACAGGGCATGAACCTTTTTTACAGAACAAAGAATTGTAAGCTCTGTATCTTGCTTATAACTCTACGACTGACACTAAAATTTAGATTGATCATTAGAAATTAGCATTACTAAAGCATTGTAAACAATAAAATTTCACCAAAATCGTGACCATGCCCCTTTAAGGTTCTCTACTCAAGCAAAGGTAGCTCGCATGACGAAGAACGCTGTTTGGTTGTGACCATTTGTAGGTTACATTCACCGCTTTAAACAAATAGATATTTATATGTAATATGCATAGAGAAATATTCAATTTTTACAGTTTATTTGTTTTTAATAAATGGTACTTTATGGCCAAAATGTCATATTTAAAAGCTTAATGCAGATTTGATGGGTAATGTGTGGACACCCAGCTCCCTTAAATACTGTTTAGAATAAAATGATACACACTTCTATCACATTAGCGAACTTCGAGGCTTTACTATAGCACTAAGTAATTAGGTGTCATAAGTTCTTCGGTTGAAGTGATGACAATTTACTAGTATTTCATGTACCGTATAAATTTCACCCGTATTGTTTGGAAGTTCTGTTTGTTGTTGATCAACGTCACACAATTAATCAGATCCAAAGTATCAATCAGCAGTAAAAACCAATGTCATCTACAAAAAGAAACATCTGATAGAATGTACATCAATCCTGTGTTAAATCATTTTACTGTTTTACTACTATATGAATCTGTTCACATACATTTATGCAGCACATTTGAACGATTTTTAATAAAAATACATATACCTATGAACAAGAGGCCCATGGGCCACATCGCTCACATGAGCAACACTAGCCATAATTAAATCAGCTTTATGGAGTCATATACAAAACATCTGGACAATGTAGTAGAATAGATACTGTATAAAACGATTATAATATTTTCCTGCAGGTATTCTTATATAAAGCATTGAGCCCCTTTTGGAACAGGATGATTTTTATAATCATATCACATATTGAGCATTGCAGTTCTCAAGATCTTATACAACTCTTTATGTATATGTGAACCCACATCACTAATTTTCATAGTACTTACAAGCCTTTAAATATAGTTACCCTATTTTTTACTAAAATACTGAAGGGTACTTTATCAAAACCTTTAACTTTGAGCAAACCTCCTTAAATAAGGGTGACACTGCTTTAAAGGCTACACAAGCCTATTATGGAGTAACTTGACACAATCTTGAAGATGGGTACATGATCTATGACAAATGAAATATGCCAGTGGAATCAAACATGTACATTTTAAACAAAAAAGCTCTTTCTGAGAAGCATGACTTGTCATTTGTTAAGGGTCAAAACTACAAAAGCTCAAAAAGATTGAAGATGATTAAGAAATAGTGAAATACTACGATGAACAGAGATTCAATATCGACAGAATTTTCCTAACTCGGTCATGTTGTACTAAGGGAAAAGGTTACATATTACCTAGAAGTGTCTGTAATTTTGGATTTTCTGTAGATTTTTAGAAAATAAAATACATTTAGACAAATAAGAGCATATTTTAATACTGAAATTTGATACACAGGATCTCTTATTAGCCTACAAAGGCCATGTGTCACCTCAATGACTTTATCTAAGCTCAGTAAGTGATGATGTGCAGTAAGTCTTAAATCCAGGGGGAGATAATCTGAAGTCATGATCTGTGATCACCACTGACATAATCCATCAATTCACCCTTTATAGTCCTAACAAAGTATCATAAGAAGGAAAAAATCCTTATCAGATAATGGTTACACTCTTAATTTAAACTAACACATCTTATACTTATATAAATTAAGACATTTTGCAAATAAACTAAACAATGCCTGCATCAGAGTAACTGCTTACACCTTCGGTATTTCAGCACGTGTTAGATGATGTCCGTAAGCTATAATTGAATTTTAACTGATAAGTAATTGTTGTGAAATTAATTAAAAAACCTCCTTTCATTTTCGATAAACAAGCCCGAAATAGCAAAAATGAAAGTAAGGTGGTGGACACGCTCTTTGCGTTCACATCCTTGGTGAGTTCCTCTGTATCAAAGATGAATATAATCACGATTGATTCTTCTGCTCCATTATTGGTTCCCCTTTAAGTTGCCCTTCACAAGCTCTTTGTTCTAACATTGTCAGTGAGGTTCTCCTTGCCAAACGATGGAAATAACTTTCCATGAAACCCTAGTTATGTTTGATTCTTCTGAATACTGTTGGTGCATTAATATTTTCTAAGATTATGATGATAATGAGTGTTGATGTTAATTCATCATGTTCCCCTGACATTCACACTGCCTCTAATTTAGATGCTGTAATTGAACACTTACGAGAAGAAATTGGAATCAAAGTATTGATGAGAATGATGATAATGACAATCACATTCAAGTTCACATTCACGTTGCACACAATCACTGCAACCACAACAATGAGCTTCGAATACTCACTACCCACCGGAAAACAGAAATTGTGAACAGATTAGAACATGAAAAACAACTTAAGACAAAAATCAAATTACCTTCCCATTTAGTCATCTCTTACAGCAAACAATTAAGGGGAGTAATCTGATCGATGGGGTCTTATTCTTAACACAGTTCACAGGGGATAATACTACTAGCCCTAACCTAAATTCTCGGTTATGATCAGCGTCGACTTTGACCAATGGCTGCTCCTCTTTTTGGACTTCGTCCTGATGGCTTCATATTCAGATGCTCCAGCCGTTGCCACTGGAGTACCATCTAATAATCACCGGTAAATAAAAATTGAGAATAGATTAGAACACGAATGTAATTAAAGACAAGTTTCAGAAACAAAAATCAAAACGCCATGCTCCCCATTAAGTTGCCTTTAACGACAAGAAAGGGGGTACTGAGGACTCATTCTTTGATACCCACCTAAGTCCCCAGGGGTGGGGTAGCTGGAATCCAACGTTGATAATGGCGGTGTTGATCAGCATCGACGTTGACCCATGACTGCTCCTCTCCTTGGACTTCTTCCTGACGACTTCATATTCAAATGCTGCCACGGGGCAGCATTGAATATTTACCAGAAAGTACAAATTTAGAACAGATTACATGTAGAACATGAAATTAAAACAACTCAAGAACAGAGACAAATTACCTCCCATTGAGTACCCGCGTACGGCAAGCAGTTAAGGGGATTGATGCTGAGGACTTAACCAAGTTCACAGGGGATAATACTACTAGCCCTAACCTAAATTCTATCCATTAACCAATTACATCATCTCCAAAATGCAAAATGGCTCGTGAATAGAATTGCTTAACCAGGACAGGAGAAGGGGTGGGGGTTGGGTGTTAGGGGATGGTGGAGGGGGTGGGGGTGGGGATGGAATATGATAAACAAATAACATACTGACCAAAAATAGCTGGAATCAAACGTTGAGGATATTCACCGGTAAATAGAAATTTAATTGAGAATAGTTTAGAAAACGAATGTAACTAAAGACAAGTTGAAGAGACAAAATTGAAAACACCAGCTCCCCATTTAGTTGTCTTTTACGACAAGCAAGGGGGTACTATGGACTTATTCTTTGATACCCACCCAATTCCCCAGGGGTAGGGTAACAGGAATCCAACATTGATGATGCCTGTGTTGATCAGCGTCAACTTTGACCCACGGCTGCTCCTCTTTTTGGACTTCATCCTGACGGCTTCATATTCAGATGCTCCAACCGTTGCCACCGGGGTACCATCTAATATTCACCGGTAAGTAGAAATTCAGAATAGATTAGAACACGAATGTAATTAAAGACATTGATGAGGCAAAATTCACAATACTATGCTCCCCGTTTAATTAACTTTGCGACAAGCAATAGGGTACTGAGGACTTATTATTTGATACCCGTTCAGTCCCCAGGGGTGGGGTAGGTGGAATCCAACGTTGATCAGCGTCAACTTTGACCCATGGCTGCTCCTCTCCTTGGACTTCATCCTGACGGCTTCATATTCAAATGCTGCCATGGGGCAGCATTGCATATTTACCAGAAAGTACAAATCGAGAACAGATTAGAACATGAAATGAAAACAACTCAAGACCAGAAACAAATTACCTTTCCACTGAGTCCCTGCTTATGGCAAGCAATGAAGGGGATTGATGCTGAGGACTTATTCTTAACCAAGTTCACAGGGGAAAATACTACTCGCCCTAACCTAAATTCTATCCATTAACCCATTACATCATCTCCAAAATGCACAAAGGCTCGTACATAGAATTCCTTAACGGGAAAAGGGGTGGGGTGTGGGTGAGGGAGGGGAGGTGAGGGGTGGGGGAGGGGGAATATGATACACAAATAACATAATGACCAAAAATAGCTGGAAGCCAACGTTGATGATGGCGGTGTTGATTAGCGTCACCTTTGACCCATGGCTGCTCCTCTTTTTGGACTTCATCCTGACGGCTTCATATTTAGATGACCAGCTGTTGCCACCGGGGTACCATATAATATTCAACGGTAAACAGAAATTGAGAATAGATTAGAACACCAATACAAATAAAGACAAGTTGAAAAGATAAAATTCAAAACACCATGCTCCGCATTCAGTTACCTTTTATGACAAGGAAAGGGGTACTGAGGACTTATTCTTTGATACCCACGCAAATTCCCAGGGGTGGAATAGCTCGAATCCAACATTGATGATGGCAGTGTTGATCAGCGTCAACTTTGACCCACGGCTGCTCCTCTTTTTGGACTTTATCCTGACGGCTTCATATTCAGATGCTCCAGGGGTACCATCTAACATTCACAGGTAAATAGAAGTAGATATTATATTAGAAACGAATGTAATTTTATTGAATGGACAAAATTCAAAACACCATGCTTTTCCTTAAGTTAACTTTTACGACAAGCAATGGGGTACGGAGGACTTACTCTTTGATACCTACCATTAAGTCCCCAAGGGTTAGGTAGCTAGATTCCAATGTTGATCAGCCTCAACTTTGACCCTTGGCTGCTCCTCTCCTTGGACTTCATCCTGACGGCTTCATATTCAAATGCTGCCACGGGGCATATTTCCCAGAATACATATGAGAACATGAAATTAAAACAACTCAAGACCAGAAACAAATTACCTATCCATTGAGACCCTGCTTATGGCAAGCAATGAAGGGGATTGATGCTGAGGACTTATTCTTATCCAAGTTCACAGGGGTTAATACTGCTAGCTCTAACCTCAATTCTATCCATTAACCCATTACATCATCTCCAAAAATGCACAAAGGCTCGTGCATAGAATTCCCTAACCAAGACGGGAGAAGGG